>JASKMD010000029.1:13515919-13562833 GCA_030144725.1 Haematococcus lacustris
AACATGTCACATGAAAAGCGCATGAAGATAACCAGCCAGCTTGCAGACCGCAGCCTGATGCTGGACAACCCAGTATTAAGCTCCCGGCACAACAGGGCCCAGCAGCTTCAGCAGCAGCACCAGCTGCCACAGCACCAGCAGCGAGGTGCCAGCCTGGCTGCCGTGAAGCTGAGGGGCCGCAGTAGGGGCGCCTCAGTGCGGGTGTCAAGCCTTCGCAGCGCTGTCACGTGGGTAAGCAGCACCTCCCTCATCGGCCCAGCCGGCAACAAGCACTACGCAAAGGCATTGTTTGGTGCCCTGAATGGGGGTGGTGTTTTGTCTGTATGGAGTAATGGAGTTCCACGCACATGGCATGGGCGCCTTCCACCTACAAAAGGGGGGCGCATTACTGTGACGCATGCTGCGGCTGCTGCTGCTGCTGCTGCTGCTGCTGCTGCTGCTGGGCCTTTAGTAGCCGTTCTTCCAACCTCCGGGTACTCGTTGCCTTTGGCTTGCAGAGCTGGCAGGTCCGGCCACCAGCACAGCTTCAGCGCGTGTCACCTGCTCTCCTTAGTGCGCTGCATGTCCAGACTGTATTGCAATCCCGGTTTATCCACTTGCCAGGCTGTTTTGGCCTTTGCACCTTTGCTTGTGCCCTTGCATGGCCCATGAGGATGAGAGGATGAGGGTTGGACAGCAAGAGCCAGTGGGTCTTCCTAACAGCAGTAGGTTCATCCGTCACTCAGGTGCCTCTGTGGCAGCTATCAAACTGCCTGCCCAGCCACCACAAGTTCTGCGGCAACACGGGCTGGACAACGGTACAGTGCCAGTGGTGGGTGTGCATGCTGGGTGTGCATGGAGCTGTGCACTTCCACCGCTGTGGCTAGCATTGTGGTGCTGTGGTGTGTGGAGGGCATGGGCGTCCAGCAGGGTCAGCCTGCCACATGTTGGGCCTGGGGGCGGGTGGTCGTGCGCAGGTGGGCACAACTACAGCCACTGCACAGCCTATGGCGCTCCTATGCCTCCACCACTCTCCAGCACTGCTCAGGCCAGGCACCTGAGAGTGGCCCTGGCACTCCTGGCACAGCTAGGATGCTGCAGCAGCAGCAAGCACTTGGGAGCAGCACTGGAGGTGGGACTGCAGGCATGGCGCTGGCCTCCAGCAGCGCTGTTCAAGACAGCCAGCTGGCG
Source organism: Haematococcus lacustris (assembly GCA_030144725.1). Classification (NCBI taxonomy): domain Eukaryota; kingdom Viridiplantae; phylum Chlorophyta; class Chlorophyceae; order Chlamydomonadales; family Haematococcaceae; genus Haematococcus; species Haematococcus lacustris. The sequence continues at coordinate 13,517,090 of JASKMD010000029.1, forward strand.
CTGCTGCGGTGCCTGGACCTCCACGGCGCCCAGGTGGGTCCCGCTGCACAGCCAGGAGTCTCTTGCAGCGCGGTTGAAGACAGCAGTGAGCAGCTGCCTACCTGTTGGCTGGGCTCAAAGAACTAGTGGCTAAGCAGCAGAACACTATAAACCAGGCACACCCTGCTGTGCGCTGCTCCCTGCTGCTGCAAGGACGTCCGGCTGGCACACATTGGTGTGCATGCGCGATGCCATCCACAGCAAGGTAGCTACTGTGCTGTGTGCAGATAGAGGTGGAAATGTGTAAGCAGGCTGCACTGCGGGGAAGGAGAGGCCTGGTGGCATTGGTCACTGTCAACACAGTGTGCCTGGTCACACCTCAAGATTCCTGGCATGGTGGGTGCAACAGGAAGTGGCCAGCACCGCCTGGCAAGTACGTAATGTTCGTAAGCTGTTCCCTACCCCTACCCCGACCCCGCGGCCCTTGACCCACGGAGTGGAAGTCCCAAGCATTTGAAGGCAATCCTGGAGATGTTCAGGAGCTACTTCAGCCCTTGGCGTGTGTGCTGTACTGTGCAGTTATTCCCAAGGCTGGCAGCATGTTCGCCATTGAGCTACCATCTGGGGGGTGCGCCAGCATTGCTGGATCGGATATCGCCGGTGTGCCGAGCAAGGTTACGAGGGTCTTAAAAAAACAAAAACAACGGAATGCCTCAGGAAGCGCGGCGAGCTAGCGCAAGGTGTCATGTGTCGAGGTCGATTGTACACACGGCTGCGGCGCCCCAAAAAACTGCATCTGTCCAGGCATGTGGTATCAGAACCTGGCATACATGTCTTGACTTGTTTGACAGTAGATGTATCAGAATGGATACATAAATCTGTATACCTACACTTCTCCACAGCTATGAGAGACCGATATGTGTCCCTAAACTAGGTGTCGGGGCTGTGTCCTAACCCATTCGCTAGAGCCCTACCCTTTGCAGTATTCTCTCGCACACGCACCCCCTTTGTAAGGGGCCATCTAATTGTTTGTTTTGTATCATTCATGGCATGCCATTTTTCTGCCGCCGCCGTTGGTGCCGCCGCTGCAACTTCCGCAACAGGCCCTTGTCACGCACTTCCACCCACTCCTGGCCCACACCGCCTGAGTTAGACATGGCGGGGCGGCTCAGCCAGCTGCTGAGCTCGTGCTTGATGCAATTCGTCTTTTCATCCCAATTTATGTCCTGGGACGAAGGTAGAAGCTTTGGACACACGTACCTGTTTTTGTGAAGCTTTACTGCTGTTGGCTAAAGCTGCTTTCGGTGCATCTTGCTGATAACAAGCTGTAAGGACTGCTGTAGGATGACTGCTGTAGGATGGGGTCGACGACGGGTGTGAGGTAAATGTAAAGGTAACGAACAAACCTGACAATTTTTCTAGTATTTGTGATGGCTTCACGCTCTTGATTTCTATGGCTAGAAAAAAAAGACGGACCGTGCCTAGGCCAGTGCCGGAGGACCTAGGCAGTGACATTGAGGACCGCGACGAGGCACTACAGCCAGACCCCACCGAAGCGGAGCGAAATAGAAAGACCTCCGGAGAGGCCCGCGCTGCCCGCGATAGGGACAACACATACCACGGCAGGAGGTGTAAGATAGCCCACCTCACCGACCACTTGACGCAAGAGCTTCGGGATGCCTTCCTGGGACGTGCTGTGCGGCCACGCGTGGAGGCCTGCAGCGAGCGTGGGGTGCTCGCCAGCCTTGGGCTGGGCTTACTCGTGCGCGGCTTGTTTACCATTCGCGTAGCCGACCCGCTGGGCCTGCACGACCAGCCCGTGTACACAGACATCCCTGTCTCCCAGGCAGCCATCCCGGATCTGAGCTGCCGGAACCTGCACCTGCAGCTGTGCCGCGGCCCGCCCGGAAACGGCGCGAACACTCAGCCAAACGCGGCAGTGGCTGCCGTGCTGGCCGCGCACCCTGACCTTCGCGCCCGCCTCGCAGCAATCCCTCGCCACCCCTCAGACACCAACATAGTGGACCACGTCGGCAAGCAGCTGGAGACAGCTTTCAGCAACATGCTCACGCTGCTCTTCGTTGGCAGGCTGAAGAAGTCAGTGTCCCTGGCTGGGGCTAAGGTCCTGGTGGGCACTGAGGGACACCGGCGCAGATTTGGATTCCGGGGGTGGGGTGGTGGGTACCTGCCAGCCTGGTCAAAGCGGGAGTGCACCTATGTGCGCCGCATGGTGTGCGGGCTGGACGTCACCTGGCTGGTGGGGGAGGGTGGGGTGGTGGTGACTGCAGCCATGCAGGCTGAGGTGGCTTTGCAACGGGGCCTGCTGGGGCTTGAGGAGGGGGAGCTGGTGGATCATGCCTGGGTGGAGGATCCAGCCAACCGGGGCCGGCTGCTGCGCCATGCGGTGCACACCACCAGAGAGATGGAGGCAGCCATGGCAGCCTGGCAGCTGGACATGGTGCCCTAGCAGCAGGCTGAGCTCACTAACCCTGGGCTGCTGCCTAGGCCCCCCCGCCCCCCCACACCCTATGCCATCACCCCCACCAGCAAGTGCCGTGCTCGGCATGTCTTCATCGACACCAAGGGCCTGTACGGCATGATGCATGACGCCGGCATGCTGGGGGTGCTGACGGAGGAGGGGGTCACCTCCTTGAAGAAGTTCAGGAACGGTGCCCTACCTGACCCAGCGAGGCCGGGCCACTTCATTGCAGGGCCCAAAGACAGCCATGTGAGTGATCCTTGCAGTCAGGTGCCAGCCAGTCGGGGCTGGCGGTGAGGCACCTCCACGCGGTGGCCCTGGTAACAATCCGCGTTGACTTCGGTCGCACGGATTGGCTAAGCTACCTCACCACCGCACCCAGCGGTATATAAATTGGGATGCAACGGGAAAGCCTTCCCAGGTTTGAACGGGCACCGCTTTGTCCAGCGGAATACAAATGAGGTCCGGGTGCCGCACACGACCGCTGCGAATCACCGAGCTGTTGTGGAGTTGCTGGCGTTGACAAGGAGGGAGCAGAGCTACCTCAACGCGGGACGTTGGCTGACAGCTGAAGTTTGGACTTTTGGAGCCTGAACTTCAGCTTTTAGTGCGACATCCGGCGGACAAGGCTGGAATTGCTCTCGTCAACGAGGAGAAGAGTTAAGGCCAGCTGCCGAGTGCACTAGTCTTTGCTCCTCTAATGCCTCTTTGTTTGCCTTGGGTGCTAGCTGTGGTCTGTGGCTACAGCTAGGGCAGCTTGGTGGGGACATGTCCAGCCTGTGTCCAACGTTTGGAGGTGGGAGCAGGCCGCGCCACAGGCGGAAGCTCCTCCCTTGATGCACGCCGGTTTGTACCGGAGTAGTTTTCTTCTTCTTCTTCTTCTTTCTGCCAGCCAGTCCTTGGGTGCTCCGTCAGCTGCCATGTGTGCTGTCACCTGCCTTGTGAGCCTGCAGTCAGCTGCCTTGTGCCTGCCTTGTGAGCCCACACAAGCTAATGAAGTGCCTTGGTATGTGCATATGGTGGCTACAGGTGGCCAACCGATGGGATGCATTGCTGCCTGACCCTCGCCGCCAGAAGCTCGCTAGCCCCAAGCACACCTTCGCGCAAATCGTGCACACCGATGGAGTCGCCATCAGCGTGATGTTCCTGCGGCCCAAGCCTGCAGCTCCACCCGCAGAGCTGCCGCGGATGGGCAGGGGCTTGGGCGCAGTCAACCCACTGGCCCATCTTCACGCGGAGTGGCTTGGCGTGGACCCAGGCAAAACCAATATGGCCACTGTGGCGCACGAGGAGCGCAGCGTTGCTGGCACAGTGGTGTCCGTGCGGCACTGGAAGCTTACAGCCGGTCAGTACTACTGGGACCAGGGTTCGACCCCCCGTACGGGGCCCGTACTTTTGACCGATTTTGGCGAGGGCCCCCGTAACTGGGCCGAAGGCCCAGTACGGGGGCCCGTGATTTTCAAAATTTTGGTTACGGGGGGGAGTTCACGGGCTATCTACGGGCGCCTGTTATTCTTAGTTGCGCCCGTACATTTCTGCCATATCTCAAACCTAACTCACGGCTGCGTTATCAACAATGGGAAAGCCAGGCAAGAGAGTAAAGCAGACTCCGTCGGACCAGCGACAGATGACAATTCAGATGGCGCTTGGTGGGTACCATCGCATCGTTGACATCTTCGACGTTGACATCTCCGCGTTCACATGTTAACTTCATGTTAACTTCTTGAACCGCGCAGACCACGCAGCCCGCAATCCCGCATTTCCCGACGAAACTGGCCCTGTCAGCCCAATGCGCCCACCAAGCCCATCCCCTTCCAGCCCAGCCTCTTCGGCTCCGTCCACCTCGCAGCCAGAGGCCTGCCTTAGCTCAGACGATCCTATTCTCATTGACCAAGAGCCAGCACCTTCCAGCATCCGCAGAGGCCACAAGACCGCAATGACTGAGGCTAAGCAGAAGGAGTTGCAAGCAAAGTACCCATGGTGCAGGTTCAGTGGCGGATGCAACGAGAAAGGCACCCCCCAAGCCCACTGCTCCACTTGCTGAGATGTGGAGGGTTGTCCAGGCCAATCGTAGTGTCACATTGCAATCAGCATGGGTGCAGCTGATGGAGCTGGGGTATGTGCACTTTCCATTGATGATGCAGTTAGCCCAGATCATGCTCCTCGTGCCATTGCAAACTGCAGTGGTTGAGAGAGGCTTTAGCATCCACCGCATCATCAAGCACCGGCTCACAAACCGGTTGAAGCTGGCCACTGTTGACTCTCTCATGCGCATTAGGCTCATTGGGCCCAGCAAGCACAGCTACCAAAAGGAAGAGGCTTTGATTGCACATGCAGCGAGTGCTATGGATGAGATTTTGAAGTTGAAGGCAGCGGGGAAGCCCGAGGGCATCCTAGCAGCTCTATCTGAAGCGGCACTACCACTTGAAGTGGAGCAGCCTAATGTGCCACTAGACCTAGAAGGGGATATGGAGGAGGTAGAATCTTTATGGGGGGAAGAGAGCGAGCAAGAAGAGTGCGAGCATGAGTCAAGTGATGAAGTGGATGAGGCCTTGTTTGGCACGGAGGCAGGTGGTGTCCCAGAGGACACCTTTGAAGCCTCCTTGTTAGCTGCTGTAAGCTAACATGCCTCTTTCAAGCCGGCCGCAGGCCGGCGAATTTTTTTGGGGTATGAACAGTGTAAAAGGGTCCCCGTAGTTTACCCTGACATCAGTTAAGGGCGCCCTTAGACCAGGTATCACCAACTGTCGAACCCTGACTGGGACAGCGGCATTACGCGGCAGGCCCAGGCGACCAAGACGTGGCTGGCCAAGGCGAAGCCGCAGCTCACAGCCCTGTCGCGGGTCAGCAGCAAGCCCAGCTCGCTGGCCTCGTACCGGCGGTTCGCCGACACCGTCCTGGCGACGTACGACGCCATGTGGGCAGAGGTCTCAAAGCAGCGCTGGGCCAACGCCAAGTTCAGGCTGTACTGTGGCAAGATGCGCGTGGTGGCTTCGTTCTGGGCCAAGGTAAGGCCCAGTAGCAGCTAGCCACGAGCTAGGCAGCAGCCAACCACAGTCAGCTCACCTGGCCAGCTGCTGCTGTTGCTGCCTCTGTTGCTGCTGCTACCTGACCTTACACATGTGTGCCATTGTGTGTTGTACCATGTGTGGATGCAGGTCAAGAAGCAGGCACAGAAGCGGTGGCCGGACCGCATCCTGGCCCTGGCCTATGGGGCAGCTAGCTTCAGCGGCAGCGGCAGCGTTGGCTGCAGGGGTGTCCCAGTCAGCCAGATGCGGAAGGAGGCAGTGAAGCAGTTCGGGGCAGGGCGTGTGGTGCTGGTGGAGGAGTTCCGCACCAGCCGGGTCAGCTCAGCCTACAGCAGCCCCAGTGAGGCCCTCCCTGGACAGCCGCCAGAGTCCTTCAGGTGAGAGGGTCAGTGGGGGAGGGTCAGGGTAGTGCTGGGAGGTGGTGGAGTCAAGGCGGCTGGGTAGGGTCAAGGATAAGGAGAATCTTACAAATGTGCATTGCCCCATGTGTCCATGCAGGTGGCTGCGGCCAGTGTACAGCAAGGCAAAGCGCTCCCAAGTCAGGGGCTTGATGAGCTCAACAAGCCACAACATCAGGTAAGCACTGACCAGACACTGCACATGTGCATGGCTGCAACATATCCCACATGAAATGACACATGACTTGACTTCATGCAACTCCCACACCATGTGCAGGTTCTATGACCGGGACGTGTCAGCCGCGCTAAACATCCGCCGCTGTGCAGTCGGCCCAGGGCCGCGCCCCACTGAGCTGTGCTACTGGGATGGCCGCCTAGCCATGCCAAAGCCAGGCAGGCCAGGCCAAGAGTGGGTGTACCTGCCTGACAAGGCCCTGTTGCGCAAGTGGCGGCGCAAGTGGCAACGGCAATAGCCAGCTACAGCAATACAACCCAAGAAAACAAGATACCAAACCCCTCACAAAGGGGATGTGTGTGAGTAAGAGCTATAGAGTAGGGTAGAGCTCTTGCTAGTAGTAGACCTGGAGGCACACACACCAGAAGGCTGAGCTGAAGTGGGCACTAGGCACACTATCAGTAGCCTTTACAACAGCGATCTCGCAGCCTGTGTTTGATTACAACTCATGAGTTGCATGAGGGCTGTAGGGATTGAAACTTGTGAAGCTTTACAGCCGTCCTACTACCAGGGGTCAGTTTCCTGTCATTTTCTGTTAGTTCGGGTCGCCAGTAATGCAACCATGTGTCGAGAAACATGACGGTTGCAAATGTTAGTCATTTGGCAGCGCTCCGCGCAGCCTTGCCGCAATCGCTCGTCGCACCTGTCCAACACGGCGGGTCGGTCGCTCTGTGGGCTCCGATTTACGTGAATATCATAATTGTTCACGTGGGCGATATACAACTTTGAGTTGGGAGAACTTAGAGTGCCGGGCTACAGAGAAGAGGATTGTGTAGAGTGTTAGAGCAGCAGTATGGTATTGTCCAAGCTTGTTTGGGGCCTTACCCGGCAAGCACGTAAGCTGTCCAGCGCGCAAGATGCTTGTCTTGCCACATTGCCGCTCCGGGCAATGTCGTCCGCCCCAGCTCCCGTGGAGGAGCGGCCTTTGCCGGAGCTGCCCGGCTTTCCTTACACTCCCAAGCAATACGCTGGCCCCTCGGCAGCTGAGGTTCTCGCGATCCGCAAGAAATACCTGAGCCCTTGTGAGTTGCCCTGCAAGCTAGAGTTGAACGCCGGACACGTGGCAGGCCTCACCCCTGTGCTGCCTGTTGCATTGCCCAGCTCTCTTTCACCACTTCCGGAAGCCAGTCATGATCGTGGAAGGCAAGGCTCAGTATCTGTTTGATGAGACCGGTCGACGGTACCTGGATGTGGGTGCAGGGTGCAGCTTGCAGCATAACAGCCCTGTATAGTGGCCAGTACTGGCCCACACCATCCAGACATCCTCATTTGCATGCTGGCATCCTTATTTGATGGGTTGCATATCAGTGTTGGATATTGTGATGATGGGCAGCACTGCCACTCGCATGCCCCATCTTGCATGCTTGCAGTGTTTGTCACCAGCTTTTGTGTGTGGTGTGCACGACCGCCACCGCAGGCCTTTGCCGGCATTGTGACTGTCAGCGTGGGCCACTGCCACCCTGAGGTCGTGAAAGCCGTGAACCAGCAAAGTGAGATCCTGCAGCACACCACCACCATCTACCTCAACCACCAGATAGCCGAGTACGCCAAGGAGCTGGCTGACAAGATGCCGGGCAACCTGAAGGTGGGGCTGTCAGGGGGCTGTCAGGGGGCCATGAGCTTTGTAAGGGGCTGGGGCCCATGAGCTTAGGCTAGGCTGTCTGCAGTTTTGAAAATCCCTGGCTTATGCACTGCAATTCGTCCACCCTTCCTTATTTTTCTTCCCATGCAGGGCTTTCCACACCATTGCTTGCCCGCAGAGCCTGTCCTGGCAGCAGGGGCTGGGTCAGCTCCATTGTCAGGGCATCCAGAGTGCCACTTTCCATCCCTAGCACTGCCATGCCAAACCCAACATTGCTACCCTGCTGGGGCGGTGGCGCTGCTTCCCTTGGTGCTGGCGCAGTGCGTCTACTTTGTCAACAGCGGCAGTGAGGCCAACGACATGGCCATGATGCTGGCACGCACCTTCACCGGCAACTGGGACCTGATTGGGCTGCGGAACGCATACCACGGCATGAGCATCGCCACCATGGGCACCTGCGGCCAGCACACCTGGAAGCAGCCCATGCCCCAGGTGGGCATATGACTTCCCAGGAGCCTCCACACCGCTACTCCTGGTCCCGCCAGCTCACCCGGCACTCCTGGACTAGGCAGTATGGCTCACACTGGTTGGCTCCTGTCACGGCTGCCCTCACCACTGCCCTGACGGCTGCCCTGATGACTGTCCTCACCACTGCCCTGACGGCTGCACTCATGGCTGCCCTCACCACTGCCCTGACGGCTGCCCTGATGACTGTCCTCACCACTGCCCTGACGGCTGCACTCATGGCTGCCCTCACCACTGCCCTGACGGCTGCCCTGATGACTGTCCTCACCACTGCCCTGACGGCTGCACTCATGACTGCCCTCACCACTGCCCTGACGGCTGCCCTGATGACTGTCCTCACCACTGCCCTGACGGCTGCACTCATGGCTGCCCTCACCACTGCCCTGACGGCTGCCCTGATGACTGTCCTCACCACTGCCCTGACGGCTGCACTCATGACTGCCCTCACCACTGCCCTGACGGCTGCCCTGATGACTGTCCTCACCACTGCCCTGACGGCTGCACTCACCGCTGCCCTTGTGGCTGTTGCACGGTGCTGTGGACCAGGGCTTTGGCATCCACCATGCTCTAAACCCGGACCCATACCGCGGGGTGTTTGGCAACGACGGCCCGGCCTATGCCCGGGACGTCCAGGACCTGATCCAGTCAGCCACCTCTGGCAAGGTGAGGGTCACACCCTGGGCCTGATGTGGCCACATGCGTTGGCAGTGGGGTTCAGCCTGTGACCATGAACAGGAACAGGATCAGGGTACATGGGGCATGGCCACTACAAGCTCCACACACAGCTTCACCACCACGCATAGATGTAGAGCGAGTACACCAGGGTTGCTCATGCAGAGGCTTGTCTAGGGGAGAGCCGCACGCAGCCCAGCCGCATGTGTCAGGTCCATGGAAGAGGCAAGGCCAAGCAGCCTGGCCTGCTGCTGACCCTGCACCTGCAGGTGGCCGGCTTCATGGCAGAAACCATCCAGGGCGTGGGCGGCGCCACCCCCCTTGCAGCAGGCTACCTGCCAGAGGTATACAAGGTGGGCCTGGGTCTGCAGGGAGTGGCGCTGGGCCAAGGGAAGGGGGAAGGGCCCCATGGCAGGGAAAGGGGGTAGGGACAGGTGCTGCGGCTCTTGAAGGCGGCGAGGATGCGGCCTCCCTTCTCTGGCAGAGTGCCAGCATATCCACCTGACCTCACCGCACCACACCATACCGCACCGCACCCCACCCCACCCCACCCCACCCCACCCCACCCCACCCCACCCCACCCCACCCCACCCCACCCCACCCCACCCCACCCCACCCCACCCCACCCCACCCCACCCCACCCCACCCCACCCCGCTTGGCCTGGCCTGGCCCAGGCTGTCAGTGTAGTATGCTGCGGGGTCTGATGTGTGGCCTGGGTGCAGATGGTGCGAGCAGCAGGCGGCATCACCATCGCAGACGAGGTCCAGACCGGGTTTGGCCGCACAGGCAGCGCCTACTGGGGCTTTCAGAACCAGGGCGTGCTGCCCGACATCGTGACCATGGCCAAAGGCATGGGCAACGGCCTCCCCCTGGCGGCTGTGGTGACCACCCCTGAGATTGCAGCCAGCATGGCATCCCGCCTGCACTTCAACACGTGCGTGGGGCCCCGTGGGTGAAAGGAGGATGGAAGTGGAGGTGGAGGGTGGGGTGGGGTGGGGTGGGGTGGGTTTCTTTTCTTCCAGGCATGTGGTGTCCGCATGCGCAAGGGGGGGTGCTGCTCATAGTCAAAGGGGTGTGGGTGAGGGGGTGCAGAGGAACTTAGGGGAGGGCTTACCCAGGTACTGTACCCCCAGATACGTGTTCTGCTCCATCGCCTGCCACAGCCCACCATTGCACCTTGCAGCTGGACACCAGGAGGCTGCTGCTGCCACCCAGCATTGCAGCGCGTTGGCCTCACCTCCCCTGACCTCTGCGCCTCCCGCAGGTTTGGCGGCAACCCAGTCTGCAGTGCGGGGGGGCGGGCGGTGCTGCGGGTCATTGACAACGAGCAGCTGCAGGCCAACTGTGCTCGTGTGGGGCAACACCTGGTGGCCAGGCTCCAGCAGCTGGCTCAGAAGCACAGCATCATCGGCGACGTGCGGGGCCAGGGGCTGATGCTGGGGGTGGAGTTTGTGAAGGACAAGGCCACCAAGGTGGGCCCGGGTGCCTGGGCCATACACAGTGCCATACACAGTGCCTGGGGCACACACAGTGCCAATACACTGTGTAGGACATTGTCCGACCCACACTGATGGATACACGGCTGGTATTGTGGGCCTGGAAGCGGGGCACTCACTGAGGCATTCATTGAGTAGGACAGTTGTGTAGGACAGTGGCGCACACTACTCTCAGCGTGGGCCTGGAATGGGAACAACTGACTGCAGGAGCCAGCTTCCAAGGAGGTGGTCGAGGTCATGGAGCGCATGAAGGACATGGGAGTGCTCATGGGCAAGGGTGGCATCTACGGCAACGTGTTCCGCATCAAACCGCCCATGTGCTTCAACATCGCGGACGCTGACTTCTTGGTGGACGTCATGGACAGGGCTATCACTGACGGGTTGTAGCCGACACTTGCGAGCGTGATGCCATTCCTCAGGCCTTCCTGCTGCAACGTTGTTAGGCTCAGACTGCAGCGACTGCTGCTGATGCGGCTGCTGCTGCTGCTGCACCATGGTGATGCCTGGTGCATGCGAGTGCATAGGCAGATGTGTTGGGATGGAGGTATGAACTAGCAGCAGGGGGCTTCACTGCCACATAGTGGGGTTGATTTGCCGTTGTTTGGCCCCCCACCACCTTGATCAATGCCAGCGTTACCTAGAAAACTCCCAACTTTAAACAAGCCGCCCACTTCTGTTGAGACTCCACAGCTGCCTCCTGCATCAGATGCATGGCACACAAGGCACACAGTATGCAGAACAACCTGGCAGAGGACTGGGGTCGTGGCACCTAGCAGGTCACATGCAGGTGAGGTCAGTAACCCTGCCTGTCATCCCCTGCCTGGGTCTGTACGAGGGACGCCAAAAGGATCCCGGTTTTGCACCCAAAAGGGCATAGCTTGAGCACCCACTCACCACGGGTGTAGCCCTGGTGCTGCAGCCTCGAGCCTGCCATTCACTGCTGAGTAACCCACCGTTATGAGGAGGCGCTTGAGGGCCCTCTCCTGGGCACGTGCAGCTTGAGCTGTTGCTCAGCCAACATGGGGTCCAGGTACTCCTCCCACACCGCATCCCAGGTGGCCAAAACTACGTGTAACAGTGCTGCTGTGTGGTCAGGACTTCGAATCTTGAAGGATTGTGCATGAAGGAAAGAAACATGTGTCCTACCATCCTAGCTGCGACATGCTGCTGAAAAACCCACCACAGAGGTGCCAGCTGAGCTATCTGCTGCCAGGTGCTGCAGCTGGAGCTTGATACTGTCGTTCCACCACCGGCGTTGCGTCGTGTTTGGTCAAGCCTCTGTCATACCCGGAGGGCCATTGCAACTATGTCTGCTCAGATCAGTGTGCGTTTGCTGTGCCAACTTGATAAGGAGAACCCTTGAGGGTATAGGCCGAGGCCCAGTGGGCCTGGCATCCAGAGTGTCAGTGGCGTTAGTTGCTAAGCAAGACGTGCGGATGGAGAACACATTCTGATCTGTAGCTGTGACACCGTCAGCATTCAGGCGCTCTAAACATATCAGAAAGACTGATACTTTGTTTAGTTGTAGTCGCACGCGGACTGCCCGCCTTCGTTAGCATGTGCAGGTCCAAAAATTGTGCATGGTCAAAGAAAGATGATGGAAATCTTCCGTCCCGCAGGTGCTCCATTGCTGTTGTTCAAGCAATGCAGGGGTCTATGATGCAGCAGCGGAACCTGCACAGCAACATCCACAGCCGAGCGGCATCGCGCCCAACCTCCGTGCGGAAATCTGTGGTGAAATGCCGCGCTCAAACTCAGGCATGTGGCTTTGGCGTCGAGGATGGCAGCATCGATGCCCCGGGATATGCCTGTGTGGTCCACATTGGCTCCACCCCAGCCCCGACGGTAAGCAGCTGTTGATCCCTGCTGCCCTGTCTCCATTGCAGGAGCCGAAGTCGATGTCGCTGGGGCAACGCGTCCTGGCGCTGGGTACAGCGGCCTTGATGACCGTCGGGTCAATGTCCGGCGCAGCAGTCGCATCCGGTGCGTGCACACACGCTCTTGCACGCCGTCCTGTGCAATGCACTATTCTCTCACGTAGATTGTAGGCTTGAGGGTTGTGCAAGCTCGGCAGCCACATCGGCCAGGGCAGCCCCCACTCCGGGCAATTCCAGGCTTGGCTGAAAGGAGCTGTGTGCCGAGGCAGGGCAAGGCAGGAGCAACACCACAGACAGCTCCAAAGCAGCTGAGCTTGCCCCACCCCCGGGCAGTTCCAAACCCCCACACTCCATCTATTGCTGCTGCTGCAGAGTTTGACCTGTTGGCTGAGCCTGCACCTACCACCTCATACTACCTAGATGACGCCAGCGTGTTGAGCATCAGCACCAAAGGCGATTTGAACAAGAAGTTGAAGGAGCTAGAGGTGAAGCACTGGGCAGGGGCAGTGTCCCTGATCTGTTGCAGCTTTTGCCACAAGGAATGCCAGACAGTGTTGGGATTCACTCCCCTATGACGCAAACCACAGCACTGAGCAGGGTGCTTGCTGCCATGAGGCAGTGGCCAGGGTGCCGCCATGACACAGCCTGCAGCTTGCCAGCACATAGGCAGTGGCTGCAGCCCTGCCTAGTGCTACCAGGGCCATCTGGCCCACCAGCTGGCAGCGGCACGACGACGGCCTGTGAGCTGTGCCTCAAGGCCTGCAGACAACCTTGAGCAGGTGTGTGAGGCGCGTCGGTCTGCTGCTGGTGCAGGAGAGCACTGGGTACCGAGTGGAGGTCATCACGGTGCGCAAGCTAGAGTATGAGACTGACGCATTTGCCTTCTCTGACAAGGTGGGCTGACCCACCTGCCCGCCAGCCCACATGGGTTCCTCTTTGTTACATTGGGGCATTGGGCCACTGCTGGCCCTAATGGGTACTCGAAGGCTAGGCCTAACCGCCTGCCCAGGAGGGGCTAGCTGGCAGCAGGGTGGGCCACACCTTGGCAGTCAGGCCGCTGGTTGGAGGGGGAAGGTCCTTGACCCTCTGAGCGGCTCTGGGACTTGAGCCAGGGCAGCTAGCAGGAGTAGGGGTGAAGGGGAGAAGGAGTGGGTTGTCCTACATCAGTCAGCACCATGGTGGCTCCTTGCTGCCTGTTCCAGCCTCGCTGCAGCCCAGTCTTGCCTGCCACCTGTTGGCTGCCATCCCCTGTTGCCCTGCTGCCTCCTGACGCACTGCCACCACCACCTCTCCTCCGACTGAGACCCTGCCTGTTGGTGGCCTGCTCACCATGCACCCATGCGCTCCCCCTGCAGCTGCTGGCCAACTGGTACCCCAAGGCTGAGCGGGACAACAAGGGCGTGCTGATGGTGGTGACGGCAGCCAAGGAGGGGGCCCTCACGGGGGGAGCGGCATTCATGGATGCGATTGGCGACGAGTTGCTGGACAGCATTGTTGGCGACCAGATCCCCATCTACACGGAGCAGGAGAAGTACAACCTGACTGTGGAGAGCAGTTTGGAGAGGGTGATCGCCAAGCTGGAGGGCAAGACAGTGCCTGGTAAGTTGGGAGCAGCAGCAGCAGTAGCGCATGTGAAGCAGGTGTCAGTTGTGAGTGCAAGGCCATAGGTGGAGTACCAGCACCACCACCCCACATTTCCTAGATGCCTGGTCAGCAGCAAGTGCCATGGGCTAGGGTCGAGTGTTTTGCCACAGGTTGAGGCTTGAGGCGCGCACCGCTATGGGCACAGCAGTCGAGTGTCTCTACTTAGTGCTCACAGCATAGCAATCAGAGTGGGCTGGCAGGCTGGACTGCCTAGGCTGACACTGGGCCGGTTGCCTCCCTGCCGTTGCCTCAACGTGCTGCTGCGTGTGGCCCTCACCACTGCCTGTGCCAGTGTCCACCGACCACGGTGAGCTATGCCTTGCTGGCTGCCATCAGGGGCGTGTGGAAGCTGCATGGGGTGCAGACGTGCAGCTTCCCAGGCTACTGTCTGTGTGTGTGACTAGCCTTCAGGCTGCAGCAGGACCACATGTCAGCAGGTGCCTTGTTGTGGCTGTGACCAATGTCCTGGTGTGCTTGACGACCGTTGCTGCTGGTGTAGTATGGTGTGGTGTGGTGTGGTGCTGCTGTGTAGCGGGGCCGGTGAGGGCTGATGACACCAAGCGCCGCACTTACCGCACCAAGGAAGAGACTGACAAGAGCAAGAACATCACTGCCACTGTGGTGGCCAGCCTGCTGCTCATCGCTGTGGTGGTGCGTGCGCCAGCTGTAGCCAATGCCTGGAGCTTGCTTGCCTGCCTGCCTGCATCCACACGCAGCACCACATGCACGAGTCACACTGCTGGCTGCACACTGATGTTTACTGCAAAGTAGCCAAAGCCCAGGAGCCAGCCTAGTCATATTTGTGCAAGGCACAGTGCTTGTCGTGACATGAGCTGCTGCGGGCATGTGGGTGTGCAGGTGCCCATGCTGCAGTACTATGGCTATGTCGCCAAGGACTAGTGTGTGGCAGCACAGCTGGTGAGGCCCTCGGTACCTACAGTCCCGGTGACTGGTGTAGGCGCAGCTATTGTCAATGCGCAAGAGTTGTTGCCTATACTGGCCTGAAGCATGTCACGACGAGGTCGGTACAGCTCACCGCAGTGGTCATTACTGGGCGACGGCGCTGTTTGACGTGATGCGCTTGCCGGGCATGTTTTGATATCGTGATGCTATAGTTGTCGAATGTAAGCAAGATGGTGCATGAGTTACCATAGGTTCGCGATTCGAGGTGGAATGAGGCTCCGGGCACAATATTTACCACAAAGTAACGCAAAGGCATAACAAGGTCCCTCACTAGGGGTGGTGTCTTGTCTGTATGGAGCACAAATGGCAGGCTATAGACTACAGTTGGCATGACATGCATAAGCTGTATACAGCTTGAGGGGGGGGCACACCAGTGATGCGGCATTACAAAGTTACAAAGTAACTTACTTACTTACGCCGTGTAATTACATGTAAATTACATGTAATTACAGGGAATTACAACCAGCTTTTCTCCTCACTGGCTCGTTTTCTTCAGCCGACATCTTGAAAGTTGTGTAGGGTCATCCTTAGACAACCTTTAATGACACCAGGAGCCCTGATAGAAGAACTACCGACCATGTATAGGGTCCCACCAATACTAGACCAATTCATCTCAGTCAAGACGGGGATACTTGCACAAGCAACTACACAAGTCAACACCACACCACACAACACCACACCAAGTCACCACAAGTCACCACAACACTTTGTCAACACCACACCACACCCCACCCCACCCCACCACACCGCGCTGGGCTAGGCTGGGCTGGGCTGGGCTAGGCACTCCTGGCTGCTGGCACCATGCTATACCTACCTCTACAACAAGGTAAGACAACACAAGAACACACAACACAACAAAACCATCCAGCTTGAGGCTACGCGCTACAGGCTGCCCGCTCCAGGCTGCATCACAAGCCCTGTCTTGCAATACCACTGTGGGGTGTATGTGCATGCTATAGCTGAGGAGCATCCAACACCTGGGCTGCAATGAAGCTCTCCCACTCCTCTTGTGCCTCAGCTGATGCGTGATGCTCCTTGCGAGTCATGACCCGTGTGTTGAAGAACACAAAGGACATGATCCACATGCGCCCTAGCAGCAATCGTGAGCGCCGGTCGCTCCAAATGAACTTGAAGGCACTGAACAGACTGTAGGTGTGGCAGCTTTGAGCCATACCTGCGCCACCAGGCCACGGGGTTCCATCACCTCGTCCACAAACTCCATGGGCACTTTCCTGTACATAGTGGGGTCAGGTCAGGTCAGGTCAGGTCAGGTCAGGTGGGGTGGGGTGGGGTGGGGTGGGGTGGGGTGGGGTGGGGTGGGGTGGGGTGGGGTGGGGTGGGGTGGGGTGGGGTGGGGTGGGGTGGGGTGGGGTGGGGTGGGGTGGGGTGGGGTGGGGTGGGGTGGGGTGGGGTGGGGTGGGGTGGGGTGGGGTGGGGTGGGGTGGGGTGGGGTGGGGTGGGGTGGGGTGGGGTGGGGTGGGGTGGGGTGGGGTGGGGTGGGGTGGGGTGGGGTGGGGTGGGGTGGGGTGGGGTGGGGTGGGGTGGGGTGGGGTGGGGTGGGGTGGGGTGGGGTGGGGTGGGGTGGGGTGGGGTGGGGTGGGGTGGGGTGGGGTGGGGTGGGGTGGGGTGGGGTGGGGTGGGGTGGGGTGGGCTGGGGTGGGGTGGGGTGGGGTGGGGTGGGGTGGGGTGGGGTGGGGTGGGGTGGGGTGGAGGTACCTACTAGGTAGTAGATAGTGGAAGCGCCGGTAGTTTTAGGCGCCCTAAAAACGCGAGGCCGAGGCGCTGGAGCGTAACAGCTCGAGACCGAAGCCAGCAGCCGCGGAGCGTAGCGACACGCTAGGACATTTCACTTGTCGCCTGGTGATAGTCGCTTGTTCCCCTTGTGCGAGGTACGGTTTCAGTACGGCCATGATTCCTACCCGTTATCACAATGATGCAATGCAGGAGCCGCCAGTTGGCATGACATGCATTTGGTCACCCCCGCCATTGGCTGCACCCCCATGGCTCAAGAGATAACATCTAACTCATTTCTGAACGGATGAGGCCGCCGATTTGTGCGATGAGCTGGCGATGGCCTGACTAGAGTGCAGACAGCTCCAACCTGCGACGTGTTCTGGAGCGTCGCGGACATTATTCACGACGGCTATAGGCAGCCGGGATCCAGCGCGGCGTGAAAGGCGCATCAAAACTATTTTTCAAATCAGCATGCAACAGAGGTTTACATTGCTTCTTCAACACGGGTTCAGTCCACATGTGACAGCAACTTCAAGGTCTTCTGATCATTGGTGCCAGTGGGTCCTTCACAGCCAAATGCAGCTAGAATCAGTCGGAAAGATGCAGAAATTGAGCCGTTAACTGTGATTACCGCCCACACATGAAACGGCCCACACATGAAGGCAACGCGTGTATGTCCTGATTACACGTTAGAAGCCCACACAAGGAGCCGCGCAGAACTGGCAGTCCATCTCTTGCCGTCCTGGTTAGACAGATAACCGGCCGGAAAATGTACCCATTTCATGAAAATTTGACATGGTCTGACGTGACACGAGTCGCACGCTGTTGTGTTGCAGGGACAGCCCACAAGCCATACCAGCACTATCAAGCAAATTATCAGCACTAGCACTGGCACATGCACTAGCACTGGCAGGGGGGTCCTGCGCCCGACAAGAAATTCAAAACTTTGAAAACCTGGGCCGCTGAGCGCGATAGCTATTCGCTGATCACAGCCCCACTAAGTAGGCCAGTCCCGGCACAACGCGACCAAGATTCTCAACACCCCCGCCCGCCCCGGCACAGGTGCACATCAGCCCGAGCAGCCCGCTAGCTTCGCTTTGTTGAGCTGCACCGCCCTGCGCAAAATCGCTGTGAAACTCTTAAAGACCGGTCGGAGGTTATCAGGGGTGCAGCCAATGGCGGGGGTGACCATTTACACAGCTTGAGGGGGGCTACACACCTGATGGATGCTGAGCGAAGGGCCCCTGGGGTACACTATTGTGACTCAAGCTGTTGTTGCTGCTACATGGCCGTTGTTGAATGGTATTGCAGCCGCATGTAGCCCAGACCTGAGTTATCCTTGCCAGAGCAGATCCAACAAAACTTATTCAACAAGGAACAACATGTTGGACTGTGGGAATCTTACTCAGATACTACAAACAAGTTGTAGCATCCTCGGTCGCACCCTTGATGACTACAAACCCCACACCGGTGGCACTCTTTCCTGGGGGGCTAATCCCCTTGACCACTGGGCACCTCATCAAAACTAACAGCTTGATGCTTTGTAAGGCTGACAGCCTGTGTAAAATACTAGGGCCTATGCATTGTTGCGGCCCGGCCATCTATGCCCCGGCGGTACTCTGCAGCCCGGTGCAACCGCTGCTTGACCTTGGGCAGCCGGTCATTGACCCGCTTGTAGCCCTGCTGGTACTCCTTGCCAATGGGGGGCAGAGCCATCAGGCCCTCATAGCTGCACAGCTCCAGGGGGCGCTGCTTGCTCTCCCCAATGCGCTGGAAGTTGAGGCAGGGGTTAGTGTCCCGGTCCAGCCACCTGCCCCATGGGGTGGCCTGGGGTCGTGGTACTGGGCCAGGTGGGGGCAGGGCAGGGGGCTGGTCCTGGGCTGGTGGGGGTGGCTCCTGGGCTGAGGGAGGGGGTGGGGGGTCCTGGGCTGGGGGAGGGGCAGGGTGATCCTGGGCAGGTGGGTGCTGAGCTGGGGGAGGGGGAGGGGGGTTGGGCGGAACCTCATGGCACCACTTCAGGCCCCGCACATCCTTAGCATGCCGCAGGCTCCAGGCTGGGCGCAACAGCTGCTGGTTGACCTGGCCTGCTGGGGGCACCCAGTCTGCTGGCCTTGGCCGGTCATCTGGCAGGTGCAACTCACAAGGCTGGCGGGCATGCACGGACGAGCTGACACGGGTGGTGCGGAACTCATCCACAATCACCAGCCTGTCGGGTCTGGCCAGGCCGGGTCTGGTCAGGGTCAGGGTCAGGGTCAGGGTCAGGGTCAGGGTCGGGGTCGGGGTCGGGTCAGGGTCAGGGTCAGGGTCAGGGTCAGGGTCAGGGTCAGGGTCAGGGTCAGGGTCAGGGTCAGGGTCAGGGTCAGGGTCAGGGTCAGGGTCAGGGTCAGGGTCAGGGTCAGGGTCAGGGTCAGGGTCAGGGTCAGGGTCAGGGTCAGGGTCAGGGTCAGGGTCAGGGTCAGGGTCAGGGTCAGGGTCAGGGTCAGGGTCAGGGTCAGGGTCAGGGTCAGGGTCAGGGTCAGGGTCAGGGTCAGGGTCAGGGTCAGGGTCAGGGTCAGGGTCAGGGTCAGGGTCAGGGTCAGGGTCAGGGTCAGGGTCAGGGTCAGGGTCAGGGTCAGGGTCAGGGTCAGGGTCAGGGTCAGGGTCAGGGTCAGGGTCAGGGTCAGGGTCAGGGTCAGGGTCAGGGTCAGGGTCAGGGTCAGGGTCAGGGTCAGGGTCAGGGTCAGGGTCAGGGTCAGGGTCAGGGTCAGGGTCAGGGTCAGGGTCAGGGTCAGGGTCAGGGTCAGGGTCAGGGTCAGGGTCAGGGTCAGGGTCAGGGTCAGGGTCAGGGTCAGGGTCAGGGTCAGGGTCAGGGTCAGGGTCAGGGTCAGGGTCAGGGTCAGGGTCAGGGTCAGGGTCAGGGTCAGGGTCAGGGTCAGGGTCAGGGTCAGGGTCAGGGTCAGGGTCAGGGGTCAGGGTCAGGGGTCAGGGTCAGGGTCAGGGTCAGGGTCAGGGTCAGGGTCAGGGTCAGGGTCAGGGTCAGGGTCAGGGTCAGGGTCAGGGTCAGGGTCAGGGTCAGGGTCAGGGTCAGGGTCAGGGTCAGGGTCAGGGTCAGGGTCAGGGTCAGGGTCAGGGTCAGGGTCAGGGTCAGGGTCAGGGTCAGGGTCAGGGTCAGGGTCAGGGTCAGGGTCAGGGTCAGGGTCAGGGTCAGGGTCAGGGTCAGGGTCAGGGTCAGGGTCAGGGTCAGGGTCAGGGTCAGGGTCAGGGTCAGGGTCAGGGTCAGGGCATACCTTCTTGCAGAAGGCCTCGATCACGCGCTCCTGGGCATGGTGCAGCCCCAACCGCTGCCGGCGCCAGCGTGGCTTGAGGTACTCCTCCCACAGCGGGTCCCAGGTGGCCTTGAGGGCCAGGATGTGGGCGTGGAGGCCATCCAGGGTGGTGCCAGCTGGGGTGGCACCTGCCAGCTGCAGCAGCTGTGGCTGGATGGCAGCTGACCTGCGCAAAGTCCCATCCACTGTTTTGCAGCTGGCTGTACTGGATGAACTTCTGCCAATGGGGCAGGCTGTCTGCCTCAAACTGGGACCTTGTGAGGGTGGTCATGCCCAGGCTAGTCAGCACCCCCTGCAACACCCTGTCATTGATGGCGAAATGCCTGGCCCGCACCCCTACCATGGGGAGCATGGTAAAGGGACGCGGGCAGGTGCGGGGGAGGTGGCTGTTGCCATGGGGTTTGGCATGGGGGGCTGTCTGCCAGCCCTCTAGGCTGCGGTTCACAAACAAGACATACCGCACCCTAAACTCTATTGGTAGCCTGCCTGCCCCCCCCTTCCCTATGGAGTCCTGTCCCTCCCGCCACGTGGCCGGCAGTCCCGGCTGGTCTAGGCGGCCTAGCACTAGCTGGGGGGAGTGCTTCTTCATTTCCCGGCTGAACCCACCCCCCACCACCCCCACCGCCTTGCCCCACTTGTTGATGAACCGCCCCGGGTGCCGGTAGAACTCCTTGATGCTGGTGATGATGTTGGTGGCGTTGGCGTTGAGGGAGTTGCCGTCCCCTGTCAGATGCACATCATCCAGCTACTTCAGCATGGCCACCGGCCAGGCGCTGCTGGGCTGCTCAAACATCGCCACCTCACCGGGCAGCAGCCTGATGCCGTGGTGGTGGGGGCCACGCATCATGTGCTCAAGAACGCTGGCATTGGTGAGCAGCTCCATGGCATTCTTGATCTGTGCCAGCAGCTGTGGGTCCCAGATGTTCAGCTGCACTGGGGGGGGCAGCTGGGCTGGGGCGGCTGCTGTGCGGGGGGAGCTGCGTGTGGCAAGGCGGGGGTGAGCATAGAGAGGGCAGGCTGGGTCCGGTGGGGGAGGGGGGCCTGGGGCTGAACCTGCTGCTGGGAAGTGCTGCTGCTGCTGGGCTGGACTGGGCTGGCCTAGGAAGGACTGGAGCAACAGGGTGAGGCACAGGACAGCCGTTAGGCAGCATTGCTTGCTGCCCATGGTCATGCGCTTGTTAATCTCAGCCACAATGGCGTCGACTTGAGCTGGGCTGAGATCAGGCTGTGCTGCCTTCACAAGGCCACGCAGGCCAGCCTTGATTACCTGGCGACGCTGTCCAGTCACTACCTTGGCAGCCTGCCCCTGCCCCTGGACTTGCTGCCCACTGCCACTGGCACCTGCAGACACGGGAAAGCACAACACACGCACAGCAGGACTTGATGCACGAGGTCGCAATGTCGCGTGGGGCACACTGCGCCGCGTCGTCAGTTAGCTTCGGGGCCTTCGTCGAGCTCTGCGGCTTACCGGCTGCGGAGGGTGCTGGGGAGACGGGGCGCTTGCGGTTCCTCTTCGCTGACATCACATGGACTGAGCAACACCATCGGAGCGGAGTGGCCGTGCTGGGAGGTGCATCAAATCGCCGTCCAACCGGAGGGCCGGCAACCGGAGTGGGCCGGAAGTGAGGTCCATTACATACAAGTTACTTGGTGTTGTCCCCACAGAGATGAGGTCCATTACATACAAATTACATGGTGTTGTCCTTGCCAGAGCAGGCCTGAGTACTCCTTGGCCGATGATTTGAGAGCTGCCTGGTCTAACCACTAGCACTAGCGTCTCCCCAGTGCACTGCATGTTCAGCACTGCACGGCACTCCCTGTCCAGTCACCTGCCACCTGACTTTGCCTCTGATGGGCTGGGTGGGCTTGGCTGCCAGGATGCTCAACTGCCTGCCTGCCATGGCTGGCCTGACACACGGGGTCTCTAGCGGGAAACAGTGCCATCAGGGTGGGGTGTGTAGTCATCAAGGGTGCGACTGAGGATGCTTTAAATTGAATGGAGTAGCTGAGTGAGACTACCCATAGTCAAACATGTCATTCCAAATTCAATGAGTTTTGTTTGCCTGGCACACAGGGTCATAGCTCCAGCATCATGTGCTCCACTGGCTCAGCAGCGGTGTGCTGGTGATCATTGGAGGGGTCCATCAAGTGGTGTATGAAGTCGTGAGGGATGGCGCCGGCGAATGCAGCTCCAGCTGTGGGGTGTCCATCCTGCATGTCAGGACACCGGGGCAGAACTGTGGATCCGCTACCATCAACCTATAGAAAAAGAGAGCTTGGCAGCCCTGCTCGTTGCCTTACGTTCATCCTTCTCATGCCTGCTGACATACCTGGTGCAACTTTCTCCACTCCATGAACCTGTTAACTTCTGGGTGATCCTGCATACAGCGGGCAGTGCGCTGCTGTACATGACTTGAAGCCACTGCTGGGTGGGAGGGATGCATAATGATGGTACCAAAGAGGCAATGGACCTTAGCCCAACAAGTACAGTGCATAAGCGTCAGGGATGGAGCCAGAATAGCTTCAACGGTGTCAGCTGCATTGGCGTCAGCTGCAATGACAGGGCACATACACCCCTTACCTTCAGTGCCTCCTTGTACTCAGGGCGCTGACGATGGATACCTGCATTGCTGCTGTGGTGGTGCTTGTACCTAGCAATTTCCTCTTCTGAGACACCTTGACTCTGCAGCAGAGCAAACAAAGGACTGCGTGTTTCCTTACTGTGCATCGACATTTCAATGTGCTCGAAGGTTCAGAATTACCCGCAAGCCGCGAGCCCGGTCGTGGAGGGTCGCCTGGGTTAACGAGGACAAGCAAAAAAGCAAAACAAGAAGTAACTGACATGTCCGCATAGCGACACTGCGTGCCTGTAATGGCGTTGGAGGCAGTGCGGCAACAACAGCGCAGGGGCTGGAGAGCAGGTAACTTGAAGCGGCGTGGTATGGCGATTTGTGTGTCACGGTCAGGTTGTGGACTGCAAGTATAGATCAACTATCGGCTATTTCCATAATGAGCTCAATGCCGTAGGAACTCCATGGTTAAGCTCAAGGGGGGATCAGTAACCTGACAGCAGAGAGTCCAACTCAGTCATAATTACATGTCATTGTCGTGCCTGCTGTGGACTCTAATTCTCCCTGTGCATTGCTGCATCCATGTCCCTGCCGACTAGGAAATCATACGCTGATGATAAGTGCATTTCTCTACTTACCGCTGGAAAGACCTTTGCCCAGGACACCTAGCTTGAGGCTTCCTGTATGAAACGGTTTCTGAATGCTTTTCTGCATGCAGGCATTTACGCATGCATGCGATTGAAGCAGAATGGCATGGCATGGCAACGAACAAACCTGACAATTTTTCTAGTATTTGCGATGACTTCACGCTCTTGATCTCTATGGCTAACAAATAAAGACGGACCGTGCCTAGGCCAGTGCCGGAGGACCTAGGCAGTGACATTGAGGACCGCGACGAGGCACTACAGCTAGACCTCACCGAAGCGGAGCGCAGTAGAAAGGTTCCGGAGAGTCCCGCGCTGCCCGCGATAGGGACAACACATACCACGGCAGGAAGTGTAAGCTAGCCCACCTCACCGACCACTTGACGCAAGAGCTTTGGGATGCCTTCCTGGACGAGTGTGCAGCCACGCGTGGAGGCCTGCAGCGAGCGTGGGGTGCTCGCCAGCCTTGGGCTGGGCTTACTCGTGCGCGGCTTGTTTACCATTCGCGTAGCCGACCCGCTGGGCCTGCACGACCAGCCCGTGTACACAGACATCCCTGTCTCCCAGGCAGCCATCCCGGACCTGAGCTGCAGGAACCTGTACCTGCAGCTGTGCCGCGGCCCGCCCGGAAACGGCGCAAGTGGCGGCAATAGCCAGCTACAGCAATACAACCCAAGAAAACAAGATACCAAACCCCTCACAAAGGGGATGTGTGTGAGTATGAGGTATAGAGTAGGGTAGAGCTCTTGCTAGTAGTAGACCTGGAGGCACACACACCAGAAGGCTGAGCTGAAGTGGGCACTAGGCACACTATCAGTAGCCTTTACAACAGCGATCTCGCAGCCTGTGTTTGATTACAACTCATGAGTTGCATGAGGGCTGTAGGGATTAAAACAAGAAAAGGCGGCCTGTGTGTTCTTTCGTAAGAGCACCTGAAGCCATGTCCTCTGCAGGCAGCTACGACAAGCGAGAAAAGATTGCAAAACAGAAAGCGCGCCAGCTCGCGAAGAAGAGCAAGCTCAAGCGCCTTCTCGGCCGGATGGACGGAGCTCCGTGCACCGCACCTGTGGACAATGTGAGTTGTACACCATGCAGCAAGCTGCACATGAAGCCACCCACAGCATCACTAAGGACGTCGTCAGTGCAACTTCTGTCGTCTGCATATAAATGGGTCTGAACGTCATATTCATCATGGCCCTACAAGCTTGGGGCAATCAACAGTCAGCTGCTCCTGGATCTTGCTGACGACTGTGTAGGTGGCCGCCCTTGACCAGCTGTTGAGTAGCAGCCGAGATGACACAGCTTCTGGTGGGGACCTAATCAGACAGCAAGGGGCCCGCTCCCACAAGCCTCGCCCGGCAGCACGGCCGGCAGCACAAACGGAGGAGCAGCCAACATCCCAGCCAGCTGAGGAGCCGGACTGCCCTGCAGCCTCCGCTCCCATGCTCCCTGCCCAGCGCTTGACACCAACAGTTCAGCAAGCTCAGCAACGAAGCAGCAGCAGGCCTACCAAAAACCATGCTGTGATGGTGAAGCCACCTGACATGACCCCAGCCAGAGGCACAGCAGGCTCAGCCCCTGACAAACCGGCGCTGGCCCTGCACCCTGCACCGCAGGCATCAGGCAGGGCTGCCAAGCGTCTGCGGCAGCAGGATGCTGGCGGTGGTCAGCAGCAGCAACCCACAGCTCACACGATGGCAGCCAGACAGCAACCCTCAGCAGCAGCCACCGCAGCAGCAGGAGCAGCAGCAGCAGCAGCGACAGCCCTCCAGTCTACTGCTGTCAGGGTAGCCGGCATGGTACGAGCCAAAACTGCAGGCAAGAAAGCAGACAGCAATGGCAAACAGCTGGGCAGCGAGCAGCTGGGAGGCAAGCAGCTCAAGGGCAAGCAGCTGGAGAGCAAGGAGGGGCCAGCACAGGCCAGCGTGGGGCAGGCCAGTCGACCGCTGTCCCGTATGCAGCGTCTCATGTCTCAGGCGGCCCAGCACAAAGCTGACATGGCGGCGGCGCGCCAGGCGGTGAGCAGCCGCATGCTGGAGCCTTGCTGGGTGCATGGGCTGGGATGGTCGACCCCCTTGAGGCTTGAGGTGCAGCACCGGTGCACTTGCCTTGCTATTAGGCAGGGTGCTGTTGTGGTGGGTTGACGCACACAATAAGCACACCACACCCAGCCTCCTCATAGCGGCGCTAGCTGCAACACTGTCAGGGCTCACAGCATTCCTTGCATGTCTGCATGGTGCTTTTGGGTGGTGGCAGAGCCCATACGCAGATGGTTAGTTTCTATGGGTGGGCTGGGGCCCATGGCTGTAGGAGAGGTCCAAGCGCAGCTAGAGGGACTGCCCTGTAGAGGGACACAAAAGTGTTGGGGCGGCTTCATGTGGCCTTTGTGTGGGAAACAGGCGTGTGGGCGGTGGAGGGGCCATGCCGGTTTGGGACGCTGCCAGGGGTGCTGAGTGAGCCCTCGAGCCCCTTGCGCTCCCATAGCCACTGTGGCCCATAGTCCAAGAGCCCCTCGCCCTGCTCTGGCTGCAGGAAGAGGCAGCCAGAGCCGCTCACTCAGCTTATGCCCAGCAGGCTCAGGTGGGGCCCTGGGGGCGCGAGGGTCCAGCCCAGCAGTTTCCTCACCAACATGGACTCAGTGGCGGCGGCTGTGCCACCGTCAACTGCCATGGCGTAGCCGTACTAGGGCTGATACCAATGGCATGAGATACGCAACCTCATCATTGCATGGGTGACAGGGGGGTGTATGGTGTTGCTATGCTTGCAGAAAGGACGGCAACAGCAAAAGCAGGCATTCTTCAAGCGCACCCGGACTGGGCAGCCGCTGATGCGGTATCGAGTGGAAAAGATCCTGCAGGCACTGCAATCTTGATGCGGCAGAACTCCCAGATGCACAAATTGCTGGTGGCATGGAGGGAGGTGGAGAGAGTAATCTGGTTGTCTGTGGATGGGAGATTTGGCAGTGATAGCGTTGCCTGAAGGGCAGCTGCTGCTATGCTTTGTCATGGGTTGCCTGCCTGTTTGCTGCATGCTGGTCATGCCAGTCATGACTGGTAATGACACCATTTCCGCCCCACTCGGATGGATGGCGACCTGATGCGCCCTCCAGCATGGCCTCTCCGCTTGGATGCTAACTGTAGGGTTGGTTTTTGCCTATTTTCAGCAGGTTTGTAAACCTTTGTAGCGTTTAGCTGTTAGTTTTGATGAGGTGCCCAGTGGTCGTGGGGTTTGCCCATGGAACGTGCCAACGGTGTGGGGTTGGCAGTCATCAAGGGTGCGACCGAGGATGCTACAACTTGTTTGTAGTATCTGAGTGAGATTACCCACAGTCAAAATGTTGTTCCTTGTTGAATAAGTTTTGTTTGCCTGTGGATGGGAGATGCTGTGAGAAGATGTCTGCCGGAGAAGATGTGGATGGGATTGGCAGAGGTGTGTTGCAACCTGGTGCACCGGGCTATGGTGGCGAGTGAGGTTCAGGCCAGAGCCCTGTTGTACGTACAGCCACACCCCACTGCAAGCCATGGGTATACATTCAATGCGATGCAGTGGGGGCGATTGGCGAGGTAATTACGGCCGCATATGACAACCCTGACAGCTTTCCCATGCAGCATGTTTACAACCTGTCTGCTTACTCCCTTACCTGCAATTATGACCCTGGCACACACCCTTCACAACGACCATGCAAAGAACAGCATGTTGTCTGCCCTGCACCTAGTTTGCTGTAACACGTGGCCCTTCACATCAACAGTAAGCACACACCATGAAGACTGCAGTCTGTAATGGTCATGTGCAATTGCACACTAGATGTGAAGGGTTTGAGTTGGTGCACCTCCTTCATCAGCCACCGTCATGAGACATCAGCCCAGCGTCATGAGCCAGGTCTCATATCTGGGGATGTGCGACACAAACAGAGGCCACAGACGGGCGACAGTGCAGGTGGTGGTGGGACGCATGCACCTGACATGGCCCAACAACTCCTATTGTTCCCACACACAAAGAATGACAAATGCAGGGGTGCATGATGCTGCTTGCCTATCACGAAGTCCGGGATGACACACACACACACACACACACATATACACACACACATGACCTGCAGTGGCAGCTGCTATAGTGTCACAAGGAAGCATGAGCCAGGTGGTCAGCCGCGCCCGAGGAGGGCAACACGGAACAGACAGCCTACATGACACAGCCCAAACCCAAGTCAAGCAGGCCAGTCCCACGGCAGCAGTGTCAGCTGTGCTGGCAACCCCGCTGCAGCTGCTGCACCATGGCGTCTGCCACACTGTGTAGCGTGCTAGGGGCGGGGCGCTGCTCAGGATTCTTATCCATGCAGCCGCTGGCCAGGTCCTGCAGCAATTGGATGAATGGCGGTGGGGCAGGGGCAGCTGCACCCAGCTGCAAGCCTGAGCCAGGCAGACCCCCTGCTGCAGTCTCGCAGGCACGCCTTAGCTTCCTCACGCCCCGCCACACCACTGCTCGAGTGTTGAGCTTAGCCAGGGCGGCTGTAGTCGCGACCTCTGCTGCCGGCGCCAGGTTGCTGTGCGGCAGGACGTCGGCGTAGGCCATGAAGAAGGGCTCCTGGCGCTCACGCTGCCCGCTAGGGCGGTCGCCCCACTTGGCCACCTGGTGCGGCTGGAGACCCAGCGGCAGCCCCTTGGAGGTGCGCAGGGTGCCATTGCGTGCCATGTAGCAGATGAGGGCGCCCAGGGCCCAGGTGTCAGTGGCCTGGCACACATACGGGTCCTCCCGCTCTCCACCAGCACCAAACAGGCCGCTGCCTGGGCCTTGCAGCTGCTCAGGGGCCTTGTACAGCCAGGTGCCACCCCTGCAGGACAGGTGACGACACACGGGGGTGGGGCAAGGAGGCCGCCGGTGGCTGGGAGGGACATGCTGGGTGCACATGCTATTAAGAGCCATGACTCAGCCTGACAGGGTTCAACGGTGTTTGCGGTAAGGACTTCAGTAATGACTGAGTTGGCTAGAGAAGCTTCAACTACGATTGGCTTAGGGTTTGTAAAAAGCACAATGCTAGCGGGTCACATACCACCATTCACACAGACAGGGTTTGGGCAGCCTCAGGCAGCATCAGCGGAGGGCGTGGCAGCACTGCATTGATGGAGCGTGCGCTTTTGAAATGCTGCTTAGAGCAATGGCCAAAGCCAGCTTTGTCTGCGTCTGACACTGCATGCAGCTCTCTTGACCAGCTTCGCCGCACCTGGCTGGCAGGCGTCCCACCCCAGTCGGTAGCAGCCGAGCGAGACCGAAGTCTATCAGCACCGCACTGGCGATGCGAGGGCTGGTGTTGCTTGCATCACGCCGCAGCTTCAGCATGACATTCTCAGGCTTGAGGTCGCTGTGCACCACCCTATGCGCGGCCAGATGCTGCAGCGCAGCGGCCAGGTCCCGCACCACCACCAGGAGGTCCTGAGGGTCCAGCAGCATGTGCTCGGCTGTCCCTGGCTGGTCAGCTGCCTGGGCAGCGAGGCTGTCTAAGTGCTCCCGCAGGCTGCAGTCGTAGCGCGGGTACATGGTGAACAGCTTGAAGCCGGAAGCATTGTCACTGGCACTGCCTGACCTGGCAGCCAGTTGGGCAGCCGGGCCTGTGGCTGTGCCTGCTGGGGTTGGAGCTGTTGCTGGGCCAGTACCAGCAGGGCTGGGAGCTGGGGCTAAATCTGCTGGCGAGGTGGTGTGCGGGGTGAGGGGAGGCTGCTGCGGGGAGGCTGGGGCAACCCACCAGGCTGCTGGTGCTGCGATGTGAGGGTGGGGCGGCAGGAAGGCGGGGAGCAGGTCTCCACATCGCTCTGGCTCAAAGGTGCCGCTGTAGTTGTAGCGGTAGCTGACCCCGTCTGCCTTGACTGCCCACTCCTGGCCGCCTGCCTGCCAGGCATACACTGCCCCGCATCCACCCTTGCCAATGAGGGCAGACTGGCTCTCATAGAACATTCCCACATCCACCTCACGAGGGACACTGGCTGCATGGCGCCTGAATACTTGCACTGCGCTGTCAACAGCTCGCTGTGCTTTGCTTTGCTGCTGCTGTTGGTGCAGGGCCAGGGTGCGGGCCTCGGCAAACTCGGCCCTGCGGGTCAGCTCCTCCACCTGTGAAGTGAGCTGCTGGTTGTGGGCATGAAGAGCAGCCACCTGTAGACATCAAGGAAGCACACCTCAGGATGCATGCACTACATGGCACAGTAACTGCACAGATGGCCAGTGTAATGAAAAAGTGCAACTGCAGAGTAGCAGGCTAGCACAATGATGCTTGCACAGCAACAGTGCAGGGCAGGCAGCGACACTGAAGCTTAGTCTCACCTGCTGCTCCAGCTGGCTCTTGGCATTCCTGCGGCGTGTGATGGCCGCGCGTGTGCGCTCCAGGATGCTTGTCATACTGCTGACCTCCTGCTGCATCGCTGTGGCTGTTGCTAACAGTGGTCTTGCCATGATGCTGACGACTGAGTGTATTGCTGCAGCAGTGGCTGCAGTGCGCTGAATTGTGGAGACCAAGGAAGGCTGTATGCGTGTTAGCCGGTGCTGCAGTGCTGACAGGAGGCTACTGGCAGCACCCACTGCAGGCTGTGAGGGCTCAGGGAGAGCCACAGCTGCTGAGTGACTGACTGGGGGAGGGAATGCAGAAATCACCGCAGAGGTGGTGTGGTGGGTGTACTCAGGGATGGCAGGCAACGCGTCAGCTGGGTCTGCGGCCTGACTGTCCTCAGCGCAGCTGGGTGGTGGCTTGGAGGCGGCACGGAGGGCAGCCACACGCAGCTGCAGTGCCTGCACACCCTCCTCAAACTGCCGCTGTGCCATCTCCTGCCGGGAGTGGGAAGTTGATTCAGAATCATAGCCCTGAAGCGCTGGGCAGTCAGCCCGGGCTGGAGCAGAAAAGCGGACAATATGGTTACTGGGGACCACGATCTGCTGGCTTGGGGATCTAGGACTACTCGGTGCGTGTGTAGGCACAACGATGCCAGCAAAGACGTCTTCAGCTGAGGTACACTCAGGCTTGTGTGCTTTCCTTGTCTGAACTGGGAACACCTGCAAAAAGACATCATCAGCAAATGGCATTGGGTGGTGAGGAACCGTTAGGAAGGGTCGGTAGATGACAGTACCCCACTGCCATGAAAGTAACCGCGCACAGAGAGTAACCCTTCCAATTGGATTTCAATAGCAAGGGCAGGACTGAGAGCGCGATAAGGATTCTCAGAGCATCAGAGAACGCACCGTCAAGTCTGGTAGCGCCCGTGGTATCAAGCATTCCCCTTGAGGCACAGATACTCCTTCGGCCTTCTTTTTGAGTGCACTTGGGGTGCAGCACCTTCCGCGCACAGCGCACTGGGAAAACTGCAACCTTGGCCTCGCAGCCTGCACGGCAATTGAGCATTGCAATTGAGCTCAGTTGAACGCGCTATCAAGCTCGCTTGGTTGAACACTTTTTGACTAACATGAAGCGACTCGTAGGCCCGCATCCTGCACACGCAAAGACTAGCGTAAGAAGGGTCGGGGTGACCTTTGCTTGTGAAAGGGCAGGGGGCTAAGATAAGGAGCGGCTAGGGGGCCGAAGCACCCCTGGAGGCAGTGCGGCAACACTAGCGACGGGGCCTGAGACCAGCTTGATGGTTCAGGTAGTCGGTTTGTCAGTTTCGGGCCATGTTCCAGGCTGGCGTCATCGCCAGATCATCACCTACATGCCTGGAAACCTGATCCTGGGACCTAGCCCTGGGAGCTAGCACTTCCCCTGCTGCCGTCGATTGTTGGTGTAACATATCCCACATGTCTTGACACAGAACCTGACTTCGCCTCCCCCCCCACACACACCCCTGCAAATTTTATGACCAAAACATGTCAGCCGCGCTCACCAACCGCCGCTGTGCTATACCCTGGTTCAACAACCGTTCACCTGACCCCAACCTCCAGCTTCACACTTACTTCTCACCCTCATGATTACCTACTAGGGTGTGGGTTCATAACCCAAGTCTGTCCCTGTCTCTGAGGCTTATCAAGTCTGCTGGGCCAATTGGAATGGGTACGTTGACATCACTCTTGCTAATCAAGCAGCTGTACCACGGTTCAACGTATATGGACAACGTATGCAGCAGCAGCCCTCTTGTCCCTCACTAGGGCCTCCATTTGAGCCGGGTCAGAAGTACCTACTAGTAGCCACTAGCAGCCACTAGCAACCACTAACTAGATCCGACTCAAACAGTGTTATTGGGCTGTGTGGAGTAAACCCAGTGCACATGGCACATGAGCCGCCTACCACCTACACTATTGCCTGACCCGAGGGCTATGATGTAGAGTTGGCATGACAAAACATGCACTAATTGTAAGCTGATGACAGCTCAACAAAGGGGGAACACATTACTGTGCCTCAGCAGGCTGCTGCTGCTGCTCCTGGGCCTTGGGGGGCTTGTCTCGCACCCGCTTATAGCCCAGGCCAGGGTACTCCTTGCCCTTGGCTGGCAGAGCTCCCTAGTCTGGCCAGTAGCACAGCTCCAGCGGCCGCCACCTGCTCTCCCCAATGCGCTGCATGTTCAATGCTGCATTGCAGTCCCTGTCCAGCCACCTGCCTGGCTGTGGTGCTGGCTTGGCTTTGGCAGCCTTGCCCTTGGCCTTGCCCCTGGTGGGCTCAGCTGCCGGCTTGCTGCGCTTGGCTGGAGGGTGAGTGCTGGGCCCTGGCTCCGAGGCTGCTGGCTGTGTGGCTGCCTGGCCGCTGCGTGGGGCCTGTGGGGGCTTGCGGGGGGCCACTACTGGGCACCACATCAGGCCCCGCACTGGCTGGTCACGCTGCTGGCTCCAGGCTGGGCGCACCAGGCGCTGTTCCACCTGCCCTGCTGGGGGCTTCCAGCCTACAGGCCTTGTGGCACTGAGTTTGTTCAGCTCCACCTCACATGGTTGCTGGCCATCCACTGCTGAGCTGACCCGGCTGGTGCGGTGCTCATCCACAAGCACCACCCTGCCTCGCCGCTGGCCTGCGCCCCTGGGCCTGCACACCACCTTGCAGCAGGCTCTCAGCACCGCGTCAGCACCCCACCCACCACCAGTGCCAATGGTAGTTGCGTCAAAGAACAAAACCAGCTGCTTGGCATGCCCATGGCGCTTCATGGACACCTCAGCCACCTCCTCCTCCAACTGCAGCCATGCACACAAGGCACACACATGGTGGCTGACATGGTGACACCAGGTTAGGCATGGCACAGTCAAGTACTCTTTCGTTTCGTGCCCGACCACCACCTCTTAGTCCCTTACCCTCCCTCCCTCACACCTACCTACCCACCCACCCTCACCTTGTTGAAGAACTGCTCCAGCGCCCGGTCCTGGGCTCCGTACAGCCTCAGCCGCTGCCGTGCCCACTTGGGGTCCAGGTACACCTCCCACACCGCATCCCAGGTGGCCAGAGTGACGGTGATGTGCTTCAAGTTGGCCTCCAGGGAGGTGCCGGCCGAGCTTGCTGCTGCCAGGTGCTGGAGGTGGGGCTTGATCGGTGCTAGCCACCGCTCAGTGTCACGGCGGGCATTGTTCAGGCCGCTGGCATGCTTCACCTGGCCCTTGGTCAGCTTCCAGCGGCGCAGCTGGTCTGCCATGAGCTGGCCTGTTGCTGGATCCCACACCCCAGAGGCTGCGCTGACTGCCTGGGTGACGCCGGGGTCGATGCCCACCCCAATCTGTGTGTCTGGGTCAAACGCAAACTCACGCATCTCAGCTATGCCCCTGACTATGTGGGGGAGCCCCACTGCATGGGCCGCTGCTGCTGCTGCTGCTGCTGCTGCTGGGGCTGCTGCTGCTGGCAGCTGGAGGTGGGGCTGGAGGAGGGGGAAGGGGGCGCGTGTAGTGCACGCACACGCTGACACCATCTGTGTCCACCAACCTCTCGAAAGCAAACTCCTTGTTGCGAAGCTTCTTGGTGTCGAACCACCTGGCCCAGTGATGGCTCAGTGCTGGCTCTGAGGTGAATGCTGCCCGGGTTTCCTTGGTCAGGCCCAGCTGCCTGCACACCCCATGCAGCACCCTGCTGTCCACCTTGATGAAGTGCACCCCTCTGCTGCTGCCACTGCTCTAGCCACCGGCACACATGCACTGCATGGCGCATGCGGCAGGGCAGGGGCAGGGTGTCCTGCAGGGAGCCTTGCTTCTTCATGCCCAGTAGGCGACGGTGCTTGTTGGCCTCCTCTATCAGGTCCGCCACATGCCCCTTGTCCAGGGTGGCGGCCTTCAGCTCCGAGCTCTTGGCGTTGATGCCATACCCACACGCCATCTTGATGAACAGCTGCGCCTCCTCACCGCGCCAGCCTAGCTGGGCCCTGGCTGCCTTGGCGTACAGCTTGACAAAGCGCTCTGCAGGTCAGGTACAGGTCAGGTATAGGTCAGGCATAAGGTCAGGTCAGGTATAAGGTCAGGTCTAGGTCAGGTCGGGTATAAGGTCCGGTCCGGTCCGGTCCGGTCCGGTCCGGTCCGGTCCGGTCCGGTCCGGTCCGGTCCGGTCCGGTCCGGTCGGGTCCGGTCGGGTCCGGTCGGGTCCGGTCGGGGCGGGGCGGGGCGGGGCGGGGCGGGGCGGGGCGGGGCGGGGCGGGGCGGGGCGGGGCGGGGCGGGGCGGGGCGGGGCGGGGCGGGGCGGGGCGGGGCGGGGCGGGGCGGGGCGGGGCGGGGCGGGGCGGGGCGGGGCGGGGCGGGGCGGGGCGGGGCGGGGCGGGGCGGGGCGGGGCGGGGCGGGGCGGGGCGGGGCGGGGCGGGGCGGGGCGGGGCGGGGCGGGGCGGGGCGGGGCGGGGCGGGGCGGGGCGGGGCGGGGCGGGGCGGGGCGGGGCGGGGCGGGGCGGGGCGGGGCGGGGCGGGGCGGGGCGGGGCGGGGCGGGGCGGGGCGGGGCGGGGCGGGGCGGGGCGGGGCGGGGCGGGGCGGGGCGGGGCGGGGCGGGGCGGGGCGGGGCGGGGCGGGGCGGGGCGGGGCGGGGCGGGGCGGGGCGGGGCGGGGCGGGGCGGGGCGGGGCGGGGCGGGGCGGGGCGGGGCGGGGCGGGGCGGGGCGGGGCGGGGCGGGGCGGGGCGGGGCGGGGCGGGGCGGGGCGGGGCGGGGCGGGGCGGGGCGGGGCGGGGCGGGGCGGGGCGGGGCGGGGCGGGGCGGGGCGGGGCGGGGCGGGGCGGGGCGGGGCGGGGCGGGGCGGGGCGGGGCGGGGCGGGGCGGGGCGGGGCGGGGCGGGGCGGGGCGGGGCGGGGCGGGGCGGGGCGGGGCGGGGCGGGGCGGGGCGGGGCGGGGCGGGGCGGGGCGGGGCGGGGCGGGGCGGGGCGGGGCGGGGCGGGGCGGGGCGGGGCGGGGCGGGGCGGGGCGGGGCGGGGCGGGGCGGGGCGGGGCGGGGCGGGGCGGGGCGGGGCGGGGCGGGGCGGGGCGGGGCGGGGCGGGGCGGGGCGGGGCGGGGCGGGGCGGGGCGGGGCGGGGCGGGGCGGGGCGGGGCGGGGCGGGGCGGGGCGGGGCGGGGCGGGGC
Source organism: Haematococcus lacustris (assembly GCA_030144725.1). Classification (NCBI taxonomy): domain Eukaryota; kingdom Viridiplantae; phylum Chlorophyta; class Chlorophyceae; order Chlamydomonadales; family Haematococcaceae; genus Haematococcus; species Haematococcus lacustris. Next base: position 13,551,693 of record JASKMD010000029.1, read on the forward strand.
GGGGCGGGGCGGGGCGGGGCGGGGCGGGGCGGGGCGGGGCGGGGCGGGGCGGGGCGGGGCGGGGCGGGGCGGGGCGGGGCGGGGCGGGGCGGGGCGGGGCGGGGCGGGGCGGGGCGGGGCGGGGCGGGGCGGGGCGGGGCGGGGCGGGGCGGGGCGGGGCGGGGCGGGGCGGGGCGGGGCGGGGCGGGGCGGGGCGGGGCGGGGCGGGGCGGGGCGGGGCGGGGCGGGGCGGGGCGGGGCGGGGCGGGGCGGGGCGGGGCGGGGCGGGGCGGGGCGGGGCGGGGCGGGGCGGGGCGGGGCGGGGCGGGGCGGGGCGGGGCGGGGCGGGGCGGGGCGGGGCGGGGCGGGGCGGGGCGGGGCGGGGCGGGGCGGGGCGGGGCGGGGCGGGGCGGGGCGGGGCGGGGCGGGGCGGGGCGGGGCGGGGCGGGGCGGGGCGGGGCGGGGCGGGGCGGGGCGGGGCGGGGCGGGGCGGGGCGGGGCGGGGCGGGGCGGGGCGGGGCGGGGCGGGGCGGGGCGGGGCGGGGCGGGGCGGGGCGGGGCGGGGCGGGGCGGGGCGGGGCGGGGCGGGGCGGGGCGGGGCGGGGCGGGGCGGGGCGGGGCGGGGCGGGGCGGGGCGGGGCGGGGCGGGGCGGGGCGGGGCGGGGCGGGGCGGGGCGGGGCGGGGCGGGGCGGGGCGGGGCGGGGCGGGGCGGGGCGGGGCGGGGCGGGGCGGGGCGGGGCGGGGCGGGGCGGGGCGGGGCGGGGCGGGGCGGGGCGGGGCGGGGCGGGGCGGGGCGGGGCGGGGCGGGGCGGGGCGGGGCGGGGCGGGGCGGGGCGGGGCGGGGCGGGGCGGGGCGGGGCGGGGCGGGGCGGGGCGGGGCGGGGCGGGGCGGGGCGGGGCGGGGCGGGGCGGGGCGGGGCGGGGCGGGGCGGGGCGGGGCGGGGCGGGGCGGGGCGGGGCGGGGCGGGGCGGGGCGGGGCGGGGCGGGGCGGGGCGGGGCGGGGCGGGGCGGGGCGGGGCGGGGCGGGGCGGGGCGGGGCGGGGCGGGGCGGGGCGGGGCGGGGCGGGGCGGGGCGGGGCGGGGCGGGGCGGGGCGGGGCGGGGCGGGGCGGGGCGGGGCGGGGCGGGGCGGGGCGGGGCGGGGCGGGGCGGGGCGGGGCGGGGCGGGGCGGGGCGGGGCGGGGCGGGGCGGGGCGGGGCGGGGCGGGGCGGGGCGGGGCGGGGCGGGGCGGGGCGGGGCGGGGCGGGGCGGGGCGGGGCGGGGCGGGGCGGGGCGGGGCGGGGCGGGGCGGGGCGGGGCGGGGCGGGGCGGGGCGGGGCGGGGCGGGGCGGGGCGGGGCGGGGCGGGGCGGGGCGGGGCGGGGCGGGGCGGGGCGGGGCGGGGCGGGGCGGGGCGGGGCGGGGCGGGGCGGGGCGGGGCGGGGCGGGGCGGGGCGGGGCGGGGCGGGGCGGGGCGGGGCGGGGCGGGGCGGGGCGGGGCGGGGCGGGGCGGGGCGGGGCGGGGCGGGGCGGGGCGGGGCGGGGCGGGGCGGGGCGGGGCGGGGCGGGGCGGGGCGGGGCGGGGCGGGGCGGGGCGGGGCGGGGCGGGGCGGGGCGGGGCGGGGCGGGGCGGGGCGGGGCGGGGCGGGGCGGGGCGGGGCGGGGCGGGGCGGGGCGGGGCGGGGCGGGGCGGGGCGGGGCGGGGCGGGGCGGGGCGGGGCGGGGCGGGGCGGGGCGGGGCGGGGCGGGGCGGGGCGGGGCGGGGCGGGGCGGGGCGGGGCGGGGCGGGGCGGGGCGGGGCGGGGCGGGGCGGGGCGGGGCGGGGCGGGGCGGGGCGGGGCGGGGCGGGGCGGGGCGGGGCGGGGCGGGGCGGGGCGGGGCGGGGCGGGGCGGGGCGGGGCGGGGCGGGGCGGGGCGGGGCGGGGCGGGGCGGGGCGGGGCGGGGCGGGGCGGGGCGGGGCGGGGCGGGGCGGGGCGGGGCGGGGCGGGGCGGGGCGGGGCGGGGCGGGGCGGGGCGGGGCGGGGCGGGGCGGGGCGGGGCGGGGCGGGGCGGGGCGGGGCGGGGCGGGGCGGGGCGGGGCGGGGCGGGGCGGGGCGGGGCGGGGCGGGGCGGGGCGGGGCGGGGCGGGGCGGGGCGGGGCGGGGCGGGGCGGGGCGGGGCGGGGCGGGGCGGGGCGGGGCGGGGCGGGGCGGGGCGGGGCGGGGCGGGGCGGGGCGGGGCGGGGCGGGGCGGGGCGGGGCGGGGCGGGGCGGGGCGGGGCGGGGCGGGGCGGGGCGGGGCGGGGCGGGGCGGGGCGGGGCGGGGCGGGGCGGGGCGGGGCGGGGCGGGGCGGGGCGGGGCGGGGCGGGGCGGGGCGGGGCGGGGCGGGGCGGGGCGGGGCGGGGCGGGGCGGGGCGGGGCGGGGCGGGGCGGGGCGGGGCGGGGCGGGGCGGGGCGGGGCGGGGCGGGGCGGGGCGGGGCGGGGCGGGGCGGGGCGGGGCGGGGCGGGGCGGGGCGGGGCGGGGCGGGGCGGGGCGGGGCGGGGCGGGGCGGGGCGGGGCGGGGCGGGGCGGGGCGGGGCGGGGCGGGGCGGGGCGGGGCGGGGCGGGGCGGGGCGGGGCGGGGCGGGGCGGGGCGGGGCGGGGCGGGGCGGGGCGGGGCGGGGCGGGGCGGGGCGGGGCGGGGCGGGGCGGGGCGGGGCGGGGCGGGGCGGGGCGGGGCGGGGCGGGGCGGGGCGGGGCGGGGCGGGGCGGGGCGGGGCGGGGCGGGGCGGGGCGGGGCGGGGCGGGGCGGGGCGGGGCGGGGCGGGGCGGGGCGGGGCGGGGCGGGGCGGGGCGGGGCGGGGCGGGGCGGGGCGGGGCGGGGCGGGGCGGGGCGGGGCGGGGCGGGGCGGGGCGGGGCGGGGCGGGGCGGGGCGGGGCGGGGCGGGGCGGGGCGGGGCGGGGCGGGGCGGGGCGGGGCGGGGCGGGGCGGGGCGGGGCGGGGCGGGGCGGGGCGGGGCGGGGCGGGGCGGGGCGGGGCGGGGCGGGGCGGGGCGGGGCGGGGCGGGGCGGGGCGGGGCGGGGCGGGGCGGGGCGGGGCGGGGCGGGGCGGGGCGGGGCGGGGCGGGGCGGGGCGGGGCGGGGCGGGGCGGGGCGGGGCGGGGCGGGGCGGGGCGGGGCGGGGCGGGGCGGGGCGGGGCGGGGCGGGGCGGGGCGGGGCGGGGCGGGGCGGGGCGGGGCGGGGCGGGGCGGGGCGGGGCGGGGCGGGGCGGGGCGGGGCGGGGCGGGGCGGGGCGGGGCGGGGCGGGGCGGGGCGGGGCGGGGCGGGGCGGGGCGGGGCGGGGCGGGGCGGGGCGGGGCGGGGCGGGGCGGGGCGGGGCGGGGCGGGGCGGGGCGGGGCGGGGCGGGGCGGGGCGGGGCGGGGCGGGGCGGGGCGGGGCGGGGCGGGGCGGGGCGGGGCGGGGCGGGGCGGGGCGGGGCGGGGCGGGGCGGGGCGGGGCGGGGCGGGGCGGGGCGGGGCGGGGCGGGGCGGGGCGGGGCGGGGCGGGGCGGGGCGGGGCGGGGCGGGGCGGGGCGGGGCGGGGCGGGGCGGGGCGGGGCGGGGCGGGGCGGGGCGGGGCGGGGCGGGGCGGGGCGGGGCGGGGCGGGGCGGGGCGGGGCGGGGCGGGGCGGGGCGGGGCGGGGCGGGGCGGGGCGGGGCGGGGCGGGGCGGGGCGGGGCGGGGCGGGGCGGGGCGGGGCGGGGCGGGGCGGGGCGGGGCGGGGCGGGGCGGGGCGGGGCGGGGCGGGGCGGGGCGGGGCGGGGCGGGGCGGGGCGGGGCGGGGCGGGGCGGGGCGGGGCGGGGCGGGGCGGGGCGGGGCGGGGCGGGGCGGGGCGGGGCGGGGCGGGGCGGGGCGGGGCGGGGCGGGGCGGGGCGGGGCGGGGCGGGGCGGGGCGGGGCGGGGCGGGGCGGGGCGGGGCGGGGCGGGGCGGGGCGGGGCGGGGCGGGGCGGGGCGGGGCGGGGCGGGGCGGGGCGGGGCGGGGCGGGGCGGGGCGGGGCGGGGCGGGGCGGGGCGGGGCGGGGCGGGGCGGGGCGGGGCGGGGCGGGGCGGGGCGGGGCGGGGCGGGGCGGGGCGGGGCGGGGCGGGGCGGGGCGGGGCGGGGCGGGGCGGGGCGGGGCGGGGCGGGGCGGGGCGGGGCGGGGCGGGGCGGGGCGGGGCGGGGCGGGGCGGGGCGGGGCGGGGCGGGGCGGGGCGGGGCGGGGCGGGGCGGGGCGGGGCGGGGCGGGGCGGGGCGGGGCGGGGCGGGGCGGGGCGGGGCGGGGCGGGGCGGGGCGGGGCGGGGCGGGGCGGGGCGGGGCGGGGCGGGGCGGGGCGGGGCGGGGCGGGGCGGGGCGGGGCGGGGCGGGGCGGGGCGGGGCGGGGCGGGGCGGGGCGGGGCGGGGCGGGGCGGGGCGGGGCGGGGCGGGGCGGGGCGGGGCGGGGCGGGGCGGGGCGGGGCGGGGCGGGGCGGGGCGGGGCGGGGCGGGGCGGGGCGGGGCGGGGCGGGGCGGGGCGGGGCGGGGCGGGGCGGGGCGGGGCGGGGCGGGGCGGGGCGGGGCGGGGCGGGGCGGGGCGGGGCGGGGCGGGGCGGGGCGGGGCGGGGCGGGGCGGGGCGGGGCGGGGCGGGGCGGGGCGGGGCGGGGCGGGGCGGGGCGGGGCGGGGCGGGGCGGGGCGGGGCGGGGCGGGGCGGGGCGGGGCGGGGCGGGGCGGGGCGGGGCGGGGCGGGGCGGGGCGGGGCGGGGCGGGGCGGGGCGGGGCGGGGCGGGGCGGGGCGGGGCGGGGCGGGGCGGGGCGGGGCGGGGCGGGGCGGGGCGGGGCGGGGCGGGGCGGGGCGGGGCGGGGCGGGGCGGGGCGGGGCGGGGCGGGGCGGGGCGGGGCGGGGCGGGGCGGGGCGGGGCGGGGCGGGGCGGGGCGGGGCGGGGCGGGGCGGGGCGGGGCGGGGCGGGGCGGGGCGGGGCGGGGCGGGGCGGGGCGGGGCGGGGCGGGGCGGGGCGGGGCGGGGCGGGGCGGGGCGGGGCGGGGCGGGGCGGGGCGGGGCGGGGCGGGGCGGGGCGGGGCGGGGCGGGGCGGGGCGGGGCGGGGCGGGGCGGGGCGGGGCAGGGGCGGGGCAGGGCAGGGGCAGGGCAGGGCAGGGCAGGGCAGGGCAGGGCAGGGCAGGGCAGGGCAGGGCAGGGCAGGGCAGGGCAGGGCAGGGCAGGGCAGGGCAGGGCAGGGCAGGGCAGGGCAGGGCAGGGCAGGGCAGGGCAGGGCAGGGCAGGGCAGGGCAGGGCAGGGCAGGGCAGGGCAGGGCAGGGCAGGGCAGGGCAGGGCAGGGCAGGGCAGGGCAGGGCAGGGCAGGGCAGGGCAGGGCAGGGCAGGGCAGGGCAGGGCAGGGCAGGGCAGGGCAGGGCAGGGCAGGGCAGGGCAGGGCAGGGCAGGGCAGGGCAGGGCAGGGCAGGGCAGGGCAGGGCAGGGCAGGGCAGGGCAGGGCAGGGCAGGGCAGGGCAGGGCAGGGCAGGGCAGGGCAGGGCAGGGCAGGGCAGGGCAGGGCAGGGCAGGGCAGGGCAGGGCAGGGCAGGGCAGGGCAGGGCAGGGCAGGCAGGGCAGGGCAGGGCAGGGCAGGGCAGGGCAGGGCAGGGCAGGGCAGGGCAGGGCAGGGCAGGGCAGGGCAGGGCAGGGCAGGGCAGGGCAGGGCAGGGCAGGGCAGGGCAGGGCAGGGCAGGGCAGGGCAGGGCAGGGCAGGGCAGGGCAGGGCAGGGCAGGGCAGGGCAGGGCAGGGCAGGGCAGGGCAGGGCAGGGCAGGGCAGGGCAGGGCAGGGCAGGGCAGGGCAGGGCAGGGCAGGGCAGGGCCGGGCAGGGCAGGGCAGGGCAGGGCAGGGCAGGGCAGGGCAGGGCCGGGCAGGGCCGGGCCGGGCCGGGCAGGGCCGGGCCGGGCCGGGCCGGGCCGGGCCGGGCCGGGCCGGGCCGGGCCGGGCCGGGCAGGGCCGGGCAGGGCCGGGCCGGGCCGGGCCGGGCCGGGCCGGGCCGGGCCGGGCCGGGCCGGGCAGGGCCGGGCAGGGCCGGGCAGGGCAGGGCAGGGCAGGGCAGGGCAGGGCAGGGCAGGGCAGGGCAGGGCAGGGCAGGGCAGGGCAGGGCAGGGCAGGGCAGGGCAGGGCAGGGCAGGGCAGGGCAGGGCAGGGCAGGGCAGGGCAGGGCAGGGCAGGGCAGGGCAGGGCAGGGCAGGGCAGGGCAGGGCAGGGCAGGGCAGGGCAGGGCAGGGCAGGGCAGGGCAGGGCAGGGCAGGGCAGGGCAGGGCAGGGCAGGGCAGGGCAGGGCCGGGCAGGGCCGGGCAGGGCCGGGCAGGGCCGGGCAGGGCCGGGCAGGGCAGGGCCGGGCCGGGCAGGGCCGGGCCGGGCAGGGCCGGGCCGGGCAGGGCCGGGCCGGGCAGGGCCGGGCCGGGCAGGGCCGGGCCGGGCCGGGCCGGGCCGGGCCGGGCCGGGCCGGGCCGGGCCGGGCCGGGCAGGGCCGGGCAGGGCCGGGCAGGGCCGGGCAGGGCCGGGCAGGGCAGGGCAGGGCAGGGCAGGGCAGGGCAGGGCCGGGCAGGGCCGGGCAGGGCAGGGCAGGGCAGGGCAGGGCAGGGCAGGGCAGGGCAGGGCAGGGCAGGGCAGGGCAGGGCAGGGCAGGGCAGGGCAGGGCAGGGCAGGGCAGGGCAGGGCAGGGCAGGGCAGGGCAGGGCAGGGCAGGGCAGGGCAGGGCAGGGCAGGGCAGGGCAGGGCAGGGCAGGGCAGGGCAGGGCAGGGCAGGGCAGGGCAGGGCAGGGCAGGGCAGGGCAGGGCAGGGCAGGGCAGGGCAGGGCAGGGCAGGGCAGGGCAGGGCAGGGCAGGGCAGGGCAGGGCAGGGCAGGGCAGGGCAGGGCAGGGCAGGGCAGGGCAGGGCAGGGCAGGGCAGGGCAGGGCAGGGCAGGGCAGGGCAGGGCAGGGCAGGGCAGGGCAGGGCAGGGCAGGGCAGGGCAGGGCAGGGCAGGGCAGGGCAGGGCAGGGCAGGGCAGGGCAGGGCAGGGCAGGGCAGGGCAGGGCAGGGCAGGGCAGGGCAGGGCAGGGCAGGGCAGGGCAGGGCAGGGCAGGGCAGGGCAGGGCAGGGCAGGGCAGGGCAGGGCAGGGCAGGGCAGGGCAGGGCAGGGCAGGGCAGGGCAGGGCAGGGCAGGGCAGGGCAGGGCAGGGCAGGGCAGGGCAGGGCAGGGCAGGGCAGGGCAGGGCAGGGCAGGGCAGGGCAGGGCAGGGCAGGGCAGGGCAGGGCAGGGCAGGGCAGGGCAGGGCAGGGCAGGGCAGGGCAGGGCAGGGCAGGGCAGGGCAGGGCAGGGCAGGGCAGGGCAGGGCAGGGCAGGGCAGGGCAGGGCAGGGCAGGGCAGGGCAGGGCAGGGCAGGGCAGGGCAGGGCAGGGCAGGGCAGGGCAGGGCAGGGCAGGGCAGGGCAGGGCAGGGCAGGGCAGGGCAGGGCAGGGCAGGGCAGGGCAGGGCAGGGCAGGGCAGGGCAGGGCAGGGCAGGGCAGGGCAGGGCAGGGCAGGGCAGGGCAGGGCAGGGCAGGGCAGGGCAGGGCAGGGCAGGGCAGGGCAGGGCAGGGCAGGGCAGGGCAGGGCAGGGCAGGGCAGGGCAGGGCAGGGCAGGGCAGGGCAGGGCAGGGCAGGGCAGGGCAGGGCAGGGCAGGGCAGGGCAGGGCAGGGCAGGGCAGGGCAGGGCAGGGCAGGGCAGGGCAGGGCAGGGCAGGGCAGGGCAGGGCAGGGCAGGGCAGGGCAGGGCAGGGCAGGGCAGGGCAGGGCAGGGCAGGGCAGGGCAGGGCAGGGCAGGGCAGGGCAGGGCAGGGCAGGGCAGGGCAGGGCAGGGCAGGGCAGGGCAGGGCAGGGCAGGGCAGGGCAGGGCAGGGCAGGGCAGGGCAGGGCAGGGCAGGGCAGGGCAGGGCAGGGCAGGGCAGGGCAGGGCAGGGCAGGGCAGGGCAGGGCAGGGCAGGGCAGGGCAGGGCAGGGCAGGGCAGGGCAGGGCAGGGCAGGGCAGGGCAGGGCAGGGCAGGGCAGGGCAGGGCAGGGCAGGGCAGGGCAGGGCAGGGCAGGGCAGGGCAGGGCAGGGCAGGGCAGGGCAGGGCAGGGCAGGGCAGGGCAGGGCAGGGCAGGGCAGGGCAGGGCAGGGCAGGGCAGGGCAGGGCAGGGCAGGGCAGGGCAGGGCAGGGCAGGGCAGGGCAGGGCAGGGCAGGGCAGGGCAGGGCAGGGCAGGGCAGGGCAGGGCAGGGCAGGGCAGGGCAGGGCAGGGCAGGGCAGGGCAGGGCAGGGCAGGGCAGGGCAGGGCAGGGCAGGGCAGGGCAGGGCAGGGCAGGGCAGGGCAGGGCAGGGCAGGGCAGGGCAGGGCAGGGCAGGGCAGGGCAGGGCAGGGCAGGGCAGGGCAGGGCAGGGCAGGGCAGGGCAGGGCAGGGCAGGGCAGGGCAGGGCAGGGCAGGGCAGGGCAGGGCAGGGCAGGGCAGGGCAGGGCAGGGCAGGGCAGGGCAGGGCAGGGCAGGGCAGGGCAGGGCAGGGCAGGGCAGGGCAGGGCAGGGCAGGGCAGGGCAGGGCAGGGCAGGGCAGGGCAGGGCAGGGCAGGGCAGGGCAGGGCAGGGCAGGGCAGGGCAGGGCAGGGCAGGGCAGGGCAGGGCAGGGCAGGGCAGGGCAGGGCAGGGCAGGGCAGGGCAGGGCAGGGCAGGGCAGGGCAGGGCAGGGCAGGGCAGGGCAGGGCAGGGCAGGGCAGGGCAGGGCAGGGCAGGGCAGGGCAGGGCAGGGCAGGGCAGGGCAGGGCAGGGCAGGGCAGGGCAGGGCAGGGCAGGGCAGGGCAGGGCAGGGCAGGGCAGGGCAGGGCAGGGCAGGGCAGGGCAGGGCAGGGCAGGGCAGGGCAGGGCAGGGCAGGGCAGGGCAGGGCAGGGCAGGGCAGGGCAGGGCAGGGCAGGGCAGGGCAGGGCAGGGCAGGGCAGGGCAGGGCAGGGCAGGGCAGGGCAGGGCAGGGCAGGGCAGGGCAGGGCAGGGCAGGGCAGGGCAGGGCAGGGCAGGGCAGGGCAGGGCAGGGCAGGGCAGGGCAGGGCAGGGCAGGGCAGGGCAGGGCAGGGCAGGCCAGGGCAGGCCAGGACAGGACAGGCCAGGACAGGACAGGCCAGGCCAGGTCAGGACAGGTCAAGTCCACGTCCAAGTCCAGGGTCTAGTCACCACCATTACTTGCCTGGGTTGGAGTAATGCTGCTGCATGGCCACCGGCAGCTGCATGGAGTGCGCTCCGATGGTGTTGGCGTTACCCCTCAGGCTGATGTTGCCCAGCTCCTGCAGCTTGGCCAGCAGCGCCTGGTTGCTGGGGTCCTCAAAGACGGGCATGAGCATGGGGTGATGGCGCTGCCCTTTGCGCACAAGCCGCCGCTGCGGCTGGTTGTAAATTGTCTGGTTGTCACCGTTATCGGCAGTAGGAGCACAGTAGGTGGCTTCAAACCACGACCTGACAGTCATGGCCCAGCGCCTTGACCTCCTCCTCCACGAAGGATCTGTACCTGAGACTGTTGACTAAGCTCAAGGCACCACGCTGGTAGCACCTAGGTCCTTGTTCCTTGCCTCAAGTGCAGACCTGGTGCAGCCCGCTCCTCGTAGAACATGCTCCATGTAATTGATATGTAATGGACACCACTTCCGCTCCAATCCGGTCGCCGGCACTCCGGTTAGATGCCAACCTGATGCATATCCCAACACGACCACTCCACGACCACTAAGTTTCTGAGATGCCCCCGAGGCCCCCCCTCCCCAGGCCCCCCCTCCCCCTCCCCCAGCCCAGGCCCAGCCCCTCCCTGCAGCACCTGGCCCAGCCCCACCACCCCAGGCCCCCCCAGGGGGCAGGTGGCTGGACCGGGACACCAACGGGTGCCTGAACTTGCAACGCATTGGGGAGAGCAGGCAACGCCCCATAGAGCTGTGCCGATGGGATGACAGGGAGGCTCTGCCCCCCGTTGGCCACGATGGGCTAATGCCAAGTTCCGGGTGTATTGTGGCAAGCAACGCGTGGTGGCACGCTTCTGGTCCAAGGTAAGGCCTAGTAGCAGCTACCGGGAACTAGGCAGCAGTCAACCTAACATAGCTCCTGCTCCTAAACCTGGCCAGCTGCTGCTACTGCTGTTGTTGTTGTTGCTGCTGCTTAGCCTGACCTTCCACATGTGTGCCATGTGTCTTATGTGTGACTGCAGCTCATCAAGCAGGCAAAGCAGCGGTGGCCAGATCGCCCCTTGGCACTGGCCTATGGGGCAGAGCTGCCCCATAGGCCAGTGCCCAGCACTCCCCCACGTTGGGGAAGGAGGGCCCAGCACTCCCCCTCCTTCCCCAACGTCTGCTGCCAGCGAGGACAAAAGAAACAGGCTGCTGCTGTACAGGGGGCCCTGCCTCAATGTACCACGCCATTGACTGCAATTCAAGAACTTAAGCTTAGGGCAGGTCAGCATTGGCAAAGCAAATATGAGCTGACTGGCAACCGGCAGTGTCAGTCAGTCCCCTTGTCCCTCACTAGGGCCTCCATTTGAGCCGGACCAGTAGTGGCCACTAGCAGCCACTAGCGGAAATATACTAGTGGGCAATAATGGCCCGACTCAAACGGTGTTATTGGGCTGTGTGGAGTAACCCAGTGCACATGGCAAATCCTCCTGGGCCTTGGGTGGCTTGTCTCGCATCCGCTTGTACCCCATGCCTGGGTACTCCTTGCCCTTGCCACCTGCTCTCTCCAATGCGTTGCATGTTCAGAGTTGCATTGCAGTCCCGGTCTACCCACCTGCCTGGCTGTGGTGCTGGCTTGGCTATGGCAGCCTTGCCCTTGCCCTTGCCTGTGCCTTTGCTGGGCTGGGTGGGTTCAGCTGCCGGCTCAGCCTTGGTGCGCTTGGCTGGCGGGGGAGTGCTGGGCCCAGGCTCTGAGGCTGCTGGCTGTGTGGCTGCCTGGCTGCTGCATGGGGGCTGTGGGGGCTTGCGGGGGGCCACTACCGGGCACCACATCAGGCCCGCACTGGCTGGTAACGCTGCTAGCTCCAGGCTGGGCGCAGTAGGCGGAGGTCCACCTGCCCTGCTGGGGGCTTCCAGCCTGCGCACCTTGTGGGCTGCTCATGGTCCAGCTCCTCCTCACAGGGCTGCTGGCCATTCACTGCTGAGCTGACCCGGGTGGTGCGGTCCTCATCCACAAGCACCACCATGCCCCGCCGCTGGTCTGTGCAC
>JASKMD010000029.1:13563333-13773333 GCA_030144725.1 Haematococcus lacustris
GACCTGTGACTGCGGTGTGATGTGGTAGCAGTGCTTGGCGTGAGCGTACTTGCGGGACTGCAGCTCTTGCACCAGCTCCCAGGGCAGGCGCTCGATGACCACAGGCTGTGCAAAGGGCCAGTTCAGGAGTTCAGGAGTTCAGGTTTGTAGGAATATGCTGTTCATGGGGCAGGACTGGGTGTGCACAGGCAGGGGCGTGGCAGGGGCAGCCAGGGGCTTTAAGAGTCAACCAGTCATGGCAGAACGGGCAGGGGTCACAGGGACCAGTCAGGGTCCTTGAAGCAGTGTCCTGTGGTGCCATGGCCCTGCTGCCCATGTTGCCAGCTGGGCAGCAGCAGCAGGGGACAGTGGCGGCACACACCTCAGCGTTGCCAGGGTTGTAGATGCGCAGGAACTCGTCCACGCTGCGCAGAACACACAGCACCATGCTATGCCACCATGCTATGCCACCAGGATGGGCTGCTGCTGGCCAGCTCTGCTCAGCTCAGCTCAGCTCAGCCTGAGTCCAGGCAAAGCCAGTAAGTTGCAAGTCCACTCCGCTGACGTGCCCCAAACCACAAGGCATAGCAGGCGGTGGCGGCACGTGGTGAGCCCCCAGGCCAATGCCAAGGATCAGGTCGGCATCTTGTCCCCTCAACACTCATGACAGACACCCTCCACCTGACTCTCTTCATATACCGTTCCACCCCCCTCCCTCACATTCCTCACCTCCAATGAAACCATCGCATGAGGAAGATGCGCAGCGTGAGGCCATGTGTGACCAGCACCTGTGCAAGCCACCAACACCCCAGCGCCATGCAGTCAGCCCTTTTACAGCCAGCCAGCAGCTGAGCCAGGCCTGCAGGCGAGGCTAAGCATGCAGCCAGGCAATGGACGCTCACAAGCCAGTGCTGGGCACTGACCACCGGGCACTGGTCTCAGCACCGCACCGTAGTGAAAGCATGTCAACATAGCTGGGCAACCTCTCGTCACTTTCTCTCGCTCGCTACTGTGTTGCAGGACCAGCCTTGCCCCTTGCTTGCAGACTCTAGGCCAGCGCCATGCCACTCATACCCCCAGGCTGTAGGCAGTCAGTCAGCTGCTGGCAGGCTGCTGCTGGCAGGCAGGTCAGGGCGCGCACCAGGTTGGTTGACGCAAAGCGCCCCATCAACATGTCCCGGGTCAGGTGGTCCTCAAAGATGGTCAGCCTGCACTGGCAGCAGCCAGGCTTCAGGCTCTAACCCCCTGATGCACCCTAGGTGCCGCCCACCAGCTGCTCTCAGACCTCACAGTGCTGACAGACAGGCAGGCAGCCGGCTGAGCACAGACTGCGGTGTCATGAACAACACGGATCCACGCCAGCGCTTACCTCACCTCACCTCACCTCACCTCACCTCACCTCACCTCACCTCACCTCACCTCACCTCACCTCACCTCACCTCACCTCACCTCACCTCACCTCACCTCACCTCACCTCACCTGTCATAGACGTCTGCACCGCTCTCACCATTGGGAAACCTGCATGGGCAGCAGGGGGGTGTGACATCTCCTCCCCTCCCACCTCCCACCTCCTCCCACACCTCCTCCTCCTCCCACCTCCTCCCACACTGCCCAGCTTAGCCATTCAACTCACACCCCGCCTGGTTCCCTGCCAGTCTGGTCCCATACCAGCTCCCCTGCCAAACTAAGGATCCACCCCTTGGCCTTGAGGCCCCAGCACCAGCCTCCACCTCAGCCATTCCCCCTGCCACCCCTCGCCACTAACCTCGCCCACAGCACTCTGTCCCTGATCCCGACCCAGCCCCCCTGCCACATTGAGACCTCTCAAACCATCTGGCTGAACCCCCGGGCAGCAGCTGAGAGGCAGGGCCACGCGCTGACCTGAAGTAGAACCTGCCAAACTTGTTGCGGTCGTTTAGGTCCTGGCTGATCTTGGTGGGCTCTTGGAAGTTCCCTGCCAGGGGCCAGGGGACCAACAGGGTCAGGCTGAGGAGCAGCGCCAGAGCCAGGCAGCTCAGTCAGGGTCAGGGCCACAGGTAGCGTCAGGGTCAGGGTTGGGGTTGGGGGTTGGGTGCCTTCCGCCCCACTCAATCAGAGTAGGGCCAGTCAGGGCCCTTGGCACAGCTGAGGCCACTGCCACAAAGGCCAGCGCGCTGGGATGACTGAGTACCTTTCCCCCTCCACTACACATGGCCAGGATAGTCAGGTTTCAGGCCCAGGGGAGGCCTGCTGGAGAAGGGGCCCTTGACCCATGCCTCACCGTGCTGCAGTCCCTGACATAGCTTGCAAAGCAGAGCAGAGCAGGGCCAGGATGAGAGCAAAGGGTGGCCCCACCACCAGCCAGCCTGCCTGGCACACAGGTGTGGTGCAGGGGCATGCAGGGTCCAGGTATGCCAGTGCCAAGGGCTGGCCTGCCTCTCACTGCACATCACTCACTACACACTCTCATCACCAGGGCAGTGCTGTCGGGAGGGCTGGGACAGCCAGGTGGGTGTGCAGGCAGCGGCCCTGTCAGCCTGCACCCCTGCTGCTCCTGGCCTGGCACAGACCCAGACTTCAGCAGCGGCAGCAGCAGCAGGTCTAGTGGCGCCTGGTGCCTCCCTGCCTGCCCACACTACAGGTGATGGCCGCTGTTCTAGGCTGCGCGTCAGTGGCTCACCAAAGTCCTGCAGGCGACAGGGGCAGCAGCACAACAGGGGTGGGTTAAGGCAGCTGGTGAATATGTTGGTGTGGGCGGGCGGGCCGGCGGGCGGGCGGGCGGGCGGGCGGGCGGGCGGGCGGGCGGGCGGGCGGGCGGGCGGGCGGGCGGGCGGGCGGGCGGGCGGGCGGGCGGGCGGGCGGGCGGGCGGGCGGGCGGGCGGGCGGGCAGGCGGGCAGGCAGGCAGGCAGGGCGCATCTCCGTCAACACATACCTGCTCCCGCAACTGCACCGCCTGCCTGACCCCCACCACCTGCACACCACAGCAGCCACGGGCCAGCAGTGAAGGCCCCAGCCAGCTGCCTCAGGCCTCAAGCCGCACACTGCAGCCCGCCTTGCTGAGCTGGAGGGTGCAGGCTGTGGAGTGCATTCAGCGCTTGTCTGTGTCATGACCACTGGCTTGACCCTACATGTACCTTCTGGTGTGGCGCCTCCTGGTCTGGCTGTGGCACATGCATACAGTCTCAGCAGCAGGTCACCATGTCCATGCTGTGGGGGGCTGGCCTGAGTCCCTACCCGCTGCTGGGTCCCAACCTTGGCTGGCAGCAGCTCAGCTAGCAACCACCAGCGCGGCCAGGCCTGCTACTGCTGCTGCTCCTGCCCAGCACCGGCACAGCTGCAGCGCACTTTGCCACTGGGATGCAGCCCACACGGGGTAGGCCACTCTCCCCACAACTGCAGCAGCTGGATACGCTGCTGCAGCCTCAGCAAACTGTGCGGGCAAGCCCTGCCACCAACGCTGGCACCCTCTGCTGCGGCTGCGGCTGCGGCTGCGGCTGCGGCTGCGGCTGCGGCTGCGGCTGCGGCTGCGGCTGGCCATGGCCTGGCCCCTGCTGCCCACCTGCTGCTCGGTGAAGGCATCCAGCAGCATGTCAGTAGTCTCTAAGGTGCGGCAGTAGGGCGAGGTCATGATGAACACGCGGTAGGGCTGGTCGGGGGGGTAGGCGGCCTCCAGCAGGCTGCGCAGCTCCTTGCCGGCCTCAATGGCCTGGTGCAGGAGCGGCACGGGGGGCGGGGGGGTGGGGTCAGCCTTGCACATGAAGGGGCCATGTGATGGGGCCACTAGGGAGAGGAGGGTGGGGGAGGCAGGAGGGAGGGAAGCGGTGAGAAGGAGGGACACGAGGGGGAGGGGATGGTGGAGGGAGGGGGCAGGGCGGCTGGCTGTGTTGACAGGGCAGGCGAGAGGGCAGGAGGATGGGAGCGATATGAGAGAGGGAAGCAGGGGCGAGCAGAGCAGAGCAGAGCAGAGCAGAGCAGAGCAGAGCAGAGCAGAGCAGAGCAGAGCAGAGCAGAGCAGAGCAGAGCAGAGCAGAGCAGAGCAGAGCAGAGCAGAGCAGAGCAGAGCAGAGCAGAGCAGAGCAGAGCAGAGCAGAGCAGAGCAGAGCAGAGCAGAGCAGAGCAGAGCAGAGCAGAGCAGAGCAGAGCAGAGCAGAGCAGAGCAGAGCAGAGCAGAGCAGAGTGGGCTTTTAGCCCAAGCTGACCAAACCTGCAGGCGCCCGCGATCTGTCAGCGGCACTGAGTGGTCGGGCTGTATGGAGTAGGTGTGCCGCTCCACATTGCCCAGGGACTCTGCATGCCTGGGGGCAGGGAGCATGCCCACAGGGCCAGGGGCAGGGTGGCTGCAGGTGACCGCCTGCATGGAGACGGGGAAGGGGGCTGCCAGCCAGCATTTGCGGCTGGGGTCAGGGGGGCTGGGGTAAGGGGGTAAGGCACCATTGTGGACTTGCCTCATAAGAATGATCCGGTGCGGCAGCACATCATAATCCTCTTTTGTTAGTCGCCTGCTGACATGGACACCCACACACCAAGGCTTTAGTGCTTCTAGCCTGTGCACAGCTCCTGCCAAGCCCTACTGTACTCCTACTATCAAAGCCAAAATTGCCTGCACTTGCCTTGCTCCTCCAGTGTACCGTAGTAGCCTGTCGGTGTTGTGCTGTTGCTGCGGTTCTGGAGCTAAATAGGACGACCCTTGATCGCTACTCGCACGCAGTGACAGGCATGCGGCTGGCCTCCGCGGTGCAATGAGCTCAGGCGCGATGCGGGCCGGGGTTGGCCGGGCAAGACTTTGCCCTGAGGCCGAAAGCATCGATCAGCTGCTCTAGGCGATGTGCATTGCAACTCTGAGAGGGATGCGATAGCACGTGACCTCCATGTCCTTGTCCATCCTAACATTCCCAGATACATTACGCACGTATTCATTCAGCTACATTCAGCTACATTCAGCTACATTCAGGATGTCCCAACATGGGGTTGGTAATCTTCACGCTCCCTCCCTCACAAGTTTTAATCCCTACAGCCCTCATGCAACACCAAAATAAAGCATGAGTTGTAATCAAACACAGGCTGCGAGATCGCTGTTGTAAAGGCTACTGACAGTGTGCCTAGTGCCCACTTCAGCTCAGCCTTCTGGTGTGTGTGCCTCCAGGTCTACTACTAGCAAGAGCTCTACCCTACTCTATAGCTCTTACTCACACACATCCCCTTTGTGAGGGGTTTGGTATATTGTTTTCTTGGGTTGTATTGCTGTAGCTGGCTATTGCCGCCACTTGCGCCGCCACTTGCGCAACAGGGCCTTGTCAGGCAGGTACACCCACTCTTGGCCTGGCCTGCCTCGCTTTGGCATGGCTGGGCGGCCATCCCAGTAGCACAGCTCAGTGGGGCGTGGCCCTGGGCCGACTGCACAGCGGCGGATGTTCAGCGCGGCTGACACGTCCCGGTCGTAGAACCTGCACATGGTGTGGGAGTTGCATGAAGTCAAGTCATGTGCCATGTCATGTGTCATTTCATGTGGGATATGTTGCAGCCATGCACATGTGCAGTGTCTGGTCAGTGCTTACCTGATGTTGTGGCTTGTTGAGCTCATCAAGCCCCTGACTTGGGAGCGCTTCGCCTCGCTGTACACTGGCCGCAGCCACCTGCATGGACACATGGGGCAATGCACATTTGTAAGATTTTTCCTTACCTTCCCAATCTTGACCCTACCAAGCCGCCTTCACTCCACCACCTCCCAGCACTACCCTGGCCCTCCCCCACTGACCCTCTCACCTGAAGGACTCAGGCGGCTGCCCAGGCAAGGCCTCAATGGGGCTGGCTGTAGGCTGAGCTGACCCGGCTTGTGCGGAACTCATCCACCAGCACCACACGCCCTGCCCCGAATTGCTGCACTGCCTCTTTCCTCATCTGGCTGACTGGGATACCCCTGCAGCCAATGCTGCCGCTGCCGCTGAAGCTAGCTGCCCCATAGGCCAGGGCCAGGATGCGGTCCGGCCACCGCTTCTGTGCCTGCTTCTTGACCTGCATCCACACATGGTACAGCACACAGTGGCCCACATGTGTAAGGTCGGGTATATCAGCAGCAACAGAGGCAGCAACATGAGCAACAGCAGCTGGCCAGGTGAGCTGACTGTGGTTGGCTGCTGCCTAGCTCGTGGCTAGCTGCTACTGGGCCTTACCTTGGCCCAGAACGAAGCCACCACGCGCATCTTGCCACAGTACAGCCGGAACTTGGCGTTGGCCCAGCGCTTCTTCGAGACCTCGGCCCACATGGCGTCATACGTCTCCAGGACGGTGTCGGCGAACCGCCGGTACGAGGCCAGCGAGCTGGGCTTGCTGCTGACCCGCGACAGGGCTGTGAGCTGCGGCTTCGCCTTGGCCAGCCACGTCTTGGTCGCCTGGGCCTGCCGCGTAATGCCGCTGTCCCGGTAGTACTGACCGGCTGTAAGCTTCCAGTGCCGCACGGACACCACTGTGCCGGCAGCGCTGCGCTCCTCGTGCGCCACAGTGGCCATATTGGTTTTGCCTGGGTCCACGCCAAGCCACTCCGCGTGAAGATGGGCCAGTGGGTTGACTGCGCCCAAGCCCCTGCCCATCCGCGGCAGCTCTGCGGGTGGAGCTGCAGGCTTGGGCCGCAGGAACATCACGCTGATGGCGACTCCATCGGTGTGCACGATTTGCGCGAAGGTGTGCTTGGGGCTAGCGAGCTTCTGGCGGCGAGGGTCAGGCAGCAATGCATCCCATCGGTTGGCCACCTGTAGCCACCATATGCACATACCAAGGCACTTCATTAGCTTGTGTGGGCTCACAAGGCAGGCACAAGGCAGCTGACTGCAGGCTCACAAGGCAGGTGACAGCACACATGGCAGCTGACGGAGCACCCAAGGACTGGCTGGCACCTGACTGCAAGGAGCACTCACATGGCTGTCTTTGGGCCCTGCAATGAAGTGGCCCGGCCTCGCTGGGTCAGGTAGGGCACCGTTCCTGAACTTCTTCAAGGAGTTGACCCCTGCCTCCGTCAGCACCCCCAGCATGCCGGCGTCATGCATCATGCCGTATAGGCCCTTGGTGTCGATGAAGACATGCCGAGCCTGGCACTTGCTGGTGGGGGTGAGGGCATAGGGTGTGGGGGGGCGGGGGGGCCTTGGCAGCAGCCCTGGGTTGGTGAGCTCAGCCTGCTGCCAGGGCACCATGTCCAGCTGCCAGGCTGCCATGGCTGCCTCCATCTCTCTGGTAGTGTGCACCGCATGGCGCAGCAGCCGGCCCCGGTTGACTGGATCCTCCACCCAGTCGTCATCCACCCTCTCCCCCTCCTCAAGCCCCAGCAGGCCTCGTTGCAAAGCCACCTCAGCCTGCATGGCTGGAGTTGGCACCACCCCACCCTCCCCCACCAGCCAGGTGACGTCCAGCCCGCACACCATGCGGCGCACATAGGTGCACTCCCGCTTTGACCAGGCTGGCAGGTACCCACCACCCACCCCCCAGAATCCAAATCTGCGCCGGTGTTCCTCAGTGCCCACCAGGACCTTAGCCCCAGCCAGGGACACTGACTTCTTCAGCCTGCCAGCGAAGAGCAGGGTGAGCATGTTGCTGAAAGCTGTCTCCAGCTGCTTGCCGACGTGGTCCACTATGTTGGTGTCAGACAGGTGGCGAGGGATTGCTGCGAGGCGGGCGCGAAGGTCAGGGTGCGCTGCCAGCACGGCAGCCACTGCCGCGTTTGGCTGAGTGTTCGCGCCGTTTCCGGGCGGGCCGCGGCACAGCTGCAGGTACAGGTTCCTGCAGCTCAGGTCCGGGATGGCTGCCTGGGAGACTGGGATGTCAGTGTACACGGGCTGGTCGTGCAGGCCCAGCGGGTCGGCTACGCGAATGGTAAACAAGCCGCGCACGAGTAAGCCCAGCCCAAGGCTGGCGAGCACCCCACGCTCGCTGATGGCCTCCGCTCGTGGCCGCACAGCACGTTCCAGGAAGGCATCCCAAAGCTCTTGCGGGAGGTGGTCGATGAGGTGGGCTATCTTACACTTCCTGCCGTGGTATGTGTTGTCCCCATCGCGGGCAGCGCGGGCCTCTCCGGAAACCTTTCTATTTTGCTGCGCTTCGGTGAGATCCGGCTGTAGTGCCTCGTCGCGGTCCTCAATGTCACTGTCCGGGTCCTCCGGCACTGGCCTAGGCACGGTTCGTCTTTTTTTCTTAGCCATAGAAAACAACATCGTCAAGCCATCACAAATACTAGGAATTACCGTACTCTCCCATTTGATTCGCGAGGCCTCGAAAAACATAATTAAATACTCGTTCCCGACCCAAAAAAAAAATTGTTTACTCTTCCCCGATGTAAAAGTTGCAGCAAAACACAGTTTTAAGGATGTGGTTGTGCTTATAAATATTCTAGACAGCCACCACTTGCATAACATGTCCATTCTCCGTGGTTTAGACACTTTTTGCAAAGGTCTCCAAGTCAAGTCACCCGGTCACTAAGTCAAAACCACTTGGTGACTTGGTGCACTGTCACTGTCACAGGCTGGTACTGCTTGCAAGATAGGCCGGATGCTGGCGGGCTGCCACCAGTTTTCATGCGACCTGCCGCTTCGGCTGGGAGGAGGAGGCGTGCTTGGCGACGCGGCAGGGTCGCGGGCTAACAGCAGCCCGATGCTAGAGAGCTTGCGAGGTCTGCCCGGCCCACGCTTCTCCACAGCCTCATCTGGACGATCGAGTGCCCTTTGCTGAAGCAGTTCATCGTGTTGGTCAACCTGGCGTAGCAGATTTTCAGCTGCTTCTTCGGCACTGATGCCACGGACCACGAAGCGGTCCATCGCATCACCAGTTACGCAGGTCAAATAATTGTTTGACCACTTCGCGATTCAGTCAAAAACCACATTGTTTACTCGTTCGCGATTTCGCGAGGCCAAAAAAACAATTCGCGGACGCGAATCAAATGGGAGAGTACGGTATCGGTTTTTTTTGTTTGCATTTGCGGTTTTAGTTTGTTTGTTTGTCGTCTTCGATGTATTTAACAAGCAATGTCATCAGGTTGCGTCATCAGGTTGCGTCATCAGGTTGCGTCATCCTAACATCCCCAAGTTGTAATCATGAGTTGTAATCATGAGTTGTAATCAAACACAGGCTGCGAGATCGCTGTTGTAAAGGCTACTGAATCATGTCATGCGCATTGTGTGCCTTGTGTGCCATGCAGTTGGAGGAGGAGGCAGCCAGCGTGTCCCAGCAGCTGTGGGGGGCCCGCAAGCAGCTGGTGGTGTTCTATGGCAACGCAGGCATTGGTACCCGGGGTGGGTGGGGGGCCAAGGCCGTGCTGCAGGCCTGCCGCAAGGTGGTGGAGAGGCCCAACAGCGGCAAGCAAGGGCATCAGGTTCTACAATCGGGACGTGTCGGCCGCGCTGAACATCCGCCGCATTGCAGCCGGGTCGGGGCCGCGCGCCCCGCCATGCCCAACCCAGGTAGTGAAGGCAAGGAGTGGGTGCGGGTGCGCGGCAAGGGCCTGCTGCGGAAGTGGCCGCGGCGTCACCAGCGGCAGCGATGGTATTGTGTGTATCATCTTATAAACGAGGGAAGGGTTGCCAACTGGCTACTCGCTCGGCATCGGCCAACCTCGCCACCCATTACGCCCACTTCACGTCCCCCGAAGGCATACGCTAGCCCTCCACGCCTCCGACCCAAACTCAGCCGTTACTCCCATCGTTTACCCTATAAAGAGTCCCCGGCCCGACCTCTCCTACTAGAATCAGCGACCTGCTGCATGCAGCAGCCTGTCCTGGTCCTGACCCAGTCAGTGCTGAGCTGCGGCACTAGCCGTGTCCTCCGCCCTGAGGCAGGGCAGAAAGTTGATGCGCTTCACCAGGATCTCACCGCCGCGCACCACCAAGGAGCTGATGCCCCACTGCATGCATGCACATTGCACGGGGGGCATGGGCCGCTAGTAGCTCAGCAGCCTGCGCTGTGTCCATGGCTGGACGCTGTGATAACACTGTATGCATGCATGCATGATTGCTGGTGTGTGGCTATGCATGCTTGCCTGGTGAGAGATGTGAAGGGAGGAGGGATTGGCTTTGCCATTGAGCCTGCCTCCTGCTACAGCCCTGAATCACACGCGGCTGTAGAGCTGGTGGTGCCTGCAGTGCCTGTTGTGCCTGGCCCTCGGCCCTCAGCCTGCTGCACGGGGCTGCAGCCCAGGGGGTCACCTGGAACTCCTCCCAGTCCAGCTGGCTGTGCATCACCTCCACCAGGTCCCCTGTCAGGGGCAGCTTGGGCTTGCGCATCATGCCGCTGGGCAACACCACCTTGCACAGGGACAGGCTGTAGGCATCCTGCACATGCGGAGCCACACACCCCAGCCAAGGGACTACCATGAGCCTTAGCAGCACGAAGACGCGCCATCTGCTGACATGGGGTGCAGGCAAGGATCAGTTGCCACCTCGTGTTAGGCCTACCAGCTGCCTGTGCCCCCTCATGACACATGCCGCACCCTGCGCCTGCTGAGACTGCAGCCCTGTGGGTGAGCACACCGTACCTCCTGCTCCTGGCACCTGCCTAACCACAAACAACTGACAACTGACCACTGGCCAGCCTGTGTCAGGCAGTACCACCAGGCAGCAGCCTGCACCACTGCATGAGTCTAAGGGGTCCAGTCCAAGCGCCCTGCCGCCTCAGGCCTGCCCCCTGGAGAGCCTGGCCTGCGGTGGGTGCCACCCAGTCCCCCCTGGGCCCTGTCATTGACCCAGCCACTGCTGCTCTGCTCCTCCATCCGCCACTGCTGCACCCGGGCCTAGCCACCTGTCTAGGCAGCTGGCCTGACTCAGCGCAGGCTAGCGGGGCCGCTGCTGCACCTGATGGGGGTACAGCTAAGACCGCTGCTGCCCACTGACCTTGCTCCCCTCAGCTGCACTGTTGCTGGGCATGACAACGCGGGCGATTTGGTACCGCTTGCTGCAGGGCAGGGAAAGGGCGGTAGGAGCACGGGCAGGAGCTCTGGCACAGACAGCCACAGCCACAGCGCAACAAGCCAGGCCATTCCCAAGGTGGCCGCCTGCGCCGCCTACCTGCTGCCCCAGGCTGCGCGCAGCACAGATGACGCTCGTAAAGGCCTGTACTTCTCCTGCTGCTACTGATGCAGTGCCTCCATTCGTCCCTCCCACATCCCACAGCTGCCGGCACCCCTGCTGCCCTCCCAGCGGCCAGCGCCACTGCCGCTTGTCATGGCCCAGCTCACCCCCTTTATGGCCCAGGGGTCCCTGCAGCCCCTCCTCCCTGCTGCCCCTGCCCCTGGCTCCAGTGTCTCCTGCCCCCGCCCCTGCCGCCAGTGGCCCTGGTCCCTCCCGCTGCCCACCTGCTGGTCTCCAGCATCATCACATGGTCCACCAGGCGAGCAGAGGTCCACTGCGCAGGCTTGAGGCCCTTGTCCGCCACCGCCGCCAGCGTGTACTTCAGCCAAGGCTCGTTGCAGAGGTTGTACTGCACCGACACCTCCTGGTTCTGCTTGCTGGCCTTGGCCCCTGTGTTGCGGGTGGTCACCTGGCGCTCGCTGCACTGGGGCTGCACGGTGGGCTGCGAGGCCGGCAGGTCGTGGATGCACGGGTGCAGCTCCACGGCTACTGCGGTGCGTGTGAGGAGCCACACCTTGTGCACCTACAACAGGGGCAGGCAGCGAGCCGGGCAGGCTGGCAGGCAGCAGGAGGGGCGGGCAGACGGGCAGGCTGGCAGGCAGCAGGAGGGGCAGGCAGACAGGCAGGCATGCGCCTGAACAGGTCAGGCAGCTGGCTGGGCAGGCAGGTGCCTAGGGTCTGTGGCGCCACCACCAAGCCTCGACTGGAACACCTGGTTGCCTTGCAGTCCAGCTTCCACCCAGCTGCTGCCTTCCAGCCTGCCAGGGACCCACCTGGTACGCAAAGGCCGCCTCTGTCTTGCCCCATGCACGTGACTTGAGGAAACGAGCCTTGGATGGGTAGGACGATATGGCCCGTGCATCCACCAGCTTGATTAGCACCCGCACCTCAATGACCGCGCTGGGAGGGTGCGCTAGGTGCGGGGCGTAGTAACCCATGTGCATGAGCACCGCCACCAGATCAGAGTCAGGTGTGTACACCAGATCACCCCAGATCTGCCGCGACTTCACCTGGGGCGCGGCAGCCAGGCAGGCATGGAGTCAGGGTGCATGCACATGGATGACCGCATGTCTCAGGCTCTGCGCTACAGGGCTGAGGTTGGGTGGGTGCCAACAGGGACTGCTGGTGTGTGCCACAGCTGAGCTCATGCGCTCACCCTCTTGTTCTCTCTGCTGAGGTAATCGGGTGACATCACCACCTGCATTGTGTGTGGGGGCTGTCAGCTGCAGTGGCATGGGGTCAGCTGCTGCCCGGTGGGTCTTGCTGCACACCTCTACTATGACATCGTCGCTGGTGTCACCAGCTCCTCGCCATAGGTCACCCAGGTTCAGGGGCATGTCATCACGGTAGGTAACAGATGGGTACCGTGAGTCTGCAGCCAGGTGCTAGCTGGGCAGTGGGCTGAGATGGGACTGAGCAAGTGCAGCTGCGGCATGCTAGGGCGCTCACTGCCACGTTTGAAAGCTCTTGGCCCTCCGTCATGTGCCTGCCGAGCAGAGTCCAGTAGCCAGAATTCAGCACCAGATCCAGGCACAGAGCACCGGCACAAACAACCCACTAAGCCATTGTCACGCTGGTACTTTGTGGGCAGCAACCCAGCGGGCTCCTCGGCTGCGCGCTTGTTCATGCGGCCTGAGATACCCGCGGGGTCACCCGCGGCTCCACAGCGGCATCACAATGTCGCAGGGGCTGACCGACGCCAAGCTTGTTATCAACAAGATGCACAGCTTTAGCCAACAGCAGTAACTGCCTCATTCTCACTCCCATGTCTCTTTCGTTACCTCGCTTTCCTCACGCTCTCCCTCGTTCTTAGCTAGGCCGCTGTAATGCTACGTATGTGTAATGCTACGCAGCAGTCCTGTGTCAATGTAAAATCAGGCCCCAGTCCGGACTGGCCAGAGTGCCTCTTCCTCAGCTAACTTGCCTTTCCTGTCGCTCAGCAAAGCGTGTAAGCATGTATATGTTGCAGCTACGTCAATCATATGATACTAAAGCGTCGAACATCAAGATACCCACGTCGGACATGGACACGGCCATCTCGATCTCGCACGTTACATACACGTTACACAAGATACCGTCACATAACCCAACGACGAGCTCTTTTGTCCTTTACCACATGGGCTATATCATCATATCGCATTCGTATCGCTCGCATAATGTTATCTGTGTGCGTGCCTCCAGAGCTGACGGAGAGCCCACGGAGTGTGTGTCCATCCCAAAGGGGATAGAGAGCAGGATCTTCTCATGTTTGCCTTGCGTGAATCCCCATTGGGTCCCACAAGACGCTGCCATAGACGAGCGGACAGGAGCAGCATCAGGCGCTTCTCAGTACATATCACCCCTATGGAGCCCTCTCCCCAAGCCGAACCCTCGACGCTGGTGCAGTCCTGCCCTGAGAACGGCAATGGCAGCGTGGGTGGACTCCGGTGGGTCTCGCGAGGGAGGACCGGGGTTGGTGATGTGGTGCCGGCCCAAGCCGTTGCGCCCACATCAGTGCAAAACAACGCGGCCACCAGCGCGTTCCCGCTTCCGCTGCGTCAAAGTTCGTAACCTCGCATCCGGTGCTGCTTGCCTACGTAGGGCTTCGGCCGCTGCCTGTTCAGGTGCAGATGCATGGCACATGGAGCCAAGATGCCCACTGCTCTGCCGTGACCTGTTCTGTGGTGTGCAGGTCGCTTGGCTGGTGGCCAAAGAAGGCATCTCTGTACATCCTGCGCACTGATGGCAAGTCCTGCTCCCGTGAGCTGGTCACTGGTGAGTGATGGTAACAGGAGCAGGAGCAGCAGCAGCAGCAGCAGCAGCAGTAGGGGCGCTTGGCAACGAGAGAGCACCAGAGCATGCAAGTCAGGTTGCCATCGGAATGCTATGCATGGCAGTGAGCTGCGTGGTAGAAACAGCAGCAGCACACCCACATTACCCTAACATGAAGGCCAGCCTTGCCGTGGTCATCGCGTACATGTCGCTCGTGCTGCCGTGCCGGACAGCGAGCCCTGCTCACATGTCATTCACCTTGCCACCCGTACTTGACCGCAACGCTGCATGGCAGAGGTGGCGGTGAGGGTGTGTGCTGCAGCCTGCCTGCAGCAGCAGGCTGCCCACCCAGCCTGACCCTACCCCCACCTCCCCAGCCCAGCCAGCCCCGTGCCTGTGCCCTGTGCCTCGTGTCTGGCCTGGCAGGCACTGGCAAGCTGCACTTTGCGTACCCCAGCACGCAGCAGCACCTGCTGGTGTGGCGCAACAGGCCACGCAGGTGGGGTGCAGGGGCGGCAGCGGGGGGGTCCTGTTGGGGTCTTGCGACAGTCACACCGGGGGGCCTGCTCTGTCCTGTCTGCCCTGCTCCCAGGCCCACCCGCCAGAGGTCACAGCTGGTGGGTGGGTGGGTGGGTGGGTGGGCAGGCGTGCAGAGGTTCGGTTCTGGTCAGCGTACAGGCCGAGTCAGTGCAGGGCAAGTAGTCAGGCAGGTTGTAGGCTTGCTGCTGTGCTGTGAAGCAGCACCACGCACCTTACAGGGCAGAGTGCCTCATGGCCCCTGGTGTGACCCTGACCCCCAGTGTGACCCTGAACCACGGTGTGACTCGAACCCTGGTGTGACCCTGAACCCTAGTGTGGCCTTTAACCCCGGTGCGACCCTGACCCTGTGTGGGCCCTGACCTGGCTGTCATCACTGCACAGCGTGATGGTGCTCAAGAAGCTGGGTGACGAGCTGCTGCCAGAGTTCATGCAGGCAGGTGATGCTGGCAGGGCAGGGGGCCTGGGGCAGCATGCCAGTCTGCAGTGGCAGGGTGTGCAGCCAGGATGACAGATCAGGAAGCAGGGCAGGAGGGCACAGAGCAGCCGGCTGGTGGGAGGGCAGCAAGGGGCCCCACTGCCTACCCTCCCTCCTGGATGCACAATTGCCAGAGAGGTTTCCTTTCCTATCCTATCCTTTCATTTCCTTCTATTTTCTGCCATTTCCTTTCTTTTCCTTCCCTTACCTTTCCTTCCAATACCTTTTCTAACTATGCCAGAGCAGTGGGGATCCCAGGCGTGTGTGTGTGTGTGCATGTGAGTGCGTGTGTGTGCACAGGTAGTGTCCATGCTAGGCCAGGAACACGGGCTGCATGTGGTGGTGGAGCCTGACGTGTACGCCCAGCACCTCCAGCACCACCCCAGCCTGCACACCTGCGCACACACCTTCAGCGAGGAGGAGCGGGACAGGTGCGGCGCCCAGGGCCTGGCGCCATGGAGGGCAGCAGCAACATATCCAGTATAGGACACACAGGGGGGTGCGGGGGCTGACACTGGGTAAGCAGGGTGCCTAGAGGTGCTGTGGGGGAGGGGGAGGGAGGAGAGGAGGAGAGAGAGAGGGCAAAGGATGGCGGGTGGAGGACTGACGAGGTAGAGGGAGGGAGAGAGGGGGAGAGGGAGAGGGAGGGGGGAGGGGGAGTGGATAAGTGGAGGGCTGGAGGCGGCTTGCCTGACTGACGGTGGAGTGAGGGTGCATGGAGCGGACAGTGGATTGATGGGTTGGGTCTAGCTGAGGGTGTGTGGAAGGGCAGTGCAGTGGGGGGCGCATTGGGTGGTGCAGGAACATTGACCTCATGTCCTCGTGGGTCCGATGGGACTGGCCACCATGACCCACCCTAAACAGTGCACACCCCACACTTCACACTTCACATTTCACAGTCAGGGGGCTTGCAGCACACTTCACAGCAGCCTCGGGTGTCGGCAGCACTGCAGACTTCTGCACCTCCCCCTCGCGCTGCCTCGCACCACCTCGCGCTGTCTCGCACTGCCTCACGCTGCCTCGCACCACCTCGCACCGCCTCGCACTACCTTGCACTGCCTCAATCTGCTTCGCACCGCCTGGACCTTGCTGCGAAGCTGCTGTCATGCGGCTGCCATGTGCGCGTGCTGGGTGCTGTTGTGTGCAGGCTGGCGGAGTTCGTGGACTTCGTAGTGTGCCTGGGCGGGGATGGTGTGGTGCTGCACGCCTCAAACCTGTTCAAGCACAGCATCCCACCGGTGAGGGCAGGGGGCAGTGGGCCGGTGGGAGGGTGGGGAGGGTTGAGGCGGTAAGGGGTGTGCAGGCCTTTGCCCCTGCCACCAAAGCTGCCTTGCTCAGTAGACGTGAGCCATGCCTGGATGTCGCTCACTCTGACACAATGAGGGTGGGAGGGCAGAACCTTGGACTGGGCCTCAGGCCATCAGGCTAATGTAGCCCATGGAGGATGGGAGGGTGAAATGTTGTAGTTTGCCACTACAGGCTGACGTAGGCATCAGGCAACACAAGGTGCTCGATGATGCGGAGTCAGTGGGGGGTCCTTGCGTCCCAGAAGTGCTGCCTTGCCTGGTCCCTCCCTCCCTCTTTGTTTCTCACCTCCCTCAGCTGCCCACCCACCCACCCACCCACCCTACCCATCCCACCCACCCCTTGAAGGTGGGAGCAGGCCGCGCCCCAGGTGGTGGCTCCTTCCTTAATGCACGCCGGTGGTTACCAGCGTAGTCTTCTTCTTCTTCCTCCTCTTCCCACCCACCCCTTGCGGCACCACCACCTCTCTCCTCCCATAGTAGTCTACTTCTTCTTCTTCCCACCCACCCCTTGCAGCACCTTCGCCCCTCCCCTGCCACGGCTTGCCCCTGGCCCCCTGTGCAGGTCCTTGCCTTCAACCTTGGCTCCCTAGGCTTCCTGACCAACAACAGCTTTGCAGAGGTGGAGCAGGACCTGCGCTGCGTGCTGTACGGCTCCCAGCGCCTCGACTCCTGCTCCCTCAGCTTTGACAGCATGGACGAGGCAGCAAACACCTTAGGTCGGTGCCGTGCTGCGCAACGGGAGAGGGCCCAGCTGCCACCGCTGCTGCACTCCCTGCTTCCTCCTCAGCAACTCACCTGCCTGCCTGCTGCCTGCCTGCTGGCCATGCAGGTGTGATGGTCACACTGCGCATGCGGCTGTGCTGTGAGATTGTACGGCGCGGCAGCGAGCAGGCGGAGCAGGTGCACGAGGTGCTGAATGAGGTGGTCATCGACCGCGGCTCCTCCTCCTTCCTCACCAACATAGAGTGCTACGAGAAAGGGCGCTTTGTCACCAGAGTGCAGGCAGACGGCATCATGCTGGCCACACCTACAGGTCAGGGGGGGCGGGGGCAGGGGCGGGGGCAGGGGCAGGGGCAGGGGCAGGGGCAGGGGCAGGGGCAGGGGCAGGGGCAGGGGCAGGGGCGTTGCGAGATAGGGTGTGGTGATGCGGTGAGTATGGCAAGGTGGCACAGAGCGTAGGATCAGGAGAGGGGACACGTGACAGTGTCTAGGGTCTGGTGTCAGGGCCAGGCCCAACACAGCTTGGCCAGCTAGGCAGCAGGGCTCTCTGGTCAGGGTCCCAAGGGTGTCCAGGCCCCTCAGCTGTGTTCAGGTCATCAGCATCAGCAGGAGGATGCCCAGGAAGGTCCCAATCAATGGAAGGTGGACAGGCTGGCAGGTTCGCCATGGGGCTACAGACTGATGCGGGTGGCTGGCTGCCCTGGCTGCATGGCGCAGGCAGCACGGCGTACTCGGTGGCTGCAGGGGGCAGCATGGTCCACCCAAACGTGGTGTGTGCACTCACACCCGAGCTACTGAATGTTGCCTCTCGTACCGCTGCACCAGACCAGCTGCAGCGCTAGCAGCAGACAGCTGCCCCCAGCCTACCCAGCCATCACCCACCTCCCACTGCGTGTCTCACACCACTCATCATGTCTGATGTTGATAGTCTGACAGTGCTGATGCTGATGGCACAAAGCCTGCAGCAGTGCCATGCTTAGCAAACGACATGTGATGATGTCGTTGCTGCTGCTGCTGCTGCTGCTGCTGCTGCTGCTGCTGCTGCTGCTGCTGCTGCTGCTGCTGCTGCTGCTGCTGCTGCTGCTGCTGCTGCTGCTGCTGCTGCTGCTGCTGCTGCTGCTGCTGCTGCTGCTGATAACGATGGTGTTGATGACTGTACAAGGGCATGCCCTGGGCTGTCCTGGCGCTGCAGCCGGCCATCCTGCTGACCCCTGTGTGCCCTCACACGCTGAGCTTCCGGCCCATCATCCTGCCTGACTACGCTGAGCTGGAGCTGCGCATCCCTGACAACGCACGCTGCAGCGCCTGGGTCTGCTTTGACGGTCGCTCAAGACAGGTCAGTGGGTGCTGGGGCAGGCTAGTGCGAGCAGCAGGGGCATGCAGGAGTGTGGGCAGGCAAGGGCATGCAGGGTGAGGCAGGCGGGCGGGTGGGCAGTCTGCTGTGTCACCTCCTCCGTGGTGGCGCTCCGGGGTGCTCTGTTGCTTGCTCCCATAGGTCTGCGTGCATGGTGTGTGTGTGGTATCTGACCGCAGGAGCTGAACCGGGGCGACAGGTGAAGGCTGGCAGGGGCCTGGGCTGGGTTGAAGTCAGCGTCAGCGACACTGTTGTGGCTGGGGCCCTAGGACCCCTCAGCTGCCTCTGGGTTCAGGTTAGGGCCAGGCCTAGGCCAACACACTGCCGCTGGCCTACAGCCAGCTGCAGACTGGGTAGACTCTTTTTGGCCAGCAGCCTGCTCCAATGACAGCAGTGCAGGGAGGGAAGGCAAGGATTCAGTCAGGCTGGGCGCACAGCTAGAAACTCTCATGCTCAAGACAGACAAGTCTCAGACCAGCGCCCATGGCAGCAGATGCACACATCAGCTGGCGCCACCCTGTAACTCACAAAGCTGCTGACCTGGCCCTGATCAGGACACCACCGCCTTGTTGCTGCTGCCGCCTGGTATGTGCAGTGTGCGTGTGCGCATGAGCGAGAACCCGGTGCCCACTGTGAACAAGACGGATCTGACAGGGGACTGGTTTGACAGCCTGGAGCGCTGCTTCAAGTGGAGCGACCGCACCGCGCAGAAGCCCTTGGCCTAGGCATGAGAAGCACCCAGGCAGACATATCAACAACACACGCAGGACCGCATATGTTCGTCAAGCACGGATGGACTTGACCAGACGACACAAGTCGAGACATCAGTGGCCAAGGTGTGAGACCATACGTGGAGTGAGACTAGACGGGTCGATTGGTTTTCAAACTAGGAAGAATGATTACCCAAAGAGTTGTTCGGCAACGTGTGCCAGAGTAATAATGCCATCGTGACGAGATAGTCAGGGCAATGTAGCTCTTTCATGATGGAACTAGATGATGGAACAATTCAAAATTCATCAGCCTGTGTTTTGATTACCAACCTTGCATTGGAGTAGCATGAGGGCATGAGAAGTGGTAACACCATCGGTCGTAGCCTTGATGACTTCAAACTCCATACCGGTGGTATGTTCCCTCCAAAAACCACAGGGCTCCTCATTCCAAACTATGAGTGTTTGAAACTATTGTAAGGCTATTGTAAAGCCAGCAGCCTGTCATTTCAAAGAGTTGTAACGCTGGCAGCCTGTATAACTTGCCAGGCCCTATGGGTGGCGTGCTCACCCACAGGCGCCGCCCTTCCCTGCAGACCATGCCCATGCAACGCGCATGTGTGTCCATGCCCTAATTCACAAACTCATTGAAGACGCTTGTTGACGTTGCACTGCGAACGACATAGTCGCTGGTTGCTTGTGACGTTCGCTTTTCAGCAGCCCCCCGCGGAGTAGCAGCCCACGTCCGAGATGGCCCGCAGGTATGTACACAGCACATCCTGCTAAGACGACACTTGCAACTCTGATGCACCCACAAGCCTGGTGCTGTGCGCAGGGCCATGGAGATGGAGGACGATGCTGAATTGTCCTTCGAAACCAGCAAGGGCGTCAAGGTGATCACCAGCTTCGACCATATGAATCTGAAGGAGGAGCTGCTGCGCGGGCTTTATGCCTATGGCTTTGAGAAGCCTTCAGCTATCCAGCAACGGGCAGTGCTGCCAATAGTGGCGGGGCGCGACGTCATCGCACAAGCCCAGTCTGGCACGGGAAAGTCTTCCCTGATTGCCGTCACAACCTGCCAGCTACTGGACATCACAATGCGCGAGTGGGTGGTTTCTGCCTCTGCGGGTACACTGCTGGACCAGGGTTTGGGCCAGTCATCAGCCTTCCTCCCCTCCTTCTCTGCCCAGGGTGCAAGTCCTGATTTTGTCTCCCACACGTGAGCTTGCGTGTCAGACAGAGAAAGTCATCCTGGCAGTGGGTGAATACATGAATGTACAAGCCCATGCCTGCATTGGAGGCAAGAGCCTAGGTGGGTGATGATGGCCCCTGAAGCAAGGAAAGGCAGCACCAGCAGTATCAGTACTGGGGAGTAGCTAATGGCAGGGCAGGTTATCCATATACAGGTGAAGACATCCGGAAACTGGAGAACGGGGTGCATGCTGTGTCTGGTACCCCTGGCCGTGTGTTTGACATGATCAAGCGCAAGACATTGCGGACACGACACATCAAGACTCTGGTTCTTGACGAGGCAGATGAGATGCTTGCTCAAAACTTCAAGGACCAGATCTATGACATCTACCGCTACCTGCCGCCAGAGACACAGGCAAGCGTCTGCTTGCTTGGCTGCCTGATCCACTCTGTCTCTGCCACTGGCTGCTGAGAGCAGCTGCACTGCTTGCAGGTCGTGCTGGTGTCCGCCACGTTGCCAGCAGAGGTGCTGGAGATGACAAACAAGTTCATGACAGACCCCATACGTGTGCTGGTGAAGCGTGATGAGCTGACGCTGGAGGTATGTTGCCACAACGCCCAGCAGAACCCCTCCCTGATGCTGCCCCTGTGTACCATCACCACTTAAGCGGACATGGCTGCACTGCATGCTCACCGGTGCAGGGCATCAAGCAGTTTTTTGTGGCGGTGGAGCGAGAGGAGTGGAAGTTTGACACACTGTGTGATCTGTACGACACCTTGACCATCACTCAGGCAGTCATTTTCTGCAATACCAAAAGAAAGGTGCGGCCATGGGTGTGGTGTGAGCTGAGAGCTTTGGGCTGGCAATGTTCAAGTACTTATTGTGCTGCAAGGCTTGATGACGTGCTGCAGGTGGATTGGCTGACGGAGAAGATGCTGCAAAGCAACTTCACCGTAGCCTCCATGCATGGTGACATGGTGCAGAAGGAGCGTGACGCCATCATGGGAGAGTTCAGGTATGATGTGGCAGAGTGGCAGTGGGCAGCTGTGAGATGGCATCTTGGCTGCCATGCAAGGTGCCTTACCCAAAGGGCCCTCGCCAATGGCAGCTGGCCACGTCAAAACAGGAGCTGTGGAGCTCAGGGTCATAAAACTGTATAAGAGACTTGAAGTGCAGCAGTCTCAGCTAGAGGTTGCTGGCAGAAGTAGACTAGTGATGCTTGCATGAGATGTGGGAAGGGCGAAGTGTCATTGTCAGCTACCGTTGGTGGGGTGGCGCAAGGTCCACAGCCTCCAGCTTAGTGTGAGTAGCTAGCCCCTAGCTGGGTGCTTCCACATATGGCAATGCCAGTCAGCTATGGCACATGTTAGGATCGCACATTGTATAACATCATGTCTGGCTGTCTGCATGCAGGTCTGGTGCAGCGCGTGTACTCATCACAACAGATGTGTGGGCCCGAGGGCTTGATGTGCAGCAGGTGTCCCTGGTCATCAACTACGACCTGCCCAACAATCGTGAGCTGTACATTCACAGGTGAGCCGGACAAGCTGCGATGCTCCTGCACCGCAACTGCTGGCCCATTTCTCAAGGCAGGAAGGGCATGGGTGGCATGGTCCCCCGACCAAGTGCTGCATGTTTTGATGTACAGTCAGTGGGTCTGTACAAGCCGAGCATGTCCTGGCAGCGATATGACACCACTGCCGCCCTGGTGTGATTCTTGCTGCAGGATCGGCCGGTCAGGTCGATTTGGGCGCAAGGGTGTGGCCATCAACTTTGTGCGCAATGACGACATCCGCATCCTGCGTGACATCGAGCAGTACTACTCCACACAAATTGATGAGATGCCTATGAATGTGGCTGAGCTGATCTAAGGATGGGTAGGGCCAGGCGGAGGGGTGAGGGGGGCCAGAGCCGGCGCATTGCAGCCTGGCTTGACTGCCAGGCCAACCTGGTGATGAGTGAAGGGACAGGCTAGGGTAGAGTGGGGGTGAGGTCCCTCGATCATCTGGCAGCTGTGTCAGTGATAACGTTGCCTGCAGGGCAGCTGCTGCTATGCTTTGTCATGGGTTGCCTGCTTGTTTGCTGCATAGACATGCAATAACGCTGCTTGGAATGGCCGTGCTATGTGGGTTTGCTGATGAGGCAGGGGCTTACCTTGGCATCATGGGCCTCACCTGCATGTGCCCTTCACAGTTGCAGCGCCTGCCCAGCTCCATGCCACTGTGAACTCCAGGTCGAAGCCATGCCTCTTCTTGCCCCGCACTATCCAGGCACAATCAAACACCGCAGTTTAAACCCTCATCGGGTATGTGGCTGCTGGGTCAGGACCTGGTAGTGCGGAGTCGGTCAGTTTGGGCAGTGCAGTATTGATCATGGGTGTCATGTCCCGGTCTTACAACTGGCAGGGGTGTGATGGGGGAGGCACATTAACCGCACCGGTACGTTTCTTCTTTGTAATTCCCGTCAGCTTACAATTAGTGCATGTTTTGTCATGCCAACTCTACATCATAGCCCTCGGGTCAGGCAATAGTGTAGGTGGTAGGCGGGCTCATGTGCCATGTGCACTGGGTTTACACCACACAGCCCAATAACACTGTTTGAGTCGGGTCTAGTTAGTAACTGCTAGTGGCTGCTATTGGCTGCTAGTAGGTACTTCTGATCCGGCTTAAATGGAGGCCCTAGTGAGGGACAAGAGGGCTGCTAGCCTTGTAAGCTGTCAGTTTTGTTGAGGTGCCCAGTGGTCTCCAAATGTTTGAAATGAACGTGCCACCGGCAGTGATGGGTAATACGTGTATTGATACAGGAAATACAAGAAAATACAAGAAATCAGACCCTCCCAACTCTGAAAAAACCATGTACACTATCTGTCGATGTCCCGGTGCCGGGGCGTGTGCGATTGACGTAGCACCGCGCGGCATGCGATGGCCGCTTAGTCTGCTACACGCCCATTATGCCAGATTCCCTGTAAACGAAAAAAGTGCGCCCGCCGATCAGCCGGCCGCTCTCTGAACATCGCGCAGCGCAAGTGCATTGTGGAGGTGCTTCGCAATGACGTGGAGGACTCCTGGGCAAGTACAGCCGGCGGTACGGATTCCTCCCGGCTCAATGAACCCGACGTTGTTTCCTTTGCGTAGGCGCGCACCTAATCCTATATCTGCGTGGTCCCAGGTCCCAAATGGTCCGTAAGCTCATAACAGTTCGAACAAGACATCCATGCCATGGCTGAGGGCAGCCCATGCAGCACCGGGTTGCGCCTCCACCTCGAGGTGTACTTCTTGGCGTGTCCCATCTCCAATGCCCCGGCGGAGTCCTTGCTACAGCTGCTGAAGCATGGAGCTGGTCGCTTCATGGAGCTGCCTGCGCTGCTGGAGCACATGTCCCTGCACACACACAGGTCCACCCTCAACAACGTTGATGTGCATGACTTCACGCTACAGTTGCCTAAGCTTCGCACTGCGGTGCGGCTGGAGGAGGTGGCTGCAGCCTCAGCCAGGGCACCAGCCAGAGCCGCACGCAAAGCCACAGCGGCTGCTTGCTGTGTAAGGGGGGTTGTGGTGAATGTGGGGGACCATGCAAGCCAGCAACGGGTGGCAACAGCAGCAGCAGCAGGGTGCAACCGAGTTGTGCCAGCAGGTGTACAGCCCCCCCCACAGCAGCCACCCCAGCAGCAGGGCCGGAGCTCGTGGGGCACAGCCCTTGGGGGGCAGATGCTTGCACCCCCTGTTGAGTCACCTCAAGGGCCTACTGCATCACCTGATTTAAGGCACATGTATCAGCTGGCTCTAGCTGCAATCGCTACCCAAGGGCAGGCTGCCCCGGCTCAAGGTAGCGAGCTAGGTGCAACAGCGCCGGCTCCTGGCTTCACGCTACGCAAAGCGTACCACACCTGCTGGGTTGGGGCTGCCCAAGACAGCTGCCAAGCGCAAGCGGTGACCCACGAGACATAGTTAGACAGGCCCCCAGCGCCAACTCAGGTTGTGAAGTGCGCAACAGAGGCTGTAGCGGTCACCTCTCCCAACCGCACCTGCCAACCGCCTTCGTGCCACATTTCCGCAATCGTTTTCCGATCCGACTGCTTCTGCCGATGCGCATGCTCGTGTAGAGCAACCTAAGCGGCGCGGGCGGTCGCAGCGATGACAGCATGCCCCGAACCGGCTCAAATTTGAATTACTAACTTTCATGCTTTGCTGTGCACGGCCTACTGACTGGATAATTATTCTGGATGGGTGAAAGATAGTTGGCTGGGTTGGCTACATACTGCGCCAACTAGCATTAAATTTGGCGCAGCGAGTGCAGAGTTACAGCCGTTCTACTACCAGGGGTCGGTTTACTGTCATTTTTTGAATGTTGGGAGCGCCTGAGATACAGAGGCAACATGTCACGCGAAGAAGGAGCAGCTAGGAGCAGCGCAGCCAGTCCCGCAGCCTGTACTTGATGTCTGGGCAGGACGGCGACGTCGGAAAGTCAGGGCCTCCCAACTCTGATGTTCTTGCATGTAACACCGGCACATGCGACCGGCTGCTCCGGGAGCAGGCCGATGGCTTTAGCCCCACGCGGCATTGCTTTAGCGCGGACTCTAGTTGCGGCAGCACCCAGCAGCTGCTTCTAAGGCATCCACGCAACTTGCCGGCCGGCACTTGTATTATGTAATACGATACGTGTATTCTTGTATTATACAAAAAATACGTATCGGTATCGATACACGTATCTTGTATTACCCATCACTGGCCACCGGTGTGGGGTTGGCAGTCATCAAGGGTGCGACCGAGGATGCTTCAACTTGATTGGAGTAGCTGAGTGAGATTACCCACAGCCAGACATGCCCCCCTTCCCCCTGGTACCCAGCCTGCCCTCCCTATGCTCACCCCCCCCTTGCCACACAAAGCTCACCTCGCACTGCAGCTGCCCAGCAGAACTAGCAACTGCTGAAGTGTTTGCCCTCAATTGTTGGATTGGGCGGCTGCGAAATTGACGCTGCCAGATTGCCCACAGTCAAACATGTTGTTCCATATTGAATGCGTTGTGCAGCCAGTTGTTGAGAACCCAGCGCACCTAAGATGCCTTAGTGGCCGTGTGCAGCGTGCCAGGGTTACAAATTGCGTCAGTTTCCGAGATCTATTAGATCTCATTAGTGTTTTGCCACGTGGAAAGATATTGCGTCTTATCTAGCCTCGTCTCGTCAGATGCCGTGCGCGTCAGTTAGATCGTGAGGCTGCCTTCGTCTTCAACCCTTCCGAGACATTTCTCTCCGAGACATGGTGCTGGAGGCCTTCGCGCACATCGTGCCTCCCGAAGCAACAGGCGAGCATTTAGAGACGGCCTGGCCTTTTCAAACTATATTCGTCGGCAGCAGCATCAGCAGAACTAGCAATTCGTGTTTGCCCTCAATTGTTGGATTGGGCGGCTGCGAAATTGACGCTGAAATTCTGCCAGATTGGCTCAGCAAGGTGTTCTGTTACCTGCCTGCAGGCACAGCACTCTCTTCTGTTGCCTACACCATCATTTTGTTTCTGTCTTTAGAGCATGTCTTGGCCAGCAGTAAATCCCTTGTGACAAGATGGATTGTGACGACATTTGTGGCCGCATCCCTCCTCACGCTCCCTTGGTTGCTTCCCTTGCCACCTGGGCTGGGCGTGATGGCGAGTGCCGCCTGCGCCACCGCCGCCATCAAAGCCTGCAGCGCAGCTCTGTTTGCAGCTGAGCTACCCTGCCTGAAAGCACCTGCCAGCCGACAACCAGGCGCCCTCCTCCTGGCCTGCCTCCAGGTAGCTGGACAACCCTAGGTGAACCCCTCCCACCCTACCTAGACACTTCAAGTATATGAGCATTGGATGTGTGTTAGTGCCATGGAGTGTGTTATTGCCATGTAATGTGTTACTGCCCATGTAAGGACAAAAATGACGATGACCTCCTGGCCCCCTAATGGGGTGTCAGGCATCAGCTTCGGCACACACAGCTTTGCCTTGGGTGCAGGGTCCTGGTGATGGGGCTGGTGCGGAGGGGATGGAGCTCTGGTGCATGGCAGTCTGTGGATAGAGTGGTTCTCTGCCTTGGTCCTTGGCCTGTTGTACACCAGCTTGTAGCGGCTGGTTCGCCTTGGTCTGGCTGGGATGGGCCTCTCGGCGAGGCCAGCAGTACGACTGTGCACTGACTGCTGTGCACATCCCCGGCAGCTATCTCAGCCCGCTGGATGCATACGACTGTGGTCCTGCCACTGCAGCACTACGACTGTCAGGGCCAATGACGATGATCAATGACGATGACCAATGACGATGACCACCTCCTGGCACGCATGCGGCCATGCAGGCTGACCTTCTGACCCGGTGGTTTCTGGCTGCGCTGCGCAGGACATCCTGCACCCTCACACCCTGGTGCCTAAACCCACTCGCGCTACTAGGCCCAGCCCTCAGCAGCCCCTTGTCAAACCCGATGCACATGCTTGGCAGCCTGCCCCACCCCTACTGGCCCAGCTGAAGGAGAGCTTGTGCTGGTGCCTGGCCTTTGACGCTGCGTGTGAGCTGCTGTGCCGGCTGTGGGGCCCAGGCGGGCAGCAGCCCGGCGGCCTCCTGCCCATCTCCCTGCTCCTGTGCATGACCCAGTGGCTGCAATTCGCCATGGGGTTCTCCGTGGTGTGCTTGGTGGCCAACCTTGCACACCGGGTCGCCCAGCTCCTCCAGCTGCCGCTGCCCAAGGCGCTGCGGGAGGGGAGGTTGCTGCTGCCACCCCGGGCCATGAAGGACGTGCTGCTCAGCACCTCACTGGCTGACATGTGGGGCCAAAAATGGTGAGTGTTGAATTGCAGGTGTGGAGGAGGAGAAGGCAGTTTTGCCTGGCAGGCCAGGTTGCCTGGCATCTTTCAGCAGCCCAGGTTCCGGCTGGTGGCCAGGTCAGGTCAGGGCACCCCTCCCCATGACCCACAGCAGCTGACCCTGGCCACCCTGCTGTGGCGTAGGCACCAGTACTTCCGGTCTGACCACTACAACCTGGCTCAGCGCCCCACACAGGCAGCGCTGGACTGGGCTGGCAGCCGGCTGGGCACAGAGGTCACGGCCTCCCCACATTGGCGCAACATCAGGCGGGCAGTCACAGTGATGGCGGTGTTCGTGTTCAACGGCGTCATCCACGAGTACATGAACTGGGCTGGGCTGGGCATCAGTGACGGCATGCACCTGGCGTTCTTTACTGTGCATGGCCTGGGCCTGCTGCTGGAGGAGAAGCTGGTTGCCCCAGGCAAGGCAGCTTCAACCTTCAGTGCAGCGGCCCGCAGAGCAGTGTTGGTGGGCTTTATCGCTGCCACCAGCCCCTTGTTTGCCCTGCCCTGGCTCAAAGCTGGGTACCATTTGCACCTGATGCGGCCGCTGCATGTTGCTGGCCCAATCTTTGATGTCATCTTCCATGCATGAACACAACTGCACGAGTTCTTAGTACATACTGCATGCTTGACCAAAGCCATTTGGGTTCGTAGTACACAGTAGGTGTCAGCTTTGCACCACAACATTGGCGACACCAGGTGTGCAGCATGCGGCGGAGGTGAAGTACAAAAGTACGCGTAGGATGTGATGCGGGCAGGCCATGGCACCCCATGTGCGCACTGCGATGGAATGCATGGAATGAACAGAGTGCCGCAGGGTTTTGTTGGGAAGGGGGCTTGTGCAACCTTGCGGTTGGTGGTTGACGCGGTGTGTGCTGCTGTAAACATAGCTGCATTGAACGTGAGACTGAGATCCTGAGATCATGGGCTGCTACTATGCTTTGTCATGGGATGCCTGCCTGCCTGTTTGCTGCATGCTGGTGATGTCAGTCAATCCAAGTCTGTACTGATATTGAGACAAGCCACCCAACAGTCCCATTTGCGCAGTCCGAACAAGCTTAACAAGCTCTAACCTAACCAGTAGCTAACGACGCGTCATCAAATGTAACTGCTGTCAAAGGACGGACAGCGCACAATGTGACAACGGATAGTATAACTAGCAGTCAGCCCGGTATGGGAGGTGCATGTAAGGTCTCAGAACCCTTAAGGCATCAGCCATTGAAGGTAAGGTCTGCTATCAGCACTAGCCCCGCACCAAACCGCAACCAGCCCCGCAACCCATCGCAACCAGGCTTGTGAAAACTTCAGATTTTTATCGAGATTTTTACCCTTTTCCCATTGGCGAGGCTACCGGTCAACGGAATCTTCCGAACCTCTCGCGACTGCCTCGGTCCATTCACGTTCTGATCCCGCAGTAAATTGTTTCAGCTTTCTCTTGTATTCTTGGCAAGCCCGCAGCCCTGGAGAGCGTGGTTTTTCATAGTTTGAACGGTGTGAGGCGGTGTAATGCATTCTTTCTCGTTTGAACTTTTCCAGAATAACCCATTTCTCCTGGGTCCAGCCGCGGTCAGGTCGGGGCCTAGCCACGCGGAGCCCGGTCACGCACAGCACCAGGCAGGTGCGAGTAGCAGGTGTCGTCTGTTTTGGCTGCGTTGGCTAGTGCCTTGACCAGTTTTGGCGGAGTTGGCAAATGCGTTGACATCCGTAACATCCGTAACAATCACCTATCAGCACTTCCAAGGAGGCCAACTGGGCATGTGTGGGTCTGCTCTCTATGGCGCGATGAAGAGGGCTGGGATGGAGGCTCAGCACCCAGGGATGGAGGCTGCTCAAATCACCAAGCATCAGCATGGGGGGGTATCCAGGGTGTGTACAACATGTATGCTGCCATTGCCAACAAGCAAGAGGGCAGGAAGTGAGCGGATTGTTTGCATGGTTGACAACGATACAAGGAAGGGGCTTCTAGTTTATCATGAGCTTCATGGCAGGGGACAAAGATGCAGACACTTGTTCCTGTTGCATACAAACAATGGATACAAATGAAGAGGAAACACATGTAAGGGGTTGTCTATGCTCAACAGCCATTGCCTAGCAGCCATACTGCTGCACTCCCTAGCCCTACAGCTGCTATGTAGCACAGCTGCTCCTGCCCAGCACCACAACTGCTCCTGCCCAACACTACAGCTGCTCCTGCCTGGCACCACAGCTGCTCCTGCCCAGCACCACAGCGGAGCCCTCCTCTCTGTAGCACAGCTGCTCCTGCCTAGCATCATAGTTGCTCCTCTCTTTCGCGCGGCTGCTCTGTCTGCTCGTCTCTATAGCACAGCTGCTCCTTTTTGTAGCTCCTACCTGGCACTAAGGGACCGTGCCAAGTAGTCAGTCAGCGCTGCTGCACCTCAGCTTTTCGTCGACCTCACCAGCCGCTTGGCCCACGCCTCTAGCCCGCAGCGTGCGGTTCCCGTGGCTTCCTGCTTTCACTCTCCTCACCGCACTTTTTTCGGTTTTTGCCAGGCCGAAACCGTGGGGAGAACCGCGGTTAGCTCCCAGCCATCCCAGCCAGCCGCAAAACCCAGCACCGCATCCATTTGGCGTGGCTGAGGCCAACGGTACGAGCGGGACGTGCGGGAACGACTGTGGCACCAGTCGACCGGGAGGAATCTTATTAATTCAAATAAATACATTTCGCCGCGCCAGTGGGAAAAGGTTTTTTTTTTTTACGTGTTCACCGCACATCTGCGGTGCCGGGTGCGGCACCCGGTCACATGGCAACGCGATGGCAGCAGCAGGCGACAAGCAGCCACCAGGCAACCGGCGACTCGCCCTTATACAGACTGCCCGAGCTGTAGTCGCTGCTATGAGAAGGAGCCCGGCGCTGCCTCTCCCACGGGTGTTGCAGAGCCCTGTGATTGGCCTGCGATTGGCCTGTGAAGGCAGAAAACGCCAGCATGGAGAGCTTGCATCTTTTAAACTGGCTTGCATGTCTGACCTTCAGCGAACTTAGTGTTTCTGCAGTTCTTACAGTGCAGGCCTACAGACGGGCCGTGTGCAAAAAGGGAGGCTGAGAAACCAGCGGCAACTGCTCAAAAGCTGAAACAACTTCGGCCTTAGCATAAGCATAACCCAGGAAGAACCTGATGTTGTTCTGGGCATAGGCAGAGGCTGCAGGTTGTAGTACGTGCTGAACTGCAGTAACTCAAGTTTTACTGGCGGCCGCGGCGGCAGCGGGCAATTCTAGGATGCGGTGAGTGGGCATGATGGTCATGGTCATGGTCGACATCTCTCCTGGTCATGTCACAGCGGTGTGACAACCAACCGTCACATGTCCAGCAGCCCTGCCGCAGCCCTGCCAGCATTGACGCAAACGCACAGAGTCACGGCACACACCAATAGCATGCCGCCCACTCGCGTAAACATTCGGGCTTCAAAGCTTTGGTTAGGACAGTGGCAGCGCTCAACTCGCCACGGCTAGCCTGACTTGCATCTTCTCCGCAGCACCGGCACAGCACAGCACGTGACCTGCTACTGCTGCCAGGGCTATAGGCTTCCTTGTCCTATGGGTGCCGTGAAGGCTGCAGGGTGTGACAGCGTCACAACATCTGGAAGCCTGCGCTGCCCTGCCGGGCCTTGCGGATCCTGTCAAACTGAGCGCATGTCTCCATGCGCCTGTTATGGAACACGTGTGCCTCATGCGCCAGGTCCTGCAGACGGGCAGGGAGGCCGGGCATCAGCAGCAGCAGGAGGAGGGGGGTCTGCAGGGCACTGCCAGTCAGGAAATGCCATGCTCATGCAGGCCGAGGTGGGCAGAGGGATTATGGGATTTTGCCGCATGAGCTGGGAAGAGTAGGCAAAAGCGTTGGGCTGAGGTACGGGGCAGCACAGAGTGACGCTGGGTTCAGACCCGTGTGTGTGTGTGTGCACAGGCGGGGAGGACAGGAGGCTGGCTGGGGCCTGGGGCGCGGGCTGGGGCCTGAGGCGGCTTGGGGCAGGGGCCTGGGGCCTGGGCTGAGGCGTGGAGGGTGGCCTGGGGCTGGAGGTCTGAGTTCCAGTGAGTGCCTGAGGCTGTATAAAGGTGAGTATCATGCAGAGTCATGCCAGGTCACGCATGAGGTGCGGTGAGGTGCGGTCGGGCCAGGTTGGGTGGTGTGGGGAAGTGTGAGCAGGGCACGTTGTAGTAAAAGGAGGCTCCTGGCTGTGGTGGATTTGTGGTGGTGGGTGTGATAGCGTGTCCAGCCATGCTGTCCCTGGCACCCTCACCCTGCCCAGCGACTCCAAGTACCTCAGCCTGACTCCCAGCCTGCTGGCCTGCAGCTCACACAGCCGAGCCACCTGCAGGCGCCAGCCAGCACTGGCTCCGCCTGGCCTACCGCCTCACATGGCCACGCCACCAGCAACAGACACATCAGGCAGGTCATGACGCACGCACACTGTCGCAGCCCAAGCAAGGCAAGAGAAACAGCAAGGACTCAGACGCACAGCTCTATGCTGACCAGCACACTGTGACGCATGGTGTCAGTGCAGCTAAGTGCAGTGCAGTGCAGTGCAGCACCATACAGGATGGAGCGGTCGTGGCATGACAGCGCTGCTACATGCGGCTTGGCACACCTCCCCGCCCCCAAGGCCCCTTCCCCTCCACCCCACCCCCTCCTCCCCCTGCCCCGCTACCTGAGCAGCCATCTCCACCTCCTCCACAGCCGCCAGCTGCCGCGCCTTCACTGCGGCTGCTGCCAGCCCCGCCCCTGTCGCTGCCTGCAGCACTGCTGGCGGCAGGGCTACCTGGTCCAAAGCAGGCTCAGGGCCGGGTGCCGCACCAAAACTGGATTCCGGCAGCAGGGCATGGGACAGAGCGGCCAGGGAGGCGGCGGCGGCCTCAGCACCCAGCTGGGGACTCATCAGCAGGGATATCAGGCTGGCCTGCGGGCAGGGGTGGGGTGGGGTGGGGTGGGGTGGGGTGGGGTGGGGTGGGGTGGGGTGGGGTAGGGTGGGGTGGGGTGGGGTGGGGTGGGGTGGGGTGGGGTGGGGTGGGGTGGGGTGGGGTGGGGTGGGGTGGGGTGGGGTGGGGTGGGGTGGGGTGGGGTGGGGTGGGGTGGGGTGGGGTGGGGTGGGGTGGGGTGGGGTGGGGTGGGGTGGGGTGGGGTGGGGTGGGGTGGGGTGGGGTGGGGTGGGGTGGGGTGGGGTGGGGTGCGAAATGGTCGATGCACTCCAATGACATGAGGAGCTTTTGTGCGGGCGCACCAGGCAGTAGGTGCTGGGTGTAGAGTATGTCCCACGCACCTGGGCCAGCAAAGGGTTGGTTGCCTGCTGCAGCACCGCACCCAGCTGCCTGCTGACCGCCGCCTCGACCTCTGCCGCAGGCGGTGCCTCCCCAACTTCCCACTGCTGGCCCTGTTGCTGCTGCTGCTCCTCCACCTCTCCCCACCCTCCCTGCTGCTGATCTACATCATCCCACTCCATCTCGTGCTGGCCCCCACCCCCCTCCTCCTTAACCACCTTGGGGGCATCGGGCCCCCCTGGGTCGAGGCTGGGGGCAGGGAGCAGCAGCACGGCCACTTTGTCTGGGTTGGTTCGTACAGGGGGTGCAGGGGCAGGTGGGGCCAGCAGGGGTGGGTGGCCGGGGGCAGCCGTGCCTGCACTGCCTGCCTCCATCTCATTGAGCAGCAGGTCCTCTATGGGCATTTGCAGGAAGTGGCGCATGCACTGGACCTGGGACCGGGGGCAAGGCCGGCACACACGGTGCAGAGCGCAAGGAGAGGAAGAAGAAGAGGGGTGGGAAGGAGCCTAATCTGGCGCCTGGCCTGCCCGGCACCGCCCATCCTAGTTAAAGGAGCAGGTCGCATATGGATAGGGCTGGCCAGGGTGATGTAGGCACCTGACATAAGGGGTACAGGTTAGGGCTAGGGTTACCCTAAGCCTAACCCCAACCCTGTCGACCTGCAATAGAGTGTTACTGTAGCGGTGGATGTGATGGTAGCGCAGGCTGAGAGTCTGGCGCATAGGATAGAGACATACGCTATGGGGCAACCCTAGCTGCAGGTTAAGCACAGCCCTACCAGCTCACTGCACAGCTGCCCCGCACCAGGCTAAAAGGTCTCAGCGCAAATAGCTCAAGGTAAGGAGCACAGACGAGGTCAGGGGCGCAGTGCGTGGGGTACTAGGGGGAGCAGGAGCAGTGTGAGGCGGGATAGGGGAGGTCAGGTTAGGGAGGGGGAGGGCCACCACTCCTGTCTCCTGGCAGTTCGTGTTTGGGTTAGGGTTAGGGTTAGAGTTAGGGCTCACACATCCTGGCCGGCAG
This sequence comes from Haematococcus lacustris, assembly GCA_030144725.1. Taxonomy (NCBI): domain Eukaryota; kingdom Viridiplantae; phylum Chlorophyta; class Chlorophyceae; order Chlamydomonadales; family Haematococcaceae; genus Haematococcus; species Haematococcus lacustris. The sequence goes on from JASKMD010000029.1 coordinate 13,596,541, forward strand.
CACTCACTGACGTCTTGTTGCCCACGTGCTGGGCAACCCGGTCCCAGCTCTCCCCATACATCTCCACGCCCTCCAGCAGCAGCAGGGCCTCGCTGGCATCCCACCCGCCGCTCTCCTCCCCTGCCTCATGGGCCTGTGGCAGAGAGGGGAGGGCGGGGCACATCACTACCCTGCAGCTCAAGGACCACCCAGCTGGCCCCAAACAAGCACAGGATGGCAGGGGTGAGGGATGAGGGGTGAGGGGTGGGGCGCGAGGGGTGGGGCGCGAGGGGTGAGGGGTGGGGCACGAGGGGTGGGGCGCGAGGGGTGGGGCGCGAGGGGTGGGGCGCGAGGGGTCAGGGGTGGGGCGCGAGGGGTGAGGGGTGGGGCGCGAGGGGTCAGGCGTGAGGGGTGAGGGGTCAGGCGTGAGGGGTGAGGGGTCAGGCGTGAGGGGTTAGGGGTCTGATGTCTAGCGCCCCCTCATGGCAGTGGCAATGGCCTCACCAGCTGCCGCCTGTCGATCTTGACGAAGTCTTTTGAGGTGGTCCCGGCGGGCAGCAGCCCCTGGGCCCAGGCTAGGGGGCACAGCTCTATATGGGGCAGCCGGGTGCACTGGTACCTGCAGGCCAGACCAGCAAGAGAAAGGCTGAAGAGGGAGTGGAGGGAGTAAGGACGGGCGGGCGGGCAGGCGAGCAGGCGTGAGGGTAGGAGACAACAGAGGAGGAGGAGGTGTCCCAGCTTCACCTGACAGCGGTGCAGTCTACCCACGGCATGGCTGAGCACATCACCCTACCCGGCGCACTGCCTGCAAGCAAGCGGGCAGCAGCAGCACGTGTGCGGGAGGGGCAACAGGAGGCGGAGGGGGGAGTGGGTGGTGCAGCCAGAGTAGCATAGGTGTCCTGGTGTCTGTGGTATAGCAGGTCAGGTGGCTGTGAGAACAAGGACCAGCACACAGCAGCAGCAGGCACCAGCAGGGGCCAAGACGACGGTTAAGTTAGGTAGCGAGCCACTATTAGTTGCTGGGGGTTAGGTGAGGCCATTGCAAGAAGACGGGGAGGGGAGGAGGAGGTAGGGGAGGGCGGGAGGAGGGGGTGCAGGGGCAGGAGGAGGAGGAGGAGCTCGCCTGCGGCTTTGCCTGCCTTCCCTCCTGCAGCCCCTGCCGCGGGTCTGGTGCGGGACACAATAGGCACGGGCCCAACACCAGCACTGGCCAGGGCAGCCAGCCCCTCCGCCTGCAGTCAGAGCAATGGGCGGGGGACACACTACACCAGGCTGGTCACACAAACACACATATGGTCACACACCTCGCCTATGCTGTGACGGGTGGCCAGCCAGCTGGTGTGCCCACCTGTGTGGGGGGGCGCAAGGTGAGCAGCGGTGGCGGCTGGTCCCACTGCTGGGTGGACTGCATGGCTGACTGGTGGCTGTCTTGGGGGCCTGCTGACTGGGTCGGCGGGGCAAGGGAGGTGGGCGGGGCGGGTAGGGCTAGGAAGTTGATGAGGCCCCACTTCTCGAGGAACGCCAGCAGTCTGCATAGTGGCAGGACCACCCAAGTTCAGGTGGCGAGGCGTGGCATGAGGCTACAAGAGAGGGTCAAGGGCAAGGCAGGGTGGGGCGGGGCAGGCAGGGGTGGGCTGGAGCAGGGGCAGGGGCAGGTGAGGCAGGGCTAGGAGGGGCAGGGAGGGGTGGTTGGGCCAGGGCCACGCCTGGCAAGAGGGCAGTGTTGACCAGCCCCCTGCCTGGCCCTCCCTGACGAGGCTATGCCCTCAGCACCAGCCTTCTCCTTCAGGCTCGAACCTGCCCGTGTGACTGCCTGCTGCTCCAGCCCTGCACTGCCCAGGTCAGCCCTGCACTCCACCTGGCCTTGGCCTCAGGGTCGTCCGCCATGACATCTGGTGCATCCCCCAGGCCCAGGCGGCGGTAGGGGGCGGTGCGGTAGGCGGTGATCAGCGCGTCCCTGGCCTCCTTCAGGGCGTGGGGGTGGCGCTGCCCTGTCCTGCAATGGGGCGGCTGGGTGCGCTGGGCAGGGGCAGGGTCGCAGGGGCAGGGTCGCAGGGGCAGGGTCGCAGGGGCAGGGTCGCAGGGGCAGGGTCGCAGGGGCAGGGTCGCAGGGGCAGGGTCGCAGGGGCAGGGTCGCAGGGGCAGGGTCGCAGGGGCAGGGTCGTAGGGGCAGGGGCAGGGTCGCAGGGGCAGGGTCGTAGGGGCAAGGTTGCAGGGGCACTCACAGCTGGAAGAAGAAGTCCGGGAAGGCCTGCTGCTCCAGCTCGTGTAGTGAGTCCCACCTGATGTGTTGGCAGCACCAGGTGTGGCCCTGGTCAGCCTAGGGATTACACTGTACACGTTGCAGTGCTCCAGCTGCTAGACAGTGCCCCCGCCCCGCCCCACCCCTGATCGCAGGCCAGCCGGACATCGCAGGAATATCAGGGCCCTACATCAGGGGTGCTTCTGGCCAGTCACCATCCACTGCCCTTTGGAGCAGAGCTGCCCAGGGCCCACTGCTGAGCGGCCAGGGGCGGCGGTGCAGGTGCATATAGGGGCGGGGCAGCAGGCGGTCACCTGAACCATGAGGCGTAGAAGGGGACGGCATGCAGCCGCTCCATGCCAGGAGGCGGTCCAGTGGCTTCAGGGGGGGCCGCCACGCTGGGTGCCAGGCCAGGGGCAAAGCCTCGGCTGGCCGTCTGCAGCCCCTGAGACTCCACAGCCAGGGCCAGGGTGTCAGGGCCAGGGCCAGGGGTTGCGGTGAGCAGCAGGATGGTGCGGAGTCTAAGCTGTGGGGGCTAAGGTCACATTGGGCCAGGGCAGAGGCCAGGCTCTGGGGGAACAGCAACGCCCTTCGTCCACCCTGCCCTGCCTCCTTGCCTGTCGATGATGTCCCTCTTGCTGCTACCACTGCTGCCGCTGCTGCTCTTGCCACTGCTGCTACTGCTGCTGCTGTTGCCACTGCTGCCACTGCTGCCACTGCTGCTGCTGCTGCCACTGCTGCTGCTACTCACCAGTGACAGGTTGAGCAGCGCAGTGCCGGGGTCAGTGGCGGCCCTGCACACCTCCAGCCCCTGGAACAGGACCACCCCCGGCAGCAGGCGCACGCCACTCCCCGCTTTCACCTGGGTCGGGATCAGGGACAGAGTGCTGTGGGCGAGGTTAGTGGCGAGGGGTGGCAGGGGGAATGGCTGAGGTGGAGGCTGGTGCTGGGGCCTCAAGGCCAAGGGGGGGGTCCTTAGTTTGGCAGGGGAGCTGGTATGGGACCAGACTGGCAGGGAACCAGGCGGGGTGTGAGTTGAATGGCTAAGCTGGGCAGTGTGGGAGGAGGTGGGAGGAGGAGGAGGTGTTGGAGGAGGTGGGAGGTGGGAGGGGAGGAGATGTTACACCCCCCTGCTGCCCATGCAGGTTTCCCAATGGTGAGAGCGGTGCAGACGTCTATGACAGGTGAGGTGAGGTGAGGTGAGGTGAGGTGAGGTGAGGTGAGGTGAGGTGAGGTGAGGTGAGGTGAGGTGAGGTGAGGTGAGGTGAGGTGAGGTGAGGTGAGGTGAGGTGAGGTGAGGTGAGGTGAGGTGAGGTGAGGTGAGGTGAGGTGAGGTGAGGTGAGGTGAGGTGAGGTGAGGTGAGGTGAGGTGAGGTGAGGTGAGGTGAGGTGAGGTGAGGTGAGGTGAGGTGAGGTGAGGTGAGGTGAGGTGAGGTGAGGTGAGGTGAGGTGAGGTGAGGTGAGGTGAGGTGAGGTGAGGTGAGGTGAGGTGAGGTGAGGTGTGAGGTGAGGTGAGGTGAGGTGAGGTGAGGTGAGGTGAGGTGAGGTGTGAGGTGAGGTGAGGTGAGGTGAGGTGAGGTGAGGTGAGGTGAGGTGTGAGGTGAGGTGAGGTGAGGTGAGGTGTGAGGTGAGGTGAGGTGAGGTGAGGTGAGGTGAGGTGGCAGTGCCAGCTGCTGCTGCCAGCACTGCACCCCCCCCTTGGTGCTGCTGCCGTCACTTGCTGCCAGACCACCCCCTGTGGCCCCCTATGGCCATACCTCAGACAGCTCCTGGTCAGGCCGCAGGCGCTTGGCCAAGGGGGCACCGTCACGCGTACGCCGCCCGCCTGCAGCAGCCAGCAGGGTCAGCAGCCAATAGGGTCAGCAGCCAGCAGGGTCAGCAGCCAATAGGGTCAGCAGCCAATAGGGTCAGCAGCCAATAGAGTCAGCAGCCAGCAGGGTCAGCAGCCAATAGGGTCAGCAGCCAATAGGGTCAGCAGCCAATAGGGTCAGCAGCCAACCCCTGCTGCACATTGTGAGCGTGGCATCTTGGTGGCTTTGCTGTTGCTGCAGTGCCCCAGTTTTCCACTACTGCAACAACCAGGACCAGGGTGCCCACACCAGCCCTGGTGACCCCCCTGCTGCTGCTGCTGCTGTTGGCTCAGCCCTCACACTCACTGGCAGCGGCCCTGAGTGCAGTGGCGGCAGCATGGGCAGAAGCGCCAGCAGTGGGCACCGGGGGGGGCACGAACCCCGGCTGCGCCGCTGGCCCCACACCCGCCATGCCCCCTGGCTTGATGAGGGGCAGCTGAGGCCCTGGCCCCTGAACCAGCACAGCCCCAGCAGCCTTCCCCACAGACCCAGGGGCCCCCCCAGGCCCCCCCTCAGCTGCAGCCCCTGCAGCAGCAGGGGTGGCTGACCCACCCCCCTCCCCAGCTTCCACCCCAGGGGTTGTCGACCCAGTAGGCGCCTTGCCTGCAGCTCGTGGGGTGGTGGGGGCTGCACCCTGCTGCTCCTGCTGCTGCCCCTTTGCTGCAGCCGCCGCCCCTGCCGCCGCCCCTGCCGCCGTCCCTGCTGCCTTAGGGCTGGCCTCCACCCCTCCACCCTGAGTGCCAGCAGCCGTGGACCCCTTGGTGGCAGGGCGGGGGGCGGGGCGGGTGAGCAAGGCGGCGGCCACGGCGGCGGCTGCAGCAGCGGCTGAGGCGTGTCCTGTGGTGGCGCTGCGTGTTGCAGCAGCGGCCTCTGCGGCTGCGGCCTCAGCAGCTGTGGGGATGTGGGCGATGCCTAGGTGCTGCCCGGTGTCAATCTCCACGGGTGGTGCCTACGGGAGGTGCAATGTTTCCTCACGTTATATCTTTAGTAATCATTGCTATCAATCTATCACAATCAAAGCGAGATCAATGTCAATATCAATATGAATGTCAATGTTACTACCCGTGCTTGTGTAGTGGCGGTGGCGGTGGTTGTGGTGATTGTGGTGATGATGGTGGTTGGTGTGTTAGGCGGTGCAGGAGGTTGAGGGCAACAGGTGTTGGCCTGGGCCCCATGTACAGCACACAGGGAGCTCCATGACCTGCACTGTTGCGCACCTGGGCACCACTAGCATCACTACCATCACACGCACTGCGGCCAGCACATAAGTGGAGCCTGCCTGTAGGGTTACTGCTGCACCCCACCACCGCGGCACCCCTGCAGTACCAGCACACCAGCACACCTACTCTTCCACTACTCCCCTGTTGACCCCTGCAGGCTGCTGCACCCACACCCACACTACCCTGAATCTAGACCTGCAGCCAGGTTTCAGCTCCCTGCCCTGCCCCAGCAGCCCCTGCCCCCTGCCCTGTGCCAGCCAGCCCCCAGGCCCTGGCGCTACCCCACCAGCTGCCCCGGCCCCCTCCCCCTGTTCCAGCCATCCCCACCAGCTGCCCCGCTGCCTCCTGAGCCTCCAGCGACTCCTCCGTCTCGTAGTCAATCGGGTTCATCCACTCGTTGAACTTCTCACTGTCAATGAGCCAGCGCCCGTACACCTGCAGGGGCAGGGGCAGGGGCAGGGGCAGGGGCTGGAACAGGGGCTGGGGCAGGGGCTGGCTTCAGGTCAGGATGGGTCAGGGCAAGAGCATCTCCCCCCTCCCTCCCATCAGCCTTCACCCTGTGCTGCTGCTGTCAGCGGCGGCTGCCCCTGTCCCCCTCCACCTCCTGGCACCCCAGCGTTGCGGCCCACCAGCCATGGGCCTTGCACCTCCTTGTCCGGCTCCATGCGGGGCTGTACTGCATGCAGGGGCAGCTGCTCGTCATAGCTGTCAGGCAGGTACCACCAGTGCACTGTGGCGTACATGCCCCTGCAGCGTGGTCAGCAGGCAGCAGGCGGCAGGTGGCAGGGGTAGAGGGGGAGGGGGAGGGGGAGGGGGCCAGGCAGGCCAGTGGGGACTAGGGTCAGCAAGTGGTAGGGTGGGCAGGGTACGGGCGGGCGGGTGGAGGAGGCCTATGTAGTGGAGGGCAGTGGGTGAGTGGGTGCTCTGGGCAGGGGCAGGGGGAAGGGGAGGGGCAGGGGCAGGGCCAGAGCAAGCAGAGTGCCGCTATACCCAGCCCTGGGTCGCGTGAGTTGAGGGTGAGGTGCGGGTCAGGGTGTGTGCATTGCCTGAATCCGCTCACTTGTGGCTGAGGACTCGCATGTACTGCTGGCCATCATCAGGGTCACCCTTGGGGCCAAACGGGAACACCACGTGGGTCACACCCGGGTCATCTGCAGGGTGTGAGGGGATCAAGCTAGGATCAAGCTAGGTGGTGTTAGGCCGCAGGCTGGCAGGCTGAGAGCGTGTGGGCTGGCTGGCTGGCAGCAGCACCCTGCAGCTGTGGCAGGGTCGGGGTCAGGGTGAGGCTCGTCACCCTACAGCAGTCAGCCTTTGAGGCAGCTTCTGGGCAGCTTCTGGGCAGCTTCTGGCCCACCAGCTCACCTGCGGACTCTGCCAGCTGGCCCCCCAGCTTGACCACCAGCTCCTTCAACTTGGCGCTGGCTGCCGGGCCGTTGCTGGCATGCACATGCACCAGGGGGATGGCTAGCAGCCGCGCCTTCTCCAGCTCCCTGCGGCAGAAATTGATGGCCTCCAGCACCTGCACCTCACACGCAATGCCACCCAGGGCAGGTGGGGTCAGAGGCAGCAGCAGCAGCAGCACCATTACATATCATTTGGTGGTGGTGGTGGTGGTGGTGGTGGTGGAGTTGGTAGGGGTGAGGGCAGCAGGCAGGGTGAGAAGCGGGGAGAGGGGCACACAAGGCTGTTTGGGGCCGAAGGGCAGGGGTTGTGAGAGGGACAGGGTAAGGCGCAACGGTGGAAGGGGGTTGGGTGGTTGGGGAGAGGCATTAGCTGTGAGCCCGTGTGCTCTAAGCCTAGGAGGCCAAGGCCTCCCTGCCAAGCCTAACGCAAGCAGAGGAGGAGCAGTGGCATAATGCCCTGCTGCCTTTGGCATTGCAGTACTGGTTGAGATGGGTAAGATGAGGGTGTGACTATGGTGTGACTAGGGTGTGTCTGCGCTGTGTTTCTACGGTGTGACCGAGGCGTGACTAGGCCTCTGCGAGCTAAGCAGCATTGGGCCAGGCCAGCACTCCCTAGTCCATGTCTTGCTGCTGCTCCAGCTGTGGCAGTATGCTGGGCAGGACCTGCCTGGCGCCGCATGTTCTGATTGGTGAAGTCCAGCTTGCGGATGTCCCGCTGCTTCTTCCACTTGTGCAGCCGGCTGGCAATCATGGCCACAGCCCCATCTGGCCGCAAGTCAGCCAGCAGCTTGGCAGGCAGCTTGGGATGGACCTTGGCAGGACCCTGTGCAATGCAGAGGGGGCCAGGCAGGCTGGTAGGAGGGCGCAAGGGTAGCCTTTCCTTCTAGTAAAGGAGGCCAGGCACATGGGCAGCGTCGTGAGGCGGGCCTGCCCATGCATATGGGCCTGCGTGCTGCACTTGATAAGCACCTGCCCTGACTAGCACCTGCCCTGTTTTGACAAGACCCTGCCTTGACATCCCAGCGGCGATGCGCAAGGCTGCGTGGCAGGCTGTTGGGTGTGGTGCTGGGGCATGCATGGCTGTATGTGGTTAGATACAGTGTGGTGGGCTCACATTTTTGCCCATGGCCTCCTCCATGAATTGATGCAGCTGCATCACTAGGGTGGCAACGGCCTTGGCGTCATACTTGGCATCAGGCACCTCCTTGGCTAGTTGAGCAACCACGGGCTCAAGCTTGGCGAGGTATTCAGGGCCCTGAGAACACAGTTGGGAATGTGAGCGCAGAGTTTTGCTGTCAGGTCATCGGCAGAGCGGGTGAGGCACCTCGTAGTCCGCAGGTACCACATTGCCGTTTTTCTTGCCCTCGGCCAGCGGCACGTCCATGGTGCTTTTGCCCCAATGCCCAGCGAGCAACAGTTTGGAACAAGTTGATGAATATCACATTGTCAATCCTTAACCGTCGTGGGCCCAAATGACTAGGCGCAACATCGCCAAGCAGGCCTATGCCAATGAGCTATGGCAACCAGCTCAGCCTTTGAATACGTACTCGCCACGGAAGCCTTCTCTGTCCCTATGGGTTGCTGTGGTCCAAGCAAGCCCCTACGCACCGAGCACTCCGAGCAAATGCTTCCACTCCTGCAAACAGGCTCCAGCGCTTTAACTACCGAACAGCTTCTCACAGCCTCATCACAGCTTCTTAAACCCTGTGGGAGTAAGCTACTTGTGATGCGGCACGCGCACCGCGCCGATGAGGCTGACGAGGCATGGAGCAGCACGGCTGAGAGGCCTTGGGACCCGCCTTTGTCAACGCTGGGCCTGCAGCAATCCCTGGAAGCTGCCCAGATGATAGCCTCTCAGCAAGCCAGTCTGCAGATCCAGTATGTGGTGGTGTCCCCCTTCCAGCGATGCCTGCAAACCAGTGCGCCCATCGTGGCAGCGCTGGGGTTGCCCCCAGGCCGCTGGCTAGTAGATTGGGCATTGAGCGAGGTACGCCCCAAGGACAAAGCTGCTGGTCCTCTAAACCAGCCCAGCTCACCCCTTGCTTGCCTGGGCGCTGGCACCTGGGATGCAAGCACATGGTGTGCAGGCATTGTGGTGTTGAGCCTGATGATGCTATGCTGCGCTTACATTGCCCAGGCTGAACTGACATGCATGCTCCTAAGACATGTTCTCCTATGAGAATTGTTCCCATGCTCCCATGCAATGGCCAGGGCTGCAGACTGTGGTGGTCAGGTCTAGTGTGGCTGTTCCGGGCTGCTACTGTAGGTCTGTGAGCCGCGCCTGATGCTCGCCGGGCGCTCGGATGTTGCGGCGGCAGTGGGCTGCCTGCCCCTGCCCCTGTGGATGTGGGGGAGCCAGGACCTGGCCACGGCCATGGCCCACTTTATGGCACAACAGCAGGAGCAGCAGCAGCTACAGGAGCAGCAGGGGCAGCAGCAGCAACACCAAGGCCAGCAGGAGCGGCAACAAGAGCAGCAGGGGCAGCAGCAGGAGGAGGAGCGGGGGCAGCAGCAGCAGGTGACGCAAGATGAGCAGGGGCGGCAGGCTGACGGCTGTGAACTATCACCTGGGGTGTGTGCCCACCCTGCAGCCCTCACCCTGGCCCCTGCCCCCTGTGCAGCCGCCTCGCAGCCAGCCACCAACACAACTACCTCCCAGCTTCCCCGCTCTATCAGCTCAGGCAGTGAAGGTGTTGACCTCGCATGCACATGTAAAGCCAGTGTTAGGGGGCCAGCAGCAGGGGCCAGGGTCAGTGAGGAAGGTGCAGTGGGGTCAGGGGGGTCAGTGGGTGGATCAGGTGTGGTGCTGGGTAGCGGGGGGTGGTTGGCAGGGCCAGTGGAGCTGCCCGGGCGCCCGCTGCCTGCCTGGCCAGAGAGGCGTGAGCAGGCGCTGCAGCGCTACCATGCCGAGCTGCAGTGGCTGCAGTCCCTGAGTGCGCTGCAGGGCAACGTGCTGGTGGTCACCCATGGGGAGGTGCGGACAGCAGCAGGGCCAGGGCCAGGGGGGCCAGGGGCTGGGTGGCAGGCCCAGGGTCTAAGGTGTGCAGGGTGTGTGCAGGATGGAGGCTGGGCAGGGTGCTGGGTAGCCTCCAAGGCCTGGGCAGCGGCCCTGCAAGGTTGGGTGGGTGTGCAAGGTGTGTGCTGTTGAGTAACGTTGGACGTGTGTGGGGTGTAGCTGGGCTGGACATGAGGGCCTGGGTAGGACAGGGGGGCCTGTAGCAGGCCTGCCACCAAGCCCAGGCCTGCCTGCATGGGCCTGCACCGGGCAAGGTGTGGTATGGTGCGCTGCCTGAGACAGTGCCTGAGACGGTGCCTGTGTGGGGTGGGAACTGGAAAGGGTTAACCGGCTACAAGCCTTGGCCAAGCAGCTGTGGCTAGGCACCTATCCTGGCCCATGCGCTGGCCACCCAAGCTGCTCGCACCCTACCTGCAGCTCTGAGCCATAGTGGCCCCCACTTGCCACCCTTACCCCTGCTGACCCCTGCTGCCGCCTGGTTCCCTGCAGGCTGTGCGATGCGCCGTGAACGCGGCACTGCCGGATGTGACTGTGTACGAGGTGCAGCACTGCGGCTATGCCCTACTCACCTGCTGCTCCCCCCCACACCCAGACCCACACCCCACCTCGCTGGACAGCCCTGGCACCCTCCCTGACACCTCCCTCCAATGCACGGTGTGGCCAGGTGGGGTGCAGCAGCAGGGGAGGGAGCAGCAGCAGCAGGGGAGGGAGCAGCAGAAAATGGAGGAGGATGAGGAGGGGGAGGAGGAGGGGGAAGAGGAGGCGGTGAGGCATGAGGAGGTGGAGCCACTGCTGCGGCCAGGCAGCTGCAGCAAGGTAGCTGGTTGCGCATCAACCTGGCTGCTGGAGGGGGGATCAGGCGACACTGGGGTCAGCTGGATCAGCTGAGGCAGCTAACTCACCCTCGGCAGCAGCCACTTGGCTTCATGGCTCCATGGCCATGGGAACCACCAGCAGCAGCAGCAGCAGGAGCAGCAGGAACAGCGGTCTAGGTTTGTTGGCCAGCGCTGTCCTGGAAGCTGCAGGAAGCTGGCAACAGGGCCAGGTCAGCAGGGGCACCTGCTGGCCCCCACCTAATTATTGGCAAGCGCTTTGCGCGTGTGCTTCATCATGTTGGCCACATTGCAGCAGGCAGGGACAAGCAGGGGTGCACAGGGGACCGCAGCCAGCAGCCTCAGAGCCAGGGCCCAGCACTCCTCCGCCAGCCAAGCGCAGCAAGCGCACCAAGGCTGTGCAGGCAGCTGAGCCCACCCAGCCCGTTTAGGGCAAAGGCCTGGGCAAGGCTGCCAAAGCCAAGCCAGCATCATAGCCTGGCAGGTGGCTGGACAGGGACTGCAATGCAGCGCTCAACATGCAGCGCATGGGGGAGAGCAGGTGGTGCCCGCTGGAGTTGCGCTGGTGGCCGGACCAGACAGCCCTGCAAGCCAAGGGCAGGGGGAACCCTGAGCTGGGCTACAAGCGGCTGCGAGACCGCCCACCCAAGGCCCAGCAGCAGCAGCAGCAGCAGTAGCAGCAGGAGGCCCTGTAGTGGTGCCCCTGTCCAGCTGTTATCGGCTTACAATCAGTGCATGCAGGTCACGCTAACTTTAGGCTGCAGCCCTGTCACAGGGGTCAGGCAATAGTGTAGGTGGAAGGCGCCCATGGCATGTGCATGGGAGCACAACTTCACACAAATTTAATACCACCCCTTGTAAGGGTCAAGGGGTACAAGGTTGCTTTGCAGTGTATTTCCTTCTTCCGCTGTCCTACGTGGCATGGCGTCCATACTGCTTTGTGGCCGAAACTTGGGGCATGGAGCATGGCAGCTGGTCGCATGGAAAAGCTGACGCCCAAGGAAGCTGCCCTGTCGTGTGGTGGGCTGCAGTAAAGGGACTGTGCAAATTCCTCCCTGTGGGACATGCGTAAATGCACATATTGAAGCTCAGCCCGGGTTGCAGCCACCTCGCAGGTGGTGGGGGGTGAGGGGCAGCTTGAGCAGCATGGTGCGGATGTGTCAGCTGGGGTGCAGTCAGGGTAGCAAATCAGACTCCGAACACGGAAACAGGTTGAAAAGGCGCGAGTTATGTAGAATTTGTGGATCAACATGTACAACGGCAACTTACAATGACGAGCAGGTTCCTGCCTACTGAAATCACGTGGACTCAGCTTCGACAGCTTGGGACAGCGTGGAATGAACTAAACACGTAGACAGTACCCCTGCAGGCCGGCAATGGGCCAGACCATGGCTAGACGCGTGCTAGATCACACCTCCCTCACCAGCTTGGCAGTCAAACAAAATCCATTCAACAAGGAACAACATGTCTGACTGTGGGTAATCTCACTCAGCTACACCCATCAAGTCGAAGCATCCTCGGTCGCACCCTTGATGACTACAAACCTCACACCGGTGGCACGTTCCCCATACACCACTGGGCAGCTTGGCAGCTTGGGATCAAAGATGTTGAGCTGCACTGGGGAAGGCAGCTGGGCTGGGGCGGCTGCAGTGCGAGGTGAGCTTTGTGTGGCAAAGGGGGGGTGAGCATAGGGAGGGCAGGCTGGGTACCAGGGGGGAGGGGGGCCTGGGCCTGGACCTATTGCTGGGAAGCCTTGAGAGGGCTGGCCTAGGAAGCACAGAGAGACACAGGGCTGCTGCCAGGACGCACTGCTTGCTGCCCATGGTCATGCGCTTGTTAACCTCCGCCACAACTGCGTCAGTCTGGGCTTGGCTGAGACCAGGCCGCGCTGCCTCCACCTGGCGCCATTACTTCCTGGACAGCCTGCCCCTGCCCCTCATCATCTTGCTGCCCACTGCCACTGGCAGCTGCAGACACGGGAAAGCACAGCACACGCACGGCAGGACTTGATGCACGGAGTCCCAGTGTCGCGTGGTGCACACTGCGTCGCGTCGTCAGTTAGCTTCGGGGCCTTCGTCGAGCTTTGCGGCTTACCAGCTGCGGAGGGTGCTGGGGAGACGGCGCGCTTGCGGTTCCTCTTCGGGCACATCACAGGGACTGAGCAACACCATCGGAGCGGAGTGGCCGTGCTGGGAGGTGCATCAAATCACCGTCCAACCGGAGAGCCGGCAACCGGAGTCGGGCGGAAGTGAGGTCCATTACATACATTTTATTACACAGCCATCCACGCCTGAAACTTGAGGGTTTTGCAGTGGCTCAAACCTTTCGCGCTCACTCCGTCTAGGGGCACCAGTCTAGACTCACCAGCTTAGCAGACCATTGATACAACCCTGGCGCCAGTTTTCACGCTGGCAATATGCGAGGCCAATCCCAAGCCCTGGCTTCGTCCAAACCCGTGCTCCTTCCTATCACCCACGCCAGGCAAGCCTCTAGACGGCAACCCTCCAAACATCCGCACAACTCAGCATGTCAGCCGAACTGCATGCAGCACAACCATCAAAACAATCGCACATGCTTGCGTGGCACTGCCTGTAAACAAAACAGAGGTCCCATCCCATACTCCAAAGCATTGGCCTAGTTGCTTTCCTGAAGTGTCATGTCTCAGCGCATGCCATATCATGCTGATGATGATGCTGACGGTGACGAGAGTGACGCTGATGACTGTGCCCTCCCTCATCAGACCACCAGGCAACAAGACCCATCGCACAGAAAGCATCAAGGGGAGTGAATTGTCCTAACTCTGCACAGCAAGCACACCTGGGGCACTGCACTTGATGAAGGGCATCGAGTCTAGTCCATCACCAGGACTGTGCCCACAAGCTGCCCGGGCGCCAACCCTCAAATCCAATTAATCTTAGACATGACACATACATGGCACGGCCGACCCTGGCCCAATCATGACACAACATGTGAGCCACCTGCTGCTGTTTGTATGGGCGGCTGTGGTGCCACCTCGCTGCACCACACTGCTGCTGCTGTCATTGTGGGGGGCTGTGGTGCTGCCACCTTGGTGCACCACTTTGTCTCACCTGGGGGCGAACAGTGCTAGCATTGACCAAGCCAGACGCCAATACCTTTGAATCACAACTTGGACGTGTAGCCAGAGCCCTTGCACCGGGAGCACAGCAGCATGCCCACGCCCTTGCACACCCTGCACTCATTTGGCCTGCTGGCTCGGCCAAGTGGGTCACGGGGCCGAGGGGGTGCGCCTGGCTTGTCATACAGGTCATCCCGCTTAATCAGGGACATCTTGCCGTCCCCGGAGCAACCGAAGCAGCTGGCCCCGCCGGTGCCTTGACACAGCTCGCACACAGTGTCCTTGCGCAGCCCACTGACGATGCTGGCACTCACAACACCCAACACGGTCCCACCCACCAGAAGGTCCTGCATGGGGAATGCACGGGGAATGGTGTGTCTGCTGCCCCTGGAATGCTATGCTCCTGGGATGTACGAGCCTGAGCATGCTGTCGTGCAATGATGAGGAGTGTTCCTGTCCGCAAACAGCCACGACCCGGGGCACCTCACCTGCAGCGACTGGCCGGTCGCACTAGCATCCGCAACCGCATATATTACGTCGGAAGGAACTGCCCGTAGCTTAGAAAAGAGACGCGTGCGGAGCTGACGCGGTACAGATATGGGCCCAGTGGTTGAGTAGCGATGGCAACAAGAAGCCATAATCTCCTTGAGACTCGGCAGAGCCACAAAGGTCTAAGAACGTACTACTCGTGTCAGGCTTGCATGCATCATGCTTTACATGTTCATTACCTGACTGGGCTGCCCGCGGGGTAGGAGTGGGTGTACATGCCCAAATGGCCATGTTGTGCAAGTGGCAAAGTTGGTCAGCTACAGCCACAATCAGTGTTTAAGTACAATCCTAGATACATCAACAGGGATGTAGGGTGCAGAAGTGGACCTGGTCACCCCTCCCATTGAACCACCACGTAAGGGACATTTGACTTTGTGGCGCGCCTGGTGAGAGTTGAGTTGTCATTTTAACGCGAAATGCCTTATCTCTGCGCCGCGCTTGCGCCTGCGCGCCCGAGCTGCTGGCACCCACGGTGACCGGCAGTCTGCCAGGCACGCGAACGGTTCCGCTGTGCGCGATGGGCCTTTTTAAGTGCTGCCTAACAACACCCACAACGCGGGATGCAGAGTTCTCCGCTGCGGTACACTTTACGCATGGAGCCCAGTTTTCTCAACGTCATCTTACACAGCCTCCCCTCCTCCACATGAATCTCCACCCAGCCAGTGCTGGCAGCTTGCGTAGACCTCACACAACACGCACAGCGGGCAGCCTGGCCCCCCTGCCGTTTGCAGAGTTGATATTTGGATGTCGGCATGCTGCAGACATGTGCACACGCCATCTTCTAAAACACATATTGGCAAATCTCAGCAAGAGTTGAGACTTTGGCAGGGGGTTCACAGTGACTTTCCTAACCAGTGACGCAAGGCTGGAGAGTTGCAATGAGTTGCATGGTTGTCAGACGGGCATCAGCAGAGTGGGCAGCATGGGGGAGGTTTAGCCCACCTTTATGGAGCTTAATTAGCAAGTGAATGATGCAGTTGCCCCTGCTATGCTCATGCCGTGGTCTCCTCCTAGTTTCAGAGCCCCTGAGCCTAGTTTCGTCGCCTCAAAGCCAGCGCATGTGGGTTATTATGGTGGACATGAGGTCGGGCTCCTCGCACATCGCGCACTAACCATCGCGCTTAACAAGGACTCACTACTACTGGGTCAACGTACATCATGTTAGAATATGAGTGTTTGTAGGCAGCCAGCCTCAGACCTTCGTTTGTGCAGGTAGAAACCTGATATGTGTGAAGGTTGAAGTTTGCTCTTAAACTTGCTCCTTAGCCCCTTCCTATAATGCAAGATCTGTGATTCCTTACAGGTTATGGGCTCACATAGCTGTTGTGCTAGGGAGCAGGGATAGACCAGTGCGCATTCGGAGCCATGGCCGCGGAGGGTCAGCGCTCAGTTACAGTACCCTTGTTGACAGAAGCCAACTCAGAGGAGTGGTTCGTGCGACAACAAGCTTACTTAGTGGTTCATGATTTATGGGACGTCGTTGAGGACGGCGTAGAGACTGTCTCCGAGGAAGGGAGCAGCACCGTTACTGACGCCAGAGCCAAGGCGAGAAAGGACGCAAAAGCCAAGGCGATCATTTCGCTAGCTTTGTCCACGCAGTTTCTGCAACTCGCGAAGGAGAGCAGGACTGCTGGGGAGCTGTGGAAGCGCTTGCTTGAGCTGTTCAAGCGCTCTGCAGCAGCAAGTCGCATTCAGCTAGTGATGGAGATGGCTGATCTCAGCAAGGAGCCAACCGAGTCGATGCTGCAGTACGTGGGCCGTGCGGAGGCCCTGGCCGGCAAGATTGAGCCGTGCGGAGGCCCTGGCCGGCAAGATTGAGTCTATTGTGTCTGCCAAATTCTCCAATGCCCTTCTGTAGCTGTAGTGTGCAGCAGGGCTGTGGGAGTGTGTTGCCCCTGAGACAGCTCTGTGAGGGCTGTGGGTACAGTGTGGTAGCACTGTGGAAGGTTGCTGACCCTGAGACAGCTCTGTGAGGGCTGTGGGTACAGTGTGGTAGCGCTGTGGAAGGTTGCTTACCCTGAAACAGCTCTGTGAGGGCTGTGGGTACAGTGTGGTAGCGCTGTGGAAGGTTGCTTACCCTGAAACAGCTCTGTGAGGGCTGTGGGTACAGTGTGGTAGCACTGTGGAAGGTTGCTGACCCTGAGACAGCTCTGTGAGGGCTGTGAGTGTAGTGTTGCAGCTCTGTGGGAGCAGTGTGTCAGCTGAGTGAAAGCTGTTGCAGCTCTGTGGGAGCAGTGTGTCAGCTGAGTGAAAGCTGTGGCAGCTCTGTGGGAGCTAAGTAGGAGCTTTGCAAGAGACCTGTGTTAACTGTGGTCTTGGTTTCAAGTGTTGACTTTTATGAGTCTGGCAGGCTAAGGTGTAGAAGTCTGAAGTCTGTCTGTGTGGGAGTGTTAGAATATGAGTGTTTGTAGGCAGCCAGCCTCAGACCTTCGTTTGTGCAGGTAGAAACCTGATATGTGTGAAGGTTGAAGTTTGCTCTTAAACTTGCTCCTTAGCCCCTTCCTATAATGCAAGATCTGTGATTCCTTACACATCAAGTCCGCAGGCTCGGTAGGGTCGGATACCCGGCAACATGCTCGACCAGCTCAGCGTGTGGCTCAGCGCCGCCTCATTCCGACGCTTCAATCCGCGTGTAAATCCGTGCAGAAATGAGTCCGGAAAAACCGTTGTCCCTTATCGTTAGGGGGGTTGGTGGTTCAATGGGAGGGATGACCACCTGCGACAACCATTGATTCCCTCCATGCATATTCCAAAAGATTCCCGTCAACTCCACGTCATTCTACATGGCCACAGACACAGCAACACCTCTGCCTTGATAAATGTGCATGCGTCCACTCAGTCTAGGGTTGGGCCCCTGTACAAGGGACAGAGCAGGGATGAATAGCGCACGCTCCACTCACAGCTTTAGTGCCCATGCAAGTTGCAACAGGTTGTCGTGCTAAGCAAGTGGGCATGGATGTTGCATCGCCTGGCATGGTGGGCAGCGGCCTTGTAACAGTCCCTATCTGCAACGTATCTGTGCATGCCATGTGATGATGATGGTGCCGGAGGTGATGATGACCATGACTGCGCTGGCCTCATGCCTGACAGACAGCTAGGGAAAGGGCCTGCTGGTGCAATGCAGGGACGCCGCTCAACCCTGCAGGTGCTGCAGCAACGGACGCACATTGGCGAATGCCATGTGATGATGAATGCCGGTGCATGTGCATCCCCACCGTCATTGCTGAGTGCTCAATACTCCTGCCTTGGCAACACGGTACGCTGCCTTTCCCACACTGCCTGCCCCTGCTCAACATTTCCTATCCTGCGGCGCTGCCTTGCAAGCCCTGGACCAGGCGGCAGTGGTGCAACTCCCCTAGCGCCCCTCCCCCGGCACCGGTGACTGAGGCTGTACCGTTGCTCCACCGCCCTCTACACTCACTCTGATAGTTGTGATGGTTCTGCCAGGCAGACTGACGGCTGACGGCCTGAGCGGTATCAACCCACCACCATTCTTAACAGTTGGGTTCTGGGGACGAGGCATGTGGTCAGCGCGTCGCTGACTCCTCCCCTGTGCCTGCCCCCTGACCTGCCACGCTGGACCTGGCCGTGCGGGGCAGAATGCTCCACTGCAGGCCCTGCAGCGCCGCCAGCACCGTGGCACAGGGCAGCACGCTGCTGGACGCCAGCAGGGGCATGGCCTGCAAAATGTCAGCCTCCCCGGGTGCCACCATGTTGGCGGTTGAGCAGGTAGTTTGAATCAGCTGCACCAACGCGCCTCGCGGAATGTGCCCCGTTCTGCTGGAGTCAAGCTGCGTCACCAGGCTCTGCAGGGCAACAAGTACACAGTGCAACATGCACATGATGAAAGACATACAAGCATCTTTCATGATTCTTTGACTGAAAGCATTCTTGTTGCCATACTCTTGAGCAACATGCGCCCTAGCAAGAGAAGCATTCCAAACTTATCAGGACTGTGACCATGCCTGTACCTCAATGACAGGCGGCAGCGAGTCCGTGGTGATGGTGATGCCTTGTTGCACCTCCAAGGCTTTCTTCAACACAAACCCAACATCGACCGCGCAGGCCTGCGTACACCACAACACAAGCGCACGACACTCACATCGCAAGGGAGTGAGGGCACACCCGGCAGCAGTCAGGCGGGCATGGCATTAAATCAGGGGCGGTGGGCTCTGAAGGAGCCACCGGATGTTCAACTGACTCCAGTGGCTCCCACTGTGGTCGAGGTCGTCTTGATGTGAGTGACCTGATTGTCAGACCTGACTCAGTCATAACGTGAGGTGCACAAGGTCCTAGGCCAACGATCACCCTGTGGGAGGCTCGCTTGACCCAGAGCTCGTCATGCACCATCTCCTCAAACACAACCGATCGTCTACACACAGTCCCAGCAGCAGCCTCTCAGCCTCATGCCTGCCATACCTAGGCTCAGTCAAACAACACTCATCCTACATGAAACGACATGTTTGACTGTGGGTAACCTCACTCAGCTACTCCAATCAAGTTGAAGCATCCTCAGCCATCCTCAGTCACAGCGTCAGGGTAAAGGAGCAGCAGGTGTGATTGCATACATGTGTGCAGTGTGCAGGGCAGCCTAGCGCAGCACCCACGTCTTCTTGTAGCTCTCCAGCATCGCTCCCATTCTTCCTCTTTAGAGCCTCAGGCAGCTTCTGGATCAAGTAGGCTGCTGCACTGAGAACGCTGGCTGTGCTGTCTGCATGCTGGCTTTCTGGCGAGCGCTTGTCAGCCTCGTGGTCATCTAAGGGTTGTACAAAACCATAGCGACCCTCTTTGCCTGAGAGCTGGCGTGATACGCTCGTCTTGGATTTCATGCTGCTGTTCGCTGACTTCACCAGCTTCATGGAGCTGACATTGACATGAGCTGACACGGGTGCTGCTGCTGTTGCTGCTGTTGCTGGTGGTTGGTTGGGTGGCTGAGCAGTTGTGACTGTGGAGAGCAGGGAGGGGGTGGAGATGGTTGACTGTATACTGCTTGACCCCAACTTGCTGGCTATAATCTTCTGGGGTGCGGGGTGCACCTGGCAAGGGCATGTGAAGCACATGTCCAAATGTATCCAATTGGGGCACAGTTAAGCAGCGCACCTCGCTTGACGAGAATGGGCTGGCCCCGCATTGGCTGGGATGGACGCTGGCCCCGCATCCCATTCAGACTGGAGTGTGTGTCAGTGCCAATATTAAAACATGTACGTCTCGGCGGACCCAGACCAACGCCCCCGGCAGAACCAGTTATACCAGACGCGCGGATTGGACATGCGGACATGATCCATATTAAATCATATTAAATCATTACAGCCCTCATGCAACTCATGAGTTGTAATCAAATGTCAAACAGTGATGCGACTTTACAGAGTTACAAGTGTACTGACTTACTTACGCCGTGTAACTACGTAAATACGCTTGATATTACATGTAATCGACATGTACTCTGTCAAAAGAATGTGTCCAAAGACTGTGACAAAAGACTTGGCAATGCCAATTTGGCATGTCATTACATTGTGACAAAGTATCGTGCAATTACATTGGGTCACCCCCGCCATCTGCGCGGTCACGTGCACTCCGTCTCAAATTTGAATCCCTACAGCCCTCATGCAACTCATGAGTTGCAATCAAACACAAGGCTGCGAGATCGTTGTTGTAAAGGCTACTGATAGTGTGCCTAGTGCCCACTTCAGCTCAGCCTTCGAGTGTGTGTGCCTCCAGGTCTACTACTAGCAAGAGCTCTACCCTACTCTATAGCTCTTACTCACACACATCCCCTTTGTGAGGGGTTTGGTATCTTGTTTTCTTGGGTTGTATTGCTGTAGCTGGCTATTGCCGTTGCCACTTGCGCCGCCACTTGCGCAACAGGGCCTTGTCAGGCAGGTACACCCACTCCTGGCCTGGCCTGCCTGGCTTTGGCATGGCTGGGCGGCCATCCCAGTAGCACAGCTCAGTGGGGCGTGGGCCTGGGCCGACTGCACAGCGGCGGATGTTTAGCGCGGCTGACACGTCCCGGTCATAGAACCTGCCCATGGTGTGGGAGTTGCATGAAGTCAAGTCATGTGCCATGTCATGTGTCATTTCATGTGGGATATGTTGCAGCCATGCACATGTGCAGTGTCTGGTCAGTGCTTACCTGATGTTGTGGCTTGTTGAGCTCATCAAGCCCCTGACTTGGGAGCGCTTCGCCTTGCTGTACACTGGCCGCAGCCACCTGCATGGACACA
The DNA here is from genome assembly GCA_030144725.1 of Haematococcus lacustris. Lineage (NCBI taxonomy): Eukaryota > Viridiplantae > Chlorophyta > Chlorophyceae > Chlamydomonadales > Haematococcaceae > Haematococcus > Haematococcus lacustris. The sequence goes on from JASKMD010000029.1 coordinate 13,616,954, forward strand.
TGGGGCAATGCACATTTGTAAGATTCATTCCTTACCTTCCCAATCTTGACCCTACCCAGCCGCCTTGACTCCACCACCTCCCAGCACTACTCTGACCCAACGACCATCACCCACTGACCCTCTCACCTAAAGGACTCACCGCCACATTGAGTACAGCCCGCCTGGGCATAGACCTGGCAGCCCCACACAAACCACCGAAGCACAGCCACACCATCCTCACCACCCCCATTACCAACAAGGACAGGGAAGCCTACCGCCTGGCAGTGCAACAACCCAGCTCAGGCGTCCCACAATTGCATGCAGAACTGACAGCCTTCTTAGCCCCCATATACACAGAGGCTACCCACCACCTGGCTACACTTGGCAAGACCAACCCTCAACAACCACAGCGTCTGACATCAGTGGCAGGACGCCCGGCCAGGGAAGCCGTAGACACCGCAGCCACCATGCTCACAAACCTCCTACAAACCTGCAGGACGGCAGCTATAAAGACATGCAACACTAAGACCCTCACAAGGGGAGGCCAGCACTACCAACGCAGGACCATGTGCAGGATTAGACTGGCACTGGGCAGAAAGCTTAAGACCGCTAGAGACCTCAGCCGGAAGGCTAACTCCCTCTTCAAGCAAACCAACGTGCATCCGACAATCGACGAACTCATTCTAGGGACAGATGCGATAAACGAAGAGATCAGGGACGCGGTGCAAGCGCGCCAGGGCGACGATACAACCGAAAACCACGTGCAGGCCGCGCTAGCCCAACTGACCAATACGTACCGCGACCAAATCCACCAACTAGACGACGATGACTCCGCACTCGCCATCGCACAAGCTCGCGTCAGAATGCAACAACTGATCAGCACCCAGCCCAAGAAGGCTAACAAACGTATCTTGCGCCCGTCCCGCACCGACCACAAAGGCCTACAGGCGCTAGCTGACCCTGACACCAAAACCATATGCACAGCCCCTGCCGACCTCAACCGGATAATCACCGCCGCATATGGGCCGAAGCTGGCGGCCCCGACCCCCAAGACTGGCCACTACACTAACACACAGACACGAAACTACCCGTGGGCTCGCGCCAAAGCCGACGACGCCTTCGCATTACACGCATGCCAAAACATACACTGGCTGCACACAGCCATCATGGACAAGGCAGGCTTCCAGGAATGCCTCAGCAGGCTGGCAGGAGGTAAGGCCCCGGGACCAGACGGCGTGGAAAATGAAATCATCAAGATGCTGCCATGGGAGATGCGGGAAACCATCCACCAGCTCTTCATCATCATGTGGGCAACAGGTTGCACACCCACAGCATGGAAAACCAGTGACACATGCCTCCTCTACAAGGACAAGGGGCAAGAAACGGACCTCAACTCCTACAGACCTGTGGGCCTAGCCAACACCGTTTACAAGCTGTGGACCAGCCTCATTACCAAGACGCTGTCTGAGTATGCTGAAGCTAATGGGATGCTCAGCAAGAACCAGGCTGGGTTCCGCTCCCACAGGAACACCACACAACAGCTGCAGATGCTTGTCATGGCCCTTGAGGATGCTAAACTGGCCAAGGCAGATATCTACGCACTCCTGGTCGACTTCACCAGTGCGTTCAACACCACGTGCCAAGACAAACTACTCTGGATCATGCATGGCCTAGGCTTCCCCACGGACGCGACTGACGCTGTAAAGGACCTATACACGGGCGCTACAACGCGCTTTAAAACCCCGTACGGCCATACTGACCCGGTACCCGTAAACCGGGGCACCATACAAGGCGACTCTCTCTCGCCCTTCCTATTCCTCATTTACATTGAACCCCTCCTGCGATGGCTGCAAGTGGGCGCGAGGGGCTATAAATTCAAATCAGCAACGGCCGACAGCGGGGAACGCGCCACCGTCAGCAGCATCGACTATGCTGATGACATAGCCATACTCTGCAACACCCTTCGCAACCTCCGATGCCAAGCGGACAAACTCTCAGCCTTCTCGGACTGGGGTCACCTCATCATCTCACACAGTAAAACCCTCACTACAGCGGCGCTTCACCACTCGGTCGAAACTGGCATGTGCAGCAACGCGGCCGAAGCGGACAAGCGGGCCCGCCAACAACTCCAAACCGTCTGCCTACAAGGAAAACCCGTCACCTACCACCGCCCGACCTCACCTTTCACCTACTTGGGTGTGCTCATCACCATGACGCTGGACTGGAAACCACAACACACCGCTATGATCACCCAGCTCCACCAAAAACTCGAGAGACTCAGACGCTCCTTTGCTAGCGCTAGGCAGGCCATACACATCATCCGCACGGCCATCATACCCAGCCTAGCCTACAGCTTCTGCGCCGTGCCGTGCACCCCAGGGGACCTTGAGCTGTACGACAGGTCCATCAATCAATGCGTGAAGCTCAAACTCAGACTCCCCCTGGGAACGCCCAATGCCATCATCAGAGAAGACGCTGACAAACTAGGCATAGGCATTAGCTCGACTGCCCAAGAATATCACGCCCGCAACACGACAGCCCTTACACACAGCCTCCAGTCCACACACTCAGGCAAATTAGTAACAGCATTTTTGAGATTCAGAGCCTCGGACTTGGTACATAGTCAAATGAAGGCATTGTAAGATTGGGGGTTGAAACTAAAATTCTTGATTTTGCGCGGTTGGTGAGATACGGCCATGCTACAGTACTGTAGAGGTCTACAGTACTGTCGGGGTACCTCGCGAGTACACGAACAGAGCCTCGGACTTGGTACATAGTCTAAAGAAGGCATTGTAAGATCGGGGGTTGAAACTAAAATTCGTGATTTTGCGCGGTTGGTGAGATACGGCCATGCTACAGTACTGTAGGTGTCTACAGTACTGTCGGGGTACCTCGCGAGAGACCACTTACAGTACTGTAGACATCTACAGTACTGTAGGTACCTCGAGGTACCTCGAGAGACCACTTAGAGTACTGTAGATGTCTACAGTACTGTAGACCTCTACAGTACTGTAGACACCTACAGTACTGTAGACATCTACAGTACTGTAGACATCTACAGTACTGTAGACATCTACAGTACTTCGAGGTACCTCGAGGTACCTCGAGAGACCATTTGCAGTACTGTAGACATCTACAGTACTGTAGACCTCTACAGTACTGTAGACACCTACAGTACTGTAGACATCTACAGTACTGTAGACGTCTACAGTACTGTAGACATCTACAGTACTTCGAGGTACCTCGAGGTACCTCGAGAGACCATTTACAGTACTGTAGACCATGTCTACAGTACTGTCCATGTCTACAGTACTGTCCATGTCTACAGTACTGTCCATGTCTACAGTACTGTAGGTGTCTACAGTACTGTCCATGTCTACAGTACTGTCCATGTCTACAGTACTGTCCATGTCTACAGTACTGTCCATGTCTACAGTACTGTCCATGTCTACAGTACTGTCCATGTCTACAGCACTGTCCATGTCTACAGCACTGTCCATGTCTACAGTACTGTCCATGTCTACAGTACTGTCCATGTCTACAGTACTGTCCATGTCTACAGTACTGTCCATGTCTACAGTACTGTCCATGTCTACAGTACTGTCCATGTCTACAGTACTGTCCATGTCTACAGTACTGTCCATGTCTACAGTACTGTCCATGTCTACAGTACTGTCCATGTCTACAGTACTGTCCATGTCTACAGTACTGTCCATGTCTACAGTACTGTCCATGTCTACAGTACTGTAGGTGTCTACAGTACTGTCCATGTCTACAGTACTGTCCATGTCTACAGTACTGTGGGTGTCTACAGTACTGTCCATGTCTACAGTACTGTCCATGTCTACAGTACTGTCCATGTCTACAGTACTGTCCATGTCTACAGTACTGTCCATGTCTACAGTACTGTCCATGTCTACAGTACTGTCCATGTCTACAGTACTGTCCATGTCTACAGTACTGTCCATGTCTACAGTACTGTCCATGTCTACAGTACTGTCCATGTCTACAGTACTGTCCATGTCTACAGTACTGTCCATGTCTACAGTACTGTCCATGTCTACAGTACTGTCCATGTCTACAGTACTGTCCATGTCTACAGTACTGTCCATGTCTACAGTACTGTCCATGTCTACAGTACTGTAGGTGTCTACAGTACTGTCCATGTCTACAGTACTGTCCATGTCTACAGTACTGTCCATGTCTACAGTACTGTAGGTGTCTACAGTACTGTCCATGTCTACAGTACTGTCCATGTCTACAGTACTGTCCATGTCTACAGTACTGTCCATGTCTACAGTACTGTCCATGTCTACAGTACTGTCCATGTCTACAGCACTGTCCATGTCTACAGCACTGTCCATGTCTACAGTACTGTCCATGTCTACAGTACTGTCCATGTCTACAGTACTGTCCATGTCTACAGTACTGTCCATGTCTACAGTACTGTCCATGTCTACAGTACTGTCCATGTCTACAGTACTGTCCATGTCTACAGTACTGTCCATGTCTACAGTACTGTCCATGTCTACAGTACTGTCCATGTCTACAGTACTGTCCATGTCTACAGTACTGTAGGTGTCTACAGTACTGTCCATGTCTACAGTACTGTCCATGTCTACAGTACTGTAGGTGTCTACAGTACTGTCCATGTCTACAGTACTGTAGGTGTCTACAGTACTGTAGGTGTCTACAGTACTGTAGGTGTCTACAGTACTGTAGCTGCCTTCCCCCCATGCATCCTTAACCCCCATGCCCCCTTCACCCCCATGCAGGAACAACTCAATGTAGCCCAAGCTCGTTTGCTATCCCGACAGTGCTGTGCAAATGTGCTGACAACACAACGTGCCTATGTTCCCAATCCCAGCCCAGCCCTGCCCAGCCTTATTCAGCCTCTAGGATTCGGTATCGACCCTGAGACCAGCCCTTGCAAGAGCCAGAGCCCTTGCCCATACCATGCAGTCGGTGATTGGCAGGAACACAAGTGGCAGTTTGATTTAATGATGTAGGCTAAGAGTCATGATGTTATGATGTGAGGTTAGATGTAATGATGGATGGTTGAGGGCCAACCGCAAACAACTTCTGCGGCAATCTCTGCCGCACTCGATATTACATAGGAGGGTGCGGTGCAGGAGGTTGTTGTGATTGCGGGGCATCATTAACATCCACAGCTGTGCGGGAGCTTGCAAGCCGAGCTACCCAGTACAACCGACAGAACGGACCTAGCTTGCGATAGAGACGGGCCCCGGCCTTAGACCTAACACGTATGTATGTAGCTCCCTATGGCGACCTTATTGCGTGGACACAACTTTCGGCACAAATATCCATATCGAGCTTGCGGGCCTACGCTTCGACGCCTCTCACTATTTATAGCACGTAGAAGCTGACGGTGCAATCGCGGTAGCAAATGGTGGTTTGAATGTGGAGAACAGCATGGTACCCTATTTACAAGAGACCTTGTCAAATCTGACCTACAGTACTGTAGACCTCTACAGTACTGTAGACATCTACAGTACTGTAGACCTCTACAGTACTGTAGGTACCTACAGTCCAACTGCTCACACACTCAAAATTTCAACAAACGTCAAGTGGCGTTGGAGTCGCAAGGACAATCCGAGGCGAACCGCATCAAAAAACTACCCCCCTAGAATGACGAATATCCGCACTAATTTGCCTGTGTGCAGATGTGGCACACGCCCACATCTCGAGGAGCATGCTGCACAAACAAATCACATGGCTCAATACCCAGGCAAGCACACAAGGACACCGCATGCTCACCCTCCTTCATCACACCCTTAGAGCACGGCAGCTAGTCTATGCCTCTATATCCGGGCTATCGGCCACAGAAGAGGGGCTACCTCTCTATCATGAAGAATGCCAAACACTCGGCCGCCTCATCACACAGGCCAGCAGCTCTCAAGCACACGATGTCGTCAGCGCTAGCATCACCTGCCTCAAAAGCCTAGGCATCACGCACGCTTCTGAACTCAGTTGCAAGGGCAACACACACATCATCACCGGTAGCATGCTCACATCGAAGTACGGAAAAAAGGTCAAGCAGAAGCACATCATCGCCCTCAACAAACTTGCAGCCATGGCGGCCCAACCCTCATGCCCAGACGCGACCGCAACGCGTGCCATCCGAGACAGCCGCAACACATCACTCGACCTCCCGCCCGACCAACGCAAAATCACAACATGGGCCGCGGGCCTCACGGAACTTGCGCCCACACCCGCAGTGCCAGACACCAGAACTCGCTATATGGATATGAAAGCGTATGCGGCCATGCACGCAACGCAACCAGCAACGGCGGACCGGGCCGCAGCGGCACCCGCAGTCCATGACGCCACTAGGACGAGCTCACGACTGCTGAAACGAGAGCAACGAGCAACACAATCGGCCCCAACGAAGCCCACGCCACCCAAGGCGGGCACGAAACGGAACAATGAGGGCAGACAGACCCAAACTATCCCGCAGGATATAGTGCGCATAGTAGGCCTTGACCTCCCAGGACTCTCCAGCTGGAAGGTGGATAAAGCCTGCCGATGTAAACCCAAGAACCTAGGCTGCATACTAGGGGCCATGTACGGCCACCAAGAGGCCATTACCAGCATAGATGGCTGGCAATGGGACGGCATTAACAAGGAAAACTACTACAAGGTGCATTGGAAGCCCACAGTCATAGATAGATGGGCCTTACCACTATGTGCAGAAGAAGGCTATACACCCACACACATAGAGACCATCAGCAGGGAAGAGGCTAAGGACGTATGCACTTGTGAGCTGTGTTGGCTACCAAGAGGAGACAGCCCAACGTGCCACAACTGCAAGAGGGCCTACCACCCAGCCTGCCTAGAGGAAGCCCACCTGTCAGGACACAAGGAACCAGGATACTGGTTGTGCCCTATCACTCGTGCAAATTAAGGGCTGCCTGGCTTGAAAAACTTGAGAGTTCAGGTCTGAAACTTGGCATGTAGGTTGCTGAGACCTAGGGGAGGTCAAGACTCTCTTGGGCCAAAGTGTAATTCTCACTCGGTGTCGAGTTGTTGGACCAGGTGTGGGGCTGTGACCCTGATTTTGGCTAAGGGAGTTGGCACCGAGTGATCAAAGTGTCTTTTCAAGAAATGTGAGTATGAGAGGTTGTAGAGGGTGGTTACAGCTGCCCAACCTAGTAGGTAGCATGCAAAAAGTCCCAACAAGGAATGAGTTATGGCCCGTGTCCTAGGACCCTGCGCAGGGTCCTAGCGTCACCATGGTCGTAGGACCCTGCGCAGGGTCCTGGCGACCCTGCGCAGGGTCCTACTGACCCTATGAGTCAAGAGTTTTCCAGGTTTTGTTCTGACCCTGTGTGCCAGGACCTTGTCAGGCTTCCCGCAGACCCTTTGCTAGGTCCTGTCGTTTCTGTTTGGTATCCTCCCGACTCTGTGTGCCAGGACCCTGCGCAGGGTCCTACGACCATGGTGACGCTAGGACCCTGCGCAGGGTCCTACAAACCCTGCGCAGGGTCCTGCTGACCCTGTGTGCCAGGACCCTGCGCAGGGTCCTACGACCATGGTGACGCTAGGACCCTGCGCAGGGTCCTACAGACCCTGCGCAGGGTCCTGCTGACCCTGTGTGCCAGGACCCTGCTCAGGGTCCTACGATCATGGATAGAATTAGAACTAAATATTAGAACAACTATTTTGTAGTTTATTTTAACATTACATGTATTTAATATTTAAAAGGCGCTAGGACCCTGCACAGGGTCCTGAAAACCCTGCGCAGGGTCCTGGTGACCCTGCGCAGGGTCCTGCTGACCCTGTGTGCCAGGACCCTGCGCAGGGTCCTACGACCATGGTGACGCTTGGACCCGGCGCAGGGTCCTGCTGACCCTGTGCCGGGTCCTGAAAACCCTGTGCAGGGTTCTGCTGACCCTGTGTGCCAGGACCCTGCGCAGGGTCCTACGACCATGGTGACGCTAAGACCCGGTGCAGGGTCCTGTGAGCCCTGTGCAGGGTCCTGAAAACCCTGTGCAGGGTCCTGCTGACATTGTGCTAGGACCCTGCACTGGGTTCTACGACCAGGGTGACGCTAAGACCCTGCGCAGGGTTTTAGCGACCCTGCGCAGGGTCCTGAAAACCCTGCGCAGGGTCCTGGGACCGTGTGATGTATCATCTTACCCCGTGTGCTAAGACCCTGTGTAGTGTCCTGGTGGCACTGTGACGCATTCTACATACTGTGTGTCCGGGCATGTTAGGCATTATAACTTAAGCCATGAAGTCCTCATCAGTGTCTTTGCAATATACATGCATGCGCGTTGCCACCTCAACCATGCTGACTGTTTGTTCAGATCCCATCAGAAGGCTCATATGGCTCCGTGTCAGGCACCATCCTGCCAGCCTGCCCCCTCCTGTTCCATTCCCCTGTCTGGGGTGTGATGGTCCCTCCCTGTGTTGGCTGGAAGAGACCTTCGAACACTGCGCCAAGCTGGGACATATTGACTGTAGTGTTGTCTGCTGGCTGGCCTGTCTTGCCAAAGCCATACAGCCTGGCGCCGCATGAGTCTGGCCTGCCCGCTGTCCCTGCATGCACGGTGTTGCCTCGGAACAGCACCAGCTGGCCCGCCTTCACCTTTACGAGGGTGCCCTCCCTCAACAGTGCGTGGGTGGCTATGGCTGTCAGGCTATGCAAGTCCGGCTGGCCGTTCTTGTAGTATGGCGCTGCTTGCTCCATGAGCAAGTGGCTGTACATGTAGGCAACCAAGTCGAAATCCTGGCATGCCAACAGGAAGACAAAGCCGTCGTCCAGGCCCGACGCCATTGGTTTGAAGTCAGTGTGGGGTGCCTGGGGAGGGGCTGCATGGTGCGCTGGCTCAATGAGCATTTCTTGCTCATCTCCCTCTCCAACCATCTTTCTCTTGTTGGCTGGGTCGTTGATGATGGTTGCCAAGGCGTTGATAGGCCTGTCTAGCAGCTTCACCAAGACAGGTAGCAAGCGCGTGAAGTACTTTGTCAGGACTGCTTTGTGCTTCTGTACCTGCATGTAACACACATGTGAATGTGCTTATTACAAGATGTATGCTGGTTTTCAATTGTTGCTGTGTGCTAACTACAGAAATCTGGTCACGCTCACCTCGGCTTTCTGCTCATCCGTCAGTTGGTCGTTGATAGCTTTGGTGTCAGCGTTGTTGAGGGTTTTGAAGGTCAGGTCCAGCTTGCCTGAGGGTGACTTGGCCAACAGCACCTGCAGCCTCTGACTTGTGCCATACTGCGTGATGTACTCCGTGCGTTGCTGCGGGGTTTGCTGAGGCCGCACTGAGCTGAAAATCAAGCTGCAGTACACCCGGGTTATGTAGATGATGGCCACCACCACCTCCAACCCAGGAAGGACATTCTGTGGCAGCTGATACACTGTCAGCCCTGCGGCCAGCGCTTCGTTCCTGCATGGAGCCTCCTGGCCTTGCTGAAGAAGAAGAAGAAGAAGACTACGCCGGTATTCACCGGCGTGCATTAAGGGAGGAGCTACCGCCTGGGGCGCGGCCTGCTCCCACCGTCGAGAAGCAATAGACCCCCTACCCCCCCCCCCATTTAGTAGCTCGTAGCCTGTAGCTGTTCTTGGCAATGGAGTGGGCTGCCTCTACCGCATGTCTCGTGAGCTTGTTTAGTAGCTTGATGACGTTGTTTTGGGTGACCCCAAGGGCCAAAAGGTGTTGGCGCGTGTGTGTTTCATATGTAATGCCGCCTATACCTAGTAGGATTGGTCGGATCTCGACCGTGTGGCCTTCCTTGCGGATGGTGTGTGCCAGTTTCGTGTGTTGGTTGAGAGCTTTGTCCAGTTGTTCTGCCCATCTGGAGTCCGCACAGTATTTGATTTCTATGATAGTGACCCGTTTGATGGCTTTGCCACGTTTGCCCGTCTTCTGTAGGGGCGTCACCATGAGGATGTCTGGTCTGGTGGTATTTTTGGTCGTTGCTGTCCTGAGGCCAAGTGCCCGTAGTGTTGTGTGTAGTGTGTCGTTAGGGAGGTCGAGGTTGTCTTTTGCACCCTTCTCCCAGCTGCCGGTGTCCGCAAACCGGATGCACCCGCCGAGGGTTCCTTTGCTGATGGCTTTGGCGATAAGGCGGCCGGCCCCGTTGTGCCTTTCTTGCACAAGTGGTAGGGTCGCGCTACAGCCCGAGAGGAGGTGTGTGGCACTGTCAGCCTCCCCACAGAGTGGGCAGCGGTCGTCTGCCGCCTTTTTCCAGCGCATAGCCAGCTTTTGGTTGTAGAGCCCTCCGGTTCGGTAGAGTAAGGCGGTTCTTTGCGCAGGGATGGAGATGTTCGTGTCGGTCATCACTCTTTCGGCCGCTCCCTTTGCCGCAGCTTTGGTGATATCTTGGGTCATCTGATAGTAAATGCTGTCTTGGTTGGCGAGGCCTAACTTGTGCCTGCTGTGCATGTGTGCTCGCACGCTATGGCGGCAGTCCGGCAGTGGGGCGAGGATTTCGCCGTCGGTCCCGTTGCTTAGCCATATGCCCCTCTCTTTACGTGTTGTCGGGTGGTGCCCTTGTGTGTTGGCTTGTTCCGGGTGTAACGCTGCGTGCTTAGCAAGGGCATCTGCGCCTTCGTTTCCGATGACGCCCGAGTGGGCCTTGACTTTGAAGAATTGGATCGTGTCGGGGCTGTCGACGATGAGGGTGGCGATGTCTGTCAGGATGTCGTTATGTCTATGATTGATGAGGGACATAGGGTTAGCGAGAGCTCGGCGGATCTGATAGAGGGAGCAGAGGCTGTCGGTGGCGATGCGTCTGGCTCCCGCTTTGAGTGCCGCGTGTATCGCTGTGAGTTCTGCTTTGTTGATGGTGTTGTTCTCTGGGTCGTTCAGTGCAATGGTAATCAGGGCGTTGTTTTCTGGAATATAGACCCCCGCCCCGACGCGTGCCGGGGCTGGCTCGGATGTCTTAATGCAGCTCCCGTCAGTGTACGCTACAGTGGTCCATTCGGTGATGGCCATCCGTGGTAGCGTGGTAGAGTGGTGTGTGAGCTGGTGTTGGTTGCGTGAGTGCCCCGGCGTAGGTAGGGCCCTGTCTAGCGGGAGGCGGAGGTACTGTTTGTGGCCACTGGGGAGGGTGGCTGGCTGTCTTTGGTTATTGGGTCTGTGATGGAAAGGGTGTGTCTCCCGGTCCGGATGTAGGGCAGTGGCTGTGCTCGCCATCCATCCTTGCGGGTTGCCTTTGGTGGTGAGTAGTTGCCCTGCCTCATTCCATATGACGTAGACGAGGAGGGTGGCGTGTTTGCCAAGTTTGGAGCAGTTGGTATTGGTGAGAGGTATGCTGGCCAGGTGCTGGCAGTACTCTGGGTACCGTCTCAAGGTGTCAATGTACTTGGGGTAAGAGATCCCCTTTTTACCAGGGATCAACATGATGGTGGCCATGGCCTCCTCCTGGTGTGCTGAGTGTATAGCATGGTTAACGCATTTCAGGGCCACCGCATCATCGGCTGGTACGTTCCATGTGGACAGCCCAGTGTGACGTACGAGTAGGCAATTGTGGTGTGCGCCAAAGGCGGTGTCATTGATGTCGGGGCTCCAGTAGGTAGTAGTTTCTGGTCTAACTGTGAGTGGGTCCGCCCACCTCTGGACGGTACTTGTAAAGGATCGTGTGGTGTGCAAGGTGGTAAGGGCTCTGTCCTGTGCCAGTCTCATGGGGTGGCGGCTGCTCTGTGTGTCTTGTCTCCTTAGGAGGGCCACCAGTTCTGTGGCCAGGTTGCGTGTGTGTGGTGTGTGTTGTAACCAAGCGTGTAGGTGTTGGTGTTGCTGTTTGGTCAGGAGGCCTACTGTGCGACCCGACTCGTCGTGAACCGTTACGTGTTGCACTAGGTTGTGTTTGGGCATGATGGGCTCCCCCGTGCTTACGTTCATCGCGGGGGTGGTCATGTGGGGGTGCAGTTGGAGGAAGGTTTCGCATCTGCCCGTCCCGACGATGTCCGTCTGCGGGTTAATGGGGTACGTGTGGAAGGTGGCCTTCGAGTGAAGGTTGGTGCACCGGGGCAGCCAGGTGTGCGGGTCCGGTAGTCCCTGCCGGGTGTGTGTTGGCAGCTGTGTGTCAGGCCGCGCGTATCTAGCTTCGTGTATCCTCTTATTTTCCTCTTCATAGTCGCTGCGTCGCGCCAGGTAGTCCAGGTGTGCCGTGATGAGAGGTGCCGGTTCGAGGGTGGGGCGCCAATGAACTCGTATAAGGTCCGATTGCGCTGATAGACGCATAGTCGTTTTGAACTCGTTGCTGCCAAACTTGCATATTGGGCACAGCCAGTGGCTTGGTTCCTTGTGTCCCGACAGGAGGGCTTCCTCAAGGCAGGCTGGGTGGTAGGCCCTCTTGCAGTTGTGGCACATTGGGCTGTCTCCTCTTGGTAGCCAGCATAGCTCACATGTGCATACGTTTTTAGCCTCTTCCCTGCTGATGGGTTCTATGTGTGTGGGTGTGTAGCCTTCTTCTGCACATAGTGGTAATGCCCATCTATCTATGACTGTGGGCTTCCAATGCACCTTGTAGTAGTTTTCCTTGTTGATGCCGTCCCATTGCCAGCCCTCTATGCTGGTAATGGCCTCTTGGTGGCCGTACATGGCCCCTAGTATACTGCCTAGGTCCTTGGGTTTACATCGGCAGGCTTTATCCACCTTCCAGCTGGAGAGCCCTGGAAGGTCAAGGCCTACTATGCGCACGATATCCTTCGGGATTGTTTGGATCTGTCTGCCCTCAGTGTTCCGTTTCGTGCCCGCCTTGGGTCGGGTGGGCTTCGTTGGGGGCGATTGTGCTTCTTTGTTCTCTCGTCTTAGCAGCCGGGAGTTGCTCTTGATGGCCTCCTGGGCTGCGGGCGGTTGTGTTGCATGTTCGGTCACGTGCGTCGGGCTGGGCGGTTGTGTTCCCGATGTGGGCTTCTTGGCAATCACATACGCCCTGATATCAGCGTAGCGGTGCTTTGTGTCTTCTTCGACGTCGGTTGGTGCAAGCTCCGTCAAGCCCGCGGCCCATGGTTTAATAAGTCTTTGCGCAGCGGGCAGGTCGGAGGTGGTGTCTCGTTTGGCTGCGATGTCTTTCGCTTCTGTTGTGGTTGGGCATCTGTCCTGGGTCGCCATGGTCGTTAGTCTGTTGAGGGCGATATAGTGTTTTTGTTTGACCTTGTTGTGGAAGCGTTCTTTAAGCATCTTTCCTGAGATGATGTAGGTGCTGCCAGCGATGGTGTGTTGGAGCTCTGTGGCATGTCGGATGCCCAGGCTTTTGAGGCACGTCATGCAGGCACTAACTATGTCAAGTGGAAGGGCGCTAGTATTCTGTGTGATGAGTTGTCCGAGTAGTTTGGTTTCCTTAGGGTAGAGGTCTTGTCCTTCCTGTGTGGCAGTGAGTTGCGCAGTGGTAGCATGCAGGAGTTGTCTGGCGCGTAGGGTGTGTTGTAGCATAATGAGGATGCGGTGTCCATGCTTGGCAGCTTGAGCGTAGAGCCAGGTAATCTGTTTGTGTAGTATGCTTCTGGTTATGTGGGCATGTATGGTGTCTGTGGACTGGAGACTGTGTAAGAGGGCTGTAGTGTTTCTGGAATGGTACTCTTTGGCTGTTGAGCTGATGCCCAGGCCGAGCTTGTCGATGTCCTCCCTGACGACGGCATTGGTTGTGCCTAGTGGGAGTCTGAGTTTTTTCTTAACACATTGGTTGATTGCTCTGTCGTAGAGGTCTAGATCTCCTGGTGTGCATGGGACCACGCAGAAACTGTAAGCCAGACTGGGGATGATGGCTGTTTTGATGATGTGGATGGCTTGTCTCGCGCTGGCAAACGAGCGTCGTAGTCTTTCTAGCTTCTGTCTGAATTGTGTCATCATGGCTATGTGTTGTGGTTTCCAGTTGAGCGTCATGGTAAGTAGGACACCTAGGTAAGTGAAGGGGGCGGTCGGTTGGAGGTAGGTGACAGGCTTCCCTTGTAGCTTTACGACTTGTAGTTCTCTGCGGGCTTGCTTTTCCGCTTCTGCCGTGGTGCTGCATCTGCCGGATTGGTGCGCTTTGTGGAGCGCCGCTGTGGCGATGGTTTTGCTGTGGGATATGATGAGGTGGCCCCAGTCCGAGTAGGCGGAGAGCTTGTCGGCCTGGCAGCGTAGATTGCTGATTGAGTTGCATAGGATAGCGATGTCGTCTGCATAGTCGATGCTGCCGATGGTAAATCGCCCGGCGCTGTCGTTTGTATCGGATGTGAATTTGTACCCCCTCGCTCCTACTTGGAGCCAACGCAGTAGGGGTTCGATGTAGATGAGGAATAAGAAAGGTGATAGGGAGTCGCCCTGGATGGTGCCCCGGTCAACGGGTACCGGGTCGGTGTGACCGTACGGAGTGTTGAAGCGTGTCGTTGCCCCCGTGTAGAGGTCCCGCACCGCATCTGTAGCGTCGGTGGGAAAGCCTAAGTCATGCATAATCCATAGCAGTTTGTCTTGACAAGTGGTGTTGAAGGCACTAGTGAAGTCGACCAGGAGCGCATATATATCTACTTTGGCTAGCTTGGCGTCTTCGAGGGCCATGACTAACATTTGGAGCTGTTGTGTGGTGTCCCGGTGGGAGCGGAAGCCTGCTTGGCAGTTACTTAGCATCCCATTAGCTTCAGCATATTCGCACAGCGCCCTAGTTATGAGGCTGGTCCAGAGTTTGTAGATGGTGTTGGCCAGCCCCACAGGTCTGTAGGCGTTGAGGTCTGTTTCCTGGCCCTTGTCTTTGTATAGCAGGCAGGTGTCACTGGCTTTCCATGCTGTGGGTGTGCAGCCAGTGGCCCACATGACGATAAACAGCTGGTGGATGGTGTCCCTCATCTCCCATGGCAGCATCTTGATGATCTCGTTTTCAATGCCGTCCGGGCCAGGTGCTTTGCCACCTGACAGTTTGCTGATGCATTCTTGAAATCCTGCTTTGTCCATGATGGCTGTGTGCAGCCAGTGTACATTTTGGCAGGTGTGCAACGTGAAGGGGTCGTCGGCTTTGGGGCGGGTCCAGGGATAGTTTCTGGTCTGTGTGCTAGTGTAGTGACCGGTTTTGGGAGTCGGCGGCGTGAGCTTTTGTCTGTAGGCGGTGGTGATAATTCGGTTGAGGTCGGCCGGGGCGGTGCAGATGTTCTTGGTATCGGGGTCGGCTAGTGCCTGCAGTCCTTTGTGGTCGGTGCGAGAAGGGCGTAGTATGTATTTGTTGGCTTTTTTGGGTTGGGTGCTGATGAGGTGTTGCATTCTGAGTCGCGCCTGTGCAATGGCCAGTGCGGAGTCGTCGTCATCTAGTTTGTGGATTTGGTCGCGGTAGGAGTTGGTCAGCTGGGCGAGCGCGGCTTGCACGTAGTTTTCGGTTGTACCGTCGCCCTGGCGTGCTTGCACCGCCTCCCTTACCTCCGCGTTGGTCGTGTCTGTCTCTGGGAGTAGGTCATCGATAGACGGGTGGACGCCGTTTTGTTTGTATAACCTTCTAGCCCTCCGGCTGAGTTCTCTGGTGGTTTTGAGCTTTTTCCCTAGTGCCAGTCTGATCTTGCACATGCTCCTGCGTTGGTAATGCTGGCCTCCTCTGGTCAATGTCTTGGTGTTGCATGTCTGCATGGCAGTTCCTCTGCAGGTTTCCAGGAGCGTTGTGAGCATGGTGGCTGCGGTGTCGACAGCTTCTCTAGCCGGGAGGCCTGCCACTAGTGTTAGGCGTTGTGGTTGTTGTGGGTTAGCCTTGTCTAGTGTGGTCAGGAAGTGGATAGCGTCTGTGTACATGGGAGCTAGGTATGCTGTCAGGTGTGCATGTAGTTGTGGAGCGCCTGAGCTGGGTTGTTGCACTGCCAGGCGGTAGGCTTCCCTGTCATTATTGGTAATTGGGGTTGTGAGAATGGTATGGCTGTGTTTCAGGGGTTTATGTGTGGCTGCTAGTTCTATGCCCAGCCTGGTTGTGGTCAGTGTGGCGGTGAGCGGTCTGTGGTCACTAAGGTACGCTTGTGTGTCGACATGCGTGCGGTGCCCAGGTCCGTGTCTCGCATCGCGCGTCAGGATGGCGTCGATGCGGCTGTTGCAGTGTGGCTGCTGGTAGGTCCAGGCCCGGTCGCCGGAGTCAGCTTCGGACAGGCGCATCTCTGTGGCGAACTCCCTCATCATGTGGTCTTGTGGGTATTCAGTGTGTTCGGAGCGGTCCTCTGCTTTCATCGTGGCATTGATATCTCCCGCCAGGATGAGTGAGCCGGGCAGTTGTCCAGTGGCAGTCCGTATGTGCTCCTGCATCTTCTTCCTTAGCGGGATCGCGTCGTCGTTGTTCCCTGACGGCCAGTACGTGGCGACGAGTGTGAGTTCCTCGCTTTGTCGTTGGCGAAGGTTTAGGATGACGCATCGGGTGTTCACGTTCGCATCTGTGCACGGCGGCATCATGGTGGCTTGCATTTGGATAGCTAGATCGTGTCTGATGCCAATGAGGACCTCACTATGGCCTTCGTGACGGTGGACGGTGTAGTTGGGCATAACCCTCTTCAGCCAGCCAGGGCTAGAGTTGTTGCTCTTGGGTTGGGTCATAGTTTCTGTGAGGATTAAGATGTCCGGACTTTGTTTGTGCACCAGGTTAAGGACTTCGTTTCTAGATCTGTGTAGGCCTCTGACATTGAAGGTTGTGAGGGTGATGTGTTGCCTGTTGAGGGTTGCTTGGGGCAGTTCGGTTGGGGGGTTGTTGTGTTGGCTCGTACAAGGATCAGTGTCCGGCGTGGTTTGTTGTGTCGCGGCTATGTTGGGGTTGAGCCTTGTGGTGTGGGCTTCGGTTGTGGGTTTGCAGAGGTATTGGGACATGAGGGTTTGTGTGTGCGTGTCGTTGCGGTGTGCCTTGGTGGCTCGTACCCGCTTAGCTGACGGGTCAGTGTTGGTATCGACACGCGTGGTGGGTCGGTTGGTACGCGGCTTTCCTGGGGGGACTGGCGGGCGGAGGGTAACGGTGGGAATGTCCCGGCGCTGTCGCGACCGGGCAGGTTCCTCTTGTAATGGGGTGTCTTCTAATGTAGTGTTGCGCTTGGTGTCTAGTGTAGAGTTATTGTCGGCGCCAAAGGCGGTCACGGGCAGTGGGGTCACGGGCACGGGCGCGGGCACGGGCACGGGCACGGGCACGGGCACGGGCACGGGCACGGGCACGGGCACGGGCACGGGCACGGGCACGGGCACGGGCAGGGGCAGGGGCACGGGCACGGGCACGAGCACGGGCAGTGGGGGTACGGGCACGGGCACGGGCACGGGCACGGGCACGGGCAGTGGGGCGAGTATCTCTGTGTGGTCGGTGGCCTCTCTTGCCTCTGTGTTGTCTGTGGTAAGATCAATCGGGTCAGTGTGATCTTGGAAGTGTGCTGCTAGTGCTGATGTGGTGGTGGCCTCCAACGGGTCCGCTATCCAGATCTCTCTCCTAATGTATCTTGTGTTTTTCACATTACCAGTGCAGATGGTGAGCAGGTTCCCTTGGAGGTGTTTCCAGTCGTTAGGTGTGGAAAGTGGCTTTGGCCTCCGGTTCAACGAGTCCAGTTGATACCAACCATGTTGCGTATGTTTGATGACAGTTGCATGGTGGTGTGATAGTAAGAGGACAGCATCCGTGTTTGTCGCGCCGGTGCTTGCGATGGTTGTGGTGATTGTTTCTGGTGTGATACTGTGGGTTGGTAGGTAGGTTGTTGCTGGGTGCAAGTATGTGCGTACCTCATGGTATTTGCGGTACAGGTAGTGGTTCAGTGTGTCGGTGGATAACTTGCCTTTCTCGCTATAGATGTGGTCGGTTGTGAGGGTTCGGATAGCATATCCTTCTTCTCGTGCTTTTTGTGCAAGGTGTTGCAGGTGCTCTTTTAACTGCTTGCAGTGGTCAATGACAGCGTGGTAGTCTATGTATTTCTTTCCCATGGCCATGTTCAATGCATGTACTAGGCAACACTCTTCGTATTGCCCTTCCATGTACATATGAGTGGGGTGGTGGGTCGGGGTGTACGCGGGGACGGATGCTATTGGGTTGGAATCATGATCGCCTGTCTGCTCCACATGGCTGATGATGTGATGGATGCCCTTTTCCTCGCATCGGCGTATCTGCTCTCGTGAGCGGGTATTGGGCGTGATGATAAAGAGTTGGTGCATAGTCCGCTTGGTTGCAGCAGGGATGTGCGAGAGAGGTGTAGGTGTCGTTTTCATGGAGTCCAGCAAGTTCCATGTGCCGTTCATGCACTTCATGGCCATGCTGTGGCCTGGCTTTTTGCACAAAAACGTGTGTGTGCCGTACTGGCCAGCGAGGTGCCCTAGATTATCAGTGGACCAATCACTGGGTTGGTTGAGTTGGGCAATGCTTTGTACTGTAAGTCCGTAATGGGTACGTAGGTACATTTCAATGACTTCGTCGGAATAGCCATCAACGCCTCGTGCCATCAGCCATGCGCCGCGCTCAAGGTGGTCAGTTAGTTGAGGGAGCCTGGTCTCGTAAAAATTGTCTATGTCTTGCATGGTGACCCATTCATGTCCCGCAGCATTGTTCAGGGAGTAAGCCTGGCATGCCGAGCTATCTTTGTCTTGCTTAAAGTGCTTGATGGTTGGGCCTGGATTAGCTTCAACATCCCCAGCGGCTAGTAACAGCCAGGCCACGTAGACAGCTCTTGCGACAGCTATGGGGTTTAAGGTGGCCCGGGCGGCAGATAGGGGGTCCACGGTGCAAGGTGTCTTTTCTGTTTCATTGCTATTCACTGCAACCTGGTAGGTGCAATAAACATGCAGCGTGCTATTGAACTGGTTGACTGTGAAAGGGTGGCTGCTGTTGGCGCCGTGTGTGGAGAGGTGAAACCTGTTGGCCAGCTTGCAGAGGGCACAAGAGGCTGCTTGAGTACCGTCTATCCCTGTCATAAGGTTGTAACATGTGGTTCTAACCGTTGCTCTGATACGGCTTAGTAATTTCTTGTGCTTCTTGAGGCAACGTTTGGAATCCTTTCTTGTTGGCTTAAGGGGGTGATTCATGCGTTGATAGAGAGTGGTAAGCAAGTGTGTGCATATCAAAATGAGCATAAGCACATTCACCAGTTTGTCTTGTTGTCTTAAGATTATCCCGATGTGTGTGGGCTGTGGTCGTTGGTGAGGAGGATATGGTTGTTGGTGGATGTCTTGCATGTCAGCATGTATGTATAACATATCTGTGTCATACGGCTGGTCATGCCAACTTGCAGCGGTCAGGGCTGGCAGGTGGTGGTGGGGCTGAGCGGCATGTAGCTTGTCAGCCTGCATGTCAACATGTGTAGCTTGCATCGCTGTGTCATACGGCTGGTCATGCCAACCTGCAACGGTCAGGGCTGGCAGGTGGTGGTGGGGCTGAGCTGCATGTAGCTTGTCAGCCTGCATGTCAACATGTGTAGCTTGCATCGCTGTGTCATATGGGTGAGCATGCCAACCTGCAGCGGTCAGGGCTGGCAGGTGGTGGTGGGGCTGAGCGGCATGTAGCTTGTCAGCCTGCATGTCAACATGTGTAGCTTGCATCGCTGTGTCATACGGCTGGTCATGCCAACTTGCAGCGGTCAGGGCTGGCAGGTGGTGGTGGGGCTGAGCGGCATGTAGCTTGTCAGCCTGCATGTCAACATGTGTAGCTTGCATCGCTGTGTCATACGGCTGGTCATGCCAACCTGCAACGGTCAGGGCTGGCAGGTGGTGGTGGGGCTGAGCGGCATGTAGCTTGTCGGCCTGCATGTCAACATGTGTAGCTTGCATCACTGTGTCATATGGGTGGGCATGCCAACCTGCAGCGGTCAGGGCTGGCAGGTGGTGGTGGGGCTGAGCGGCATGTAGCTTGTCAGCCTGCATGTCAACATGTGTAGCTTGCATCGCTGTGTCATACGGCTGGTCATGCCAACCTGCAACGGTCAGGGCTGGCAGGTGGTGGTGGGGCTGAGCTGCATGTAGCTTGTCAGCCTGCATGTCAACATGTGTAGCTTGCATCGCTGTGTCATATGGGTGAGCATGCCAACCTGCAGCGGTCAGGGCTGGCAGGTGGTGGTGGGGCTGAGCGGCATGTAGCTTGTCAGCCGGCATGTCAACTTGGACGGTTTGCTGCTCTGTGTGAGACAGCTGGTTGTGCCTGGCTGTAGCAGCGAGGACTGTAGGGTGGTGGTGATCCTTCATGCCATTGTGTATAGCATGTAATTCTGTGTCAGGCGGCTGGATGTGCCTGCTTGTAGCAGCCAAGGCTGGTAGTTGGAGTGCACCACGTCGTTTGACGGGGCTTGTATGTGGCAGATTGCTGTTGGGAAAATCCCAGTTGTAGTGGCACAGGGCCGCAGGTTGGCATATAGCCAACGCCATGTTAGCGCGGCTTTCTAAGCCTTCTGGGCGGTGCTCAAGCTGCGGGGGGGTCTCAAAGGACCATGTCCCGATCGCAGCTCGGCACCGCCCAGCGCAGAACAGGCACAGAACAACGCATAAGACGATAAGCCACCGCCTGCTTCTACCTGCAGGCGCGTCCACCGTCATTGTTGCTGTCTGTCCACGGAGGTTACAACTCGGCTTTGGTGAATCGAAGCTCATTTGGAAGCTCTCGGCTTGCTCGTCACCGTCCTGCTAACAGGTCGTTGAGAACTGGCGTAGATGCTCCAGGAAATCGCTATCGAAATTTCAAACCGAAATTGTCCCTGGCCTTGCTTGAAGACCTTGCCAGGGTATGCCTTGTACGTTGGCTGCTGAAACACTTTGCCCTGCACGTGCATAAGGTGTGAATTCTTTGTGTGTTATGTTGCTGCTGCTGCACATTTGTTGCCATTAACGCACCCGCATGTTCATGGGGAAGTTCCAAGCTTGTACTGGCTGGAGGAAGACTTCTGTGCCATCCTGCATGTACGCAACGTAGGTTTATGTGATTGCCTGGTGGATTATAACATCTTGTCGACCGTGAATGCCGATGAATATTGTAGGTGCTTAAGACCCTGTGCAGGGTTCTGGTAACCCTGTGTAGGGTCCTAGCGACCCTGTGCTGGGTCCTGGTGACCATGTGCTGGGTCCTGGTGACCCTGTGCTGGGTCCTGGTGACCCTGCGCAGGGTCCTGGTGACCCTGCGCAGGGTCCTGGTGACCCTGCGCAGGGTCCTGGTGACCATGTGCTGGGTCCTGGTGACCCTGAGCTGGGTCCTGGTGACCCTGCGCAGGGTCCTGGTGACCCTGCGCAGGGTCCTGGTGACCCTGTGCAGGGTCCTGGTGCCTTGTTGCTTTGCCTTATATCCCCAATCACTACCGCGTATATGACACCACCAACATTCACCTGTGGTTTGGATGTGCCTGCTGTACCTGTCGCCATCATGCTGATCATTGCCTGCGATCCAAGTAGTAGAAGCAAGCACTTTATCCACTGTTATTATTCAATTTATGCTTTTATTGTTACCTTGAGGTTTTGGAGCTCTTGTTCCAGCTCATGGATCTTCTCCTTTGTCTCTTCTTGCGGTTGTGCCTGCAATACACACGCATCATATGTATACGTGAAACGTATGTACACTCATTAATTGTCTGCATTTGCCATTACGGTTCTTCTCACATACGTATGTTATAGCCTGCGATTCATGGCAAATGTACATGATCATGGCCCGTGAACAAATGCTTGTAATGTGTGACCTGTACCAAAGCATGCAAAACAGGCGTACCAAAGCACGACATTCACCACACGCCATAAATAGGCCCATTGCCTTTTTGCACCTGCGTCTCAGAGGTTTGCTCTGGTCTCCTCTTCTTTGCAGCTGAAGACAAGCCAGCCTCAACATGCTGTCTAGCCGCATTTGCCCCTGCTCCTGCTGCTGACCCCTCAGGTGTTGCTGCTACCCTGGTAGTACCTGCAGATGTGGGCCATTCTGCAGCTGGCCCTGATGTCTGCTGCTGCTGCCGCTGCTGCTGCTGCTGCTGCTGCCCCTGCCCTTCTTGCTGCCCCTGCCCCTGCCACTGAGGCTGTTGGTGC
This sequence comes from Haematococcus lacustris, assembly GCA_030144725.1. Classification (NCBI taxonomy): domain Eukaryota; kingdom Viridiplantae; phylum Chlorophyta; class Chlorophyceae; order Chlamydomonadales; family Haematococcaceae; genus Haematococcus; species Haematococcus lacustris. Next base: position 13,638,853 of record JASKMD010000029.1, read on the forward strand.
TGTCCCTGCCGCTCCTGCTGCTGCTGCTGCTGCTGCTGTTTCTGTTGCTGCTGCACCTGCTGCACCTGCTGCCCCTGCCTTTGTCCTTGCCTCTGGCCTTGCTCTTGCTGCTCCTGCTGCAGCGTCTGCAATTGCTGTTGAGTGGATGTTGCCGAAGCAACCTGTGAGATGCCCTGTTGGCTTGACGGTGCGTCTGGAGCCATCCTTAGCCAAAGGTCCTTGCATGCGTGCCTCAGCTGCAGGTACTCTTCAGGCAGGTCCTGGTTGACTTTGGCTGCAGGCGTGCAGCCAGCATGACATTCAGGCTGGTTAGTAGGTATACTCATGAGTATGTCGTATGGATGCAGGTAAGGCAAGTACTATGCGCATTTGCTAGGCAAGTACTATTGGCTACTGTACTGGGGTGCGCTTGCTTGTTAGCATGGCCCTCCCTTGATACCTTTGCAGTACATTGCCTGCAGGTCCACGAACTTCTGCTGTGCTGCTAGCCATTTTGTGGCGAAGAATGCTTGCAAGCCCTGCCACTGTGCTCGTTTGCCATGGATCGTTGGATATGATGTTTCTTCCCATGACCTGTGAAACAAGTGACTGGGTTAAACAATTGTAACATTCTCATCATCAGGGCTGGCGTGCATCCTACATGTGGACAAACTGAAATAGCTCGTCTGAAGTCATGCTGACATTGTGCCTGGTGTCCTGGCTCAACGCCACTCCAGCTGCTATGAGTTTGACCCGCTCTGACATGGGGGCCAATGCCGTCGCTTCCTGCATGCCATTTATTGGATGGTTTGATTCTTCTACATCCCGCAACATCATTCGCTGTAAGTGCTGACGCACTTGGTTCGGCACGGCGAATCGAGGCCAAAAGATTGGCATGACTCGCTTCATCGCCTCAGTAGCTGGCTCCATTGGCTCTGTTGTGGTGTAAAGTATTTCGTTATGTAGCGATTCGAAGTATGTCCGATTTGGTGTGGTTACTGCATGCACTGTATTGAATTCTCACGGTCTAGTCTAGGCATTGAAAGGTGGGAGACAGTGGGGCAGTTTTCTTGTTACACCAGGCCCAGGGGCATCTATTTGACTGCCTCCTTGAATGTAAGGTGCCGATCAGTGGCCCGAAGCCTCTATCAGGGCATTCAATATGGATGGCCCTGCGTACATACAACCCCGTGGAGAAGAGAGGGTCATTGTGAACTGCACTTACCCAGATGCTGCAAACAATGACACCTATTCCTCAGCTACCACACGCTCGCATGCACCCTTACAATGCACAATGTCTATCCTCACAGCCCTAGGTGCCATGCTCCTAAACAAGACCTGTAGGTTGGGGTCAAGGTTGCCTACATGTGCATGCATGCATAGGTCTGAGTGGCTCGCTCACAAGGATGACAAGTGCTACTACTGTGAGACGCCACGCTTCCATGTGAACAACAAAAAAGGTACACCTATCTACATGGGCATGGTGAAGCTCTATAGACACTTGTGGGGTATACATGTATTGTATGCTGTCCCTTGCTTGGTTACAGGGAGCCCACAGGAGATCACCTTGAAGCCCAGGTGGAGCATGTCTCTGTTCGGCTGGAACACAGTGGTGAAGAACATCATGGAGCGCAAGGACGTGATGACCTGGTTCAGGCGAGCTCGGGGCATGGACCCACCTCCTGGCTCATTTCGAGCAAGTGAGTGGTCATGGGCTGACCTTGGCATAGAATTGACCGCATAGCCAGGTGATTAGTACAGTGACATGCACCATACCATGATGTTGTTGTTTGGCAGGCCCTGCATGGCGAGAGATGCAGCCCAAGCTACCAGAGGTTGTGGCCACCTCCCCCAACACAGCCCACTTCATGATTGGGGTTGACTGGATGACCATGGGCAAGAACGGCACCTGGTCAGTGGGTGTGATCCTGTTGAGGCTGCTGGATGTGCCGGCTGAGGTGTGCGGCAAGCGGGCGTGCAGCTCAGTGTTGGCCGTCATCAACGGAGGGAAGCACCAGTCTCACCTGACAGGCTACATGAAAGCCATCTGCCAGGAAGTCAGCAAGCACATCGAGGGCCCGGGTGACCTGGGTGTGATAGTGGAGCCACACCTAGGCCCAGGTGTTGATGGTGTGGCTCCTGCCCGTGTTGATCCTGTCCGCATCCATGGAGTCCCAGTGGTATCGATCGCTGATACCCCAGCAACGTGAGTGTAACAAAGACCAACAGCTTGCACTTACACGTGGTTCCACCACCTCCCAGTCCAATCTATCCCTATACAACTTGTACCCTGCCATGTACCATCCACAAACATATGACACCCATTAAGGCTACAATTGCGTGATTGTGTGCATGTAGAGCCACTTTGACAAGGGGCATGGGCCACAGCGCCCTGAAGATGTGCTACAACTGCAACATCAGCAAGCCCGCCAACCCCCCTACAGAGAAGGCGCCCCTTGGCTACGACTCGCCAACGCTGCAGACCCTACCAGGCTCCAACCGGCAGGTATGGAACACTTGACACACTCGACAGCATGTGCTATTGAAATCAGACAAGAGGATACCTAGGCACACACCATCCTTGCTTGCGGCGGTGGACTGCAGGAGTATGTGCTCATCTATGACGTGCGCATGAAGTTCACCCACGAGCAGATCATGGACCGAGGTGCCCCCTTCATCCATGGGTGGTCTCAAGGCGACCCTAGGGTGGTGGGCTGCCACGCCCAGCCCCTCCTGCCCCTGCTGCTGCAACACCTGGACGCCCGGTTGGCTCACCTGGTGCCTGTGTACCACAGCTTCATGTATGGCTTGCTCAAGCACCAGCTGGATTGGTTCATGAGTGCAGATGGCCTTCACATTAATGTGCGGCGTGAGATACTGAAGCGTGGAGCAGCCATTCAATCCCCATCTGACTTGGGACGGGACCTGGGAGACCTTGCCAACCGCACGTAAGCCATCATCATGTTGTGCAGTATGTCATAATCATATCACAACGGACAAGCAAGGATGAGGACAATGCAAGGTGCATGTCATGACACGCTTATGATTGCCCTGGTGCTGCAATGCCCATGTCATCATGCAGTGGATGGCGCATGGAGGACTACAAGCACTGGTATGTGCACTTCTCACCCATCGTGTTGCGGGGCAACCTTTTGCCAGAGCCCTACCGTGGGTTGTGGACAGCCTTGGAGGGCGCTATGCTGCACTACTTGACACCAGGTAATTTGCATACCAACATTTACAGGCACGGTCCCACTGCATGATGACTAACATATACCTAACAATGAGTAAATGTCTGCTCAATACAGGCTCGGAGAACAGCGCCACACCTGCGGGGATGGAGGCAGGCTATGCACATCTAAAGACCTATGCAGCCAGGTTGGAGCGCTGCCGCCGTGATCCTCTGCTTCCAGCTGCGCATGGAGACAACGAGGGCAAGCTGTCTGTGCCTACTGACCAAGTCTGCCCAAACCTCCACACAACGGCCTGCAGGTGAGAGTTTAAACAGTAGCATGCAGGCCAACCTTACCCATCAACAATGCATGCATGCTGCAGGCAGACCATGCATCAACATGATATCATGGATGTGGTGTGCACAGGCTGTACATGCAAGAGAACAATGTGGGCAGGACATGCCTGTTTGGCGAGCTCTGGATCGAGCGTGACCTGCATGACTTGAAGTCCATCACCACCAGCGGCATTCCTGGAGCCCAGCTGGATGCCCACATTGCCATGCGGGTGGCCGGGCATAACGCCAGCAAGAGGCTGCTTGACCGGGCTGAGCCGGAGGCACAGCAGGACTACAAGGCCCGCCTGAAGGACGAGCTGACACAGGACGGGCAGCAGGCCCTGCTGCTGGGAGCGGGCAGTGCAGAGTGCCCACTGCAGAACAGCCCGGGTGCCATGATGAGGGGCTGCATGAAGGCAGTCCAGGATCTGCAGAAGAGCGACGTGGCCACCCCATGGCGCCCATGGCACGTCAAGCAGGTGTTTGGTGAGGCCCTAAATGCAAGGGAGGCAGCGGAGGAGGCCAAGGAGGCTCCACGGGTCGCTGCACCCCCGTATCCAGTGCGGTACTACCAGCGAGCAGACTGCAATGGCACCATTGTGTTCAGCAGTGTGTACAAACGCCCCTCAACCCGCAACAACACCTGGGTCAGCATCCCGTTCAGGCTCGACGACGACAAGTGGGCCATTTGGGCTGGCCATGTGAAGTTCTGGGTTCGTTTGGAGCACCCCAAGCTGCCTGGGGTGTTCCTACGCCTAGCAGTCAGCCGCATCTACTTGACCCGCCCTACATCCCACCCCTCATGTTTGGCAGCAACTGGTCAGGCTGTTCCCAGGCCACAGCAGGCAGCAGGAGCAGGAGCAGCGGCTGAGGCAGGAGGCCAGGGGGGAGAGCCACCAGGAGACGGGGATGCAGATGGGGGTGCTGGGCCAAGCGGTATAGGTGGGCCACAGCAGCACAGGTCAGCAAAGCGTGGGGTGGAGCAGGCAGCAGCGGAGGCAGCCACCACAGGTGGCACAAGGAAGTCCCAGAGGCTTGCAGCCGGTGCATCACAGCGGCAGGCTGACCCTCTTCCACCTGTTCAGGACCGCCCGCAGCAGTCAGCCATGGGCAGCATGCACCAGGGCTATGGAGATGAGCATTGGTATATGTTTGATGCCACCAAGATCTTCACAGTCTTTGTGACCAGCTTTGAGGACGGGGAGGGCTACGGTCGTATGTTCTTTGTGCCTGCACACAGCCTCAGCCGCAGCTAATCACGCATCAATCACAGCTGGTACACATTGCTGTTGGTGTATTGCTGTTGCTGCTCTTGCTGCTGCTAGGGCTGCTACGCTGCTATGCTGCGACTGCTGCGCTGTCATGCCATCAGCCACTACAGGCATGCATCCTTACATTCCTAGAAGGACATGACAAACAGTCGTGAATACCATGAATAGAGTTGCAGGATGGCATAATATGGCATGACATTGCAGACATGGAACAATGGCATCATGGTAGATGGTAGATGGTAGGAAGCATAGCAGGGTTTGGAACAGGTTCCACAGGGTCTACATGACCCTGCACAGGGTTGCCAGGACCCTGCGCCGGGTCACCAGGACCCTGCGCAGGGTTACCAGAACCCTGCAAATGGTCAGCAGAACCCTGTAAAAACTGCCATCAGGACCCTGCACAGGGTTGCCAGGACCCTGCGCCGGGTCACCAGGACCCTGCGCAGGGTTACCAGAACCCTGCAAATGGTCAGCAGAACCCTGTAAAAACTGCCATCAGGACCCTGCACAGGGTTGCCAGGACCCTGCGCCGGGTCACCAAGACCCTGCGCAGGGTTACCAGAACCCTGCAAATGGTCAGCAGAACCCTGTAAAAACTGCCATCAGGACCCTGCACAGGGTTGCCAGGACCCTGCGCCGGGTCACCAGGACCCTGCGCAGGGTCACCAGAACCCTGCAAATGGTCAGCAGGACCCTGTAAAAACTGCCATCAGAACACTGCACAGGGTCGCCAGGACCCTGCGCCGGGTCACCAAGACCCTGCGCAGGGTTACCAGAACCCTGCAAATGGTCAGCAGGACCCTGTAAAAACTGCCATCAGAACCCTGCACAGGGTCGCCAGGACCCTGCGCCGGGTCACTAAGACCCTGCGCAGGGTTACCAGAACCCTGCAAATGGTCAGCAGGACCCTGTGAAAACTGCCATCAGAACCCAGAACAGGGTCGACAGGACCCTGCGCCGGGTTACAGGACCCTGCAAATGGTCACCAGGACCCTGCAAATGAGGTCAGTAGGACCCTGCGCAGGGTTGCTAGGACCCTGCGCAGGGTCACCAGGACCCTGCAAATGGTCGTCAGGACCCTGCAAAAGACCGATGCGCTAGGACCCTGCGCAGGGTCATCAAAACCCTGCGCAGGGTTTTTTCGGATTTCAAATGGTTATAACATCGCACGAACTTTGAGTTTTTCAATCATTACAACGGCGTTGAGTCGGCCTTTCCTGGGGCTATCTGCGGGTATGCCTCCCGGGAGAAATGATGTAAGTGACTTTTGGCCTTAATCGGCGCGAGTGATATGCAAGTTCGGCAGCAATGACTTTAAGACAACCATGCGCCAGTCAGCGCACTCGGACCTCATACGAGTACACTGGCACCCCACTCTCGAACCGGCGCCGCTCATCACGGCACACCTGGACTACATGGCAAAGCGCAACGACTACGACGAGGAAAACAGGCAGATACAAGAGGCCAGACATGCGAGACCCGACGCGCACCTGCCGGCCCACACCCGACAGGGACTACCGGACCCGCACACCTGGCTACCCCGGTGCACCAACCTGCACTCGAAGGCCCCTACCCCATCAACCCGCAGACGGACATCGTCGGGACGGGCAACTGCGAAACCTTCCTCCAACTTCACCCTCACATGACCGCCCCCGCGATGAGCCTCAGCACGGGGGAGCCCGTTATGCCACGGCACGACTTAGTGCAACACGTAGCGGTCCACGACGAGTCGGGTCGCACAGTTGGCCTCCTGACAAAAGACCAACACCAACATCTACACGCTTGGTTACAGCACACACCACACACACGCAACCTGGCCACAGAGGTAGTGGCCCTACTAAGGAGACAGGACGCACAGAGCAGCCACCACCCCATGAGAGGGGCACAAGACAAAGCCCTCAACACCCTACACACCACACGAAGCTTTCCAAGCACCGTGCAAAGATGGGCTGATCCACTCACAGTTAGACCAGAAACCACCACCTATTGGAGCCCTGACACCAACGACACGGCCTTTGGGGCACACCACAACTGCCTACTGGTACGCCACACTGGCTTATCCACATGGAACGTGCCGGCAGATGATGCAGTGGCACTAAAATGCGTCAACCATGCTATACATTCAGCTACTCAAGAGGAGGCCATGGCAACCATCATGCTGATCCCTGGGAAAAAGGGCATCTCCTACCCTAAACACATTGACACCCTGCGGCGCTACCCTGAGTACTGCCAACACCTGGCTAGCATACCCCCCACCAAGACCAGATGCCCCAAGCCAGGCAAGCACGCCAAACTCCACATCTACGTCATTTGGAATGCAGCAGGACAACAACTCGTCACCAAAGGCAACCCCCAAGGTTGGCTGGCTAGCACTGCCACTGCCCTCCACCCTCAACGAGACACACACCCAATCCGCAACAGACCAACGAATCAAAGCCAGCCAGCCACACCCCCTAGCGGTCACAAACAACATATGCGCTTGCCGCTGGACAGGGACCTCCCCACCTCGGGGCACCAACGCAGCCACGAACAACTCACGCACCATTCCACGACGCAGCCACGGATGGCCATCACCGAATGGGCCACGATCGCGTACACGGACGGCAGCTGCATTAAGACCTCGGGGGCAGCCCCGGCGAGCGTCGGGGCGGGGGTCTATATCCCGGAGAACAACGTCCTCATCACAGCCGCCCTGAACGACCCAGAAAGCAACACCATCAACAAGGCAGAACTCACAGCGATACACGCGGCACTCAAAGCAGGGGCCAAACGCATCGCCACCGATAGCCTTTGCTCCCTCTACCAGATCCGCAGAGCCCTCACTAACCCGATGTCGCTCATCACCCACAGACACAACGACATCCTCGCAGCCATCGCTACCCTTATCATCGACAGCCCCGTAACAATCCAATTCCTTAAAGTCAGGGCCCACTCGGGCATCATCGGCAACGCCGATGTTCTCGCCAAGCACGCGGCGCTACACCCAGAGCTCGCCAACACCCCGGCCTACAGCCCAACCACACGGAAAGAGACGAAGAACTGGCTCAGCAACGCAACCGACGGCAAATCCCCCGCCCCATTGCCGGATTGCCGCCAAAGCGTGCGAGCACACATACACCGCAAACACAAGCTTGGCCTTGCAAACCAGGACAGCATCTACTACCAAATGTCCCAAGAAATTACGAAGGTCGCAGCAACAGGAGCGGGCGAAAGAGTGATGGTCGACACGAACATCTCCACCCACGCGCAACGCACTGCCCTACTCTACCGCACCGGGGGGCTATACAACCAAAAACTAGCTATGCGCTGGAAACGGGCGACGGATGACCGATGCCCACTCTGCGGGGAAGCGGATAGTGCCACTCACCTCCTCTCGGGCTGCAGCGAGACACTACCGATGGTGCAGGAGAGGCACAACGGGGCGGGCCGCCTCATCACTAAAGCTATAAGCAAGGGAACCCTAGGCGGGTACATCAGCTTTGCGGACACCGGCAGCTGGGAGAAGGGCGCAAAGGAAAGCCTGGACCTCCCGAGCGACACGCTACACACAACACTCCAAACACTCGGACTGAAACCAGAAGATACTAAACACACCACCAGGCCGGATATCCTCATGGTCCTCCCTCATAAGAAGGCAAGCAAGGACGGCAAAGACACCAAGCGGGTCTGTATCATAGAAATCAAATACTGCTCGGACTCACGGTGGACGGACCAATTAAACAAGGCACTCACTCAACACACCCACTTAGCCGAGACCATACGCAAGGAAGACCATATGGTCGCTATCATACCAATCCTACTAGGCATAGGGGGCATAACCTACGAAGCGCACACACGGCAACACCTCTTGACCCTCGGGATCACACAAGCCAACACTACCAAGCTGCTTAACAAGTTAACTAGACACGCTATGGAGGCAGCCCACTCTATTGCAAAGACAAGCTACAGACTCAGGGCTACCAAAGGGGGGGGAGGGTAGGGGGGACGCCTCTTATTTGGTTGGATGGTGGGAGCAGGCCGCGCCCCAGGCGGTAGCTCCTCCCTTAATGCACGCCGGTGAATACCGGAGTAGTCTTCTTCTTCTTCTTCTCTAAAGGACTCTGGCGGCTGTCCATGGAGGGCCTCACTGGGGCTGCTGTAGGCTGAGATGACCCGGCTGGTGCGGAACTCCTCCACCAGCACCACACGCACTGCCCCGAACTGCTTCACTGCCTCCTTCCGCATCTGGCTGACTGGGACACACCTGCAGCCAACGCTGCCGCTGCCGCTGAAGCTAGCTGCCCCATAGGCCAGGGCCAGGATGCGGTCCGGCCACCGCTTCTGTGCCTGCTTCTTGACCTGAATCCACACATGGTACAGCACACAATGGCACACATGTGTAAGGTCAGGTAGCAGCAGTAACAGAGGCATTAACAGCAGCAACTGGCCAGGTGAGCTGACTGTGGTTGGCTGCTGCCTAGCTCGTGGCTAGCTGCTACTGGGCCTTACCTTGGCCCAGAACGAAGCCACCACGCGCATCTTGCCACAGTACAGCCTGAACTTGGCGTTGGCCCAGCGCTGCTGTGAGACCTCTGCCCACATGGCGTCGTACGTCGCCAGGACGGTGTTGGCGAGCTGCCGGTACGAGGCCAGCGAGCTGGGCTTGCTGCTGACCCGCGACAGGGCTGTGAGCTGCGGCTTCACCTTGGCCAGCCATGTCTTGGTCGCCTGGGTCTGCCGCGTAATGCCACTGTCCCGGTAGTACTGACCGGCTGTAAGCTGCCAGTGCCGCACGGACACCACTGTGCCGGCAGCGCTGCGCTCCTCGTGCGCCACAGTGGCCATATTGGTTTTGCCTGGGTCCACGCCAAGCCACTCCGCTTGAAGATGGGCCAATGGGTTGACTGCGCCCAAGCCCTTGCCCATCCGCGGCAGCTCCGCGGGTGGAGCTGCAAGCTTGGCCGCAGGAACGTCACGCTGATGGCGACTCCATCGGTGTGCACGATTTGCGCGAAGGTGTGCTTGGGGCTAGTGAGCTTCTGGCGGCGAGGGTCAGGCAGCAATGCATCCCATCGGTTGGCCACCTGTAGCCACCATATGCACATACCAAGGCACTTCATTAGCTTGTGTGGGCTCACAAGGCAGGCACAAGGCAGCTGACTGCAGGCTCACAAGGCAGGTGACAGCACACATGGCAGCTGACGGAGCACCCGAGGACTGGCTAGCACCTGACTGCAAGGAGCACACACATGGCTGTCTTTGGGCCCTGCAATGAAGTTGCCCGGCCTCGCTGGGTCAGGTAGGGCACCGTTCCTGAACTTCTTCAAGGAGGTGACACCCTCCTCCGTCAGCACCCCCAGCATGCCGGCGTCATGCATCATGGGCTGGGCTGGGCTGGGCTGGGCTGGGCTGGGCTGGGCTGGGCTGGGCTGGGCTGGGCTGGGCTGGGCTGGGCTGGGCTGGGCTGGGCTGGGCTGGGCTGGGCTGGGCTGGGCTGGGCTGGGCTGGGCTGGGCTGGGCTGGGCTGGGCTGGGCTGGGCTGGGCTGGGCTGGGCTGGGCTGGGCTGGGCTGTATCCTAACAACACACAACACAACACAACAACGTCCAGCTCCAGACTGCGCGCTCCAGGCTGCCCGCTCCAAGCTCCAGCGTGTCTCGTGGGATGGGGGGGAGGGGAGGGGGGGAAGTAGGTGGGTAGAAGACTCGGAAGTGGTGGTGGGACGGGGTAGGGAAGGGAGAAGGGGGCAAGGGACAGGAGTGTGAACATCAAGCCTGCAGCCAGCAAGAGGCATCCTTGTGATTAGGCTGGGCATTGGGGGCCACTCATGTCCAGGGGCTGGCCACTCACAGTTTTGCTCCGTGTCATGCCTTGCTGACTCCTTGCTACCTCCTTGTTGGCTGCTGCTCTACGCCGTTGCTGCCTTGCTTGCAACCACCAAGCCATGCTACACCTGTCATGCTCCAGCTGTCTGTATCATCAGTCAGCTAAGGCTTAGCAAGCAGATGAACAAGATTAACACCCCAGCTGCATGTGCACTCACCGGAAGTCCAAGCTGACGCTCCAAGCGCCTCCTACCTGCTGCTCTTGGCTACTGCTCTTGCGATGACGACCAGCTTATTCATCGAGCTGATTCGAATAACTGGCGATGATTGGCGATAACTGGCGCGCGTAGTGAAGCCTTTGACCTGGTTCTACACCTGCACGACAGTGCTTTCCTTCCCTCCAAGGTTTGCGTGGTGGTATGGGCAAACTTGGGCAGACCATCCGACCCTAGCGCATTGGGGTCATCGGGGCTAGGCGCAGCTATTGCGCTGGTCGGCGGTGGAAGCAGATGCAAGATTCGAGGACCTATAAAAGCTATAAAAGTGCTCAAGCCATATAATTTATAATTTAAGTCCAGGCTCGCAAGTTCACCGCAACTTGGGACTTTGAGTTCGTGGAGGGCATCGCCAAAGCATTCTGCAAGCGATGCCCGCGTGCAGAGAACAATGAGGGCGCCAGCGTAAAAATTTGACTCAAACTGAGAGGCAGCATCTGCTGCGATGCACACTACATACGGCACTCGTTGGCAAGTGGCGCATTGATGAGGACAACTATAACTACTTTAACAACTTTACTGTCACTATGAAGATCATCGTACGCCGCGATCTCTGGGACCTCACAGCCCGATAGTAACAATACGACAGCTGCGGCAGAGCGCAACTGGTCAGCATTGGGCCTGACCTACGAAAATAATCACTGCCACCCACCCATCCATCGCCCAGCATGGCCTTCAGATGCACGTGCAATGTCAACAACCGTTGTTTAGGGGTTGAGCAAGCCTCACAGGCGAAACACACAGCTTGGCGCAAATGAACAACCTACTGAGATCCCCGCGATTTGAACCCCGGTGGGAACCTGCTCTTGCCGTCTAATATTAGGTGCGTATTAGACCCGTATTATATTAGGTCGTCTAAGTAGTAGATAGTGGAAGCGCCGGTAGTTTTAGGCGCCCTAAAAACGCGAGGCCGAGGCGCTGGAGCGTAACAGCTCGAGACCGAAGCCAGCAGCCGCGGAGCGTAGCGACGCGGCTGCTGGCTGAGGTCGAGAGCTGTTACGCTCCAGCGCCGAGGCCGAGTGTTTTTGGGGGACTAAAACGCCCCGGGCGCTTCCACTATCTAATTTAGTTCCGTTTTTGTGCGTTCTTAGAGCCCGATGCGCGGCGGAGCCGCGCTCAGCAAACATCACACTGTCAGTGTGAGAAGTAGGAAATGAATCGTGGTGGGGTGCTCTTGCTCTATATCGCCTTGCCGCAGCTGTCATCACTAGCGTTGTTTCTAGCTGAGGCCTACGAGGAAAAAGACGCGGACGAGGAGGGAGCCGACCACGAAGATGAGCCTTACACGGAGGTGAAGCCTTTGGCATTGTTGTCACCGCTCTTCGCGCTACCCCTAAAGAAGGTACGTCTTACGTACGGCCATGATTCTTCGCTCGACGCCCAATGCTATGATAAGCCTGTTCCCTCCTCACGTTGATGCAATGCAGTTGCCGCGTCTATGCTTGGTGCAATAGGGCACCGGTTATTGTAGGCAGTACCTCGAGCTAAAAACACTGGAGCGTATGTGTTTTGCTTTGCTCTGTGGTACGCATTCCGAAGGTACGTGCGCTAATTCCACTTCTTGTAACTTCGTGTTTCTCAAGTGTCGACGAAACTTCTGGGTGCGGTGCCTGGTGGACGCTTGGTGGACGCTTGTCATGGTGGTAAGCAGTTGTGATGAAGGAGGGCCCCAATGTACTTAGACATGCTTCACTTGTATTCCTTGTAGGTACCCACACCACTACACCCTTCCAGCTGCTGCCCCACCCCCTACCCTCTGTTGCCCCACCACTTGCCTGTTGTGTTCCACCGCCTACTTGTTGCTGCTTCACCCCCTGCTCTCTGTTGCCAGACCACCTGCCCGTTGCTGTCACACCCCCTGCCCGTTAGCCCCACCCCATGCGTGCTGTTGCCCCACACCCTGCCTCTTGTTGCCCACCACCTGCCCTTTGTTGCCCCACGCCCTGCCCGTTGCTGCCCCACACCCTGCCCGCTGCTGCCCCACACCCTGCCCGTTGCTGCCCCACACCCTGCCCATGCCCACTCTAGCCCACACCCTGCTCGTTGTTGCTCCATATCCTGCCCATTGCTGTCCCACCACCTGCCTGCTGCTGCCCCATAGCCCTGTTGCCCAACACTCCTCACACCGCTGCCCCACACCTTGCTCGCTGCTGCCCCACACCAGCGTGGCTTGCGTACGGCCGATGCAATGGCCCAGCTGATGGCAGGTGTAAATGTTCCTCACCAGATGAAGATCCAAGTGGTGCAGCAGAGCATGTTGCCCGAGAGGGACTAACGAGACACGTTTGGGGTTGATTTGTTAAAATGAGATGTGTTATTGTGTGCGTTGGTGTTTTCATGGACCTTATGGAGTTGCATGCTGCATGTCCTTTTGCATGCGCTTTTCTTAAAAAGGTCCGCGTCCCGGCGTTTTTAGGAGCGTAATAGGGATTTTAAAAGCATAATAGGTCTGCGGCGTTGGAACTAAGTCTCTTAAAGAGCAGGCTATTAACTATTATAACGCATGAAAACGGAACTAATATAGATCTAATATAGATTGACGCACCCTACATATAAAACTATAAATATAACTATAGTCGGGCCGGTCGCTCCCTAACAGCAGCCCGAGTGAGGCGCTCCTTGAAGCGCCGCTTGAGTCCCAGGGCACATCCAGCTGAGCTGGGCAGATAGGATGGCCGCCGGGTAGGCCAACAGGTCACCCCCGCCATTGGCCCCGCAAATGTGAGACGGTCTGGGGCGCGAATCTCCGTGTTGGTGTGGAATCTCGGTGTGGGGAGGGAGGAGGGGGGCGTTGCCTCTGGTGCATTCTGACGCAATCTCTATGGGCCAGGGGGGCAAGCCCTGCACGTTGGCATGCATCTACCACGCAACCCTTTAGCACGCTAGCGTGGCCAAAGACAATCAGGTAGCTGCCGTGGCACGCATCCTCCCCGACTCTGTCAACCATCACAAACCCATTCCTACTCTTGGCTGCACACGTGAGTCCACAAACAACACACAGTCTAGCATCGGGCTCATCCCTGACTGTTGGACTGTTGAGATAAGGGTGGTAGTATGTCGACGGCATCCTGCGCATAGAAACACATAAACATGTTTGCTCAACATATTGAGGCATAGCGTCGTTCATAAGAAATAATAAGAGATGAAAGTCGGGCAGGTGACTGTTGTGTGCTACCCTCACCAGTTCATGCCTGTCATGCATTGCGCAAGTGTGCGCGTGAACATCAAACTGACCTAGACAAGGTGAGGTAAATTACAACCTTACTCACCTCTTGCTCACTGTTTTCAAGAGCTGATTCCCTTGCTGCACTCCTGCTTATCAGAGCCTTGGGCTGGTGTGGGTTTGATGCTGATCCTCACAACAGCCAAGCACCTGTGGAGGTCAGCAGATTTGGTTGCATGTGTTGACATTGTATGCAAAACGCACTAAGAAACAGCAACCCGTGCTTACCTGAGATGTATTCGCGAGTTGCCCAGTCCAACGGCAGCAAAGGCTGCTCGGCACGAAAATGCCTCCGGCCACCAATCCACCTCTCCTGTTGCGACACGCATAAAAACAGATGGAGAATGACATTGCGAAGCTAATCAAGTCGTCGACACGATGCAGTACAATCGGCCAAAGAGGGCCTAACCTGCTAGCGACACCGTTGTGAGATGTAGAGGCTAACGGTGAAAGAATTACATGGAACGGATCAAAGACGGTGTCAAAAAGTGAATTGCGGGGCCAATGGCGGGGGTGACCAACAATACATATTCAACAAGGACTTTTCATACCTAAGCCGGGCAGGCCAACAAAACCTGATTCAACATGGATCAACTTGTTTGACTGTGGGTAACCTCACTCAGCTACTACAAACAAGTTGTAGCATCCTTGGTCGCACCCCTTGATGACTACAAACCCCACACCGGTGGCACTCTTTCCTGGGGCTAATCCCCCATGACCATTGGGCACCTCATCAAAACAAACAGCTTAATGCTTTGTAAGACTGACAGCCTGTGTAAACTACCAGGGCCTATGCATTGTTGCGGGCCCGGCCATCAATACCACGCCGGTACTCTGCAGCCCGGTGTAACCTCTGCCTGACCTTGGGCAGCCGGTCATTTACTAGCTTGTAGCGCTGCTGGTACTCCTTGCCAACGGTGGGTAGAGCCTCTAGGTCATCCCATTCACTCGTGCAAATTAAGGCCTGGCTGGCTTGAAATACCTGAGAGTTGAGGTCTGAAACTTGGTATGTGGGCTGCTGTGACCTAGGGGATGACAAGACTCTATTGGGCGAAAGTGTAATTCTCACTCGGTGTCGAGTTGCTGGGCCAGGTGTGGGGCTGAGACCCTGATTTTGGCTAAGGGAGTTGGCACCGTGTGACCAAAGTGACCTTTCATGAAATGTGAGTATGAGAGGTTGTAAAGGGTGGTTACAGCTGCCCAACCTAGTAGGTGGCATGTAAAAAGTCTAAGCCAGTGATGAGCTATGGCCCGTGTCCTAGGACCCTGTACAGGTTCCTAGCGTCATCATGGTCGTAGGACCCTGTACAGGGTCCTGTGTACCTGATGAGTGTAGATGTTTTAATCATTTCTTGCATCCCTATGTGATAGAACCATGTTAGGATTCCTCCATAGCTTGTGGTTGGATCTGTTGACCCCGTTTGGATGCTTTTGACCATGTGTGCCAGGACCCTGTACAGGGTCCTACGATGAGTGCCTTTCCTCACAGGGTCCTGGTACCACACCACAGGGTTCTGGCTCACAGGGTCCTGGCCCCTCACCACAGGGTTCTGGCACCACAGGGTCCTGGTACCACACCACAGGGTCCTGCTGCACACCTACAGGGTCCTGGCACCTGACCACAGGGTTCTGGCCCACAGGGTCCTGGCACCTCACCACAGGGTCCTGGCACCACAGGGTCCTGGCACCTCACCACAGGGTCCTGCTGCACACCTACAGGGTCCTGGCTTACAGGGTCCTGGTACCACATGACAGGGTCCTGGAACCACAGGGTCCTGGTCCCTCACCACAGGGTCCTTGCCCACAGGGTCCTGGCACCTCACCACAGGGTTCTGGCACCACACAACAGGGTTCTGGCACCACAGGGTCCTGCTGCACAGCCACAGGGTCCTGGACCACAGGGTTCTGGCACCACACCACAGGGTCCTGGCATCACAGGGTCATGGCATCACACCACAGGGTTCTGGCACCACACCACAGGGTCTGGCCCACAGGGTCCTGGCAACACCCCACAGGGTCCTGGCACCATACCACCAGGTTTGGGGCTACAGGGTCCTGCGACGTTTGTCTACAGGGTCCTGGCGCACGGCTACAGGGTCCTGCGACGTTTGTCTACAGGGTCCAGGCGCACGCCTACAAGGTCCTGCGACGTTTGTCTACAGGGTCCTGCCGCACGCCTACAGGGTCCTGCGACGTTTGTCTACAGGGTCCTGCCGCACACCCACAGGGTCCTGCGACGTTTGGCTACAGGGTCCTGCCGCACGCCTACAGGGTCCTGCGACGTTTGGCTACAGGGTTCTGCCGCACGCCTACAGGGTCCTGCGACCCACGTCTACAGGGTTCTGCCGCACGCCTACAGGGTCCTGCGACACATGTCTACAGGGTTCTGCCGCACGGCTACAGGGTTCTGCGACACATGTCTACAGGGTTCTGCCGCACGCCTACAGGGTCCTGCTGCATTAGTCTACAGGGTTCTGCCGCACGCCTACAGGGTCCTGCTGCATTAGTCTACAGGGTTCTGCCGCACGCCTACAGGGTCCTGCGACCCACGTCTACAGGGTTCTGCCGCACGCCTACAGGGTCCTGCTGCATTAGTCTACAGGGTTCTGCCGCACGCCTACAGGGTCCTGCTGCATTAGTCTACAGGGTTCTGCCGCACGCCTACAGGGTCCTGCGACACACGTCTACAGGGTTCTGCCGCACGCCTACAGGGTTGTGCGACACATGTCTACAGGGTTCTGCCGCACGCCTACAGGGTTCTGCGACACATGTCTACAGGGTTCTGCCGCACGGCTACAGGGTCCTACGACACACGTCTACAGGGTTCTGCCGCACGCCTACAGGGTCCTGTGACACACGTCTACAGGGTTCTGCCGCACGCCTACAGGGTCCTGCTGCATTAGTCTACAGGGTTCTGCCGCACGCCTACAGGGTCCTGCGACACACGTCTACAGGGTTCTGCCCCACGCCTACAGGGTTGTGCGACACATGTCTACAGGGTTCTGCCGCACGGCTACAGGGTCCTGCGACGTTTGTTTACAGGGTTCTGCCGCACGGCTACAGGGTCCTGCTGCATTAGTCTACAGGGTTCTGCCGCACGCCTACAGGGTCCTACGACACACGTCTACAGGGTTCTGCCGCACGCCTACAGGGTCCTGCGACATTTGCTTACAGGGTCTTGCCGTACGGCTACAGGGTCCTGGCCCACAGGGTTCAGGCACCACACCACAGGGTCCTGGCACCACATGGTCCTGGCTCCTCACCACAGGGTCCTGCTGCATACCTACAGGGTCCTGGCCTCTCACCACAGGGTCCTGGCACCACAGGGTTCTGTTCCTCACCACAGGGTCCTGGCTCCACAGGGTCCTGGTCCCTCACCACATGGTCCTGGCACCACTGGGTCCTGGCACCACACCACAGGGTCTTGCTGCACACCTACAGGGTCCTGGCTCCACACAGCAGAGTCTTGGTCCACTGGATCCTGGCATCACACCAAACCCTTTGCTGTAGCTGAACCCCAGTTTGCTGTCCATGCATTGTCAATCGTTAAATACGCTGATCAGGCCTGTATGGCTCTGAGATTCTGACCCACTGGCCTGCCATGCCGCGCCTGTTCCAGTCTGCCATCTTGGGCCCAATGCCCTCATCCTGGATGGGCTGAAACAACCCATGGTACAAGTCCCCCAGCTCTGAGGTGTTCATGGTGGTGTTGTCAGCCACTGTGTCAGGACGGCCAAAGCCATACAGCCTGGCGCAGCACGAGCCAGCCACCCCCACGTTGCCAGCATGCACTGTGTTGCCTCGGAACAACACCAGCTGCCCAGCCTTCACCAGGACCTCTGTGCCCAGTTGATGTGGCAAGGTCATGGCCAGGGCATCCATGTCCTTCACTTCCACCACTTGCTTCTGACCATCTGCCGTCCGCCGGCAATGGGCTGCAGCCAACCGGGACAGTTTGTGGCTGCCCATGTAGGCAACCAGGGGGAAGTCCTGGAGAGCCAGCAGAAACACCAGGCCGTCATCCATCCCTGGGCCAACAGGGAGGAAGTCGGTGTGGGGAGCCTGGGCCTGAGCCAGCTGCTGGGCCGGTGTAGTCACCATGTTCCCATTCCTGTTCAGGCGACGCTGCCAGGTGGGGTCAGTGATGATGGTAGCTAGGGCGTTCAGGGGGCGGCCCAGCAGCTGCCTCAGCACCGGCTGCAGGAGAGTGAGGTACTGGGCCAACACCTCCTTGGCCTCATCCACCTGCAAACACACCCAGAATGCTGTCCATTGTGCTTCATGCAGCCCTTACTCTAGGTAAGTTAGGAAATGCCGCAAAGGCTTGTGTCATCTGTTGCATACCTTAATCTATCTGTCTTCTCACCTGCTTCTTCTTCTCTTCTGTCAGCGCGTTGTACACAGCCGCGTTGTACGTGTCTGTCAACAGCGTTAGGGTGGTGTCAAGGTCGCCTCTGCTGTTCTTGTCCGACTTGGCCAACACCACCTGCACCCTCTGGCCAGTGCCATACTGTGTCTTGCTGTTGGCATTGACCGAGCTGAACACCATGTGGTTATAGACCCTGGTGATCAAGATGCTGGCCGCAACCACCGCTGCCATATCTATGGCTAGCTGGGGCAGCTGGAAGATGGTCAGGCCAAGAGCTAGAGCTGCTTGGCGACACTGCTCTAGCTCATGAGGCTGGTAGACCTTCCCTGTGTATGGCAGCAAGGTGGGCAGCTGATACACCATTCCCTGCGTGCAAGGTAGCAATGCACGACATGCTCACAAGTACCCGTCACTATCAATTCATATCAGCTAGTTATGCCTCTCGTACCTGTGTATTCTTGGGAAACCGCACTGCTCCTCCATGCAGCAGGGTGCCTCCTGTGCTTGCCTGCAAACACAATCCACACATATCCTACTGAGCCACAGCTGGAGTCAGTTAAACCGTTATCTAGGTTAGTGAAACCCTGCACCACGTAGCTGAAACCCTGCACAAGGTCAACGAAACCTTGCACAAGGTTTAAACCTGTTGTAGGCTTTTTGTAGCTGATTACCTGCTCTCCTGACTGGCCACCTCCAGTCAGGGCTGTGTTTGCCAACACGTTGAGCCTCCTTCTGCCCACCAGCTCCTCCTACATTCAGTGTGGTCGTTTACAAGTTGGAAATGCTGTTACGCCTCTTTGGCAGCTTGGGTCTCACCTCCAATCTGTTGACTGTGTCCTGCACGGTGTCCACCTTCTGAATCAGGCTCTGTATGAGGGCCTGCAATGGCAAATGAAGCAATGGTCAATGAAGCCACTGTCACAATGCACCATGATGCTGTCTTGCTCCTATGTGCTGTAATGTTGTGATCCTACCTGATCCTCGGCAGGCCTCGGCCTCTTGGATGATGAGGGACCAGCACCCTCCCCTCCAGGCTGCTGCTGCTCCTCTTCAGTCACCTGTCGCTGGTCCTGCTGCTGCTGCTGGTGCTGCTGCCCACCTGCTGCTGAGCCTGTCGCCCTGGGGCTGGTGCCCACCTGTGGCCACTGCCCTCTGCGTGTCTGTCGGCGGTGCTGCACTGGCGGATGGTGCTGATGCTGCCCTCCTGCTGCTGGTGTAGGCGACAGGGGAATGGAGGGGGCAAGGTTGAGTTGCACACGTGCTGCTGGTGCACGCCGCAGGACAGGTGAGAAGGCTGTGCTCCGCAGCACACCTGCAGGCAGGGCAGTTCCTAGGCCTGTGGTGGGGGCCTTCAATCCACGTACACCCGCTGTTGGTGTGGCGGGGGGCTGTCGCACAACCCCTGCTGAGGCTGGCTGTTGGACAGTGGTTGGGGCTGGGTGCTGCTGCACACCTGCTGCTGGGGATGGCTGGGGGGCAGGGGATGTGGCAGGGGGCTGCTGCACTCCTGCTGCTGGGGATGGCTGGGGGGCAGGGTATGGGGCAGGTGGCTGCTGAACTCCTGCTGCTGGTGATGGCTGGGGCGCAGGGGAGGGGGCAGGGGGCTGCTGCACTCCTGCTGCTGGGGACGGCTGGGGGGCAGGGGAGGGGGCTGGAGAGGGAAGGGTAGGGGGCTCAGTGCTCAACACAAACTGTGCCAAAGTAGCACAATCCTTTCTGCCCTGCACTTCACATAGGTACACATAATCTGTGTCACCCTGACTCTTCATCTCCGCATCTGCACATGATAGTTAACAGAGACATGAATGCATGGATACCTTGACGTTCTACTGGCAACTAGTCAACCAACTAACTCATCACCTCGCTTGTATACGCCCCACAAGCTAGCGAATGGCTTTAACCCCTCAGGGGGACTGGGTTCTTGTATGCCCTCGAAGTGGTCGTTGAAGTAGGCGAAGTACTTGTCCCACTTCAGCCTGTTTGGGGAACCTGGTTGGGGGTACTTCGTAGCAACCAATTTCCAGGTCCTGTATTGCAAACATGGCTCACACTTGGGCACGTCCTCATGAGCATTGGGGTGCATGGGCACTCACTTTTCCACTATCGCCTCTGTCTTACTCTGTGTGGCCATATCACAGGGCACAACATCGTCATTGCTGTACGGGGTGCCTGCAGCCACCGCTGCTGCCTTGGCTTCCAACAACCGGCAGCCAAACTTCGACTCCCACCCCCCATCTGCCTTCTGGATCTCTTCTGTCTTACGAGCTGTCCTCGGCACACGGGCCAGCTGCTTAGGTGTGGTCGGACGTCTGACCCAATCGTATGACCTACACGTTCAAGGGTACCAGTCCGATGATGAGGACCTGTACTAATGACGCAGTGGGTTGCATGCTATGGGTGCATGATGGTTGGATGCATGCAACCCACTTTTTGAAAGCCGCCAGCAACATCCAGTAGCTCAGCAACGCCAGGTAGGCTGGGTTGGCCTTGGTGAATTCCTTCCATACGAGGCCGATGATTGCCCGCATGGGGACATTCCACCTGGCCTCAACAGAGTTGCTGCCCAGTTTGGGGTATTCCCCTGGTACACAGCCGGGGATGGTGTACTGCACAACACACACCAAGACTGTTTCACTAACATTCACATCAGAGAGGAAGTTAGGTTGGTTACATGGCTACTCCATTCATTGCACAATCACCTGGCCCACAGCACGCGGGCACCACATCCGGATGTAATCGGGGGCGAACTTGCCCCAGAGCTTGACGGCATCTTGCTGCAAGGATGCATTGGGTATAGATAACCAAGGTGACATGGGCAGTAATGAATTGTGGCTATGGTCAATTGTTGCGTGAGCACTACACTAACCTCATATTTGCCCAACACACTGAAGGGCTTGTCGGCGTTAGGTGCATGATGTTTGTACTGAAATCACACGGGAACGATGGGTCATGGTTATCAAAGGACATTGAGGCACATGCAACGTGACCACAGCAAATCAGGCAGCATAGGCATGCAACACCATGCTCACCTGCGCCAGGATGATCTTACTGAACTCATCGGGGACCTGCTTCCCTCCTTTGCGCGCCCGTTTCTTGGCTGGCCTCTGCTTCTGCTTCTCTTGCTCCTCCTCCTCCCCCTCCATCTCCTCCTCGTCCGCCCCCTCACCCTCCTCCCCCTCATCCTCCTCCCCCTCATCCTCACCCTCCTCCCCCTCCCCCTCATCCTCCAGCGCCTCCTCCTCTCCCACACTCTCCCCTTCATCACCAGAAGAGGCAAAAGGCTCAAGTGGCTGCCCCCTTGGTCGCTGGGCCAAAGGCAATTCGTCGGACTCGTGCCCAGAATCAGCTGTGCGAGGGGCAGCAGCCTTAATCTGCAGCAACGATAGTTCATGGAGTTAATGAAAGCATGAAGGTGCCTGGCACGGTAAGGCATCGCGGCAGGCAGGCGGTATTGTTACGGAATTACTATACCTTCTTGTCGGTGGGCTTAGTGCCTGCCATCTTGTTGGCGACCGTGTTGCGGTACATTTCAAAGGATGTTGTTGCGGTTTGGAAAGACGGCGCCAACACGATGTTGTGGTGCTTACTCACAAAATTATCGTCCTCAGTGAACCAAAAGTCACTTTGTCGGCCAGCAAGCGACGCCGGGTGGGTACACAGAGAGCGGGCCGCGATGGCCAACGCGGGCCGCGATGGCCGGACACAATGCGACCATTTACTCTCCAGGCTTCCCAAGACAAAGGCAATCATGGTGAAGACAGCCTTTCAATGCCTAGTGTGCAGAGAATCAGGCAGCTTAAGAGGAATGCGCACTCACTGTTCCAAGAACCATCCCCAGTTCGTGGGAGCTGAAGGCACGAAGGCTTGGGCGGAGAGGCAGGCTATAGCGAAAGCTCAGTCCCCAGAGGCACAGCAACACACATCGCAAGAGTCGGCAGTAAGATGTCGCTTGCATTTAGTTAGTACGCGCTGACGTACATGTGCGCTTGAGGCGGCTAATGCGTGCACCTCATCGCGGACAATTTGCGCCACATGTTGTCCGCATGTTGTGACGACATGTGTGCAGGGGAGCTGTGGAGATGGAGGAGGGGTGGATGAGGACGGGCAAGGAGATGGAGGAGGGGTGGCTGAGGACGAACAAGGAGGCAGGGATCAGGGAGCCTCAGCGGGACAAGAGGGTGCCAGGATTCCAGAGGGTGCATGGAGGGGACAGGGAGGAGGGGACGAACAGCGTGGGAGGGGAGGGGAGGACAACATGGAGGGACAGCGCGGAGACAGAGAAGAGGGGGGTGTAGGAGGAAGGGGAGGAGTCGACGGAGGAGGGGACGGAGGTGGTAGTGATGACAGTGGGAGTGAAGACAGTGATGAGGAAGGGGAAGGGTATCCAGGAGGTCCCGGGGGTCCAGGAGGTCCAGGAGGTCCAGGAGGCCCAGGGGGTCCAGGAGAGCCGGGAGGCCCAGGGGGGCCAGAGGGGGATGAAGGAGGGGGGGATGGCGCCAGGGCACGTCGAAGCAAGGTGTTCAAGCTTGATGCCAACCTTCACCAACCCGTGTTCAGGTACTTAGAAATAACAGATATTAGTATCACAAGTAGGGAGCTGTTCAATATAGTAGTTGCTTGTCATTGTGCATGCCATTACAGGAACTGCCCCTTGACAGGCAAGGACATGATGGACGAGCTGAGCAGGCTGTTGGACATGAGGCTGACCAAGGAGCAGATGAAGGGGGTGTTGAAGCTGATCCGTAGGCTACTTGCAAACCAGCCTGATCTCAACCTCATCACCAGCTTCTACCAGCTGATGAGTTTGCAGGGCGTCCAGCACGCAAATGAGTACGAGGTGCATGTGTGCAACGCGGGCAAGGACAACAAGGCCAACAACAAGTACTGCCCAGGCTTCGCCTACCCGAAGATACGACGGTGAGGTCAGGGGAAAGGGTGTGGATTAGGCTATGCATACATGGCGCATTACACATGGTGTTTGTTGGGGTCAAGGTTACCTTCATGTGCATGCATGCATAGGTCTGAGTGGCTCGCCCACCAGGATGACAAGTGCTACTACTGTGAGACACCTCGCTTCCATGTGGACAAGAAGAAAGGTGAAACCAGTCTACATGGGCATGGTCAATTCTCAATGACACTTGTAGAGGTATACATATGTTGTAAGCTGCCCCTTGCTTGGTTACAGGGAGCCCACAGGAGATCACCTTGAAGCCTCGGTGGAGCATGTCTCTGTTCGGCTGGGACACAGTGGTGAAGAACATCATGGAGCGCAAGGACGTGATGACCTGGTTCAGGCGAGCTCGGGGCGTGGACCCACCTGCTGGCTCTTTCCGGGCAAGTGAGTAGGCATGGGTTGACCATGGCATAGAATTGACGGCATAGCCAGGTGATTAGTACAGTGACATGCACCATACCATGATGTTGTTGTTTGGCAGGCCCTGCATGGCGAGAGATGCAGCCCAAGCTACCAGAGGTTGTGGCCACCTCCCCCAACACAGCCCACTTCATGATTGGGGTTGACTGG
This sequence comes from Haematococcus lacustris, assembly GCA_030144725.1. Lineage (NCBI taxonomy): Eukaryota > Viridiplantae > Chlorophyta > Chlorophyceae > Chlamydomonadales > Haematococcaceae > Haematococcus > Haematococcus lacustris. Next base: position 13,662,806 of record JASKMD010000029.1, read on the forward strand.
ATGACCCTGGGCAAGAACGGCACCTGGTCAGTGGGTGTGATTCTGTTGAGGCTGCTGGATGTGCCGGCTGAGGTGTGCGGCAAGCGGGCGTGCAGCTCAGTGCTGGCCGTCATCAACGGAGGGAAGCACCAGTCTCACCTGACAGGCTACATGAAAGCCATCTGCCAGGAAGTCAGCAAGCACATCGAGGGCCCGGGTGACCTGGGTGTGATAGTGGAGCCACACCCAGGCCCAGGTGTTGATGGTGTGGCTCCAGCCCGTGTTGAGCCTGTCCGCATCATTGGAGTCCCAGTGGTATCAATCGCTGATACCCCAGCCACGTGAGTGAGACAAAGGCGAACAGCTTGCACCTACAAATGATTCCACCACCTCCCAATCCAGTCTATCCCTATACAACTTGTACCCTGCCATGTACCACCCACAAACATATTACAACCATTGAGGAATGAATTGCGTGATTGTGTGCATGTAGAGCCACTTTGACCAGGGCCATGGGCCACAGCGCCCTCAAGATGTGCTACAACTGCAACATCAGCAAGCCCCCAAACCCCCCCACAGAGAAGGCGCCCCTCGGCTACGACTTGCCAACGCTGCAGACCCTACCAGGCTCCAACCGGGAGGTATGTAACACTTGACACACACTTCAGCATGTGAAATTGAAATCAGACACAAGGATCCCTTGGCACACACCATCCTTGCTTGCGGTGGCGGACTGCAGGAGTATGTGCTCATCTATGACGTGCGCATGAAGTTCAGCCACGAGCAGATCATGGACCGAGGTGCCCCCTTCATCCATGGGTGGTCTCAAGGCGAACCTAGGGTGGTGGGCTGCCACGCTCAGCCCCTCCTGCCCCTGCTGCTGCAACACCTGGACGCCCGGTTGGCCCACCTGGTGCCTGTGTACCACAGCTTCATGTATGGCTTGCTGAAGCACCAGCTGGAGTGGTTCATGAGTGCAGATGGCCTTCACATTGATGTGCGGCGTGAGATAGTGAAGCGTGGAGCAGCCATTCAATCCCCATCTGACTTGGGACGGGACCTGGGAGACCTTGCCAACCGCACGTAAGCCATAATCATGTTGTGCAGTATGTCATAATCATATCACAACTGAATGGCAAGGATGATGACAATGCAAGGTGCATGTCATGACACGCTTATGATTGCCCGGGTGCTGCAATGCCCATGTGATCATGCAGTGGATGGCGCATGGAGGACTACAAGCACTGGTATGTGCACTTCTCACCCATCGTGTTGCGGGGCAACCTTTTGCCAGAGCCCTACCGTGGGTTGTGGACAGCCTTGGAGGGCGCTATGCTGCACTACTTGACACCTGGTAAATTACAAACAAGCATCTACAGGCACGGTCCCATGATGACTAACATATACCTAACAATCCCCCGGTGCATGATGACTAACATATACCTAACAATGAGGATTTGTCTGCCCAATTCAGGCTCGGAGAACAGCGCCACACCTGCGGGGATGGCGGCAGGCTATGCACATCTGAAGACCTATGCAGCCAGGTTGGAGCGCTGCCGCCGTGATCCTCTGCTTCCAGCTGCGCACGGCGACAACAAGGACAAGCTGTCTGTACCTACTGACCAAGTCTGCCCCAACCTCCACACAACGGCTTGCAGGTGAGAGTTTTAACAGTAGCATGCAGGCCAACCTTACCAATCAACAATGCATGCATCAGCAGGCAGACCATGCATGAACATGGAATCATGGCTGTGGTGTGCACAGGCTGTTCATGCAAGAGAGCAATGTGGGCAGGACATACCTGTTTGGCGAGCTCTGGATCGAGCGTGACCTGCATGACTTGAAGTCCATCACCACCAGCGGCATTCCTGGAGCCCAGCTGGATGCCCACATTGCCATGCGGGTGGCCGGGCATAACGCCAGCAAGAGGCTGCTTGACCGGGCTGAGCCGGAGGCACAGCAGGACTACAAGGCCCGCCTGAAGGATGAGCTGACACAGGACGGGCAGCAGGCCCTGCTGCTGGGAGCAGGCAATGCAGAGTGCCCACTGCAGAACAGCCCGGGTGCCATGATGAGGGGCTGCATAAAGGCAGTCCAGGATCTGCAGAAAAGCGACGATGCCACCCCATGGCGCCCATGGCACGTCAAGCAGGTGTTCGGTGAGGCCCTAACCGCAAGGGAGGCAGAGGAGGAGGCCAAGGAGGATCTACAGGTCGCTGACCCTGCACCCCCGTATCCAGTGCGGTACTACCAGCGAGCAGACTGCAATGGCACCATCGTGTTCAGCAGTGTGTACAAACGCCCCTCAACCCGCAACAACACCTGGGTCAGCATCCCGTTCAGGCTCGATGACGACAAGTGGGCCATTTGGGCTGGCCATGTGCTGTTCTGGGTTCGTTTGGAGCACCCCAAGCTGCCTGGGGTGTTCCTACGCCTAGCAGTCAGCCGCATCTACTTGACCCGCCCTACATCCCACCCCTCATGTTTGGCAGCAACTGGTCAGGCTGTTCCCAGGCCACAGCAAGCAGCAGGAGCTGGAGCAGTGGCTAACGCAGGAGGCCAGGGGGGGGGAGAGCCACCAGGAGACGGAGATGCAGAAGGGGCTGCTGGGCCCAGCGGTATAGGTGGGCCACAGCAGCACAGGTCAGCAAAGCGTGGGGTGGAGCAGGCAGCAGCGGAGGCAGCCAGCACAGGTGGCACCAGGAAGTCCCAGAGGCTTGCAGCCGGTGCATCACAGCGGCAGGCTGACCCCCATCCACCAATTGAGGACCGCCCGCAGCAGTCAGCCATGGGCAGCATGCACCAGGGCTATGGAGATCAGCATTGGTATATGTTTGATGCCACCAAGATCTTCACAGTCTTTGTGACCAGCTTTGAGGACGGGGAGGGCTACGGCCGTATGTTCTTTGTGCCAGCGCACAGCCTCAGCCGCAGCTAGAACCCTGTAGACGTGCTGCAGAACCCTGTGAACGTGTGTCGCAGGACCCTGTAGGCGTGCTGCAGAACCCTGTAGACATGTGTCGCAGAACCCTGTAGGCGTGCGGCAGAACCCTGTAGACGTGGGTAGCACAACCCTGTAGGCGTGCAGCAGAACCCTGTAGACGTGGGTCGCACAACCCTGTAGGCATGCGGCAGAACCCTGTAGGCGTGCTGCAGAACCCTGTAGACATGTGTGGCAGGACCCTGTAGCCGTGCGGCAGAACCCTGTAGCCATGTGTGGCAGGACCCTGTAGGCGTGCGGCAGAACCCTGTAGACATGTGTCGCAGGACCCTGTAGGCGTGCGGCAGAACCCTGTAGACATGTGTGGCAGAACCCTGTAGCCGTGCGGCAGAACCCTGTAGACATGTGTGGCAGGACCCTGTAGCCGTGCGGCAGAACCCTGTAGCCATGTGTGGCAGAACCCTGTAGGCGTGCGGCAGAACCCTGTAGACAAATGTCGCAGGACCCTGTAGCCGTGCGGCAGAACCCTGTGAGAAAGTGTGGCAGGACCCTGTAGCCGTGCGGCAAAACCCTGTGAGAACGTGTCGCAGGACCCTGTAGCCGTGCGGCAGAACCCTGTGAGAAAGTGTCGCAGGACCCTGTAGGCGTGCGGCAAAACCCTGTGAGAACGTGTCGCAGGACCCTGTAGCCGTGCGGCAAAACCCTGTGAGAACGTGTCGCAAAACCCTGTAGCCGTGCGGCAAAACCCTGTGAGAAAGTGTCGCAGGACCCTGTAGCCGTGCGGCAGAACCCTGTAGCCATGTGTGGCAGGACCCTGTAGCCGTGCGGCAGAACCCTGTAGACAAATGTCGCAGGACCCTGTAGCCGTGCGGCAGAACCCTGTGAGAAAGTGTCGCAGGACCCTGTAGCCGTGCGGCAGAACCCTGTGAGAATGTGTCGCAGGACCCTGTAGCCGTGCGGCAGAACCCTGTGAGAAAGTGTCGCAAAACCCTGTAGCCGTGCGGCAGAACCCTGTGAGAACGTGTCGCAAAACCCTGTAGCCGTGCGGCAGGACCCTGTGAGAACGTGTCGCAAAACCCTGTAGCCGTGCGGCAGAACCCTGTGAGAACGTGTCGCAGGACCCTGTAGCCGTGCGGCATAACCCTGTGAGAATGTGTCGCAGGACCCTGTAGCCGTGCGGCAGAACCCTGTGGCCTAGGACCCTGTACAGGGTCGGTAGGACCCTGTACAGGGTTAGGTAACTTTTCAAATAGTTATAACATCGCAGCAACTTTGAGTTTTTCAACGATTACAACGGCGATGAGTCGGCCTTTCCTGGGGCTATCTGCAGTATGCCTCCCGGGAAGAAATGACGTAGGCGACTTCCGGCCTTAATCGGCGCGAGTGTTGGCACAGCTCCAGGGGGCGCTGCTTGCTCTCCCCAATGCGCTGGAAGTTGAGGCAGGGGTTGGTGTCCCGGTCCAGCCACCTGCCCCATGGGGGGGCCTGGGGTCGTGGGGCTGGGCCAGGTGGGGCCTGGGCAGGGGGCTGGTCCTGGGGATCCCAGATGTCCAGCTGCATTGGGGGGGGCAGCTGGGCTGGGGCGGCTGTTGTGCGGGGGGAGCTGTGTGTGGCAAGGCGGGGGTGGGCATAGAGAGGGCAGGCTGGGTCAGGTGGGGGAGGGGCCTGGGGCTAGACCTGCTGCTGGGAAGTGCTGCCGCTGCTGGGTTGGACAAGGCTGTCCTAGGAAGGACTGGAGCAACAGAGTGAGACTCAGGACAGCCGTTAGGCAGCATTGCTTGCTGCCCATGGTCATGCGCTTGTGAATCTCAGCCACAACAGCGTCGACTTGAGCTGGGCCACGCAGGCCAGCCTTGACGACCTGGCGACGCTGTCCAATCACTACCTTGGCAGCCTGCCCCTGCCCCTGGACTTGCTGCCTACTGCCACTAGCACCTGCAGACACGGGAAAGCACAGCACACGCACGGCAGGACTTGATGCACGGAGTCCCAGTGTCGCGTGGGGCACACTGTGTCGCGTCGTCAGTTAGCTTCGGGGCCTTCGTCGAGCTTTGCGGCTTACCAGCTGCGGAGGGTGCTGGGGAGACGGCGCGCTTGCGGTTCCTCTTCGCTGACATCACAGGGACTGAGCAACACCATCGGAGCGGAGTGGCCGTGCTGGGAGGTGCATCAAATCGCCGTCCAACCGGAGAGCCGGCAACCGGAGTGAGCCGGAGGTGAGATCCATTACATATAAATTACATGGTGTTTATGCCAGGCAACAGGCACCTCACAGCCGTACCAGGCAGGCAGTGAAGGCGTAGCTGAGACTTTCAGACACCTAACCTGACGCCTTCAGACCTAACCTGCCTAAGCCGGGCAGGCCAGGCCAAGAGTGCGTGTACGTGCCCGGCTGGGCTCTATTGCACAAGAGGCGGCGCAAGTGGCCAGTGGCCAGGTACAGCAAGTCAACCCCACCACGAAACACTCAACCCCTCACAACTGGATGTGTGTGAACAAGAGCCTTTGTAAGCCATTACAGTTATGAACTCGCAATTAGTCTATGAAACCAACTTACGTATTGATTGGCGAGAGGGCTGTAGGTGCAGGTTCTGCCAGCTCGCTTGTGTGTAAGCGTTGTGTGCAGTTGCGGGGTGAGTCCGAGGGGGAAACCTGCCCGTCCGCCCGCCCATCATTTGCCCATCAAGACCACTTCGTTACGCCGGGTTGTCGCGTCGATGCACGCGTTGCCAGTTTGGCAACGCAACTTCCGCGCGCGCGCTGGTGACTGCGGGAGTGACCCACACCCTGTCAAGCTGGTGAAAAGTGGACGGACACGCGTTTTAGTAGTACGGAACTAGCAGCACATCTCAGTCAGAGCAGCGCACACGAACGGCAGCTTGTACCAGGCTCCAGTACCAGCCCAGTTTACCAAGCAGCGACAAGAGCACAATGGCTGACGAGGGATACAAGGCTCTTATCCTCGTCGGTGGCTACGGCACGCGCTTGAGGCCATTGACTTTGAGCTGCCCCAAGCCGCTTGTGGAGTTTGCCAACATCCCGATGATTGTGCACCAGATACAGGTGGGTCCAGTGCCATTGCACGGCTGTCCCCAAGATGCGACGGACCTGGCACCAACAGCTTTCGAGCGGGATGCGGGCCTGTAGGCTCTAAAGATTGCTGGAGTTAATGAGGTGGTGCTGGCCATCAACTATCGCCCAGAGGTGGGCGCCCAGGCTTAAACAATAACAAGCTGTCACGGGACATGCGACACGGGACAGCGCCGCGCGATGCGTGCAGGTGATGTACAATTTCATCAATGAATGGCAGGACAAGCTGGGCGTGAAGATCGTGTGCTCCCAGGTACAGCTGGCGAGCAGCTGGTGCAGCACTAGCCACTATTGGACAGCATCTTGGTCTTAGCAGCGGTTATGGCTATTGCAGCACAGCATGCTCCTGCCTTCCAATAGATGGGCTGTTTGTGTATGGTCCCACCCTGAGCTTGCAGGAGAAAGAGCCCATGGGCACTGCTGGTCCTCTTGCTTTGGCTCGTCACCTCCTTGATGATGGCACTGGCAAGCCCTTCTTTGTGTTGAACAGGTCAGTCACAGCGCCTGTGTACCCTCGGCAACGCTGAATGCACTGGCTTCAAGTAGTGCCACACAGCAGCCTGGCCCACTGTCAGTGGCGTTATGTGTCCTGATTTCCCCGCAGTGATGTGATCTGTGACTACCCCATGAAGGAAATGCTCGATTTCCACAAAGCCCGCAATGCCGAGGCAACTATCCTCGTCACCAAGGTGGGTGCCTGGTGATGCACAGTTTCTCAGCCTGATGCCTCTGATGCACAAAGCATGAGCTAGGGCATGATGTCCTGGCGCATGTGGCATGCAGATTGACGACCCTACCAAGTATGGCGTGGTAGTCATGGACGAGTATGGTCTTGTGCAGCGTTTTGTGGAGAAGCCCAAGGTACTGCCCACAGCTAGCCTACCTGCATGCAGCATTGAGTGGCCTATGGCTTGGGAGCGAGACCTGCCACTGTGGCTCAGCATCTCTGTTCATGGCCTGCAGGAGTTTGTGGGTGACAAGATCAATGCTGGTATCTACGTGTGTTCCTCAACAGTGCTCAACCGCATCGAGTTGCGCCCCACCTCCATTGAGCGGGAGGTGAGCTGTGCCAGCTGGCAAACACAGCAGCCGTGCTTCAGGGGCTGCACTGACAGCCCCTGCTTGGCAAGCAGCTGCAGGCCATGGAGGCGCATGATGGACAGCAGCAGTGTGGTTGCAGCCTGCAATGCCCCCTGGGTTAACCGTCTTGACTTGTCCTGAGGGGTGCAGGTGTTCCCTCACATTGCTGCTGACAGCCAGCTGTACGCCTACACCCTCAGTGGCTACTGGATGGACATTGGACAGCCCAAGGACTACCTGAAGGGTGTGTGTGGCATGGTGTACTGCAAACAGCTGCTTACCCAGTCTGACCACTGTTGGTCTGTCTTTCAGCTTGCGCTCCATGCATTCTGAATGGCAGTCGTAGCCACTGCCAAGTGCATCAGCACCAGGTGCCATGCCTGGCAGGAGACGCAAGTGGTCTTGCCCTTGTTGCTGTGCCTGGCAGGTTTGCACCTGCACCTGGACAGCCTGCGCATCCACAAGAGCTTTGCGCTGACCAAAGGCCCTGATTTCAAGGGCAATGTGCTGATTGACCCTACCGCCAAGATTGGCAGCGGTTGCAGCATCGGCCCTGACGTGTCCATTGGGGCGGGCTGCAAGATCGGCAATGGCGTGCGCCTCAGCCACTGTGTCATCATGCGTGGCGTGTCCATCAAAGACCACTCCAAGGCAAGGCCACAGGGTAAAGGGCAGTGGCACCTAGCACCCCCTGCCACACCTGCCTGCTGGCCCACTGGCAGCACAGTGCTCGCAGGCCAAATACTGAGGTGTACCCCACCTCTGCGCTGCCAGCCCTGCAATGTTCTGCAAGGCTGATGCTATGCCCTGTTAGGGGACTTGATGGAAGTTTGGGACCCTCCACATAGGGCATACATCGGTCTTCGTAGTGACTGGCATAGTTGCAGCACGGGCCAAAAGATGGTGATATCCAGAACATCATCAGCCTGAGACCAGGCCAGGCCCACAGCGTGTACCAGTGCTGGCTGCGCAGGTGGAGCGCTCCATCATCGGATGGGAGGGTCGCATTGGTGCCTGGACACGCATGGAGAACTGCTGCGTGCTGGGCGAGGATGTGGAGGTAAGCAGGCACGCAGCTGAGGTGCTTGCAGTTGCAGCTGGGTGCCAGCGTCCTGGCCTCTGGGGTGGGATGAGCTGCAGTGCTGCCGCTTGCACCTGTTGTGGTCATGCATGTTTCCTGCGCCGTATTGCAGGTCAAGGACGAGCTGTACTTGAATGGCGCAGTCATTCTGCCCCACAAAGAGATTAAGGAGAGTGTGCCTACGCCAGCCATCATCCTGTAAACCCAGGAGCTGGGCGCCGCCATGGCACCTCTCCCGCCCCTCGCCCCTTGGCAACACCCGCCCTTGACATTGCATATGTGACCTTTGACTAGTTAAATTCAGGCTTGCATGGACTGGCATCCAAGGGCCCGCCAACCGCCCATCCAGCTCGGGCATTGCCTTCCCAGGACATACACAGGAGGCTGGGCCCAGACGCATGCACTTGACAGGGTTACGGCAACAGCTAGGTTGTTGAGTGAGCTGCATGACTTGGACAGATGGGTAGACAGCTCGGTATGTGTAGCTGTAGGTGTTGTAGGTCGTCTAGTTGATACATCATGACTGTAAGGATGGGGTCGACGACGGGTGTCTCCTAGCGCGCCACATCGCCATGCGAGCCAGCCGGTCCGAGCTTCAGGCCCCCTCACTCGGCCCGTCATGTACACAATGGTATGCTGTTGCTTCTAGGGCGGTTCCCCCCCAGAGGTTATATTAGCTCATGATAGTTCCCGGTTTGCTCATATTAGCTCATACTAGCTCATATCAGCTCCCGGTTACCTCAGATCAGCTCCCGATAGATCATATCAGCTCATATCAGCTCAAATCAGCTCATATTAGCTCCCGGTACTAGCTCCCGCCTCTTCAACTAGCGCTAATAATGCGCCACTTTTGGCTCGGAACTAATATTAGCGGACACGCCCTAGTTGCTTCATGCCATCTCACAAGGCCACATGCTGACCGCATGCAGCCGTAGTACACAGCAGCACACAACAATCCATCGAACATCATCAGTCACATTCATCGCAATTGGGGCTGTGCTGTGCTGCCACCAGCGGGAACATTCTAGAGACACGCGATAAGAAAGGCGTCATACTTTCGTTCGCGAGCAGAAGCAATCGTTTGACAACGCACGAGGAGCGAGGCACGAAGAGCGTGTGTAATAGTAAAGCAAATGGCAGACTCTGCAAAGGCGGGGCGGGCATTCCTTGCGCACATGTACAATGAGCGGGCATGGCTTACGCACATGACACTAAGGCCAACGGACTGCGCTGCATGCACAGGGCGTGTATAGCTACGATTACTTCGCAGCTGGCACCTGCTCTTCCCAGCCAGCCCCACCCCCAAAAGTGAGCTACAGAGCAGTGTCTGAGCACACGGGATGCTGCTGTCCCACCTCTCCTGTGCCTCCTGCTAGCCCCCTCCATCCATGCACTGCAGATATTGACTGAGGAGGAGATTGCCGCCCAGAAGCAGCTGGAGCAGCAGCGTCAAGCAGAGGGCACGAGCACATGGAATTCAGCTGGCACGGTAGGGAGCAGGTCACTGTCCTCCACCATGCAAGTGCTGCCACCGCAAGCAGAGCCCAGTGCCGCGACCGCAACCAGTGCAGCCACAACCAGTGCTGCTACCATTGCTGCCACCGCAAGCAGTGCCCCTGGCCCTGTGCTTCACGTGGTGTTGTGTAAGCCTTAGCCTTAGCCTCAGCCTCGACACACAGCACCATCCTCCTTCTTATGGCTAGTGGGGCAGCGCTGGCAGTCTCCCTGCTCTATAGGCTCTCCTTATCCCATGGGCAGCCTTGCCAGCTCCCAGCTCCCGAGTGATGGCGCGATTCTAAACCACTGGATCACCCGTAAGGCTTGCTGAATGAAGGCTCAGTCAAGACGTGGCATGTTGGCATGTTGGCAGGTGCAGCCGAGACATGCCACTCCGCACCTAAGAATGTGGGGCACTACCCTTCCATGCAGTCCAGACACGTTACATCCCATCTGTGGGTGCCATATCCTATACCCCATGTTCCACATACATATCCAATCAAGAGGGCGAGCAAGCACACCGCCTTTCTACTGCTGGTCTGGTCTGCAGCGCTTCTCCCATCAGCCCAGCGGGCAGCAAGCACCAACGCAATGGCAGAATGATGAGACCCTCACTAGGGGTGTCAGTGTAGGGTACACCCCCTCGCACACATATGGCATGGGCGTCTTCCGCCTATACTATTGCCTGACCCCTGTGTCAGGGCTACAGCCTGGACCTGGCATGACCAGCATGCACTTGTGTAAGCTTATAAAAGCTTAAAGCAAGGCAACGCTACTGTACCCCAGCCTGCTGCTGTCAGGCCTGGGGTGAGCGGTCTCACAGCCGCTTGTAGCCAAGTTCTGGGTACTCCCTGCCCTTGGCTGGCAGCTCATGCAGGTCTGGCCACCAGCACCATTACAGAGGGCGCCACTTGCTCTCCTTTAATACACTGCATGTGCAATGCTGCGTTTCAGTCCCGGTCTAACCACCTGCCTGGCTGCGGTGCTGGTTTGGCTTTGACGGCCTTGCCCAGGCCTTTGCCCTTGGTGGGTTGGGTGGACTCAGCTGCCTGCTCAGCCTTGGTGCGCTTGCTGCGCTTGGCTGGCCGGGGATCCCTGTGGCTGCTTGCTGTGTAGCTGCCTGCCTATGTTGGAGCTTTGGCGCTTGGAGCTATGTTGGAGCTTATGTATTGGAGCTATGTTGGAGCTTATGGCAGGGGGTCACTGCAGGGCACCACATCAGGTGCCGCACTGGCTGGTCGATCTACTGGCTCCATGCTGGGCGCAGCAAGCAGTGGTGCACCTGTACTACTGAGAGCTTCCAACCCACAGGCCCGGTGCGCTGCTCAAGGTCCACCTGCACCTCACAGGGCTGCTGGCCATTCACTGCTGCACTGACCCAAGTAAAACTGCTGAGCTGACGAGCGGATTCATCCCGCAGTGCCACCTTGCCTGGCCACTGGTCGGCACCCCTGGGCCTGCGAAGTGCCTAGCAGCACACCACCTGCTGAGCTTAGGGGGGCCACCCTCCAGGTCCAGTCACCATCGTCATCATTGACATTCATCCACTGTCACTGCCACAACTCTTGTGATGATTGGAGTTTTCCTCAATGTCTTGGTGATGCGATGCCCCTCCACCTGTCTAAATGTGCTGCCTTCCTGTTATGGCTGGGACGAGGATGGCTCAGCAACTGCCCAACTGGGTGTGGGCACATTGGCTGGCTGGGCTGCATGACGCACTTCATGGTGCTGAGGCCGCCAACCCTGACCTTGGGGACCCTGAACCCGTGAAAGCCCTCAAGCCCTGAAAACTCTACTCACCTTCATATGGGCTGTCTGTCTGACTAACCTGTCATAGTCGCAAGCCCGGCTATGGTCCTGTGTGTAGGGGTCTTGCGCTATTGGTATCTACAGCTGCATGCCATCATTCAACTTCATATCCAACACTGTTGCTCATTGGCCTCAATGGCCATGCTGGTGCCTGAGACAAACAAAACTTATTCAACAAGGAACAACTTGTTTGACTGTGGGTAATCTCACTCAATTACTACGACAGTTACTAAGACCTCAGCGGAGCTTGTTTACGTTGTTCGGACGTCGCAGCTGGGAGACAGCTTACAGTGCGGTGCAGCTTACAGCGGGCTCATGGAGGTTTGGAGGATGCTGGTGCCTCAGACCGTCCCTGTCTTGCACCTTTTGTGCAGTTTGAGGAGAGGAGTTGGTTCGAGTGGGCCAAGGAGCGGCTGTGTGGCATGCTTGCTGGCAAGAACTGTGGCCAGTCCGTCACCATCACAGCAGTCACAGATGTCAGTGGCCATGCGAATGCCTGGATAGTGCGGGGCAAGAAGAGGCATGGCTTCGACCTGGAGTTCACAGTGGCATGGAGCTGGGCAGGCGCTGCAACTGTGAAGGGCACATGCAGGTGAGGAGCATGGTCTGCATGAGGTCCGTAGGGCTGAAATGAGGCCCTGCCCCGTCAGCAAGCCCAATGTGAAGTCCATTGCAGGCAGCATCATGCCATGGCCATGCAGCAAAGTGCCGCTAACAATGCTGAGTCAGCCGCTGGCTGTGACATGGCTGCGTGTCCATGTAAGGTCATCAGAGCCGTCCTGTCATGCCATGCAGCATACTGGCAGGCAACCTGATGCTGATGATGATGGCTTGGTGTTTGCTGTAGGGTCCCCAGCATTGCCAGTGACGAGCTTGACGAGCTGCGTGTGGAGCCGCCAGAAGTCACCCCGAAGCTGCCCAGCCATGCGGCTCATGAGAGTGCAGCATGCAAAGCTGCTGCCGCCTCTCTGCCGCCCGCCCTCCAAACCTCCCTGGCTGACTTGTTGGTCGAGTTGCGCCAAAAATGAATCATTGGAGTGATCGTGAAGAGTGCTGAGGGACAGGCACTGACGGCTATGCTGGTCTAGCATCCATGCTGCTCAGGCATCTGTGCGGCATCCATACAAGAAATGTGTGGGCCTGTGCGCTTGCCACACCTCCACCCACCTGGTTGTGACTGGGTGTCCATTGAACATGGGGTGTGAAGAATCAGGCAGGCAGCTGCGGAGGGGTGCATGCTAAAAATGAGAAACCAGGCTTGCATGTCCCATGCATCAACCGCCTACTGTTGCCCACTGGTTGCCCACTGGTAATGTCCCAGCATGGCGTTGTGGGAGGGATGTGAGGAGGGTTGTGGTGTGAGAGCCAGCAGGCCAGGCAGCGCCCCCTGGCACGGTACTGCTACGACAGGTTGATGTGTGTCTGGCTGCCATGCCCGTGCAGCCAACTGAAGCGACCAGGTGGGTCAGGCAGCAGCTCAGGACACAGGCAACCCCATGCCTGACCCAAGCCTGACTGAACGGCTCCTGCAGTGGACCATGGGGCTTGGCTAGGCACCATGTGTCAGTGTTAGGTTAGGCACCCTGCTTAGTGTGGTTGTAAGCCAACCTGATGCACTGCTATAGGAAGTGGGAAGCATGCGTGCATGCACTCATGAGCCAAGAAACTTGGCAGCCATGAGCACGACTGTGCAAATGGCGTGGTGTAGTCGGTTGTCAGCTGCAAGCTGTTGCATGCTAGTGACCATGCTATCACGTGACAGGATTGTTGACGATCTCGTGCTATTACACGCATGTTAGCTCACTGGTACTAGTAGTGGTAGCGTCGTGAGTTGACGACTACATGGCTGCGACAGGGAACAGGGGCAATGTTCCCTTTTTGTAACCACGCATGGAGGACAGGCACATAGACCTGGACAGGCTCTCACAGCTCAGTTTTTTTAAGGAAGTTACTGACCAATGCAACGGGGGACCACCATCGCGGGTTAAGCTGAATGCCGTGGCCCTCCTGCTTCTCTAGATACACTTCTATACCTCCGCCTTGAATATGCACACATTATTGATGGCTTCCTGTTTTTATTCAGTTCCTGTATAATGCGCCTTGCACATAGCAGCCATCAGATGGATGGGACGGTTGGGTGGGGTGCTCTCGGACAGACATGGAGTGCCCTTTCCCCTAATGCCAGGGCCGGCCAAAGCGCCCACCCGGCGCCGAGCAGTTGGCTCAGGGCGCAGGGCTGCAACCAGCAGCGCTCAATCGTCCAGCTCCGCGTCATCGTCATCGCTGCTAGCAATGCGCGCTCGCCGCCGGCAGGCGGCGACAGCCCTGCTGGCAGCTGCCTTGCTTGCCATGCCGGGCCCCTCGTCTTCCTGCTGCTGCACCGCCAGGGCGGCTGCCTTGCCCCCAGCCACCGCCTCCTCTGCCTCCTCCTCTTCCTCCCCGTACCGCCCTTCAGGGGCGGCACACGCCTCATCCCCTCCAGCTCCTGCCCCGCCTGCCGGGTTCTGCCCAACACCCTCACCCGTGGCCTCGTCACGCTCGTCGGCACTTGCCAATGCAAGCGCTGCTTCATCACTCTTATGGATGACACTGGCTGCCGTCACCGCTTTGCTGGCAGCTGCGGCCCTGAGAGCTGCTGCCTGGCTGTGCGCTGTCACAGCGCACGCCTCCATGGCTGCTGCCACGGCAGCAGGACCGCCATGCAGTCCAGCAAGGTCAACCCAGCGCACAGCGGCCTGACTAGCACCCCCATGACCTGCCAGCAGGTCACGGGTCTCACACTCCGTGTTCAATGAAAGCGTGAATAGCCGGCGGAGTTCCTCTTGTGTGAAGTGGCGACCGGCTGCTGGACCGTCACCGCTGGCAATGGTAGCGCTGGCGAGGTCACCCTTCATGATCTGTAAGTGCATGGGCCAGCCATGCCAGCAGCAGCAACATGCAGCCATCGCGTCAGTCACGCAGGGTAAGGAGGACACAGGCCAGGACTGCAAGGGTCAGTGTTGCTGTGTGTTGCTGTGTGTTGCTGTGTACACAGTGCATTGGCGGAGGTGTGCCATGCCATTCAAAGGCTTAAGCAGCAGCGTCCAGTAGCCACAGCACCCTGTAGAGGGCGGTCAGTAGAGGGCGGTCACCCTGGGATGGTCACCCTGGGACCCAGCATGCAACTGCATCTGCTTTTGGGTTGTGCACAGCATCTCGTCTGTCTGTCTGCCTGCTCAACGAACAGTCCCATTGCTAAAGCCCAACAACAGGCACGGTAGCCTGTATGCAGGCATAGTCCTGCTGCCTGGCCAGGGTTCCACTTGCCTGCCTCTGGAAGATCTTTTCCTCTAGAGTGCCTGTAGTCAGCAGGCGCCACACACTGCACGGCCGCTTCTGACCGTCACGGTAGATGCGTGCCATGGCTGCGCTCAGCAGCACAGCAAGGCACCACATTGGGGTGTCCCTACACTCCCTGCCCCGCTCACCCTATATTAAGCAAGCCTACATGACTGGTCGAGTGTGATATCTTGCAGCAACGCAGGTGATATGCCATGTGGGGTGCCATGGCAGTCAATGGCGGTGCTGGCAGCTGGTTGTGCTGCAAATGCCTGGTGGCATGCAGCATGATACATAATGAAGGTTAACAATGGTAATGATGATGTAGTTGGCTAAGGGATGTATACTGGGCGCTGTGGCTGGATGGGCGCTGGGCTAGCTGACCTGTGCTGATGTCCTGCACTGGGCACACCACACCAACAGGACTCCAACTGACACCTGACACCTGACTGCAGTGCACCAGGCAGGCTCACCTTGTAGGTCGGCTGCTGGGTTCCAGTCTGAGTCATACAGCACAAGGTGGTTGGCGCCAATCAGGTTCAAGCCAGCTCCACCCGCCCGCGTGGATAGGAAGAACACTTGGCCAATGCCCAGATTGTTGAAGCTGTCCACGATGGCCTGTCGCTCCCCTACCCCTGTGTTGCCATCAATGCGTACGGTGCGCAACCTTCGCTTCACAACAGCAGCCAGCAGCAGCCAGTGCTTTAGCAAGCAGAAGGCAGCAAGGGTGGTAAGGCAGCATGGGTCTGCCAGGGGCAGCAGCCGCAGCATGCCCAGCTCTGCCAGCCAGTGTGCTTCTTGAGCTGTCGCTCTGCTGTCGTGCAGCCAGATCGATGCGCAGGACATGGCAGGCAGGACATGGCAGGCAGAGCAGCTTGTGACATCTGGAGGCATTACCCACCCCCGGGGTGTGGCCAGCAGGTTGTCGATGAGGTCCAGGGCTGAGGTGGAGGTGGACACCACCACCACCCGCTCACCGGCTGCCGCAATGGCCTCCAGCAGGCTGCCCAGCACCACGAGCTTGCCTGGACAGCAGCAAGCAGCAGGGGCCACGGTGCAAACGCACGGGTGCAAGGTCATGGCGCAAGCACACAGGGACAGGGGCAGGCTGCTCCTACAGGTCAATCCTCCTCCTCGCCCCAGGCAGCAGGTGTTGCTGGTAGCCCATATCGACCCAACCTCCCACAGCTCAGCTTACCACAGCTTTCCAACCACATGTGCTGGTGCATGGCTTACATAGGCATGCCATCCTCATGACAGCTTGCCTGCCACAACATGGCCCTCAGTATAGCACGCGCACCAGCAGCTGTTGGGTCCTGCTTTGCCAGGTCCAACCCAGAAGGCACCCAGGACTTGGCAATGCCTGCGCCCTCCCCTGTTTGGGCCTGCCGCACAGCGGCCTTGGCAGCAGCATTGGCAGCCGCCTTGCTGCGTGGGGCTGCAGGGCCACCCTGCTTGTCCTGTGTGGCGCTGCCAGCCTCATCACCGGCCAGCAGTCCAGGGTGGTTGCACAGCTTCTTCAAGGCTGCACGGGGCAGGGGCAGGGCTTGCATGGAGCCCTGATGCCATGCAACAGTTTCAGGAGCTTGTGCCAAGCACGGTGTGGTAGTGGCGTGTGGTGTGGGTGATGGAAGCTGTGGCAAGAGGTGCAGGTGCAAGGTGGCAGTGGAGTGTCCCTGGGCAGCAGCAGGGAGTGACATTGGGCTCCAGGGGACTCTGGGAAGCCCCCTGGCTGGAGCCGAGAATACCTTTGGTCTTCAGGCCTTGCTGCCCTGGAGCCCTGCCTTCCTCCTGCCCTCCTGCCCTCCTGCTGCCCTGCCCTCCTGCTGCCCTGCCCTCCTGCTGCCCTGCCCCAGCACCCCTGCTGACCTGCCCCCACCCCCCTGTCTGACCGGGTCCCTACACCTCTGCTGCATTGCCATTGGATGACCTTTGTGCCCATGTTGCCCTGCTGCCCTGGCCCTTACCCCCCTGCCGCTCTGCCGCTCTGCCCAGCCTGACCTGTGAGGGCACCCAGGGTTTCGTCAGCCATCCCGCTGCTGCTGGCCATCAGGGACAGCACCTTGCGCAACACATGCTGGTACACAGTGACCTGCAGCAGCAGCAGCAGCGGCAGGTTAAGCAGCAGCAGCAGCAGCAGCAGCAGCAGCTTGAGCAGCAGCAGCAGGTTAAGCAGCAGCAGCAGCAGCAGCAGCTTGAGCAGCAGCAGCTTGAGCAGCAGCAGCAGTAGCAGCAGCAGCAGCAGCAGGAGTAGCAGCAGGAGCAGCAGCAGCAGTAGGAGCAGCACCTATAGCAGTTGTAACGAGCGGAGCAGGGCAAGTGCTGGTGCAGCAGCAGGGGGCCATTGCAGCAGGGGCAGAAGATGGCTTTCAGCCCAAATGTGCACAAGCCACAGTGTTCACCCTCAACAGCTGCGGTGAGGGCACAAGCTGGGCCACCATGGCATCTGCTGGTGCCAAGTTTGGGTTCAGGCTTGTGGTTGTGATATAGATGGTGGTGGTGGTGGTGGAAGGGGTGATGGTGGTGGTGATGTTGGTGGTGGTGGAGTATGTCGCAGGCACCAGCAAACAAGAATGTACAGGTGCTTGCAAGGCAGGCGGGACACACCAGGCAAGGAGGCCTGACTGGGCCCTAGGGGTGATGCAAGCAAGAGCAACTGCTGCTGGCCACCTTTGTCAAGCAAGCCTGGAAGCAGCCTGGTCGAGTCCGTAATTTTGCAGCACTGCAGGTGGTAGACCTTGTGGTGATGGGGCAACTGCTCCTGGCCACCTCCATGCAGCTACGCTCTTTCCTTGAGCATGCCTGACTGGCCGGCTGCCCCTGCTGCTGCTCCCTGCTTGTGTGCCTTGTGAAGTCTGGTGGAGTTGGTAACCTTGCCTGAAGGTCAGTTGGCTTGCAGTACAGCACAAAGGTGGTGAGGGGAGGCAGGTGCTTGGTGAGGATGACCTGGGTCCGGCGCAGGACCACCTCTGCCACCTTGCGGTTCAACTCCCTGGAGACAGTCAGTCAGTCAGTTGGTCAGTCAGTCGGTCGGTCGGTCGGTGGGTCGGTCGGTCGGTCGGTCGGTCGGTCGGTCGGTCGGTCGGTCGGTCGGTCAGTCAGTCAATCAGCCATGCAGGCAGTCATGCAGGCAGTCAGACAGGCAGTTGGCAACCAGACGCAAGGTCACACGCCAGGGAAGACACACGAGGGAAGACACACCAGGGGAGATGCAGGGTTAGCCAGACAGCCGATGTGACAAACAGGCAGCCAGGTCATCAAGGCACGCAGGCAGGCTGCAGGACACAGCACAGGAGCTGCAGAAGAGCAGGACTGTGACGCACAGTGACCAGGCATGGGCTCTTCACACTCACGCTGCCCGGCTTGTGCCCAGCTCTTTGTCATCTTGGGTGGCTGCATCAGGCAAGCCGGCATCCATAGCATCCACTCAGAAGCTCACAGTGGCTTGCAGCAGGTGAGGTGCTTAGTGGGGACAGGCACACACAGCAGTTGCATGCCATTCTTATACACTGGCCATGGCCAGGAAGGTGGTGGTGTGAGGAGGGTGAGTGGCCACTGGGTGCCTCGACGAAGACCGACACTGGTTCTACATGCCGCCATCAATCTGACAGTCACACACTTGGAGCCATGGCAGGCCGCTATCTTGCCAGCTGGCCAGGGGCCCTGATGAAGGCATGGCGGGCGCGCAGGGGCTGGCACCCACAAGGCACCCCACAGGTCGCCCCACAGGCTCACAACTGTGTGCTGCAGCTGCACAGATCAGGACAGAGCGTCCCAGTGGGCAGCATGTGCAGGCTCTGCCTGCTGGCCGCATCCATTGGGCCGACCACCCCCTTTCATGTGACCCCCTTCCATCTCACGACCTTTCAATTGTAGATGTCACCCTTTACCAGCTGAGCCACACACTTGACGACGGGGCGGAATCCCCCTTTCCGTATGAGCCCCCGTCTTATCGACCCAGTGCTTCTGGTCAGCTACAGAGCAGCAGAGCACGGCCGGCAAGGCGCAGTGCCCGCCTGGCTAGCTGGTAGTGTCTCAAGGCAGGGTGGCAGCACACTCACCATCACGCTCCTGGGCCCGGGCAATGGGTGTGGCATACACACACTTGAAGGCAGCGGCTGTGCCCAGCAGGTCAGGGGCCACAAAGGACAGCAGAGCATAGAACTCCTGGCAGCAGCAGCGCAGCCAAGAGGGGAGGGGTGGGGTGGGGTGGGGTGGGGTGGGGTGGGGTGGGGTGGGGTGGGGTGGGGTGGGGTGGGGTGGGGTGGGGTGGGGTGGGGTGGGGTGGGGTGGGGTGGGGTGGGGTGGGGTGGGGTGGGGTGGGGTGGGGTGGGGTGGGGTGGGGTGGGGTGGGGTGGGGTGGGGTGGGGTGGGGTGGGGTGGGGTGGGGTGGGGTGGGGTGGGGTGGGGTGGGGTGGGGTGGGGTGGGGTGGGGTGGGGTGGGGTGGGGTGGGGTGGGGTGGGGTGGGGTGGGGTGGGGTGGGGTGGGGTGGGGTGGGGTGGGGTGGGGTGGGGTGGGGTGGGGTGGGGTGGGGTGGGGTGGGGTGGGGTGGGGTGGGGTGGGGTGGGGTGGGGCAGGGGAGCAGGTTGTGTCTGGGTATCTGTTGAGAAGCCAGAGGGTGAGAGTAGGGCCATGCCAGTGGCACAGCAGAGGGATGTCTGTCTGTAAGACGTGCCCTCATGACACGGATGAGAGATGCCTGTATGACACGGAGCGACAGGCATAGATATGCTTTAAATGGGTGTGACAAGCATGGTGTGACTGACCTGTAGGTTGTTCTGGATCGGCGTGCCGGTCAGCAGCACCCGCCTGGGGCAGCGCAGTTGCATCAGGGCATCAATGGTCTTGTTGCCGCCTATGGCCTTCAGCCTGCGTGCACCAGGAGCAGCCAGCATCACCACAGCGTTGGCCCAGCCCAGCCCCTGCCCGTGCCGCCCTCAGCCTCCACCCGCCTCCTGCCCCTATCAGCCCTTGCCCTTCCTCAGCCTCTGCCCTGCCTCTGCTCTGCTATGGCTACCCATCACTGGTATTGCCTGTGTCCAGCCTGCTGAGCCCATGCAGACCCAGGCGTGAGGCAGGGAGCAGCAGCCGAGCCTGCTGGCCCGGCCCCAGCCCCCTCACCTGTGACCCTCATCACACACCAGCAGGTCAAAGGTTCCTTCCAGGTCTGCAGCGTGCTTGCGCAGTGTCTCATAGCTGGTGATGCACAGCTTGGTCACGCTGCCGTGTTTGAACTGCATGACTGCGTCCTTAGTGTCGCCCGGGGCCACCAGCATGAACACCTGGCAGGGGCAGACAGGAGTGGGCAGGGGCAGGCAGGTGTGGCCAGGGGCAGGCAGGGGTGGGCAGGGGCAGGCAGGGGTGGGCAGGTAGGTGGACAGTGACGAGGGGAAGGCAGCCGGGGCAGCAGCCGATCCCCAGGGCCTGCAGCCGACATGTGGCCGTATGCATGCACTGGTCGGGAGGGCCAGAGGCCGCCATACAGCAGCTCACTTGCAGCCGTTCCATGCCGAGCCAGCGCTTGACTTCCTTGGCCCAGTTGTGGCACAGTGTGGCCGGTGTGACCACCATCACCTGCAGTGTACAGGGTACAGGGTACAGCTCAGGCACACTGGGTTGTGAGGGGCTCAGCGTACCCCTTGCCGGCACAACTGCTGTGTGGTGCGGTGGACCACACCCCCTCGGCACCCCTGCCCTGGTAGCCCCAGCCCTAGCCCTGGCTCTAGCCTTGGCTCTAACCCTGGCCCTGGCCCTGGCCCTGGCCCCAACTTTGACATGACTGTCCAGCACTGCCCTGAGACACACCTTGACTGAGCACTGAAGCCAAGAGGGTGTAGAGCCTAGTGATCGGCTTGTGCCACAAGCCCTGGTATAGCTGCTGAGCTGCCAAGCTGCCAAGCTGCCAAGGGGAATCACCTGCCTTGCTAGCGACTGGCTTCCCTTCAGGGCCTTGCTTCAGCAGCGTCCATGCAAGTGTGATGACCTGCAGGCATGTCACATCACCAAGCACCCATGTGGCCACCCACTGTGGCACGGCACCTTGTCCTCACCCTCACCCTGCAGCCATCGTGCTCCTGCCCTCTGCCGGCTGCAGCCAGTGCAGAGCCTTGCTGCAAGCTCTCACCTGCAGCGTCTTGCCCAGCCCCATCTCATCTGCCAGCACACAACCAGTGAAGGCTGGGCTGCGCAGCCCCATCACGCAGTCGTACATGAACTGCACTCCCTCCACCTGCAAGGTGTGTGAGGTGAATGAGGTGTGTGAGGCGTGTGAGGCGTGTGAGGCGTGTGAGGCGTGTGAGGCGTGTGAGGTGTGGGCATGTAGCGCAAGGCACAGCAGGGCAGGCTAGCAGCTGGTGGCAGGCCTGTGGCGGTATAGGCCAAGGCAGCACAGGGGGCTGGGCGTGGCAGGGCAAGCAAGGGTACGGCATGGCAGGCATGAGCTAGGCAAGCAGGCCTGGGTGCCAGGACTGTGATGGTGGCGAAGGCATTGGCCTGTGGCCTGAGGCAAGGCAGCAGTGCTGGGTGCGGGGCAGCGGCGCACGGAGGGTCACAGCTGGCACTGTCAGCTTGAGGTGTGGTGGAGGGCGGGCTGTGGGCTGCCGGCTGCTCTGACCTGGTGAGGCCGCAAGTGGCGTCCCAGGTAGGGGTCAATCACGACTGGCGCCAGCTTGCCAGCCCCCTGCTGCCCGGCATTGAGCAGGACCGCTCCAGGCTGCTGCAGGTCATACAACGGCCTAAATGTGGCTTGGTTTGGAGCGCCTCCTGCAGCGGTGGCGATGACTGTCTTGGGCTTGCAGCGCTTGAAGCCAGCAGTGGCAGCAGCAGCGCCTGGGAGGGCCACGGCCCCCACTTGGCCTGTGGCACCATACTGCACTGGCGCTGCAAAGCACGCCCCACTCCTATGGAAAGCAAGACACACAGGCTTGGTGCGCACAGCGTATGTTGGTGCTGCAGGGGCATGCAAGCTGGCCGCAGTCACCTGCACAGTGCAGCGTGGTGCTGCTGCACCTGCTCACTTGAAAGACGCTGCGTCAAGCTCCTTCTCAACCTCCACCACAAGACTGCCCAGCAGGTAGCGCACAACACCCTCATCCTCCTCATCCTGGCTGCCATCATCACTGTCTCCAGATGCGCCCTTCTTTTTCTTCTTGCTGGGTTTGTTGGACCCAGCAGGCATGATCTCCCGCAGGCTTGCACGCCGAGCACGACCCTGGGTCACCACCTTGCCATTGTCCTGCAAGTCCTCAGCAGGCAGCAGCAGCTACAGCAAGCTCCAAGGTTCCCCTAAGCCATGGTGGTGCAGCCATGTCGGCCCATTAGACAACACATCAGCTGTGCAGGGTTTAGCACTACTATGATGCCTGGCATGCTGGCGCACCAAGCTGTAAAGCGTGGCTGCATTGCCTTCACTCAACACCAGGATGCCATCTGTGTAGGCTTTGGCCACTTTCTTCTGCACTACACCACAGACGTGGCAGCCTCCAGGGTTGACTTCTTCAGTGGCTGCATGCCGTGTCAAGTGGTCTCAGCACCTTGATGAAATTGTCCTTCTTCAGGTACAACACCACAAAATGCTGATCGTCGGGCTTCGAATCAAGCTGGCTGTTGGTGGCTGATGAAGCCCCTTTCTTTACTGCCCGAGGCTGATTGAGCGCAACCTTGGCACTCGCGCTGTTGGCGATGGCAAGCGGTTTACGAAAGGTTGAAGCTGGTCGGACAGCTACAATAGGAGCTGCAGCCTCGGCGCGCTCTGCTGCGGCAGGCTGGGGCTCGGGCGCACTCTCCGGCACCTCTTTGGTCTTAGGCTGAGAATCCGAGGCTGTAGACCTTGGCACGTTGAATGCAGGCCGCTTGAAAGGCCGCATCGTGCGATATGATGAATTCTTCTGCGCGGTCACGTGCACTCCGTCTTTTCTGCGCCAAGCTTGTTACCAGCAAGATGTTATCAAGATGCACCGAAAGCAGCTTTAGCCAAATTTGAATCCCTACAGCCCTCATGCAACTCATGAGTTGCAATCAAACACAAGGCTGCGAGATCGCTGTTGTAAAGGCTACTGATAGTGTGCCTAGTGCCCATTTCAGCTCAGCCTTCTGGTGTGTGTGCCTCCAGGTCTACTACTAGCAAGAGCTCTACCCTACTCTATAGCCCTTACTCACACACATCCCCTTTGTGAGGGGTTTGGTATCTTGTTTTCTTGGGTTGTATTGCTGTAGCTGGCTATTGCCGCCATTTGCGCCGCCACTTGCGCAACAGGGCCTTGTCAGGCAGGTACACCCACTCTTGGCCTGGCCTGCCTCGCTTTGGCATGGCTGGGCGGCCATCCCAGTAGCACAGCTCAGTGGGGCGTGGGCCTGGGCCGACTGCACAGCGGCGGATGTTTAGCGCGGCTGACACGTCCCGGTCATAGAACCTGCACATGGTGTGGGAGTTGCATGAAGTCAAGTCATGTGCCATGTCATGTGTCATTTCATGTGGGATATGTTGCAGCCATGCACATGTGCAGTGTCTGGTCAGTGCTTACCTGATGTTGTGGCTTGTTGAGCTCATCAAGCCCCTGACTTGGGAGCGCTTCGCCTTGCTGTACACTGGCCGCAGCCACCTGCATGGACACATGGGGCAATGCACATTTGTAAGATTCATTCCTTACCTTCCCAATCTTGACCCTACCCAGCCGCCTTGACTCCACCACCTCCCAGCACTACCCTGACCCTCCCCCACTGACCATCACCCACTGACCCTCTCACCTGAAGGACTCTGGCGGCTGTCCAGGGAGGGCCTCACTGGGGCTGCTGTAGGCTGAGCTGACCCGGCTGGTGCGGAACTCCTCCACCAGCACCACACGCCCTGCCCCGAACTGCTTCACTGCCTCCTTCCGCATCTGGCTGACTGGGACACCCCTGCAGCCAACGCTGCCGCTGCCGCTGAAGCTAGCTGCCCCATAGGCCAGGGCCAGGATGCGGTCCGGCCACGGCCTCTACACTAACTCCTGATAGTTGTGATGGTTCTGCCAGGCAGACTGACGGCTGACGGCCTGAGCGGTATCAACCCACCACCATTCTTAACAGTCGGGTCCTGGGGACGATCCATGTGATCAGCCCCCAGCAAGGTGACAATTCAATGGCCTTGCACAATGGTCAGGGCATGTGGAAAGAGTGATTAGAGATAAGCTGTACGAGTCGGTGGCATTCGGTTTCCAGGAGAAGGACATCTGTTGGCTGGGACCGTTTGAGCTGGAGTGGATCCCAGGCATAGCAGCAATGGAGTGGGCACTAGACATATGGACTCGCATCCTGCGTTGATCACAACTCTTGCTTGATCTGGCGTAGCAAGAGGATTGCAAGTTTAAGACAATGAGACACCCACAACGACCGTATCCAGCAGTTGTACAATACTCAATGAAACAAGGGTCGCCTTGAAACAACATCATCATAAGCATGAAACATGTGCACCGGCCAGATAACTAGGCACAAGCCCCCTGCGTTGGCTTGTCCTAGCTTGATTGTGACGACCACACCGGTCGCAGCATGCATAGGTGTGTATGTGTAGGTACTCTGGGTTTGGCAGATGCAAAGTGCATGTAGGCGGTACCTCGAGGCACCAAGTAAACGAAAGCACTGGGGAGGCATGCAAACCTTACGAAAAAACCTCTAGCACATGCCAAGGACAGGGTCGGTTGTCATTGGACAGCAGCAACAACAACATTGGCAGGTGCACAGCGGGGCCAAAGGCACTACACTGCCCCCTGGCATCAGGCACTCGAACTAGACTACGCACTAGCCGTCAAGGGCATGAGTCAGCACCGCCTCAATGCATGGTGTGCCGCCATCTGCACAGCTGGGATGCTGCCTGCGAGGAGGACCCCACTGGCTGCAGGGAGGCGTTGGCTGCAGGGCTGCCAGATGGCGAGGGACCCCTGGCCACTGCCATGGGCTGTTGAACCTGCTCTCCCTCCTCACTGCCCGCACCCAGGGCAGCGGTGGAGCTGGGCTGAGCGATGTGCAGGGGCAGTGCACAGCCCGCCTCACCCTGACCCCTGTGAGCCATGTGATCACACAGCGGCTCAAGGCTGTTGCCTGTTGTGGCGGTGCTTTCCTCACTGCTGCTGCGGTCGCTGTCACTGCTGGTCTGATGATGCAGGCAGGCTACAGTCTCTTGGGCAGTCTGGGTGCATGATGCCTCATCATTGTCAGCATCATCATCAGCAGCAGCATGAGGTTGGTCCTCACAGCTGCCATGGCTGACAAGGGTCCCACTGCTGCTGCTCGCTCGTCCCACGCTCCCCTGCTCCTCCGCCCCCCCCCCCTACAACCTCCCCCTCCCAAGCCTCCCCCTCCTCCCACGTGCTCTCATCCCGCAGAGCCATGAGGCCATGCTGCAGGCTGCTGGCCATGTCGTCCACCACGCTTTGCATGTCCTGCAGGCTGGGCTGCCTGGCCCGTGTGGGGTCAAATGACATCGAACGCCGCAGCGCTTGCGCCTCCGCCATAGCTGTGACATTAGGGATCAGGCGAGCAGCCGCTTGCCTGGACCGGGCCAGGGTGGTGAGGGCAGACACCTGCATCTGCAGCAGCAGGCACTGCTGCAGGGCGGCGCTGGGCTGGCCGGCCACGCGTGGCACTGGTGGGACTGGTGGGCCGGCTGTCGCCAGGAGGGGCTGGCTGCTGGGGAGGGGAGGCGCCCGGCTAGGTGCACCTGCCCTGTGTGTTTCCTGCTCTGGCTGGCTGTCCACTGACCCCTGCCCCTGCTGCCCGCCCCTGCCTCCTCCCTGCCAAGCTCCCAGCCGTGCCAGCTTTGGGGGAGAAGAGGTGGCTGGTGGCTGCGGGGCGGCAACGTGGTTGATTGGGTGCCTCAACCGCCCCAGGAGCTGGTGCAGCATCCGGGCTGTGGGACGGCGGCTGGCATGGTCAGGTGCCAATGCCGTTGATGCACTGGGGGCTGCAGGCAGGGTCTGTACCAGGGACGCACTGCTAGCAGGGGGTGGAACAGCTGGCGGGCGCATGCGGTCGTGCGTCTGTGCATGCCTGACTAGCTGCGGTGCAGCTGGGTGTAGGGTGGCCTCCTGGACTGCTGGCTGTGTGCTGAGTGCTTGGCTGGCCACAGCGGCTTGGTAGGAGGTTTGGGTGGAAGTGGCTGTGGCGAGCGGCAGCATCGCCACGTTGTGCATCGTGGGCACGGCAGCCACAGGTGGACGCCTATCCCACTCTGACCTGGTGCTCTGCAGGGGGCAAGCAAGAGCAGGGCATGCTGCTGACGTCCTGCAGCTGCATAGCGTCTGCTCCATGGGCCATGGTGCAGCTGCCCTGCTGCTATGAATGCAGGTAAAATGCTATGAATGCTGTGAAGCAGGCCCCGTGAGGTGACCCCATCGCCACAAAGTGGGATAGCATGTTGGGGCAAGTGAAACATGCCAGTGGATTGCAGAATGTGAGATGCAGTCGGGTTCTTTGAGCTCATCAACACGTATGAGACCACTCCACCTAAGCATCCACAAGCAGGCAAGCAGAAGCCTGTGTCAGGATCAGACGGAACGCCACACTCACTTGGATGCTGGCAGCTGAGACGGTTGCGCTGGGACTGGCAGGTGGTGGAGGATCTGGTGGGAGTGAGTGTGGCAGGGAAGCGAGGGGGCGGCTGGGTGCTGCATTGCCATGCTGTGCAGAAATGGTGGCTGAGCCGCTGCTTGAGGCTGTGGGAAGAGCAGGGGGACATGGTGCGGAGGTGGGTAGGGCCGCCCCCTGGCCCTGATCCCCCTGGCCCAGTTGCCCCTGCAGCTGCAACTGCAGGCGGTGCTGCCTCAGGTGCAGCAGCATGAGGGACACTGGCGCGCGGTGGGGGCACAGCATGCAGGGCACCAGCCGCTGCTTGCAGGCGGTGGCAAGGTGGTGCAGCAGCTTGGCATGCTCCACCCACTCCTGGCACTGGCTGCACTGCGTGCGCCCCACAGGGCAGAAGGGGACATGAGCCTGCAGGTGGCCGCATGCATGCATGCATGCGCTTGGGAAGCAGGCAGGACACATTGAAAGATTGGGGAGGAGCAGGCCGGCACACTGAGGTTTGGTAGCTCGTGCTTTGCTCTAGGTAACAGGCAGGCCCAGTGCCAGTTTGAACCACGTTCGGGGCCTGGTTTTTGAAGCACCCACTCACCACTAGCTGGGAGCGTGTAGCGGTGTGTGTGCAGCCCTGGTAGGGGCAGGGCAGCACAGCCTGGGGGCAGTCGTGCTTGTAGTGCTGCAGCAGGTCATGTTGAGAACTGAATGTCATGCCGCATGGGCGGCAGTAGCCCTTCATTTGCAAGGCTGACATGACGTCCATAATGTTGAAGTTCAGGGTGTAGCTGTTGCTGCATGTCAGAGCAGCTGCAGGGACACGGGTGGTCCGGCAGATCAAGCAGCTGGCATTCCCTGACTTGTGAGCAAAGCGCATGGGACCTGCACGTCCAGGGTCATACAGGGACTGGTGGTGACAGATGACCCAGTGTTTCCTTGTATAGTAGTGATGCTGCTACCATGACAAACAGCGGGCCTAGCCTGGCAAAAGTAACCATGACCATGAAGATTACCAACCCCATGTTGGGAACACCTGACTTCAAGGCCAGTGTCTCAGGGGAAGGCATTCGCTAGGGAATATGCATTCGCAGTCATGATGCAGCGTCACCACCACACCTGGCTTATCTAGCTCCAATGCCTTGTTCGCACAGTGCTGGCAAAGCAGAGACCTGAGACATGACCCTGCAGTGTGCACGACAATGCTAGCCGCATGGCTTGGTTGCGGGATGGGCTGTCAGTGATGCTAGGCGCACCTCCTGCGCATCTGAAAACAGTTAGGTTGCAAGGCAACTGCGCGACGTCCAGACAGATGCAGCAGGTGAAAGCTGTGCGAAAATCATCCTCCGAGGCGCTCTCAACCACAATCTCGACGCTGTGCCGACTCATGTCAAGGCAAGACTAGGGAGCCTCGACTACATGTCGAGAGGGATAAGGTTTTCGAAGGGTTGTCGGTTACCAAGTTACGGATTGCCAGCGGCATGAGTGGGCTAGCTGGAGGTACTAATGCCGCACACAATTCGCTAATCATACATGCCTGATGTAAGGAGAAGTCCAGCTTGTCCGCTTTATACAGTTTTCTAACTTCTCTCTAACTCAGCCAATCGCATCATCACAACCACACACACACTACTTGTCATAGGCAGTCCCAGTACAATACTTGTTCAGTGGTGTCTAGGACCATTCCATAGTCAAGTGCTTTCACGGGTTTTGGACGGCCCGACACCCATGCTCACTCCCCCTTGAAACTGACGCGCAGTGACCGCGGCTGCACCCTACGAAACGCACGCATTCACGATGCCACGCCGACAGGAAGATAGAGGGCGCGATGTGACTTGGCGGTGACCACCTCCTCGCACCGCTCCTGTGTGGTTCATGTGTCCGCGGCACCCCTGGGACCCTCTGAGCTCCGCTCTGCTATATTGCGCTTGCGGAATACAATTTGATGCAGCCAAGACAGCTCCTCGGCTTGCTCCTCCTCGTCGCTACTGCGCGTTACTGGGGTGCAGTGCGCTGCGCGCCAGTGCCTGAACGCTGGCTGCACCTGGAGGGCGAGGCCCGAGGCATCACGCCCCCAGCCGAGCCGGGAGTCGTTGTGCAGCAAAGCTCGACGCCTACCACGCTGACTCTTGTGTATCAGCTGCCCGCCTCAATGCCCGGAGCCATCGCAGAAGCCCAATGGGAACTGACAGCGTCTGCCACGGGAGCGGCATGGACAGTGACAGCTTCGGTGCCGTTGGAGCAGCCAGCAACCTCCGCCCAGCTGGAGCCCCTGTCCTTGTTGCAGCTGCAGCAGCTGAACTCCAGCCAGGTGTCAGCAAACCGCAGCACAGATGCTGTGCAGGCAGAAGGCTGGCTGAACATCACCCTCAAAGCGCAGGTGCCCAGCACTTCCCAGTGCAGCCGCAGCGTGCTGCTGCTGCTGTCCTCCTCAGCAGCCCTGCGGGACATAGGTCGCTGGCCCCTGCACCTGCACGCCGTGCACTTGAGGCTGGGCTGCCCAGCTGCGTGTGACCGCCCGGTTCAGGGCAAAGCCAGCCCATGGGCCTGCGGCGCGCAGGTGGCAGCAAGGGGTGGCGGCGAGGCTGGGGTGAGTCAAGGCCGGCTGCATGCATGCATGCATGCATGCATTCATGCTGCATGAGAAAACAATGCCGTTGCCATGCTCAACGCTCGACATCCACAAGCCCAGCCAAACGCACTTGCATGTCTTGTGTGGCAGTCGTGGTGCCCATTGTCGGGAATACAGTGGCCAGGCAGAGCATCTTGGCAAGCAGGGGTGAGTGGGGCTGCAGTGGCTGCGGGTGTGCCTGACATGCAGGCGCCGGCTGCCCCTTCCCGCTCAGCCTTGGCCCAGGAGCCGGGCGGGGGTCCCTCCACTGTGCTGCCAGAGGGAGGGCCAGCCATCCCACAGGTGGGTGCTGGGCTGCTGGGTAAGCAGGACATGGTGGTTGGTGAAGGGCAGCAAGGGAGGCAGTGAGCAGAGGGGGCAGTGGAGGTGGAGGGGGCAGTGGGGCTTGAGGGGGCAGTGGAGGGGGAGGGGGCAGTGGAGGTGGAGGGATTACCTGAAGCCATGCGTCCATGTCCCTGCAGTGACGCCTCCTGCCACCCTCTGCCTTTAGCCCACTCCTGCCTCAATGTGCCTGCTTCCCCGTGCCTTCTGTGCAGCCGGGGCACCGCTCCACTACTGCCCCGAGTCATGGAGGCAGCAGCGGAGCTGTTAGCGGCGGTGGTGACAGTGGCAGCAGTGGCAAGCTGTCAGTTAGCTTGATCGCCACCTTGGCAGCGGGGGGTAGTGCGCTGCTGATGGTCATGGCGCTGGTGCTCAGTCTGAAGGCGGGCGTGCTCAATGTGGTGCGATGGCCTGCCAGGTGCTGTCATGGCGGCTCAACTAAGCATGATGGCGGGGCTGGAGAGGATGCCAGCGACACGGAACTGGGGCTGATCAAGGGCAGGGGCAGTGGGGGAGGTGCCACTCCGGCAGGGCCAGGGCCGGGTGTGGCTCCAGGGACCAGCCTGGCTGACAACTCGTGGCACAGCGGCAAGCCCCGGCCTGACACCATCCCCGAGTGTGACGAATCCAGATTGTGAGTCAGGGTGGGGGTGCTGACATCAACAGGCAACACCCTTTGATGCTGCGGGATGCGCGTTAGAAGAGTGTGACTTACGACATGGACAAGCATGCATGCAAAGCATGACAGTTGTGTCACAGCTGTTCCCGATGCCTGACTGACATCATAGGCCCTTGCCATGATTGTGGGCAAGACACCTGGGTCTGTGTGCACCTGGTACCACTCCCATTGCACGGTGGCAGCTACATTTCCACAAATACATAGTTCTTACAGGTATACACATGTAATTGCACCAAGCAAGTCTTCACTTCCTGGTCTGCAGGGACACGGACTCCACCTCCCTGACCATCACCGTCCAGCCACCCCCTTGCGGCAGCCCCGCCCCGCCCTCCACGACCAGCTTGGCACCCAGCCCCCTGAAGCCCCCTCCCCTGCTTACCTCCAATGCTGTGTATGAGGCCAGCCGCCAGGGCCTGTGGGGCCCAGTGGCCTCGGGGGTCGGGCGCAGCAGCAGCGGGCGCAGCAGCCGCCGCAAGGGGCGAACAATCGTCTCGGTAAGTGGGCCGCAAGGCCCTGGGTCTTGCCTCCAGCTTTGCCCTGTATCAGATGTTCAGGCTGCTGCAGCCCTGTCACATTCCTGCAAGCCAGCGCCGGCGCGGGAGCTGGGTTTGTGTGGTGGGGCTGGGTGAAGAAGAGTGGGGGTCACCAGGAGCCTCAACCTGGTGTCGAGGTAGGCCCATGGTAGACATCATAGGTGTCACACTGAGGAGGCAGGGGAGCACATGGGAAGGTGGGCAGAAGCTGGGCGGAAGCTGAACAGAAGCTGGATGGAAAGACAGGAAGGGGAGGAGAAGGACTGGAAAACCTAGGACACTAAGCTGCTTACCCCTCCTAAGCCTGCTTCATGGGAATGGCTGCTGCTGGTCCCATGCTTGCAGGCCTACCCATCCTTGCCCCTCATTCAAGGCAGTGGACCGCTGGCAAACACAGCACTTAGTAGCCAGGCCGCAGAGCTCGCCTCAAACTCTTTCAGCAGCCAGGGGGGCAGCAGCTGCACCTGTGGCTCCAGCGGGTGCTCTTTAGGAGCTAGCCACTCTGGTGATGGCGTGGATAAGCGACTGCCTGCAGCCTATCCGCTGGGCGCCAGCCGGTACATACCAGGCTTGGAGCCATACCCCCTGCCGGTGCCGCCGGTAGTGCCGGGGATGCCAGTGGGGCCGGTGGTGCCGCTCACCGCCACGGCGGTGCTCCCTCAACAGCGACCGGCGGCGAACGACTTCTCGCGTGTCACGCCTATTCCCGGTGCCCGGCCCCTGGCGTTCACTGCGTCAAGTGCTGCTGTGATGGACTGGAGTGGGCGCGTCGCACAGCAACAGCGCGACATTCTGGACGGTGGCAGCAACTACATCGACGAAGTTGATGAGTGGGAGGAAGAGTGGGAGTGTGACAGCCATATTCAAATCACTAGGAACGCGCGCGCCTGCCCTGGCGCTGTGGGCTTGAAGGACGACAACACAGCTGCTGACATGGCACGCGTCACAACATGGCCGGGTATGGTACCGGGAGTTGAACACCCAAGCCGGTGCTCAGGTCCCGGGTCGACTCCGGACGGAGCGCAGCTCGAGCGAGGGTCGTGGACAGCTCAAAATGACCCGAAGCGTAGCAGCCGCGACAGTTCGCCCTTGCTTCAGTTTAATCAACAGCAGCGGCGACCCCACTCGCCCAGTACCCCGCAAGCGCACGCGTCTCCTCCTCGCCGGCTTCGCATCATCCGAAAGGTTGCACAGGGCGGGTTCGGTGCCGTGTTCGAGGGCAGCTGGGAGGGCCTGCGGGTGGCTATCAAGGTCTTGACATTCAATGAGATGCCCATCATCACCCCTCAATCTCCCCGCGGCCCACCCCCAACCCCAGGGGCTCCTAACACGACGCCACGACCAGGCAGCCGCCCCTCCTCCGCCTCCCGTAAACAGGCCGGCGAGCCAGGCACCCTGCCGCCATCAGCCCCATCTGCGCAGTGTGGTATGGAGCCCAAGCCTAAGGGTCAGCCCGGCGCCCCTTCTGTTGACACAGGGACGCACCTTTTTGCAGACTGCACCCCTGGCCCTAAGGGGGCACGCATGGGGCAAACAGCAGCTGCTGGGGTGCCTTGCCCCGGGCTTGGAGGTCCGCCTGCAGCGGGGGGTGCTGCCGGCAACAAGATGGCACGCATGGCGGTCATGGAGCTGGCGGTGGCTGGGCTTGCGGTGCACCCCAACCTAGTGCCCACCTACAAATGCCAGGTGGGATGCAAGCAGGGGCGGGCTGCCTGCAGACGTCCCTGGCCCGAATAGCCAGCTTGCGAGCCCCAGATTAGCTGACACAAAAAAGCAGACTTCAAGCTGAACCTCAGTTCCTCCCCTAGCCTGACCACCAAACTCTGTCCGGGTTGGGCACATCACCTAGCCTGGTCTCCTGCCCTGGGTGCTGTCCATCACCAAGCCCAACACTGCAGGCTGTGCCCTTCGGCCCATGCTGGTCTGCAGGTGCGGGCCGTGCCCCTAGCGCCCCTCAGCAACACCCAGGGCCCGCAGAACCAGGCCAGGGCCCAGGCCCCCACCGCCTGGTATGACGTGGCTGGGCAGGACCATGAGCTGCCACCTGCGCTGCACCGCCACATTGGGGCGCAGAGGGGCAGCAGCAAGGTCGTGCAGCCGGTGGTGTGGGAGGTTCGTATGGTAAGCTGCCCCTGCCCCTGCCCCTGCCCCTGCCCCTGCCCCTGCCCCTGCCCCTGCCCCTGCCCCTGCCCCTGCCCCTGCCCCTGCCCCTGCCCCTGCCCCTGCCCCTGCCCCTGCCCCTGCCCCTGCCCCTGCCCCTGCCCCTGCCCCTGCCCCTGCCCCTGCCCCTGCCCCTGCCCCTGCCCCTGCCCCTGCCCCTGCCCCTGCCCCTGCCCCTGCCCCTGCCCCTGCCCCTGCCCCTGCCCCTGCCCCTGCCCCTGCCCCTGCCCCTGCCCCTGCCCCTGCCCCTGCCCCTGCCCCTGCCCCTGCCCCTGCCCCTGCCCCTGCCCCTGCCCCTGCCCCTGCCCCTGCCCCTGCCCCTGCCCCTGCCCCTGCCCCTGCCCCTGCCCCTGCCCCTGCCCCTGCCCCTGCCCCTGCCCCTGCCCCTGCCCCTGCCCCTGCCCCTGCCCCTGCCCCTGCCCCTGCCCCTGCCCCTGCCCCTGCCCCTGCCCCTGCCCCTGCCCCTGCCCCTGCCCCTGCCCCTGCCCCTGCCCCTGCCCCTGCCCCTGCCCCTGCCCCTGCCCCTGCCCCTGCCCCTGCCCCTGCCCCTGCCCCTGCCCCTGCCCCTGCCCCTGCCCCTGCCCCTGCCCCTGCCCCTGCCCCTGCCCCTGCCCCTGCCCCTGCCCCTGCCCCTGCCCCTGCCCCTGCCCCTGCCCCTGCCCCTGCCCCTGCCCCTGCCCCTGCCCCTGCCCCTGCCCCTGCCCCTGCCCCTGCCCCTGCCCCTGCCCCTGCCCCTGCCCCTGCCCCTGCCCCTGCCCCTGCCCCTGCCCTGCTGCCCCTGCCCCTGCCCCTGCCCCTGCCTACTGCCTACTGCATAGCTCGCTCACACATGTACAGCCAGGTTATGGCTCATTGCTTACTTGCTTTGTCTCACGCTACCTATCCTGATGTCAATCGATGCAGCCCAAGACTATGCCATTGCTACCACACTCTCATTGTCCCTCTCTGCCAGGATCTCTGCTGCACGACCCTCCCCCATCCCATGAGCACTTTCCCATGTGAAGCGGCTTGCACGGTGCCACAGGTGATGGCTTGGTGTGACCAAGGCAACCTGCGCATGCTGCTGAACCAGAGCGCCTTCATCACCACACCGCACCACAGCCCCCACCCCACCTTGCCCCAGAGCTCACCCGACCTGCTGGCCTTGGAGCGGGAGCATTTTGAAAAGTCAGCAGTCAGCTTGCAAGACCAGCCTGACAGGGAGCCCAGCCCACAGAAGGACAGAGACCTGACCCCACCACCACCCATGCCTCAAGGTTGCCCACGGCCTCCCATTCCATCCCAGCTGGCAGGCGGACTTGCAGGTTTGGGGCCCACCACACAGCTTAAGAAAAGTGTGTCGGTGGATTCAGTCCTCAGCTGCATGGACGCCCCTGGCTATGGCTCAGCCGACGATCAGAGCACCGCAACCTCCATCGCACACAGCTGCTCGCTGGCCAGCACCGCCCCTAGCAGCTCAGTGGACCTTCATGCGCTGGCCTGGCGCGCCAGCAACTGCTCCGCCCCCTCCTGCCATGGCTGTGGAGCAGTTTTGCTGCGACACTCCGCGTCTGGTCCCGTACAGCAGGGCCGCTTACACGCCGAACAGCGGCTGCACACCCGGGACGACAACGGGTTGCTGTGGCACGCGGGTCGCGTGGGCCACGTGGGCCGCCTGTGCACCGGGTGTCAAGTGGGGCGGCGGTTGCAGATCAGCAGCTACGCCGACTCGCTTGGCAGCGCATCGCGCCGCACCAGCCAGCAAGACAAGGGGCCTCGAGGCTCCGCAAGCAGCGAGGGCGGTCTGATGGCAGCCGTCGGCGCTGAGCCGGACATGCTTGCGGTGCTCCTTACAGCATTAGACATCGCACGCGGCGTGAATGCGCTGCACATGCACAACATCGTACACACAGAGTGAGTAGCGGATAGCGACCACCTCTTCCTCGTGGAAATTGCCTCGCATGAACGCCAGCTGCCTCAACCTGCATTGCACCGTTTGGGATGTCAAGCCTTGCACGACTGCTGGCCTGGCTTGCACAGCTCCCGACCCTACCACACATCTGACGACGCTTTCCTTGTCCTGCGTGTAGCCATGTGATGCCCTGCCGTGCTCCAACACCGTCTGCGCTGCGCCTGCTGTGCCTCCGCGCGCAGCCTGAAGCCTCACAACATTTTTATCTGCAGCAATGCCGCCGACCCACGTGGCTGGTATGCGCGCGTCGGCGACTACGGCCTGGCGGTGCGCTTGCCATCCGGCTGTTCCTTCGTCAGCGGCGTATATCACGTGGGTGTGTGCGCTGCGGCATGGCGGAGGGCAAAGCCTTGTGCCAAATGCCTACCAAGGCCTGGCAAATTCCCCATTCTTGTAACCATGTCACCCCCTTTCCCCCCAGTACAACCAGTCAATGGAAATACCCCCATATGGAAGGGTTAGAAGCAATAATTCAATGAAAAAGCCAAGCAAGTACCAGGAAACATCTGGGTCTCTGCACACTGGGATGGCGCAGTGCAGTGCTGGGCTGTGCGCACTGTGCACCTTGGCCTGATGTGCGATGAGGTGGCCAGGTTGGCTAGTTTGTCCTCACAGTTGGCCTGACCAGCTGCTCCCTGTGATGTTGGGTGAGCAGGGCACCCCGGTGTACCAGGCACCTGAGGTGCGCTCCCATGGCAAGGTGTTCAAGTCCAGCGACGCCTACTCCTTTGGCATCCTACTGTGGGAGCTGGTCAGCAGCAGGTGGGGAGCCAGGCAGCAGCAGGTGGGGGGCCAGGCAGCCTCAGGTGGCTTCCCTGACTTATGGCTGATCATGGCTGGTGGCTGGTGTTTGCTCAGCCTTCACTTCGCCATGTGCCCATGCAGTGCTTCCTAGTTGATGGGATTGCTGTAAGGTTTTGGCTAGGCTGAGCGGTAACAGGGGTGGGCACCAGTGCTGGTTTTGTTAGCTTGCCGCATGGCCGCTATACATGAAACTGCAGATTAACATTTGATTTTCATTGCGTGATTGAATGGCAATTTGAAAACCGCTTGCGAGCGCTAGCAGCAGCAGCGTGTGACTGTCACTCCCTACCATGCAGGTGCCTGGCCGATGAGCTCCAGCACCGTGGCTTCGTATCGGACGCTGACATGGGCAAATTTCCACACGCTCGCCTGGGCTGCAGCAGTGGCGCGTCAGGGTCTGGGGCCCCTCGCAAGCCAGGCTTCATCGGGGGGCTGGCCCAGCAGGATCCGGAATGTAACCGCACCAACCGCTTCTCCCTATGCATCCCAGAGGTGAGGCAGGGGCTGGAGCCAGGGCTAGGGCCGGAGCCGGGGCCGGGATCAGAGAGCAGAGCTGGGGCCTTCGCTGATCCGAGTCTAACCTTGGATGGGTCTGTTGCATCGCTGGTTTGCTGTTGTGGTGGCTTTGCAGAACGAGCTGGAGGGCCACAGCAGCGCCAGCGCATCGCTCCTGCGCCGACCCAGCAAAGCCAACAAGCTGGAGCGCAGCCTGCGCAACAAGCCGTGGAGCTGCAACTTCCCAGCTACAGGTGAGGAAGGAGCAGGGGCAGCAGGGGCAGCAGGGGCAGGGGGCAGCAGGGGCAGCAGGGCCCAATTTAGAGGTGTGCAGAATACTGAAGCTGTGCGGTGGAGCTGAGTGGTCCACCCACCCGCCTACCTGGCCGCCCGCTCGCCCGCCCACCTGCCCTCGCCAGCCACATCTGGCCTGCCTGGCATCCTGCTGCCCTCCTGTTGCTTCGCCGCCTGCGTCCCCTTTGTTTGCACCCCCCTGGCCCTCTGTCCTGCTTGGCTTGGTCCTCCGTGGCTTGTTCCATTATGTGTCAGCCTGGCCTTGCTGAGCCCGACTGGCTGCAGGAGTACCTCAAGAATACGTAACCCTGGTGCGCTCCTGCATGGGCGGCAACCCCTTCACA
Organism: Haematococcus lacustris; assembly: GCA_030144725.1. NCBI lineage: Eukaryota > Viridiplantae > Chlorophyta > Chlorophyceae > Chlamydomonadales > Haematococcaceae > Haematococcus > Haematococcus lacustris. The sequence continues at coordinate 13,699,359 of JASKMD010000029.1, forward strand.
CGCCCCACCTTCCAGGACATCGTCGCACAGCTCAGCGCCATGCTGCAGCAGTGCAGCCAGCGGTCAGGCTGAGCAGGCTACAGGGCATGACCGCATGGCTGGAGCCGTGATGATGTCAATGATGATCATGATGATGGCGGTAGTGATTCTGATCACCAGCTTTACAGTGTAGTGTTTGGCTGCCCCCTTATAAGGGGCTCAGGGGTGAGGCTGGAGTTGTAGGTTGGCAGGGTTGGGTTAGCCGGCAGGGCAGCCGGCGGTCAGGCTGAGCAGGTGCGGTAGGTGTGGGTTGTTGGTGGTGTGGGTGTGGGTGTGGGTGTGTGGGGAGGGGTGGAGGGGCAGGTATGGACGGGGCTGGGAGTTGGGGTGGGAGTTGGGAGTTGGGGTGGGGGAGCATTGTAGGGTAGGCTAGGGTAGGGTAGATGTGCCTGTTTTGCACTTGCTTTCCCTGTCTTTTGCCACCTATGGCTTTGCCACCTCTTCCTCTTGACCACACGTCAGGGAGACCTGCCTCTCATGACGAGCATGTCCTGCACCTGACCTCTCAGGAAATGATGGAGCTCAGCAACTAGGCAAACGCTTGCTGAGCGAGCAATCAGAAGGCACTGCTGTGGGAGGAAGCCTGTATTGTGGGGGGTGAGGGTGGGTCCAGGGTGCATCAGGTTGTCTAGCAAATGACTTGAGCACTCTGACTCTGGCACACTGCAAACTTACTTCCCTGCAGCATGTTCATGCTATCAGTGCGTGTGAGTGAAAATCGGATACTTGGCAACACATGGACGCAGTGGTAGTAGTCTTGGCGTTGCCAGTACCCTGAGCAATGTGGCAAGTCAGGCATGGAACTTGATGCTGAAAGCAGGCGCGCGCTATCCACAAGCACCGGCCAACACACTGAGCACCAGTGTATGAAATGCCATGTTTCAGAGCTCGTTCTGCGCTATGAATGGTCGCTTCGCGAATTACGATCCGCGATTCGCGCTATGAAAAACGATCTTTAGCCTGCGATTTTGTGATAATTATGCTTGATTTCTCACCTGAGCGATATGTTCAGTAAGGTCGAGCTATAGATTTGAGGGCATGGAATTGGGCCATGTCACTTTGCGCTATAACCTACGCATCTGGGCGAAGTGAAGGAAAAACACTGCTGCGCACCCCCTCTCACTCCAGCATACTCAGCGCTCTTAAACTGCCGGTTGATCTTGTGGTCACAACCACGTGGCTTACACCGCTTAAGCCGTCAGCCGTTAGGCTGCTTGGCCGCCCCTCCTCCTCTAGGGGTTCGGGACTTCCCGTAAAGCAAGGTGCACAAACAAAGGTGCACATGGGCTCAACATGAAGTTATGCAAGTTCTCATTATTGTTCTGGAAAGTCACGGCAAATTCCGCCTGCATGCCTGATGGATCTCGTGGCAGTGCACTCAAAGATGAAATGCATGGCGTCATCCACTACCCCCTCTGTGCATCTTGTGCATGTGCGATCAATGAAAGTTACCCCCTCAAACCGAGCCTTCTCCACCCTCAAACCGTTGTTGCCCAACCTGAACCTAGTCAAGCTCGTGCGAACTTCTGTAGAGAGCGGGGCTGGCGGTGAGGCACCTCCACGCGGTGGCCCTGGTAACAATCCGCGTTGACCTCGGTCGCACGGATTGGCTAAGCTACCTCACCCGCACCCAGCGGTATATGAATTGGGATGCAACGGGACAGCCTTCCCAGGCTTGAACGGGCACCGTGTTGTCCAGCGGAATACAAATGAGGTCCGGGTGCCGCACACGACCGTTGCGGGTCATCGAGCTGTTGTGGAGTTGCTGGCGTCGTCAAGGAGGGAGCAGAGCTACCTCAACGCGGGACGTTGGCTGACAGTTGAAGTTTGGACTTTTGGAGCCTAAACTTCAGCTTTTAGTGCGACATCCGACGGACATGGCGGGAACTGCTTTCGTCAACGAGGAGAAGAGATAGGTCCAGCTGCCGAGTGCACTGGTCTTTGCTCCTCTCATGCCTCTTTGTTTGCCTTGGCTGCTAGCTGTGGTCTGTGGCTACAGCTAGGGCAGCTTGGTGGGGACATGTCCAGCCTGTGTCCAACATTTTGATGATGATGATGGACATTCGGAGGTGGGAGCAGGCCGCGCCACAGGCGGAAGCTCCTCCCTTAATGCACGCCGGTTTGTACCGGAGTAGTTTTCTTTCTTTCTTTCTTTCTTCTGTAGAGAGCTGTCTGTTCAGCAGGTGTGGTGCCATGTGATTGATGCCAATGCCGTCCCCATGCTAAAACCATGCAGCATACGAGCATCTCTCCCGATGCACCGTCTCAGGCAGTCTAGGGTCTCCCTCAGACCCAACCCAACGCCTCCCCCACCTCTCGAGCCACTTGACTTCCATAGCTTTGGTGCCTAGGATCAGGGCCTCCCAACTCTGATGTTTTGGCATGTAAGACCGTCACATGCGACCGATTGCTCCGGGAGCAGGCCGATGGCTTTAGCCCCGCGCGGCATGGCTTAAACGCGGACTCTAGTTACGACAGCAACCAGTAGTTGCTTCGATTGTGGTCGGCAGGGTGGTTGGGATCCGCCAGCCACCCTCAAGACATCGCAATGTGCAGGCGTGCTCTTGGTGCTCTACGCATAGGCGCTGCTGCCAGCCCGCGAGGTGAGGTGCACGCAGCAGTTACACACAGGCAAATTAGTGCGGATATTCGTCATCCTAGGGGGGTAGTTTTTTGATGCGGTTCGCCTCGGATTGTCCTTGCGACTCCAACGCCACTTGACGCTTGTTGAAATTCTGAGTATGTGAGCAGTTGGAGTGTAGGTACCTAAAGTACTGTAGGTGTCTACAGTACTGTAGGTCAGATTTGACAAGGTCTCTTGTAAATAGGGTACCATACTGTTCTCCACATTTAAACCACCATTTGCTACCGCGATTGCACCGTCAGCTTCTGCGTGCTATAAATAGTGAGAGGCGTCGAAGCGTAGGCCCGCAAGCTCGATATGGATATTTGTGCCGAAAGTTGTGTCCACGCAATAAGGTCGCCATAGGGACCTACATACATACGTGTAAGGTCTAAGGCCGGGGCCCGTCTCTATCGCAAGCTAGGTCCATTCTGTCGGTTGTACTGGGTAGCTCGGCTTGCAAGCTCCCGCAAAGCTGTGGATGTTGATGATGCCCCGCAATCACAACAACCTCCTGCACCGCACCCTCCCGTGTAATATCGAGTGCGGCAGAGATTGCCCCAAAAGTTGTTTGCGGTTGGCCCTCAACCATCCTTCATTACATCTAACCTCACATCATTACATCATGACTCTTAGCCTACATCATTACATCACCACTTGTGGTCCTGCCAATCACTGCATGCATGGTATGGGCAAGGGATCTGACTCTTGCAAGGGCTGGTCTCAGGGTCGATATATAACCCTAGAGGCTGAATAATGCTGGGCTCGGCAACATAGGCACGCTTTGTTGTCAGCGCATTTGCATAGCACTGTCGGGATAGCAAACGAGCTTGGGCTACATTCAGGAGTCCCCAACATGGGGTTGGTAATCTTCATGCAAATACTAGCTACAAAGTGCACAGATTTCGGTAGCGTTTGTTGCATTGGCACCTGCGAATTACTCCGCATCTACTGGCAAGCGGCGCGTTAATCCTTGCATCAGAGTCCGTGCCGGCGCAAGCGAGCACGGACACACCTCAGCTGCTCACAACCGATTGCTATAGTGGTATGTAACGGCATCAGTGCTGGAGCTGCGCCTGCTATCGAGCCAGAAGTACAATCTAAATTCAGCCCGCCAGGCTTGCTCCGCGAGCCTTTCATTGCTGCAGGCGGTGTCGGAAGACCGTCGTGGGGCCAGTGATGACTGGACATTGCATCAAACGCGCAGGGTTATGTGGGAGGTGCGTTCCTCTCTCACGCCAGTCACACAGAAAAGTACCCCCTTGCACAAATCGGCATGTTGTAAGCTGACCACTGTGACTTTTCAGAATATCGAGTCATTAAACTGTTCGTAACTCTACGACACAGCTGCTGGAAAAGAAAGCACGGCAGTTCATCAATCAGGCCCGCCGTAATTGACTTTGGCGTGCCCCGACTCTGCCTTGCAGAGTTGACTAGCCTACTCCGACCGCCTGGACCCTGCCCCCTCGCACCCCCTTGCAGCCCCACCACCTCCCAGCCCCCGCAGAAGCCTGCCAGCCCCTCCCACCCCCTCCCAGCCCCCTCACTGCCCCGCCACCCCCTCCCACCCCCTCCCACCCCTTCCCACCCCTTCCCAGCCCCTCCCTCCCCCCACCCACCCCCTCCCACCTCAACCCAGCCTCCCCACCCCCCACCCACCCCCTCCCACCTCCTCCCAGCCCCTCCCACCCCCCCCTAAGCCCCTCACTGCCCCGCCAACCCTTCCCACCCCCTCCCAGCCCCTCCCAGCCCCTCCCAGCCCCTCCCACCCCCTCCACCCCCTCCCACCCCCTCCCACCCCTTCCCACCCCCTCCCAGCCCCCCCACCCCGCCACCCCCGCCACCCCCACCCCGCCCCCCTTGGCCCTAGCAACAGGAAGACCAGCAGCAGCAGCAGGGAGTGGAGGGCAGCAACAGAAGAGGACAGGGCAGCGGCTGCCAATGTGTGACCCTCGTGTGTCGCCCCTGACCTGCCCACCCCTCGTGCTGCACCCCCCTGGCAGCAGCAGGCGGCTGCTGCTGGTGCTGCCCCTGGGCTGCCCCCCCCTCCTGCTGCACCCCCCTGGCAGCAGCAGGCAGCTGGTGCTGGTGCTGCCCCTGGGCTGCCCACCCCTCCAGCTGAGCAGCAGGGGTCAGGGGTCAGGGCGGAGCTGGACACCAGCTCGACACGCAAGCGGAGGGCGGGCGGGAGGGACCGGACCCAACAAGTCGAGCAAGGTGACGTAGCAATGGCCTACACACCTTGTGTGGCCTCACAGAGTGGCCAGGTAGTAGGTACTACTCACGAAGCGGTCAAGCAATGCAGCAGCGTTGTATACTTCCGAGCATGGGTGGAGGGGCGTCGTTACATCGGTTTGGCGTGCCATGTGCATTGTTTTGACTGCGGCGACTGTCCCTGACTGTTTGCAGAGGCTACTGGGCCACGTCGGTCGCGGCGGTCGGTCGCGGCGAGGCCCGCATGAGCAAAACTGGCATGCATTTGAATGTCAAGATTTGAGCCGCCTTAGCACTCAGCACACTGCACAATATTTAATGTTACAAGCTGCACCGCATAGCTGACAGAGTCCTCTATCCAGGGATGTGCGAATCATAAATAGAAACCACGTGGCTGAGACGCGGCGTCGTTTTGATTACCAGGGGTCGGTTTCCGATCATTTCCAGCCATTTTTTGAAAGTTGGGGTCGCCTGAGTTAAGGATGCATGGGGGGAAGGCACCTACGGTACTGTAGACACCTACAGTACTGTAGACCCCTACAGTATTGTAGACACCTACAGTACTGTAGACACTTACAGTACTGTAGACATCTACAGTACTGTAGACACCTCACTCAGGCAAATTAGTAACAGCATTTTTGAGATTCGGAGCCTCGGACTTGGTACATAGTCAAATGAAGGCATTGTAAGATTGGGGGTTGAAACTAAAATTCGTGATTTTGCGCGGTTGGTGAGATACGGCCATGCTACAGTACTGTAGGTATCTACAGTACTGTCGGGGTACCTCGAGAGACCACTTACAGTACTGTAGACATCTACAGTACTGTAGACATCTACAGTACTGTAGGTGTCTACAGTACTGTCGGGGTACCTCGAGAGACCACTTACAGTACTGTAGACATCTACAGTACTGTAGACATCTACAGTACTGTAGACATCTACAGTACTGTAGGTACCTCGAGGTACCTCGAGAGACCATTTACAGTACTGTAGACCTCTACAATAATGTAGACATTTACAGTACTGTAGACATCTACAGTACTGTAGACATCTACAGTACTGTAGACATCTACAGTACTGTAGACATCTACAGTACTTCGAGGTACCTCGAGGTACCTCGAGAGACCATTTACAGTACTGTAGACATCTACAGTACTGTAGACATCTACAGTACTGTAGACCTCTACAGTACTGTAGACATCTACAGTACTGTAGACATCTACAGTACTGTAGACATCTACAGTACCTCGAGGTACCTCGAGGTACCTCGAGAGACCACTTACAGTACTGTAGAGCTGTAGCCTTTAAGCACTTAAAAAAATTCTGAACATCTCACTTGCATTCAGGCATCCGTCCAACACTTAGTCGCAGCATCGTGTAGCCGGTATTGCAGCGATGGCATCGCACGAGGTTACCCATACTCGCAGCCGCATCTAGCCCATACTCGCAGCCACATACTCGGCAATCAACCTCGCGGCCACACAGCTGGTCCACAGATGGCATCGCACGAGGTTACCCATACTCGCAGCCACATCTAGCCCATACTCGCAGCCACATACTCGGCAATCAACCTCGCGGCCACACAGCTGGTCCAGCAGCGCAGGATCTCACCTCGCAGCCAGCCTCGCAGCCATTTTCCTCGCAGCCAGCCTCGCAGCCAGTTTCGCAGCCAGCCTCGCAGCCAGCCTCGCAGCCAGCATCGCAGCTAGCCTCGCGGCCAGTTTCCTCGCAACGATTCTCCGCAGTTATCGCAAGCATTGATGCACCAACGCAAGGCAGGTGCAACGTGTTGTGAGCAGCGAAGAGGCCAGACGGACCATGGTAAGAGCTTAGGACCAAGGTAAGAGCTTAGAAGGAGCTAGCATTGCGCAGCATAGCCCTTAGTATCCAGCCTAACCGCTACCACACCTGGTTGCTGCAGGCCTTACAATCACGCCTAGTACCTCCCTGTTCACCACCCCCTCCCAGTCCCCCTCACCACCACCACCACCACCACCACCACCACCATTTCATCACCTCCCACAACGTTCCCACTGTTGCCTCCCTTGTGTTGCAGCCCAGCCCAGCCCAGCCCAGCCCAGCCCAGCCCAGCCCAGCCCAGCCCAGCCCAGCCCAGCCCAGCCCAGCCCAGCCCAGCCCAGCCCAGCCCAGCCCAGCCCAGCCCAGCCCAGCCCAGCCCAGCCCAGCCCAGCCCAGCCCAGCCCAGCCCAGCCCAGCCCAGCCCAGCCCAGCCCAGCCCAGCCCAGCCCAGCCCAGCCCAGCCCAGCCCAGCCCAGCCCAGCCCAGCCCAGCCCAGCCCAGCCCAGCCCAGCCCAGCCCAGCCCAGCCCAGCCCAGCCCAGCCCAGCCCAGCCCAGCCCAGCCCAGCCCAGCCCAGCCCAGCCCAGCCCAGCCCAGCCCAGCCCAGCCCAGCCCAGCCCAGCCCAGCCCAGCCCAGCCCAGCCCAGCCCAGCCCAGCCCAGCCCAGCCCAGCCCAGCCCAGCCCAGCCCAGCCCAGCCCAGCCCAGCCCAGCCCAGCCCAGCCCAGCCCAGCCCAGCCCAGCCCAGCCCAACCCAACCCTACTCTCCCACCCTACACTTCCTACTGAGGTGAGGACAAAGGAAGGTGGGTTGTAATGGAGGGCTGCTACACCTGCCCCTCCATCTGCCAGCTCTACATCTCCCTACTCTAATGGTGAGTGCATCTAGTACCCATGTCCAATGTTTGCTTCGTTACACAAATCGTCACATCATTGCCGCAGGTCTTGTGCGCCTACACGTGAGACTATCAATGCGCTCCCCACTTCTCTCGCCCTCCCCATGGACCTCCCCTTCCCTTCCCTCCCCTTCCTCCCCTTCCTCCCACACACATATACACCACACCCCAGCAGAAGGTGAGTGCAGGTATGTGGCACCCTGTACCCACCTTAACCGCTAGCATGCCCCTTGTCCCGCTGCAGGGTTGATCGTCACACCCTTCCCCATCCCCTTTTCCTCCCCTTTCCCACGCCCACCACCAACGCCCAGCTTGTCGTCCCTACACTTCCACCTCTACCCACCCCCCACTTCCCCCCTCCCCGTCACCTCTCCCCTGACATCCCAGCAGCCAGGAGAAAGCCCACCCCACCCACCCTCTTCCCACCCCTCCCTTCCCCCTCTCCCTCCCTCTCCCCTCCCATACTTGTCAAGCCTACCCTTCCCCTCTCCCACCCTTCGATTGACGTGGCATCGCAACCCCCACCTCACCCCACCTTCCCTTCCCTAAACCCTACACTCCCCACCGCAGTCCTACCCCACTGGCGCATGGGATATGTTGCCTGGTGTGAGCAGGTAGGAGGCCAGGAGGACCACAAAGGTAAGGCCACGGTGATAGCTAACACAGTGCCCAGCCTGGTCACCCTACCGCACGTGCACGCCCCTTGGTTGCAGGTCTGATGGGTCACCTCCCCTCCACTTTCCCTATACAACCACCCACTCCCAATTCATCCTCCCCCGCCCCCGCCCCCGCTCCCTCCCCCGCCCCCACCCCCACCCATGCCCCCACCCACCCCAACCCATGCCCCCAACCCATGCCCCCACCCACCCCAACCCATGCCCCCAACCCAACCCACCCCCGCCCAGCCCAACCCGGTTGAGCCTCCCGCCTCCCCACCTCCCGCCTCCCTGCCTCCCGCCTCCCCGTCTCCCGCCTCCCTGCCTCCCACCTCCCGCCTTCCACATCTACCTCCCCTCCCCGCCTTCACTCTTCCACTCCCCCCCCCTTCACTCAGCAGCCAAAAGGTAGGTAAGTGCTACAGTGCCCCTACTATATCTGCTGTTGCTGCCACTGCTGCTGCTGCTGCTGCCACTGCTGCTGCTGCTGCTGCCACTGCTGCTGCTGCTGCTACCCCCCTACTGCTGCTGCTGCTGCCCCCCTGCTGCTGCTGCTGCTGCCCCCCCTACTGCTGCTGCTGCTGCCACTGCTGCTGCTGCTGCTACCCCCCCCTACTGCTGCTGCTGCTGCCCCCCCTACTGCTGCTGCTGCTGCCCCCCCTACTGCTGCTGCTGCTGCTGCCACTGCTGCTGCTGCTGCTGCTGCTGCTGCCCCCCCTACTGCTGCTGCTGCTGCCCCCCCTACTGCTGCTGCTGCTGCCCCCCCTACTGCTGCTGCTGCTGCTGCCACTGCTGCTGCTGCTGCTGCCCCCCCTACTGCTGCTGCTGCTGCCCCCCCTACTGCTGCTGCTGCTGCTACCCCCCTACTGCTGCTGCTGCTGCCCCCCCTACTGCTGCTGCTGCTGCCCCCCCTACTGCTGCTGCTGCTGCTACCCCCCTACTGCTGCTGCTGCTGCCCCCCCTACTGCTGCTGCTGCTGCCCCCCCTACTGCTGCTGCTGCTGCTGCCACTGCTGCTGCTGCTGCTACCCCCCTACTGCTGCTGCTGCTGCTGCCCCCCTGCTGCTGCTGCTGCTACCCCCCCCTACTGCTGCTGCTGCTGCCCCCCTGCTGCTGCTGCTGCTGCCCCCCCCCCTGCTGCTGCTGCCCCCCCCCCCTGCTGCTGCTGCCACCCATGCTGCTGCTGCCTACAGTACTGTAGGTGTCTACAGTACTGTAGATGTCTACAGTACTGTAGGGGTCTACAGTACTGTAGGGGTCTACAGTACTGTAGGGGTCTACAGTACTGTAGATGTCTACAGTACTGTAGATGTCTACAGTACTGTAGATGTCTACAGTACTGTAGATGTCTACAGTACTGTAGATGTCTACAGTACTGTAGTGGTCTACAGTACTGTAGGTGTCTACAGTACTGTAGGTGTCTATAGTACTGTACGGGTCTACAGTACTGTAGATGTCTACAGTACTGTAGATGTCTACAGTACTGTAGATGTCTACAGTACTGTAGATGTCTACAGTACTGTAGATGTCTACAGTACTGTAGATGTCTACAGTACTGTAGTGGTCTACAGTACTGTAGGTGTCTACAGTACTGTAGGTGTCTACAGTACTGTAGGGGTCTACAGTACTGTAGATGTCTACAGTACTGTAGGTGTCTACAGTACTGTAGATGTCTACAGTACTGTAGATGTCTACAGTACTGTAGATGTCTACAGTACTGTAGATGTCTACAGTACTGTAGATGTCTACAGTACTGTAGACAGTACTGTAGACACCTACAGTACTGTCTACCTATTTAACCCTAACCTACGCTGGCTGCATCCATCCCTTGGGCTGCTTCACTCAGGCAAATTAGTAACAGCATTTTTGAGATTCGGAGCCTTGGACTTGGTACATAGTCAAATGAAGGCATTGTAAGATTGGGGGTTGAAACTAAAATTCGTGATTTTGCGCGGTTGGTGAGATACGGCCATGCTACAGTACTGTAGGTATCTACAGTACTGTCGGGGTACCTCGAGAGACCACTTACAGTACTGTAGACATCTACAGTACTGTAGACATCTACAGTACTGTAGGTGTCTACAGTACTGTCGGGGTACCTCGAGAGACCACTTACAGTACTGTAGACATCTACGAGTACTGTAGACATCTACAGTACTGTAGACATCTACAGTACTGTAGGTACCTCGAGGTACCTCGAGAGACCATTTACAGTACTGTAGACCTCTACAATAATGTAGACATTTACAGTACTGTAGACATCTACAGTACTGTAGACATCTACAGTACTGTAGACATCTACAGTACTGTAGACATCTACAGTACTTCGAGGTACCTCGAGGTACCTCGAGAGACCATTTACAGTACTGTAGATGTCTACAGTACTGTAGACATCTACAGTACTGTAGACCTCTACAGTACTGTAGACATCTACAGTACTGTAGACATCTACAGTACTGTAGACATCTACAGTACCTCGAGGTACCTCGAGGTACCTCGAGAGACCACTTACAGTACTGTAGAGCTGTAGCCTTTAAGCACTTAAAAAAATTCTGAACATCTCACTTGCATTCAGGCATCCGTCCAACACTTAGTCGCAGCATCGTGTAGCCGGTATTGCAGCGATGGCATCGCACGAGGTTACCCATACTCGCAGCCGCATCTAGCCCATACTCGCAGCCACATACTCGGCAATCAACCTCGCGGCCACACAGCTGGTCCACAGATGGCATCGCACGAGGTTACCCATACTCGCAGCCACATCTAGCCCATACTCGCAGCCACATACTCGGCAATCAACCTCGCGGCCACACAGCTGGTCCAGCAGCGCAGGATCTCACCTCGCAGCCAGCCTCGCAGCCATTTTCCTCGCAGCCAGCCTCGCAGCCAGTTTCGCAGCCAGCCTCGCAGCCAGCCTCGCAGCCAGCATCGCAGCTAGCCTCGCGGCCAGTTTCCTCGCAACGATTCTCCGCAGTTATCGCAAGCATTGATGCACCAACGCAAGGCAGGTGCAACGTGTTGTGAGCAGCGAAGAGGCCAGACGGACCATGGTAAGAGCTTAGGACCAAGGTAAGAGCTTAGAAGGAGCTAGCATTGCGCAGCATAGCCCTTAGTATCCAGCCTAACCGCTACCACACCTGGTTGCTGCAGGCCTTACAATCACGCCTAGTACCTCCCTGTTCACCACCCCCTCCCAGTCCCCCTCACCACCACCACCACCACCACCACCACCACCATTTCATCACCTCCCACAACGTTCCCACTGTTGCCTCCCTTGTGTTGCAGCCCAGCCCAGCCCAGCCCAGCCCAGCCCAGCCCAGCCCAGCCCAGCCCAGCCCAGCCCAGCCCAGCCCAGCCCAGCCCAGCCCAGCCCAGCCCAGCCCAGCCCAGCCCAGCCCAGCCCAGCCCAGCCCAGCCCAGCCCAGCCCAGCCCAGCCCAGCCCAGCCCAGCCCAGCCCAGCCCAGCCCAGCCCAGCCCAGCCCAGCCCAGCCCAGCCCAGCCCAGCCCAGCCCAGCCCAGCCCAGCCCAGCCCAGCCCAGCCCAGCCCAGCCCAGCCCAGCCCAGCCCAGCCCAGCCCAGCCCAGCCCAGCCCAGCCCAGCCCAGCCCAGCCCAGCCCAGCCCAGCCCAGCCCAGCCCAGCCCAGCCCAGCCCAGCCCAGCCCAGCCCAGCCCAGCCCAGCCCAGCCCAGCCCAGCCCAGCCCAGCCCAGCCCAGCCCAGCCCAGCCCAGCCCAGCCCAACCCAACCCTACTCTCCCACCCTACACTTCCTACTGAGGTGAGGACAAAGGAAGGTGGGTTGTAATGGAGGGCTGCTACACCTGCCCCTCCATCTGCCAGCTCTACATCTCCCTACTCTAATGGTGAGTGCATCTAGTACCCATGTCCAATGTTTGCTTCGTTACACAAATCGTCACATCATTGCCGCAGGTCTTGTGCGCCTACACGTGAGACTATCAATGCGCTCCCCACTTCTCTCGCCCTCCCCATGGACCTCCCCTTCCCTTCCCTCCCCTTCCTCCCCTTCCTCCCACACACATATACACCACACCCCAGCAGAAGGTGAGTGCAGGTATGTGGCACCCTGTACCCACCTTAACCGCTAGCATGCCCCTTGTCCCGCTGCAGGGTTGATCGTCACACCCTTCCCCATCCCCTTTTCCTCCCCTTTCCCACGCCCACCACCAACGCCCAGCTTGTCGTCCCTACACTTCCACCTCTACCCACCCCCCACTTCCCCCCTCCCCGTCACCTCTCCCCTGACATCCCAGCAGCCAGGAGAAAGCCCACCCCACCCACCCTCTTCCCACCCCTCCCTTCCCCCTCTCCCTCCCTCTCCCCTCCCATACTTGTCAAGCCTACCCTTCCCCTCTCCCACCCTTCGATTGACGTGGCATCGCAACCCCCACCTCACCCCACCTTCCCTTCCCTAAACCCTACACTCCCCACCGCAGTCCTACCCCACTGGCGCATGGGATATGTTGCCTGGTGTGAGCAGGTAGGAGGCCAGGAGGACCACAAAGGTAAGGCCACGGTGATAGCTAACACAGTGCCCAGCCTGGTCACCCTACCGCACGTGCACGCCCCTTGGTTGCAGGTCTGATGGGTCACCTCCCCTCCACTTTCCCTATACAACCACCCACTCCCAATTCATCCTCCCCCGCCCCCGCCCCCGCTCCCTCCCCCGCCCCCACCCCCACCCATGCCCCCACCCACCCCAACCCATGCCCCCAACCCATGCCCCCACCCACCCCAACCCATGCCCCCAACCCAACCCACCCCCGCCCAGCCCAACCCGGTTGAGCCTCCCGCCTCCCCACCTCCCGCCTCCCTGCCTCCCGCCTCCCCGTCTCCCGCCTCCCTGCCTCCCACCTCCCGCCTTCCACATCTACCTCCCCTCCCCGCCTTCACTCTTCCACTCCCCCCCCCTTCACTCAGCAGCCAAAAGGTAGGTAAGTGCTACAGTGCCCCTACTATATCTGCTGCTGCTGCCACTGCTGCTGCTGCTGCTGCCACTGCTGCTGCTGCTGCTGCCACTGCTGCTGCTGCTGCTACCCCCCCTACTGCTGCTGCTGCTGCCCCCCTGCTGCTGCTGCTGCTGCCCCCCCTACTGCTGCTGCTGCTGCCACTGCTGCTGCTGCTGCTACCCCCCCTACTGCTGCTGCTGCTGCCCCCCCTACTGCTGCTGCTGCTGCCCCCCCTACTGCTGCTGCTGCTGCTGCCACTGCTGCTGCTGCTGCTGCTGCTGCTGCCCCCCCCTACTGCTGCTGCTGCTGCCCCCCCTACTGCTGCTGCTGCTGCCCCCCCTACTGCTGCTGCTGCTGCTGCCACTGCTGCTGCTGCTGCTGCCCCCCCTACTGCTGCTGCTGCTGCCCCCCCTACTGCTGCTGCTGCTGCTACCCCCCTACTGCTGCTGCTGCTGCCCCCCCTACTGCTGCTGCTGCTGCCCCCCCTACTGCTGCTGCTGCTGCTACCCCCCTACTGCTGCTGCTGCTGCCCCCCCTACTGCTGCTGCTGCTGCCCCCCCTACTGCTGCTGCTGCTGCTGCCACTGCTGCTGCTGCTGCTACCCCCCTACTGCTGCTGCTGCTGCTGCCCCCCTGCTGCTGCTGCTGCTACCCCCCCCTACTGCTGCTGCTGCTGCCCCCCTGCTGCTGCTGCTGCTGCCCCCCCCCCCTGCTGCTGCTGCCCCCCCCCCTGCTGCTGCTGCCACCCATGCTGCTGCTGCCTACAGTACTGTAGGTGTCTACAGTACTGTAGATGTCTACAGTACTGTAGGGGTCTACAGTACTGTAGGGGTCTACAGTACTGTAGGGGTCTACAGTACTGTAGATGTCTACAGTACTGTAGATGTCTACAGTACTGTAGATGTCTACAGTACTGTAGATGTCTACAGTACTGTAGATGTCTACAGTACTGTAGTGGTCTACAGTACTGTAGGTGTCTACAGTACTGTAGGTGTCTACAGTACTGTACGGGTCTACAGTACTGTAGATGTCTACAGTACTGTAGATGTCTACAGTACTGTAGATGTCTACAGTACTGTAGATGTCTACAGTACTGTAGATGTCTACAGTACTGTAGATGTCTACAGTACTGTAGTGGTCTACAGTACTGTAGGTGTCTACAGTACTGTAGGTGTCTACAGTACTGTAGGGGTCTACAGTACTGTAGATGTCTACAGTACTGTAGGTGTCTACAGTACTGTAGATGTCTACAGTACTGTAGATGTCTACAGTACTGTAGATGTCTACAGTACTGTAGATGTCTACAGTACTGTAGATGTCTACAGTACTGTAGACAGTACTGTAGACACCTACAGTACTGTCTACCTATTTAACCCTAACCTACGCTGGCTGCATCCATCCCTTGGGCTGCTTCACTCAGGCAAATTAGTAACAGCATTTTTGAGATTCGGAGCCTTGGACTTGGTACATAGTCAAATGAAGGCATTGTAAGATTGGGGGTTGAAACTAAAATTCGTGATTTTGCGCGGTTGGTGAGATACGGCCATGCTACAGTACTGTAGGTATCTACAGTACTGTCGGGGTACCTCGAGAGACCACTTACAGTACTGTAGACATCTACAGTACTGTAGACATCTACAGTACTGTAGGTGTCTACAGTACTGTCGGGGTACCTCGAGAGACCACTTACAGTACTGTAGACATCTACAGTACTGTAGACATCTACAGTACTGTAGACATCTACAGTACTGTAGGTACCTCGAGGTACCTCGAGAGACCATTTACAGTACTGTAGACCTCTACAATAATGTAGACATTTACAGTACTGTAGACATCTACAGTACTGTAGACATCTACAGTACTGTAGACATCTACAGTACTGTAGACATCTACAGTACTTCGAGGTACCTCGAGGTACCTCGAGAGACCATTTACAGTACTGTAGATGTCTACAGTACTGTAGACATCTACAGTACTGTAGACCTCTACAGTACTGTAGACATCTACAGTACTGTAGACATCTACAGTACTGTAGACATCTACAGTACCTCGAGGTACCTCGAGGTACCTCGAGAGACCACTTACAGTACTGTAGCCTTTAAGCACTTAAAAAAATTCTGAACATCTCACTTGCATTCAGGCATCCGTCCAACACTTAGTCGCAGCATCGTGTAGCCGGTATTGCAGCGATGGCATCGCACGAGGTTACCCATACTCGCAGCCGCATCTAGCCCATACTCGCAGCCACATACTCGGCAATCAACCTCGCGGCCACACAGCTGGTCCACAGATGGCATCGCACGAGGTTACCCATACTCGCAGCCACATCTAGCCCATACTCGCAGCCACATACTCGGCAATCAACCTCGCGGCCACACAGCTCGTCCAGCAGCGCAGGATCTCACCTCGCAGCCAGCCTCGCAGCCATTTTCCTCGCAGCCAGCCTCGCAGCCAGTTTCGCAGCCAGCCTCGCAGCCAGCCTCGCAGCCAGCATCGCAGCTAGCCTCGCGGCCAGTTTCCTCGCAACGATTCTCCGCAGTTATCGCAAGCATTGATGCACCAACGCAAGGCAGGTGCAACGTGTTGTGAGCAGCGAAGAGGCCAGACGGACCATGGTAAGAGCTTAGGACCAAGGTAAGAGCTTAGAAGGAGCTAGCATTGCGCAGCATAGCCCTTAGTATCCAGCCTAACCGCTACCACACCTGGTTGCTGCAGGCCTTACAATCACGCCTAGTACCTCCCTGTTCACCACCCCCTCCCAGTCCCCCTCACCACCACCACCACCACCACCACCACCACCATTTCATCACCTCCCACAACGTTCCCACTGTTGCCTCCCTTGTGTTGCAGCCCAGCCCAGCCCAGCCCAGCCCAGCCCAGCCCAGCCCAGCCCAGCCCAGCCCAGCCCAGCCCAGCCCAGCCCAGCCCAGCCCAGCCCAGCCCAGCCCAGCCCAGCCCAGCCCAGCCCAGCCCAGCCCAGCCCAGCCCAGCCCAGCCCAGCCCAGCCCAGCCCAGCCCAGCCCAGCCCAGCCCAGCCCAGCCCAGCCCAGCCCAGCCCAGCCCAGCCCAGCCCAGCCCAGCCCAGCCCAGCCCAGCCCAGCCCAGCCCAGCCCAGCCCAGCCCAGCCCAGCCCAGCCCAGCCCAGCCCAGCCCAGCCCAGCCCAGCCCAGCCCAGCCCAGCCCAGCCCAGCCCAGCCCAGCCCAGCCCAGCCCAGCCCAGCCCAGCCCAGCCCAGCCCAGCCCAGCCCAGCCCAGCCCAGCCCAGCCCAGCCCAGCCCAGCCCAGCCCAGCCCAGCCCAGCCCAGCCCAGCCCAGCCCAGCCCAGCCCAGCCCAGCCCACCCAACCCTACTCTCCCACCCTACACTTCCTACTGAGGTGAGGACAAAGGAAGGTGGGTTGTAATGGAGGGCTGCTACACCTGCCCCTCCATCTGCCAGCTCTACATCTCCCTACTCTAATGGTGAGTGCATCTAGTACCCATGTCCAATGTTTGCTTCGTTACACAAATCGTCACATCATTGCCGCAGGTCTTGTGCGCCTACACGTGAGACTATCAATGCGCTCCCCACTTCTCTCGCCCTCCCCATGGACCTCCCCTTCCCTTCCCTCCCCTTCCTCCCCTTCCTCCCACACACATATACACCACACCCCAGCAGAAGGTGAGTGCAGGTATGTGGCACCCTGTACCCACCTTAACCGCTAGCATGCCCCTTGTCCCGCTGCAGGGTTGATCGTCACACCCTTCCCCATCCCCTTTTCCTCCCCTTTCCCACGCCCACCACCAACGCCCAGCTTGTCGTCCCTACACTTCCACCTCTACCCACCCCCCACTTCCCCCCTCCCCGTCACCTCTCCCCTGACATCCCAGCAGCCAGGAGAAAGCCCACCCCACCCACCCTCTTCCCACCCCTCCCTTCCCCCTCTCCCTCCCTCTCCCCTCCCATACTTGTCAAGCCTACCCTTCCCCTCTCCCACCCTTCGATTGACGTGGCATCGCAACCCCCACCTCACCCCACCTTCCCTTCCCTAAACCCTACACTCCCCACCGCAGTCCTACCCCACTGGCGCATGGGATATGTTGCCTGGTGTGAGCAGGTAGGAGGCCAGGAGGACCACAAAGGTAAGGCCACGGTGATAGCTAACACAGTGCCCAGCCTGGTCACCCTACCGCACGTGCACGCCCCTTGGTTGCAGGTCTGATGGGTCACCTCCCCTCCACTTTCCCTATACAACCACCCCCTCCCAATTCATCCTCCCCCGCCCCCGCCCCCGCTCCCTCCCCCGCCCCCACCCCCACCCATGCCCCCACCCACCCCAACCCATGCCCCCAACCCATGCCCCCACCCACCCCAACCCATGCCCCCAACCCAACCCACCCCCGCCCAGCCCAACCCGGTTGAGCCTCCCGCCTCCCCACCTCCCGCCTCCCTGCCTCCCGCCTCCCCGTCTCCCGCCTCCCTGCCTCCCACCTCCCGCCTTCCACATCTACCTCCCCTCCCCGCCTTCACTCTTCCACTCCCCCCCCCTTCACTCAGCAGCCAAAAGGTAGGTAAGTGCTACAGTGCCCCTACTATATCTGCTGCTGCTGCCACTGCTGCTGCTGCTGCTGCCACTGCTGCTGCTGCTGCTGCCACTGCTGCTGCTGCTGCTACCCCCCTACTGCTGCTGCTGCTGCCCCCCCTGCTGCTGCTGCTGCTGCCCCCCCTACTGCTGCTGCTGCTGCCACTGCTGCTGCTGCTGCTGCCACTGCTGCTGCTGCTGCTACCCCCCCTACTGCTGCTGCTGCTGCCCCCCCTACTGCTGCTGCTGCTGCCCCCCCTACTGCTGCTGCTGCTGCTGCCACTGCTGCTGCTGCTGCTGCCCCCCCTACTGCTGCTGCTGCTGCCCCCCCTACTGCTGCTGCTGCTGCCCCCCCTACTGCTGCTGCTGCTGCTGCCACTGCTGCTGCTGCTGCTGCCCCCCCTACTGCTGCTGCTGCTGCCCCCCCTACTGCTGCTGCTGCTGCTACCCCCCTACTGCTGCTGCTGCTGCCCCCCCTACTGCTGCTGCTGCTGCCCCCCCTACTGCTGCTGCTGCTGCTACCCCCCTACTGCTGCTGCTGCTGCCCCCCCTACTGCTGCTGCTGCCCCCCCTACTGCTGCTGCTGCTGCTGCCACTGCTGCTGCTGCTGCTACCCCCCTACTGCTGCTGCTGCTGCTGCCCCCCTGCTGCTGCTGCTGCTACCCCCCCTACTGCTGCTGCTGCTGCCCCCCTGCTGCTGCTGCTGCTGCCCCCCCCCCCTGCTGCTGCTGCCCCCCCCCCTGCTGCTGCTGCCACCCATGCTGCTGCTGCCTACAGTACTGTAGGTGTCTACAGTACTGTAGATGTCTACAGTACTGTAGATGTCTACAGTACTGTAGATGTCTACAGTACTGTAGATGTCTACAGTACTGTAGATGTCTACAGTACTGTAGTGGTCTACAGTACTGTAGGTGTCTACAGTACTGTAGGTGTCTACAGTACTGTAGGGGTCTACAGTACTGTAGATGTCTACAGTACTGTAGATGTCTACAGTACTGTAGATGTCTACAGTACTGTAGATGTCTACAGTACTGTAGTGGTCTACAGTACTGTAGGTGTCTACAGTACTGTAGGTGTCTACAGTACTGTAGATGTCTACAGTACTGTAGATGTCTACAGTACTGTAGATGTCTACAGTACTGTAGATGTCTACAGTACTGTAGATGTCTACAGTACTGTAGTGGTCTACAGTACTGTAGGTGTCTACAGTACTGTAGGTGTCTACAGTACTGTAGGGGTCTACAGTACTGTAGATGTCTACAGTACTGTAGATGTCTACAGTACTGTAGATGTCTACAGTACTGTAGATGTCTACAGTACTGTAGATGTCTACAGTACTGTAGATGTCTACAGTACTGTAGTGGTCTACAGTACTGTAGGTGTCTACAGTACTGTAGGTGTCTACAGTACTGTAGGGGTCTACAGTACTGTAGATGTCTACAGTACTGTAGGTGTCTACAGTACTGTAGATGTCTACAGTACTGTAAATGTCTACAGTACTGTAGATGTCTACAGTACTGTCTACAGTACTGTAGATGTCTACAGTACTGTAGATGTCTACAGTACTGTAGGGGTCTACAGTACTGTAGATGTCTACAGTACTGTAGATGTCTACAGTACTGTAGATGTCTACAGTACTATAGGGGTCTACAGTACTGTAGATGTCTACAGTACTGTAGGTGTCTACAGTACTGTAGTGGTCTACAGTACTGTAGGTGTCTACAGTACTGTAGGTGTCTACAGTACTGTAGGGGTCTACAGTACTGTAGATGTCTACAGTACTGTAGGTGTCTACAGTACTGTAGATGTCTACAGTACTGTAAATGTCTACAGTACTGTAGATGTCTACAGTACTGTAGATGTCTACAGTACTGTAGTGGTCTACAGTACTGTAGGTGTCTACAGTACTGTAGGTGTCTACAGTACTGTAGGGGTCTACAGTACTGTAGATGTCTACAGTACTGTAGGTGTCTACAGTACTGTAGATGTCTACAGTACTGTAAATGTCTACAGTACTGTAGATGTCTACAGTACTGTCTACAGTACTGTAGATGTCTACAGTACTGTAGATGTCTACAGTACTGTAGGGGTCTACAGTACTGTAGATGTCTACAGTACTGTAGATGTCTACAGTACTGTAGATGTCTACAGTACTATAGGGGTCTACAGTACTGTAGATGTCTACAGTACTGTAGGTGTCTACAGTACTGTAGGGGTCTACAGTACTGTAGATGTCTACAGTACTGTAGGTGCCTTCCCCCCATGCATCCTTAACCCCCATGCCCCCTTCGCCCCCATGCAGGAACATCTCAATGTAGCCCAAGCTCGTTTGCTTTGCCGACAGTGCTATGCAAATGCGCTGACAACAAAGCGTGCCTATGTTGCCCAGCCCAGCCCAGCCCAGCCCTGCCCAGCCCTACTCAGCCTCCAGGATTCGTTACCGACCCTGAGCCTAGCCCTTGTGTTAGGAACACAAGTGGTGATGTAATGATGTAGGCTAAGAGTCATGATGTAATGATGTGAGGTTAGATGTAATGATGGATGGTTGAGGACCAACCGCAAACAACTTTTGGGGCAATCTCTGCCGCACTCGATATCACACGGGAGGGTGCGGTGCACGAGGTTGTTGTGATTGCGGGGCATCATCAACATCCACAGCTTTGCGGGAGCTTGCAAGCCGAGCTACCCAGTACAACCGACAGAACGGACCTAGCTTGCGATAGAGACGGGCCCCGGCCTTCGACCTTACACGTATGTATGTAGCTCCCTATGGCGATCTTATTGCGTGGACACAACTTTCGGCACAAATACCCATATCGAGCTTGCGGGCCTACGCTTCGACGCCTCTCACTAATTATAGCACGCAGAAGCTGACGGTGCAATCGCGGTAGCAAATGGTGGTTTGAATGTGGAGAACAACATGGTGCCCTATTTACAAGAGACCTTGTCAAATCTGACCTACAGTACTGTAGACATCTACAGTACTGTAGACATCTACAGTACTGTAGATGTCTACAGTACTGTAGGTACCTACACTCCAACTGCTCACATACTCAGAATATCAACAAGCGTCAAGTGGCGTTGGAGTCGCAAGGACAATCCGAGGCGAACCGCATCAAAAAACTACCCCCCTAGGATGACGAATATCCGCACTAATTTGCCTGTGTGCTACAGTACTGTAGACATCTACAGTACTGTAGACACCCTATAGTACTGTAGACCCCTACAGTACTGTAGACACTTACAGTACTGTAGACATCCTACAGTACTGTAGACACCTACAGTACTGTAGACATCTACAGTACTGTAGACACTTACAGTACTGTAGACCCCTACAGTACTGTAGACACACTCGCGCCGATTAAGGCCGGAAGTCGCCTACGTCATTTCTTCCCGGGAGGCATACTGCAGATAGCCCCAAGAAAGGCCGACTCATCGCCGTTGTTGTCATTGAAAAAATCAAAGTTGCTGCGATGTTATAACTATTTGAAAAGTTACCTAACCCTGTACACACACAGGCAAATTAGTGCGGATATTCGTCATCCTAGGGGGGTAGTTTTTTGATGCGGTTCGCCTCGGATTGTCCTTGCGACTCCAACGCCACTTGACGCTTGTTGATATTCTGAGTATGTGAGCAGTTGGAGTGTAGGTACCTACAGTACTGTAGACATCTACAGTACTGTAGATGTCTACAGTACTGTAGACATCTACAGTACTGTAGATGTCTACAGTACTGTAGGTCAGATTTGACAAGGTCTCTTGTAAATAGGGTACCATGTTGTTCTCCACATTCAAACCACCATTTGCTACCGCGATTGCACCGTCAGCTTCTGCGTGCTATAAATAGTGAGAGGCGTCGAAGCGTAGGCCCGCAAGCTCGATATGGGTATTTGTGCCGAAAGTTGTGTCCACGCAATAAGATCGCCATAGGGAGCTACATACATACGTGTAAGGTCGAAGGCCGGGGCCCGTCTCTATCGCAAGCTAGGTCCGTTCTGTCGGTTGTACTGGGTAGCTCGGCTTGCAAGCTCCCGCAAAGCTGTGGATGTTGATGATGCCCCGCAATCACAACAACCTCGTGCACCGCACCCTCCCGTGTAATATCGAGTGCGGCAGAGATTGCCCCAAAAGTTGTTTGCGGTTGGTCCTCAACCATCCATCATTACATCTAACCTCACATCATTACATCATGACTCTTAGCCTACATCATTACATCACCACTTGTGTTCCTAACACAAGGGCTAGGCTCAGGGTCGGTAACGAATCCTGGAGGCTGAGTAGGGCTGGGCAGGGCTGGGCTGGGCTGGGCAACATAGGCACGCTTTGTTGTCAGCGCATTTGCATAGCACTGTCGGGATAGCAAACGAGCTTGGGCTACATTGAGATGTTCCTGCATGGGGGCGAAGGGGGCATGGGGGTTAAGGATGCATGGGGGGAAGGCACCTACAGTACTGTAGACATCTACAGTACTGTAGACCCCTACAGTACTGTAGACACCTACAGTACTGTAGACATCTACAGTACTGTAGACAGTACTGTAGACCCCTACAGTACTGTAGACCTCTACAGTACTGTAGACATCTACAGTACTGTAGACATCTACAGTACTGTAGACATCTACAGTACTGTAGACATCTACAGTACTGTAGATGTCTACTGTAGATGTCTACTGTAGATGTGGACTGTAGATGTCTACTGTAGATGTCTACTGTAGATGTGGACTGTAGATGTCTACAGTACTGTAGATGTCTACTGTAGATGTCTACAGTACTGTAGATGTCTACAGTACTGTAGACGTCTACAGTACTGTAGACGTCTACAGTACTGTAGACATCTACAGTACTGTAGACATCTACAGTACTGTAGACATCTACAGTACTGTAGACATCTACAGTACTGTAGACACCTACAGTACTGTAGACATCTACAGTACTGTAGACCCCTACAGTACTGTAGACATCTACAGTACTGTAGACACCTACAGTACTGTAGACCACTACAGTACTGTAGACATCTACAGTACTGTAGACATCTACAGTACTGTAGACATCTACAGTACTGTAGACCCCTACAGTACTGTAGACCCCTACAGTACTGTAGACATCTACAGTACTGTAGACACAGCAGTAGGGGGGGCAGCAGCAGCAGCAGAGGGGGGGGCAGCAGCAGCAGCAGTAGGGGGGTAGCAGCAGCAGCAGCAGTAGGGGGGGCAGCAGCAGCAGCAGTAGGGGGGGCAGCAGCAGCAGCAGTAGGGGGGTAGCAGCAGCAGCAGCAGTAGGGGGGGCAGCAGCAGCAGCAGTAGGGGGGGCAGCAGCAGCAGCAGCAGTGGCAGCAGCAGCAGCAGCAGTAGGGGGGGCAGCAGCAGCAGCAGTAGGGGGGGCAGCAGCAGCAGCAGTAGGGGGGGCAGCAGCAGCAGCAGCAGCAGTGGCAGCAGCAGCAGCAGCAGTAGGGGGGGCAGCAGCAGCAGCAGTAGGGGGGGCAGCAGCAGCAGCAGTAGGGGGGGTAGCAGCAGCAGCAGCAGTGGGGGGCAGCAGCAGCAGCAGCAGTGGCAGCAGCAGCAGCAGTAGGGGGGGCAGCAGCAGCAGCAGCAGGGGGGCAGCAGCAGCAGCAGTAGGGGGGTAGCAGCAGCAGCAGCAGTGGCAGCAGCAGCAGCAGCAGCAGTGGCAGCAGCAGCAGCAGCAGTGGCAGCAGCAGCAGATATAGTAGGGGCACTGTAGCACTTACCTACCTTTTGGCTGCTGAGTGAAGGGGGGGGGAGTGGAAGAGTGAAGGCGGGGAGGGGAGGTAGATGTGGAAGGCGGGAGGTGGGAGGCAGGGAGGCGGGAGACGGGGAGGCGGGAGGCAGGGAGGCGGGAGGTGGGGAGGCGGGAGGCTCAACCGGGTTGGGCTGGGCGGGGGTGGGTTGGGTTGGGGGCATGGGTTGGGGTGGGTGGGGGCATGGGTTGGGGGCATGGGTTGGGGTGGGTGGGGGCATGGGTGGGGGTGGGGGCGGGGGAGGGAGCGGGGGCGGGGGCGGGGGAGGATGAATTGGGAGGGGGTGGTTGTATAGGGAAAGTGGAGGGGAGGTGACCCATCAGACCTGCAACCAAGGGGCGTGCACGTGCGGTAGGGTGACCAGGCTGGGCACTGTGTTAGCTATCACCGTGGCCTTACCTTTGTGGTCCTCCTGGCCTCCTACCTGCTCACACCAGGCAACATATCCCATGCGCCAGTGGGGTAGGACTGCGGTGGGGAGTGTAGGGTTTAGGGAAGGGAAGGTGGGGTGAGGTGGGGGTTGCGATGCCACGTCAATCGAAGGGTGGGAGAGGGGAAGGGTAGGCTTGACAAGTATGGGAGGGGAGAGGGAGGGAGAGGGGGAAGGGAGGGGTGGGAAGAGGGTGGGTGGGGTGGGCTTTCTCCTGGCTGCTGGGATGTCAGGGGAGAGGTGACGGGGAGGGGGGAAGTGGGGGGTGGGTAGAGGTGGAAGTGTAGGGACGACAAGCTGGGCGTTGGTGGTGGGCGTGGGAAAGGGGAGGAAAAGGGGATGGGGAAGGGTGTGACGATCAACCCTGCAGCGGGACAAGGGGCATGCTAGCGGTTAAGGTGGGTACAGGGTGCCACATACCTGCACTCACCTTCTGCTGGGGTGTGGTGTATATGTGTGTGGGAGGAAGGGGAGGAAGGGGAGGGAAGGGAAGGGGAGGTCCATGGGGAGGGCGAGAGAAGTGGGGAGCGCATTGATAGTCTCACGTGTAGGCGCACAAGACCTGCGGCAATGATGTGACGATTTGTGTAACGAAGCAAACATTGGACATGGGTACTAGATGCACTCACCATTAGAGTAGGGAGATGTAGAGCTGGCAGATGGAGGGGCAGGTGTAGCAGCCCTCCATTACAACCCACCTTCCTTTGTCCTCACCTCAGTAGGAAGTGCAGGGTGGGAGAGTAGGGTTGGGTTGGGCTGGGCTGGGCTGGGCTGGGCTGGGCTGGGCTGGGCTGGGCTGGGCTGGGCTGGGCTGGGCTGGGCTGGGCTGGGCTGGGCTGGGCTGGGCTGGGCTGGGCTGGGCTGGGCTGGGCTGGGCTGGGCTGGGCTGGGCTGGGCTGGGCTGGGCTGGGCTGGGCTGGGCTGGGCTGGGCTGGGCTGGGCTGGGCTGGGCTGGGCTGGGCTGGGCTGGGCTGGGCTGGGCTGGGCTGGGCTGGGCTGGGCTGGGCTGGGCTGGGCTGGGCTGGGCTGGGCTGGGCTGGGCTGGGCTGGGCTGGGCTGGGCTGGGCTGGGCTGGGCTGGGCTGGGCTGGGCTGGGCTGGGCTGGGCTGGGCTGGGCTGGGCTGGGCTGGGCTGGGCTGGGCTGGGCTGGGCTGGGCTGGGCTGGGCTGGGCTGCAACACAAGGGAGGCAACAGTGGGAACGTTGTGGGAGGTGATGAAATGGTGGTGGTGGTGGTGGTGGTGGTGGTGGTGGTGAGGGGGACTGGGAGGGGGTGGTGAACAGGGAGGTACTAGGCGTGATTGTAAGGCCTGCAGCAACCAGGTGTGGTAGCGGTTAGGCTGGATACTAAGGGCTATGCTGCGCAATGCTAGCTCCTTCTAAGCTCTTACCTTGGTCCTAAGCTCTTACCATGGTCCGTCTGGCCTCTTCGCTGCTCACAACACGTTGCACCTGCCTTGCGTTGGTGCATCAATGCTTGCGATAACTGCGGAGAATCGTTGCGAGGAAACTGGCCGCGAGGCTAGCTGCGATGCTGGCTGCGAGGCTGGCTGCGAGGCTGGCTGCGAAACTGGCTGCGAGGCTGGCTGCGAGGAAAATGGCTGCGAGGCTGGCTGCGAGGTGAGATCCTGCGCTGCTGGACCAGCTGTGTGGCCGCGAGGTTGATTGCCGAGTATGTGGCTGCGAGTATGGGCTAGATGTGGCTGCGAGTATGGGTAACCTCGTGCGATGCCATCTGTGGACCAGCTGTGTGGCCGCGAGGTTGATTGCCGAGTATGTGGCTGCGAGTATGGGCTAGATGCGGCTGCGAGTATGGGTAACCTCGTGCGATGCCATCGCTGCAATACCGGCTACACGATGCTGCGACTAAGTGGTGGACGGATGCCTGAATGCAAGTGAGATGTGCAGAATTTTTTTAAGTGCTTAAAGGCTACAGTACTGTAAGTGGTCTCTCGAGGTACCTCGAGGTACCTCGAGGTACTGTAGATGTCTACAGTACTGTAGATGTCTACAGTACTGTAGAGGTCTACAGTACTGTAGATGTCTACAATACTGTAGAGGTCTACAGTACTGTAGACATCTACAGTACTGTAAATGGTCTCTCGAGGTACCTCGAAGTACCTCGAGGTACTGTAGATGTTTACAGTACTGTAGATGTCTACAGTACTGTAGATGTCTACAGTACTGTAGAGGTCTACAGTACTGTAGATGTCTACAGTACTGTAGATGTCTACAGTACTGTCAATGGTCTCTCGAGGTACCTCGAGGTACCTCGAAGTACTGTAGATGTCTACAGTACTGTAGATGTCTACTGAGATGTCTAGTACTGAGACGCCCGACATAGACCCCACAGGATGAAACCTACTTGGACGCCGTAATCATCTCCCCAAATGGGCCCTACGAAGGCCCGGCGGCGAAGATCCCGCTGAGGCATAGGGCGTTCTGTGCCGGTGCTCTGCAGGTGATCGCTGCCGGGGGGCTGGTGCAGCAGCCTAGCCTGCTGCACCAGTGGGGCAAGGCAGCGGGCAGGCAGCTGGAGGGGCAGCTCAGTAGGCTGCTCAGCAGCCTGTCGGCAGAGCCGCTCCAGCCTAAAACATCAGCAGCAGCAGCAGCAGCTGCCATTGCCTCCCCACCTCCAGCGCCTTCGCCTCCCCCTCCCCCGCCTCCTATCTCCCCTCATCCCCCATCTACCCCTCCTGCACCTTCAAGTACCCACTTACAGCACATCAGCCACACAACCACCCGCTGGCAGCCAGGCAGCAGCCACTCTGTCAACCACCCCCTGGCCGCCAGTGATGCTGACAGCACAGGCCCAGTCCTCCAGCAGTCAGTGCTCACCTCCTGCGAGACCCTGGTCACCCTGCTGGGCGGCTTTAGTGCTGCCGCTGCTGGCGACTACATCGAAGTGTTTGCCAGGGCGGCACTGCTGCTGTCTGGCCCCCAACTAGAGGCGGCCAGCTTTGACCTACAGCTCAGCCTAGCCTGTGCCTGCAGCCTGGCTTATGAGAGGCAGGCAAAGGGGGCAGGCTCCTGGCCTGGCTGCGGGGAAAAGGCACTGCTTCAGCTCTTGGGGTTGGGTGGGGCAGGTCAGCCGCCTCCAGCTACCTGGCAACCTGGGCAGAGGTGGGGTGCAGCAATGGTCAGAGGGGGATGGCAGGGGCAGCAGCAGCAGGGGGGGCAGCATCAGGAGCAGGAGGGGCAGCAGCAGCAGGGGGGGCAACAGCAGCAGGGGGGGCAGCAGCAGGAGCAGGAGCAGGAGCAAGGGGCCAAGGGGTGGCAGCCCCGCAGTTTGTCCCAGGGAAGCCAGGAGTTGGAGCCACCCAAAGCTGGGGCACAGGGGCAGGGGCCTGTTCAGGTCCCTCCTGCTGCTGAGGCTGAGGCTGGGGCAGGAGGAGGTCCTGGGCTCAAAGGGCATACGGCTGTAGGGCTCATGAGAGCTCGGCTGCAGCAGGCCTGTCAGGCCAGGATGGTGGCGGTGATGCGCCAGCTGCAACAGCAGCTGCTCCTGCGGCCCGGGGAGGTGGATCAGCGGGATCGCAGGCTGCTCAAGAACATCGCTCACACACTGCATGCCCTGCAGGGCAGCAGGGGCAGAAGGGGCAGAAGGACAGCAGGGGAAGTAGTGCAGCATGTGAAGCAGGGGAAGCAGGGGAAGCAGGGGCAGAAGGGGCAACAGGGGCAGCCCGGGCAGCAGGGGCAGCAGGGGCAGCCCGGGCAGCAGGGGCAGCAGGGGCAGCCAGGGCAGCAGGGGCAGCAGGGGCAACAGGGGCAGCAGGGGCAGCAGGGGCAGCAGGGGCAGCAGGGGCAACAGGGGCAGCAGGGGCAACAGGGGCAGCAGGGGCAGCAGGGGCAGCCAGGGCAGCAGGGGCAGCCAGGGCAGCAGGGGCAGCCAGGGCAGCAGGGGCAGCAGGGGCAACAGGGGCAGCAGGGGCAGCAGGGGCAGCCAGGGCAGCAGGGGCAGCCAGGGCAGCAGGGGCAGCAGGGGCAACAGGGGCAGCAGGGGCAACAGGGGCAACAGGGGCAGCAGGGGCAGCAGGGGCAGCAGGGGCAACAGGGGCAGCAGGGGAAGCAGGGGCAGCAAGGGAAGCAGGGGAAGCAGGGGAAGCAGGGGCAGCAGGGGCAACAGGGGCAGCAGGGGCAGCAGGGGCAACAGGGGCAGCAGGGGCAACAGGGGCAGCAGGGGCAACAGGGGCAGCAGGGGCAGCAGGGGCAGCAGGGGCAACAGGGGCAGCAGGGGAAGCAGGGGCAGCAGATGACGGAGTTGGAGTTGGTGTCCGGAGTCCGGAGTTGGAGTTAGAGTTGGAGTCATAACTAAACGGGGATGCCGTCTACAAGTGGGGCTCGAAGCGCACAGGCAAGGCTGGTGGACGTTGCTATAGCAGCTATATCTTTACACAACATGGCTTGATCGCTCATCAAGCAGCCATTGTTGCTATGTGTAGGTGGTGGTGATCAAGAAGCTTTCTTCAAGCAACAGCAAAAGGACCAATTGCTCATCTTGAAGGGCGGCGCCAAGAAGGTCAGGCTCAACAAGATGAACTCCACTCACGAGGCAAGTAGTGTGTCACATGCACGCCCTTGCTTGTTGCCATCCTTGCCATGTTCAGGTGTTCAACATCATGTTACCCATCTTGGCTGTGGACACCGCCAACAACCCCTTGTTCACCTTCCATCGCCATGTTGCCATCACCTTGTCACCATTGCCAGCTCTATTGTTGTGTTACTATGTTGCCATTACCTTGTCACGATTGCCATTACCTTGTCACCATTGCACAGTTTCAGGCAACTACTGCAACAGCTGCAACTACTGCAACAG
The DNA here is from genome assembly GCA_030144725.1 of Haematococcus lacustris. NCBI lineage: Eukaryota > Viridiplantae > Chlorophyta > Chlorophyceae > Chlamydomonadales > Haematococcaceae > Haematococcus > Haematococcus lacustris. The sequence goes on from JASKMD010000029.1 coordinate 13,728,109, forward strand.
CAACTACAGCAAAGCCAATTGCGATGGAAGATGATGATGCAGCAACTGCAACAAGAGCAGCCAGTGCCGTCTGCAGTTTGGCCTGCAGCCCCAGTTCACCATGCTTCACAAGCTGCTGCAGCCGCTGCAGCCGCTGCTGTTGCGGCTGTACCTGCCATCTAGCCTCCTAGCCTGGCTACACAGCAGGGTGGTGCTCAACCAGGATTGGGGATCAGCTGGCAAGCATTTATGAGTGGCGGCCTCAGCGGAGGGGCAAGTGTAAGCCCTCTTGCTGGAGCCTTGCAGTCACAGGGCTATGTACCTGGCACACAGGTTGATTTCAGCTATGTCAACAGGTACCTGCTGCAGCCTGATCCACCATCAGAGCTGTAGCTGGTGCTACAAACAAGCCCTTTGGACAGAGTAAAGGTGCCCACCTGCATTGGACTTGGCAATAGCTGGTTGGCATGGTTTGTCTTGCTGGTGGTTCTTGCCTTGCTGCCGTTGCTGCTGTTGTTGACGATGGGGCAGCAGGGCAGCAGCGGGGGCAGCAGGGCAGCAGCGGGGGCAGCAGGGCAGCAGCGGGGGCAACAGGGCAGCAACAGCCTCACAGTCCACAGCAGCCTCAACAGTCTTACAGTGTCTCAAGTGTTACAGTGTCTCAAGTCTCCAGGCTTGTCCAACTGTCAAGGTCTTACAGTGTCTCAAGTGTTATGGGGCTTGTTGGTGGTGCATTGACAACAATCATGGGCAGCACCTTGAGATGTGATATCGCGAACGATACGCTGTTTCGCGGGCTGCGTGCCCCACCACGTCGACGACGTTTGGGTATAAAGTCTGGGCTCTTTCTAATACTCACTGACGCGGTTACAGCGCCTGCACGACAACCTGGTCAGTGGATTTGCGGCTGCTTTGGAATTTGCCAAGCAATCTCGCAGCACACAGCTCGCAGCTGACAGCCTCGCTTGATCCTTTAAGTTCCTACGGCTGCAGGTGGACTCCGACTCCGGGCTCCGGAGCGATGGAAAGGGGTGGAGTTGGAGTTCAAAACAGTGCCGACTCCAACTCCGCCCGGAGTCCATTGGAAAGGGGGCCTAACAGACCTCCCATGTCCAGCCGACAGCCTTGACTTCACGGGGCAGCAGCGGCAGGCCCTCTGGTCTTCCTCTCAAATCTACCACAGAAGCTGGCCAAGCCTCCATGTCAGCAGCAAGAGCGACAATAGTAGCTGCGATTTCAGCAGGAAAGGGGGCAGCGGGAGGGGCCAGACCGCCAATAGGGGCAGCACCGACAGCAAGAGCAGCAGCAAGGGCAGGAGCGAAAGCAGCAGCCAGCCCAGTGTGCCTGTCCCTCCCGCAGCTAACAGAACCCCAAGCAGCACTCCATCGCCCAGCAGGACCGCTTCTGCCTACTGGCCTGCCCTGGAGGCAGCTCTCCGCCGCCCAGTGCTCAATCCTTGTGTCAGGGTGGAGCAGGTGCAGTGCTGCCTGGTCAGTCAGGCCCCCTGCCTCCTTGCTAGTGGCTGGGGTGCGGAGGGCGGTCACCCACACGCAAGAAACCCGCTGTAAGAGTGGCTCTCAGGTCTGCTTGATTCCTTCTTGCTGTGGCACAGTGTCCGGCAGCCAACAGCAATTCAGCAGCCTTCACAGCGGTGTCGATGGCATGGCAGCAGGCAGCGGCAAAGCATACAGCCATGGCATAAACTTCAAGGAAGCCACCTCCCTGGCTGACCTGCAGCGCCTGTTGGACCGCGTGGAGCCGGTGATGACCCCCAGGGACTATGGCAGTGCCCTGCACCGCCTCACCACTCTCATCAATTCTTACCTTGCTCGACCCAGGCAGCTTGGGTTACTGGGCGCAGCTCAGCACCCTGGCTTGCACAAGCAGCGGGAGCAGCATCAGCTGGGCTCTGGCCTGCCCACCCTCACTCCTTCTGCACTCTCGTCTGGGCCACAGCTAGCCGCCCTCCACCCCTTGATGCAAGCTCAAAGATCACGTCAAGGCAGGGTGGGGCCAGCAGCCACAGCAGCAGAAGCAGCAGCAGTCACGCCAGAGCCAGGGTCCCTGGTGCCCCAGCCTGAGCCTGCAATGCCGGTCCATGCCTCCCCCATACCCCAACCTGTGCTATCCCACCACATACCTAGATCAATGCAAGCGGTGCTGCTGGTCAGTACTACCCTGGCTGTGCGGCTGCTGCGGGGCTGGCGGCACTGCTTGCCCAGCGCGCAGCTGGCACCAGAAAAGCTGCCTCTGCTGCTGAGCCAGGCCGTCACCGTGTCGGGACGGGTCGTGGTGGCTCTGGCAAACAGCAGCGCCGTGTTAGGGACAGACACAGTGAGAATGCAGCTACAGACTACTGCTTATGCCCTACATGCAAGCACGCAGCAAGGAGGAGATGTTCAGTCATCCGTGCTGGGGCAGTCCACGCCCGCGTTGACACGCTTCGGTTCCAGCCAGCAAGTGATACAGGCTAGCCGTCGAGCCGTCGTGACCCAGGCGTCAGAGCTGCTGCAGGCGCTGGAGCCAGTCTGGCAGTCCGCTGACTGGTCATGCTGGCTGGACAAAGTTGCGAAGAGGCACCCGCAGTGGGTGGTTGGGCTGCTCACCGCCCTGCACCACTTGCCGGTGGACAGGCCTTGGTCTGTCCCCTTGTACAAGTCAGCGCTGCAGCACCTGGCAACAGCTGTGACGGTGGGTGCTGCTGTGCTGCGCTGCTCTTCCTGAAACAGATATGTTTATGATTGTGGAGTTGGTGCGCGCAGGTGAAGACCTCATACACATCCTGTGCCCACCCAGATGAGATAAACGCGATTTACGCGCACATAGCGCGATACAACATCCCAGACGGTTGGCAAGACATGGAGCGTGTGACCCTGGCTTCGTTGCAAGCCGCCCCAGTGACCGCCTGGGCTCATATACAAGTCAGCCTGCTGACCGCGTGGTTAGACGCAGGTGCCAGCCAGTCAGACTCCTCAGGCTGGAATGATGTCAGACGGGCAGTCCAGGAGGCCTTTGCTGCTCCCCAAGGCGCCTGGAGCAGCATTGACCCGAGCGGTTCAGCCGTGTCAGCCCCCTGCCCGCCGCCCCAGGCCGACCTCGCAAAGCCTGCTACCTCCGCAAGGTGGCAGTGGGTGCAGCCAAGGAAGGGTGGTGGAGCTGGGCCCCCTCCTCTGGCCCAGCCACTGAACCTGCACGACAGCTTCATCCAATTCCAGGCAGAAGCTTCAGCCATGCCATCCACGAGCAACATAGTCCTGGACCAGCTGTCAATCTGGCTGGCAAAGCAGGTCCTGCAGGCAGAGCAGCTCCCCATCAGCACCATCTCAGCCGGGGCCACCCCTGCCGGCAAGGCTGGTGACGAGACAGCTGACAGGCAGGGCCTGAGCCAGGGCAGGCGTGCAGCAGGGCAGGTGGCAGAGCTGGGCGACGACCTGCTGGTCAGCACTGGCGCAGCGCTGGCAACGCCACAGGCACAGCCAGAACCACTGGGTCAGCCATCCTCCGCCACCGGCCAGCTGCCGCAGCCCAGCAGCCAGGCAGCCACGCCCAGCATGCATCTGGCTCAGGCCCGGCTGTTGCTGGCTTACCGTGCGCTGCTGTGCATGGTTGCCATGCCTGATGCGCGGTTTGACCACGCCCTGTTGCTGCAGCGCCTGCAGCGCCTGCTGACTGTGAGCCAGCTGCTGCTGCCACACCTCAGCCCAGTGGTGTCCTGTTGCCAGGATCTTGTGGAGCAGTCCAGCCTGACAGGCAGAGCAGCCAGGGCAGCCGCTGCTGCACCCAGCCCTGCTGCACCCAGCCCTGCTGCACCCAGCCCTGCTGCTCCCAGCCCTGCTGCTCCCAGCCCTGCTGCAGTGCAGCTGCCCCAGACCCCCTTTGGTCTGCCCCAGTCAGCAGGCCCCCTCCCTCCCCGGTTGCACCCCTTCCTCCCCTTGGCTGGCCTCAGGGTTTGGCTGGACGCGGAGAACGCGATGTGGCGGGGGCTGGAGCACCCGGGCTGCTCCTGGGCGTTCTGTGTCGGTGCTCTGCAGGTGATCGCTGCCGGGGGGCTGGTGCAGCAGCCTAGCCTGCTGCGCCAGTGGGGCAAGGCAGCGGGCAGGCAGCTGGAGGGGCGGCTCAGTAGGCTGCTCAGCAGCCTGTCGGCAGAGCCGCTCCAGCTTGATACAACAGCAGCAGCAGCAGCAGCAGCAGCAGCAGCAGCTGCCATTGCCTCCCCACCTCCAGCGCCTTCGCCTCCCCCTCCCCCGCCTCCTATCTCCCCTCATCCCCCATCTACCCCTCCTGCACCTTCAAGTACCCACTTACAGCACATCAGCCACACAACCACCCGCTGGCAGCCAGGCAGCAGCCACTCTGTCAACCACCCCCTGGCCGCCAGTGATGCTGACAGCACAGGCCCAGTCCTCCAGCAGTCAGTGCTCACCTCCTGCGAGACCCTGGTCACCCTGCTGGGCGGCTTCAGTGCTGCCGCTGCTGGCGACTACATCGAAGTGTTTGCCAGGGCGGCGCTGCTGCTGTCTGGCCCCCAACTAGAGGCGGCCAGCTTTGACCTGCAGCTCAGCCTAGCCTGTGCCTGCAGCCTGGCTTATGAGAGGCAGGCAAAGGGGGCAGGCTCCTGGCCTGGCTGCGGGGAAAAGGCACTGCTTGAGCTCTTGGGGTTGGGTGGGGCAGGTCAGCCGCCTCCAGCTACCTGGCAACCTGGGGAGAGGTGGGGTGCAGCAATGGTCAGAGGGGGATGGCAGGGGCAGCAGCAGCAGGGGGGGCAGCATCAGGAGCAGGAGGGGCAGCAGCAGCAGGGGGGGCAACAGCAGCAGGGGGGGCAGCAGCAGGAGCAGGAGCAGGAGCAAGGGGGCAAGGGGTGGCAGCCCCGCAGTTTGTCCCAGGGAAGCCAGGAGTTGGAGCCACCCAAAGCTGGGGCACAGGGGCAGGGGCCTGTTCAGGTCCCTCCTGCTGCTGAGGCTGAGGCTGGGGCAGGAGGAGGTCCTGGGCTCAAAGGGCATACGGCTGTAGGGCTCATGAGAGCTCGGCTGCAGCACGCCTGTCAGGCCAGGATGGTGGCGGTGATGCGCCAGCTGCAACAGCAGCTGCTCCTGCGGCCCGGGGAGGTGGATCAGCGGGATCGCAGGCTGCTCAAGAACATCGCTCGCACACTGCATGCCCTGCAGGGCAGCAGGGGCAGAAGGGGCAGAAGGACAGCAGGGGAAGTAGTGCAGCATGTGCAGCAGGGGAAGCAGGGGAAGCAGGGGCAGAAGGGGCAGCAGGGGCAGCAGGGGCAGCAGGGGCAGCCAGGGCAGCCAGGGCAGCAGGGGCAGCAGGGGCAGCAGGGGCAGCAGGGGCAGCCAGGGCAGCAGGGGCAGCAGGGGCAACAGGGGCAGCAGGGGCAACAGGGGCAGCAGGGGCAGCCAGGGCAGCAGGGGCAGCAGGGGCAGCAGGGGCAACAGGGGCAGCAGGGGCAACAGGGGCAGCAGGGGCAGCAGAGGCAGCCCGGGCAGCAGGGGCAGCAGGGGCAGCCAGGGCAGCAGGGGCAGCAGGGGCAGCAGGGGCAGCCAGGGCAGCAGGGGCAGCAGGGGCAACAGGGGCAGCAGGGGCCGCAGGGGCAGCAAGGGAAGCAGGGGAAGCAGGGGAAGCAGGGGAAGCAGGGGCAACAGGGGCAGCCCGGGCAGCAGGGGCAACAGGGGCAGCAGGGGCAGCAGGGGCAGCAGGGGCAACAGGGGCAGCAGGGGAAGCAGGGGCAGCAAGTGAAGCAGGGGAAGCAAGGGAAGCAGGGGAAGCCGGGGAAGCCGGGGGAGCCCGGGCAGCAGGGGCAGCAGCAGTGAAGCGGTAGTCATCAGCGGGTGGCAACCCAGCATCAGCCCCCCAGTGTGAGGTGTGAGATGTGAGGTGTGATGTGTGAGTTGTGGGCTAGGGGTGGTATCCTGTCAGCCAGCTGCACCTATCAGGCTGTAGGTCGCAGGGCTTGTGCTTGCGGGCTTGTGGGTCTCAGGCTGCCACCGCTAGGACCAGGACTGCAGCTGCAGGGGCAGCAGCTCACACTCCACCTGTCAGGAGCTGACTCGTGAGCCATAGCTAAACCCTTAATCCTTACCCTGACTCTGACCCTGCCACTGACCCTGACTCTGACCCTGACCCTGACCCATAGTCGACTGCAGCAGCTTAAAGTGGACATGCCAAGAGATGAGCAACTCGTGAGCACAGCGGCCTGAGCAGTGCGTGGCGGCTGCGCTGCCACAGCGGCCTGCCAACAGTATGTAGGCTTTTAGGCAGGTAGGCAGGCGGGTGGGCAGCCAGGTAGCCAGGCTGGTGGCCACAAGGTCCCAGCAAACGCGCTGTGCGCCTCCCTCCCCCTCCTCCTCCTCCTCCTCCGCCTTCTCATCATCATCATCTTTGTACAGTGGCATTACGTGGCCCAGGGCTGTGGGGTCAGAGGGTAGGGATGCAGCTAAGGGGGTCTTACGTTGATAGCCAGCGTATGTCTGTGACCCAGGAGCAGTGGTGGGTGGGTGTGAGCGCATGCACAGGGTCCTGTCATCTATTGTGAACGAGGCAGACCTGCTATAACCGCTGGCTGGAAGCCGCAATGACTGAGCTAGGGACCCATTCGCCAGGGATTCCTTAGTAGTGGCACTTCAGGCGCCCTCAGGCCTGCCTTGGGTGAACAGATGTTGACAGTGGAGGGGAAAGCAACCACTGGCTGAACCCTGCATGCAAACTCTTGGAAACATTCTGCTGGGAAATGGCTATGTGAGGAGTGTTCGAGCCTGGTCTTTGGTCAATGTACACATTTATACTATTCATAGCCCACATTGAACATTGTTCGTCGCGGCATAGTCCATGGATCATGCTGCTAATGTATCAAAAAAAAATTTAAAAATGCAGATGCAGGCATGCATGAATTCGTCTCTATGCACCTATACTAACGCAACAGCTGCATGGCCAGGCATAAACTGGTCTTGCAAGAGGAGTACTTTTGTCGTCCTGGTCACCATGATCCCGTCGTTGATAAACGCCATGACTGAGCCACACTCACGTGTCGACCTTCCCCCGGTCCTCGCATGCCATTAGTCTCCCTTTGAATTCCTGCAGCTTTTGACCCCATCAGTGCTGCTCACTGGGCCACTCCTGAGCACCTGCTGCTACTGCTGCCGCCCTGGCAGTTACCAGACGCAGCACCTCTTCTGGCGTGCTGGGACACAACCTGAGTGCAGGCATGCAAGGTGTGCCCAGGTGACAAGCACGCAGCAGCAGCAGGCCACCCAGGCCCCGGAGTTCCAGGCTGCTGGTGGCCACGCCCAGTGCGTCTGGCCGCCAACAAACAGCTGAGGAGCAGGCGCTGGCCAGCACTGGGTGCAGCCAGCTGTGGCCTTGGCTGAGGAGCTGGGCAGTGAGGGACGGCGCAGTTTGCACACGAGCATGGCCCTCACCACAATGCCTTGGCAGGATGGCCGCCTGCTGCTCATGCCACGGCTGCTGCTGCTCTTGCCACGGCTGCTGTTGCTGCTGCTGCTGCTGCTGCTGCTGCTCGTGCCACTGCTGCTCGTGCCACTGCTGGTTCTGCTGCTCCTGCCACTGCTCGTTGTGCTGCTGCTGCTGAGCCGCATGCTGCTGCTGCTGAGCCGCAGCAGGCAGCTTGGCCTGTGCGGTGCCTCTGCGCCACATAGCCGCCCTGCAGGCTTGCCCCAGCCGCTGCAGGTGACAGTCCAAGAGCCACCCTCCCACCAGCCGGGCACACAGCCCCCAGCACAGCTGCTCCGCCTCGGGCGGTGGTGCCAGCAGCAAGGGCAGCAGGCTGCAGCAGCCGTCCTCCAGCAGAGACTTGAAACCATCCAGCACCCAAACAGGCACCCCGTGCAAGCTTGCTGCCGGGGGTTGGCTGCCAGAGGATTTGATCCCAGGACCTTGGCCCCGTGCACCAGCTCCTGGCAGCTCAGGCTGGGGCTGGACGCCTGCAGCTTCCCCTCCCTCCACCGAAGTCTCTGCCGGGATTAGGAACTGAGTGCACAGCAGCAGGCTTGGCAGTAGGTGCAAGGCCACAGCCTCCTGGTCCTGCACACCGCCAGGGTGCTGGCGGGCAGCGCCCATAGCCTGGGATGCGGTGGCGGCTGCGCTGGCCAGACCCTGCAGCGCCTGATGCAGCAGGGAGGGCGCCCAGGGGCCAGTGGTCAGCAGTCCTGGGGGGGCTGAGGGGTGCTGGGCGGCAGCAGCAGCCTGGTGCAGGCAGGTGAGCCCTAGGCAGGCGGCGGCCCTGCAACCAACACACCCACACCACACTGCATATCCATCCACTCACAGCTGATGGTGAAGTTGTTGGTGGTGCTGGTTTTGGCGGCTGTGGTATTGAGGCAGTAGGGGTTCATGATGGCAGTGGTAAGTGGGGTAGCTGTGGTGCTAGTGGTGATGATCGCTGATGTTGTACAAACCAGAGCCAAGGAACAGGCCAAAGCCCTGGACCCAGTGGGTGACAGCAGTGGTGGCGAAATGTGCCCACACAGCTTTGTGCTTGCATGCACATGTGCTCACAGCCCCACAGGTCAAGTCACAGCAACCCACCCGTGGCTGGGCATTACTATGCAGTGTGGTACGTGCAGAATCCTGACTGCCACCCTGCCTGTCGCAATGCCCAAGCCTGCTGGGCAATAGAAGCGTTGCTGCTTCACCCTCCCTGCCTCCAGTGTGGCTGCTGCATGGGCTGTCTGGCGTCATGGCCTCCTCGGCCTCCTTGCTGCGTCATGTTTGCCAAGGAACATGAAACTGGCAGCCTTGACTACCAAGTCCAGCACACCAAGCACCACCAACAGGCTGTAGCAGGGACGCCAGGCAAGCCCCCTTCCAGCCCATCAGCCTACAGGGCCCATCAGCCTACAGGGGCAATGCCCAGCCGGTCAGCCACGCAGCCAGTCCACCATCCTGGCCTGATCACCTGGTGGACTGCTCAGGGCTGTGCAGCGCAGCTTGCAGAAGCAGCGCTACCACCTCTTCCGCCACGCAAGCTGCAGGCAGTGTGGTGCACTCAGCCCTGGCGAGAGGGCCGCCTTGCCGCCCCATAGACCCCCCAGCTCCCCACCCCACCCCACCCAGCTGCCCCGTAGACTCCCCAGCCTCCTCCAGCCCCTGCTGCCTTGGCCCTGGCTCCTGCCCATCCCCCGCCTGGTGACCCACTCCCAGCCTGAGCCCACTGCCCTGGCGCCAAGCTGCTGGCTGCAGCTGGCCCCCTTGCCAGCCCCCCTCGGGGTCAACCCTTCCAGCCGCCAGGTGCTGCTGCTGCTGCCGATTCCCACCCACTGCCACTACCGCTGCCGCTGCCGGCTGTAGCGTCTGCCAGCAGGCCAGCATCAGCAAGGCTGCCTCCTGCAAGGCCCCTGAGCCCAGTGCTGCCAGCTGCAGGACCAGCTGCACAGTGTGGGGGGGAGTGCAGCGCAGCAGGACAGGGCCTGGCACAGGGGGTGGGGGGCACCCAGGAGGGGGCATGAGGGTGGCAGCAGGGACAGGGGGCCTGCTTGGCTGTGCCCCATAGTCAGGCGGACCTGGGCCTGGCCAGACTGGGTGATGGTGGTGGGTACCCTGCCCCTGCCCCTGCTGCTGCTGCTGCTGCTGCTGCTGCTGCTGCTGCTGTGCCTGGCCTCCAGATGCCAGTGAGGTGACCCACGGCTGCCGGCTGCCCGGGTGACCCAGGTGGAGCTGCGGCCCTGGCGGCGGCCAGTCCAGCCCCCCCTGCAGCCCCTGCCCTGCCCCTCCTGGGCCTTGCTCCTGCCAGGGCCCACAGGGCGGGTGCAGCACCTGGCCAACCTGACCTACATGGTTGCCAGGGCCTGGTCCCTGCTGGGTGCCCTGCTGCTGCTGCTGCTGCTCCCCCTCCTGACCCAGGTCGTCCGCAGCGCACCTGTTGACCAGCTGGTGGGTTGTCAGGGCTGGCCGGGGACCAAACATGGCGCAGCAGTGTAGCAGTGCCAGCAGTTGCAGCACAGGCTGCAGCAGGGTCTGGCAGCAGGCAGTGGTGGTGTCGGCGCTTGGGGAGAGGGGGGAGGGGTTGTCATGAAGCCCAGGGGTCGGGGGGTGTGGATGTGTGGGTGCTGCTGCTGCTGCTGCTGCTGCTGCTGCCATGAGGTGGTGCAGGGAGGCGATGCAGGTGGGCTGCAGGCTAGGGGTCAGGCTGTGGAGGATGGCATGGGCTTCTGGGTCGTGTGGGCCGCTCATGACTGCCTGGGGGCATGCAGGCAACACAGCAGCCATGGGAGTGGGTGCTTGTCATGGCTACTGCATGGCTTGATTGACACACATACACACACAGCGGCAGCAATGGCAGCAGGAGGAGGTGTGAGAGCAGCAGCAGCTGGCTCTGTAACCTGTACTTATTATGTAGTCTGTCAACTGTATGCATGCACCTAAGCAGTGGTCTTGACCCCATGCCTTGCTCTTGTGACCCAGCCATGGCTCACAACCAGCCCACTCCACCCTACCCCAGCCAACCCCACCCCACCCCACCCCGGGATGCCTCACCCTGAGCAGCAGCAGCACCAGGCAATTGAGCATAGTTGCCAGTAGGGCTGAGCCCCCAGCCCTCCCCGCCAGCTCCTGCAGCTGCCCCTCGCTTTGTGTCAACAAGTAGGTCGCCAGGGGCCCCAGCTGCTGAGCAGCCCAGCTCAACAGGCCCCCCCCACTCATGTCCACCTGCCCCCCGCTCAACTGCTGCTGCTGCTGGCCAGAGTCAGGGCCAGGGCCAGACCACCCTGGGTGACCCTCAGGCATGGCAGCAGGGGCGCCCCACGAGGTGGCCAGGGAGGGGCTGGGGGGCATGAAGCCGAGTGCGTCTGCCGCCCAGAGCTGCAGCAGAGCGGTGCAGTGCTGGAGGCAGGCCAGGGCGTGGGAGTGGCGGGGCACGGGGGCCGAGCGCAGGGCTTCACTGCGGCGGTGCAGCAACTGGCGCTGCACCAGCTGCACCAGGCCACCGCTGAGGGAGGCCAGGAGGGCGCCAGCCTGACAGGGCAGGGCCAGCAGCGGGTGAGCCGGGCAGCGCTAGGGCAGGGCTCAAGGCAGGCTGGTACAGCACCCGATGCTTAGGCTGAGGCTTCAGTCAGTGTGTCCTGCTTTAGCATGTCCCGCCCTGCCCCGACGTTCCAGTGTTTGCACCCTCATACTAACTCTCCTCGTTCCTTCCTCCCTCAGTGCCTGGCCATAGTTGTGCCCAGGTCCTGCTGGGGGCTGTGTGCTGCAGTGTCACCAGAGCAGAGGATTTGATCACGACCAGCCACGCCTGAGTCTATGAATCACCAGCCACTCTGATCTGCCGCCCATGCACCCCTGCCCCTCCACCACCACTGCCCACGCGCCCCCACCCCCCCACCCAGCTACTTTGACCAGGCAGCTACTTTGACCATGCAGCTGCAGCCCCTACCCTCCCCCCTGCCTGCCCTCCACCCCCCGGCCTGCCGGCCCTACCTGGCGGCCGCTAGTGGCCTGCACGTGCAGCAGCAGCTGCAGCAGGTGCGCCAAGCCTGCCCAGTCCCCCTCCGCCTCTGCCTGCTCCGCCAGCTCTACCAGGGCTGCATGCAGCTCAGGCTGCTGCTCCGCCAGCAGCGCCAGATGCTGCAGCACGCGCTGGTGTGTGGCGGGGCTGGCTGCAGCAGCCTGCTCCAGCCAGGTGCGGAGGCTCCGGGACACCAAGCTGTGGGCGGGGCAGCGGCAAGCAGCGAGGTGGGGGCCGGACAGGCGGGTGGATGGGCGGGTGGGCGGGCGGGCGGGCGGGCGGGCGGGCGGGCGGGCGGGCGGGCGGGCGGGCGGGCGGGCGGGCGGGCATGAAGCTTAGAGGTGACCATGTCGGCTGTGTGTAACTATACAGCTTGGCAGGCAAGCAGGCAGGCGGTAGGCGGGCAGGCAGGACGCAGCTCATAAACTGCTGCCCACCGACCACATGCACCGCACCTATCCTGACTCAGTGCTTTGCGTGGCCTTCACGTGGCCTGCGGCCCACCCTCGCATCCCCCATGGCCTTGCCTGCCCTGCCTGCAGGAGCAGCACCGCCCTCCTGCTCACCCGGGGAAGCAGCTGCAGTGCTTCACAGCCCAGTCCGCCAGGCCACTGCCCAGCTCCAGGACACCGTCAGACCACTGCACCAACCATGACAGCGGCCCCCCCAGCCTTGCTGCCAGCGGGCCATGACCCTGCTGGCCCCCCCCACCCCCCTCCCTCCCCACCCACCCCCACCCTGAGGTGTCAGCAGAGCCATGGTAGGGCTGACCAGGGCCAGGCCACTGAGCAGGGGCCCACTGCTCTGCCATGCCTCCTGCTTGGCCTGCTGCCTGCATCCCCTCCACCTCCACGAACAGTTGCAGCCCCACATGGATCAGGGTGAATGCTGGGTCAGCATGGGTGTCTGGTGTGGAGGTTGACCCGGGATGGCCCAGCTGGAAGGTGGTGGTAGCTGGGCAGCAGCTGCTTAGCAGCTCTGCCAGCGCGGGTAGCAGCCAGGAGTGAGGCACCAGGGGGTCTCCGGCATGCAGGGCAGCAGCCAGGCTGAGCAGGGGGGCGTGGCTGCAGGGGCCAAAGGCGTGGGGGCCTGAGGCGACAGCACAGTGGACCAAGGTTGGCTGGGAGCGTGGGAATGGACAAAGGATGCAGTAAAAGGTGAACAAGGTTAAGGGTGCGGTAAAAGGTGCGTTTGTCCTGCCTGCCTGCCTGCCTGCCTGCCTGCCTGCCTGCCTGCCTGCCTGCCCGCCCGCCCGCCCGCCCGCCCGCCCGCCCGCCCGCCCGCCCGCCCGCCCGCCCGCCCGCCCGCCCGTCCACCTGCCCGCCTGCCTGCCTGCCCGCCCGCCCGCCTGGGTCAAAGAGCTGGAAGACAACTACCTAAAGGCCGGGTAGTTATGCTGAAGGCTGGATAGCTAGAGCTGCCTGCCTGCCAGGCTGCAGTCAAGTCTGGTGACCCTGCCTGTCAGCTGCTGCCAGCAGGCAGGGCAAGCGACCTGGACCTGCTCCTGGAGCATGGTGTTAATGACGTCATGCATGCGCTCAATGGGGTTCAGCTCCTGCCACCATGCCACGCCAGCGGCTCAGCTGTTTGAGGACGAGGAGGTGAGCCTGTGGGCTGGTGGGTGCTGCATGAGGGGGGCATGTGTGAGCCCACTGGCGGCCTAGTGCTGCCTGCCTGCATGTGTATGGCATGGATGCCAGGACCGGGTCTGTCCAGCAACCAGCAACTAGTTCGCCAACCAGCACTAGCAGCGTCACACACCATCACAGCACCACTGCAGCACCAGCCCCTCCCTGGAGGGTGGGTTGAGGATGTTTGGCTAGGGTTCAGAGTAAGGGTGGGGGTGGGGGTGGGGGTTAGGCCCTTTGACCCTTATCCAGTCCCTTTCCCCCTGCCCCTTCGAGACAGGCTGCTGCTGCGTACCTTGAAGGGTGAGCTCCTTCAGCACTGCGGCCACGCTGCCAGGCCCCAGCCCCAGCCCGGGGGCTCCTGGCACACCACTTCCCTCCCCCTCTCCCTGGCCAGCCACAGCCAGGCGCTCCGCCAGCTCTGCCAGCTGCCCAGGCGACAGCTGGGCCAGGGATGGGCGGGCGGTGGCCTCCCCGCCACTGTCCGCCCCCTCCATGTATGCCAGGGCAGGCAGCGACCCGCATGTCAGCAGCAGCAGCACGCGCCAGGCGGCGCTGCCCAGGCTGTGTGCGGCGCTGCTGCTGCTGCTGCTGCTGCCCAGGGGGGCTGAGAGGGGCCCAGCCTGACCTGACGGCAGGCTGCTGAGCAGGTTCAGGGAGTCGCTGCACAGAGCATCAGGCAGCAGCGGCAGTTGCTAGGGGAGCGCCATGATGCTGTCACTACTGCTGCTGCTGCTGCCACTGCTGCTGCTGCTGCTGCTGCTGCTGCTGCTGAGGCATCAGGCATCAGGCAGGTTATTGGTTGAGGGGCAGTGCAACAACGCGCAGTGGGACCCCTTCAAGTGAGCACACGAAGTGAGAAGCCAGCGCTGTGTTCCTGATGCTATGGAGAGCAGAGGCTGAGGAGGTGCTCATTGCTGCTCTCTTGCTATTCAAAGGCTGTCAATAACTTCATGATTACTTTTGCAGCAAGCACGTCATGTGGGAGTACGAGCTGCTGTCTTCAGATGGGTTAGGGTTAGGGTTAGGTTTGACAGCTAGGGGTAAGGTTAGGTTGGCGGTTACCTTGACCCTGGCCCTGACCCCAACCTTGGAGTGCCACCTTCTGACTTCAGCTGGCAGGTGTGTGATGAGTCCTGCTGCGCAGCATTCCTGAGGCACCCCACAACTGCCATGTCCCCTACCCCGCATGCTGACTTGTGCTGAGCAGCCACCGCAATTCACAGCTGTCCCGCCCCGGCCCACCCCCAGTCATTGTATGCTTGCCCTGCTCACCTGGCCCAGCGCTGCTGCAACAGCTCGCTGCACAGCTGCTGGGAGTCTGGTTGCGGGAGCAGCGGCAGCACCACCAGCTGCAGACAGTCAGCCAGGGCCAGGAGGAAGGACTGCGCAGTGTGAGGCAGCAACTCTCCCTGCCGTGCCCTGCGCCGCCAACAGGGTGCAACAGAGGCCTGCTGCAGGGCACACATCCCTGAGAAGGTGCTCTTGGGTGAAGGTGGCGGGGCAGGGGGTGGGGCAGCAGGGGGAGGGGCAGCAGGGGGTGGGGCAGCAGGGGGTGGGGCAGCAGGGGCAAGGGCAGGGGTAGCAAGGGGAGGCGGTGTTCACAATGGTGTACCACATGTTTAACATACTGCCTGTACAGTGCCAGCTGCCTCTCAATGCGGTTGGTGAGTAAGTGAGCTGAGCACAGCCTGCAAGGAGTGGGTTGCCAGTGGTCACAGCTAGCTTGCTACAGGGCCAGGCTGAGTAAGCACACCACTCTAAAGTCATGCTGACAGTCATGCTGACAGTCATGCTGACAGTCATGCTGACAGTCATGCTGACAGTCGTGCTGACAGTCATATTGACAGTGAGCCATCACCACCACCATTATCATGAAGAGCCTGGTAGAGGTGTACCTGGTGAACGCTGGAAGCATGTAGGCGGCCACACAGCCCGCCATGCTGCCGGCAGCCGCCTCGTCGAGGTGGGGCTGCAGGCTGGGCAGGCTGGTGTGCAGAGCTGCAGTCAGGGCTTGAAGGTAGGGCCCCAGGCTGGATGCAGCCACAGCCGGCAGCCCCATCAACCCCCTGGTGAGCAGGAGGTACAGGGCAGCAAGCAAGGGACGGGTTAGGCTGAGGAGGCCTGTCCCTCCAGCCCTGGAACCAGGCTGCGGGGAAAGGAGCGTGGGACAGCAGCAGGAGGCAGGGGCAGGAGGCGGGAGGTAGGGCATCACTGAGGCTGGCTGGTCGGGGCGTGGCAGTGGGATGTAACACTGAAAGTGCCGCGCTCAGATGGCCAGTGGTCACGTAATAACATCAACAAACACATCGCCACACATACAAGCAGGGGGGTGGGGCATACGCAATGCAGTGGCAGTCAGGTACAGGTAACAGGCTGAGGCAGCCAGCACTCACTGCCGCATGCTGCTCAGCCATGCTTGCACCAGCGGGTGCTGTGGCTGACTGCCAGGCAAAGCCGCCAGAGCCGTGGCGGCCAGCGCTGTCAGCAGTTCGCTGGCTGCCTCGCAGGCCGCAAGCAATTCTGACGAAAGGCTGACCAGCACGGATCGGCTGCCGGAGGGTGCTTCGGGGAACACGCGTCCGGCCTGCAGTGTCGACAGCACCAGCGCTGACTCGCTCAGCCCGCATTCAGTGTACTGCGCATCGCAGCCCTCAGCTTCGCAGTGGCTCGCACGCAGATCGCCGAACCCTAATGGGAACACGAGAGCCCAGTAGGGCCCCGCTGCGCCAGCCGTGGTGGACAGGCAGGATGCTAGGCTTGTGCTTGCACGTGTGTACGCACCAACCGCGCAGCGCGAAGCACGTCGCTGCTCGTCGCGCCCGGCGCGTGTCTGGCGGTGTCCTGCGACTCGCTGCATGAGTGCAGTACGGCCGTAGTGAGCAGCGGCAGCAGGTCCGCAAGCAGAGGAGTGTTGCCGCAAACAGCGGCGCGCTCACCGGCCAGCAGCAGGCTGTCTAGACCGTACACGAGGTGCTGCATGAACACTGCGCCTGCATGTGCATGACAGGCCAGGGCACAGCCTGTGGTGTAAGGCATCCTCACTCTGTCTTTACCAACAGTCAGGGTGCATGGCTGCCCGACCAAAACGTCCATGCGCTGGGTAAGCTGTAGAGTAATTCAGGTGACCAGCTCTGATTCAGCCAAGTTTATTTAGGCCAACACATCGAGCAGCTGCAGCTGCACTGAACCTCCATGCACACCCCTGCTTTTCTCACACAGCCATGTGCCCTGCAGCCTGCGCCAGGCGCTTGGAGCCCTGCACCCATTGGCCGCTGCGGGCACAGGACGGCCAGGCTGCT
Organism: Haematococcus lacustris; assembly: GCA_030144725.1. Taxonomy (NCBI): domain Eukaryota; kingdom Viridiplantae; phylum Chlorophyta; class Chlorophyceae; order Chlamydomonadales; family Haematococcaceae; genus Haematococcus; species Haematococcus lacustris. Next base: position 13,744,479 of record JASKMD010000029.1, read on the forward strand.
CACCTTCGAGAGACAGGTGTCTCAGGGAAGCCACCACCAAGCTCTGCAGCTGTTCCCCCTGCCCTACCACCCCACCCCCATTCTGCCCCCTGCCGTCGCCATTGAAGCCCCCATGTGCAGCCTTGCCTGGCCCTGAGCTGAGCTGGCCTGGTGGCTGGGGCCCCGCCCCACTGGCCGCCTGCTGCAGGGCGCCCCTCAGGCACTCGCACAGGTACTCAACCAGGTCGTCCACCATGAGCTGGCAGAGCAGCTGTGGGTGCGCGGCACCACACAGGCTGACCAGCACCTGGGCCGCCTGCACCTGCAGCCCGGGGTCTGCGGCCACTAGGCAGGGCTTGAGCCCCGCCACCAGGTGGGCGGACAGCTGGGCCAAGAAGTGATGGCCAGTGGCCCCTGCACCCTGCATGGAGCTGCCTCCCAGGCTGGTGTGGCTGGGCTGGGGGTGGAGGTGCAGCATGCACCCGGACCTGGCCAGTGCATGCAGCAGGTTGAGGCAGGCCTGCTGCAGTGAGGCCCCGCCCCCTTCTTCTGCATGGCCACCCAGGGCTGCCTGTTTGGTGACAGAGGAGGAGCGGGTCACACTGCCAGCCAGCAGCTGGGCAGCTGCAGCGAAGCAGGGCTGGCCCACTTGGGCGGCCAGCTGGGTGGCTGCGGGGCTGCGGTGCGTGAGGACGCTGGTGAGGAAGGACAGGATGGGGCCCGCAGCGGGGTTTGAGGCAGCGCCTGGGCTCAGGGCCATGGTGAGGTGGTGGGTCAGGAGACGGCGCTCCAGCAGCATCTGGCTGGCTAGGGACGTCGCGGCTGGCTGGCTGGCTAGCAGCTCTGGCAGCACGGAAAATATGAATGGGGTCAGTGCAGTGTGGCTTGTGCTGGCCTGCTGAGGGTGCTGCCTGGGTTTCTTCTGGTGACCCTGCATGCTGTTGCTGAGGAGGAAGGAGGCAGGGATGGCGCAAGCCGCATTTGCAGCATCGTCCTGCACCTCCTGATCCAGGGCTGACAGCAGCGCCTCACACAACATGACTGCAACGTCTTGGCTGAAGGCCCCCAGCATCTGGCTGAGCTGTGCAATCCCCTTGAGCAAGCCCTCATCGCTGTTGCTGGAAGCGCAGGCGACGAGGCAGGGAACGACATACGTCCCATGCTGGTGGCACACCCAAGCCAGCAGCTCATTGCCGGTGTCTGTGCAGCACAGGAGGTCCAGTAGGTGCCTGGGAGGAGCGTTCGCGGCCCTGATTGGTGATGCCTGCCCGCTGCTACTTGAACGCCAAGTTGTTGGCTTACCTCAGCGCGTATGATTTGCGAGTGTTGAGGACGCATTCATCTTGTAGGCTGGTAAAGAGACAAATGAGACAGAGCGAGCCGGCTGACGGTGTGCCCACACACAATTCTGGTGGGTGATGCGCGTGCTGAACTGGGTCAAAGAGCGACATCACCGGCCTGAGAGCCGAGGTCGTGCTGTGCGTATTTGCAATATGTGTGACTCCCCGTGCTGTGAGGAATATTTCTCCCCAGGATAGGGATACAGGCTTATCTGTGAGGAATATGACGAGGCCTGAGGTACCCAGTGGCATCTAGTGGACTGTATACCTGTTTGCACAAAGCAGCTGCATGCACTGAAGTGGTAACTCGTGTCTATCTATGTGTGCGATGCGGTTCATACCGCTGGTCACCCCCGCCATTGGCTGCACCCCTGATAAAATCTTTCTGGTTTTTACGAGTGTAACAGCGATTCTCGCGCAGGGCGATGCAGCTCATTAAAGCGAAGCTAGCGGGCTGCTCGGGCTGATGTGCACCTGTGCCGGGGCGGGCGGGGGTGCTGAGAGATCGGGTCTCGTTGTGTCGGGAATAGCCTACTTAGTGGGGCTGTGATCAGAGAACAGCTATCGCGCTCAGCGGCCCAGCTTTTCAAATGTTTGAATTTCTTGTCGGGCGCAGGCCCCCCCTGACATGTGTTCTAATGCTAGTGCTAGTGCTTATGACGTGTTCGAGAGTAGTGGTACGGCTTATGGCCTGTCCCTGCACCCGAACAGCGTGCAACTCGTGTCGCGTCACCCCATGTCCAATTTCCTCGAAATGGGCACTTTTCCGGCCGCCATAACTGTCCAACCAGGACGTCGAATGATGGACTGTCAGTTGTGTGCGGTTCCTTATGTGGGTTCCTGACGTATCTGCAATCCAGAAACGCGTTTTCATCATGTTTGGGCCGTTTGTGATGCTCCAAAGTAGCCCCCATGCACCTTACACCACATAGCCACATTAACCGTTCGCCTCGTACTCATACTCCAGCTCCTCACTTCTCATGTCCCTTAGCACCAAACGACGCAATTCCCGACGTGTCTCTTCCCTTTTCCACCCCATGTACATCCGATATCGTGCACAGTGTGTGTTTGTCAGTTTGCCAAAGCACACCTCATCATGCATCAAATCGGGATGGAACCACATCAACAATGCATAACACTCTTTGTCCTCCCTCACTTCCTTCACAGTGTCTTGGAACATGGGCATGGGCTCAAGTGGGGTAGTGGTGTCAGGCTTCATGCATGGCAGGCATGGCACACTCATGCACGTGCTGCACGCACAACCAGCCATGGCCCATTGAGGTTGCTCCCTGTCAGGTGTGAACACCATGCGGTGCATTGCCCTGCACCCCTCCACCTTATCATGCATGCGCTCCACATCAGCCTCGGGCATGCTGCATACCATTGCGCACCTCGCTCTTCTTACTGCTCCTGCCAGGGCAGTGTAATGGGCGGCTGTGGGGGAGGGCTGTGGGCATGTGGGGTGTGCTGCATTCAGCCTGCAGCCAGCCTACCGTACCCATGCAGCCCTACCCATGCAGCCACCCAACCCAAGCAGCCACCCAGCCACCCAGCCTGCTCGAGGCCACCCAACCCATGCAGCCCTACACAGCCATGCAGCCAGCCTACCCAGCGGTCATGCGCACGTAGTAGCGCCGCACGTCCTTGTACATGGGTGACGGACTGCTGTGCTCCTCGAAGAAGGTGCGCACGCACTCCAGCTGCTCCTGGCTTAGACAGCGGCGGCCGCGCCGGAGGGGCGCTGCTGCCCAGTCTGCTGCTGCACCAGCTGCCAGGTTGGACAGGTGGCTCCTCCTGGCACGCTTGACTGCATGGGGCGTGATGCCCAGCTGCCTGGCCGTCCTCTTGATGCCATGCTGCTCAATGCCCTTGCCCATTGTCATGGCCAAGGCAGTGTTGCACGGCTGCTGTTGTGTTGTGCGCTGTCCACCCGGGGCGGGCTTGGTGCTGGCAAGCACAGGCCTGAGTGACTCCACCATGATGCCCCCCAGCACCTGGTCAGGGGTGGGGGGGACCACGCCAGTAGCCAGGCTGACCACAGACCGCATGCGGCGGTGCTGCTGCAGCCTGTCCAGCAGCTCTGCACCCCCCTCCAGTGGGTACTTCTGAAACTCATCCAGCAGTGGCTGCAGCCTCAGCTGCCAAGCCTGGGGTGAGGTGCTGAGGGACTGTGGCTGCTGCTGCTGCTGCCGGTGCAAGCGCAAGTCCCACACTGGACGGGAAGGGATTGCAGGGATGGGGTTGCCTCTTGCCTTGCGCATGGCCGTGTCCCGTGACCGTGCCCCTGCCCCTGCTGCCCTTGCCCTTGCTGCCCCTGCCCCTGCTGCCCCTGCCCCTGCTGCCCCTGCCCCTGCCCTTACTGCCCCTGCCCCTGCTGCCCTTGGCCCCCCCCCTTGTTGCGCATGCCCTTCCCCACCCCCTGCTGCCCCTGCTGCCTCTGCCTTTGCTGCAGCCCTCAGCACAGCAGCCACTGCTGCTGCAGCAATCGCTGCTGCCGCTGCTTGGTGCTCATCCAACCTGCACAGGAGCAGCAACAACAAACGCATGATGGCAACAGCAGCAACAGCACTATGACTATTATGCTATGGACTATGAGGCTATGGCTATGGCTATGGCTATGAGGCTAGTGGATGGTGGGGGTGGATGGGCAGCACTCACCTTGCAGGGTGGGAGGGCAGTTGTTGCACCTGCTCATCGGCCACTGGCAGCGTGGCAAATCTATTGCGTGTCGACAGCAACACTGTGGGGGCTGCACGGTGCACCCGCTGAGCTGTGGCGCGTGTGGCCGAAGTGAGCGTGGCTGGCTGCCATGCGCTCTCTCTAGCGGGGGTGTAATGCTCACACAGTCCTCCCATGAAGGCCATCCAACATGTGGCAGCGGGGGTGTTGTTAAACACCTGGTGGAACCACCACACCTCTGCACCCCCAGTGAGACGACCAGCAGCGTAGGGGACCCATTGATCCTCAGGCATGCGGCACGCTTGGAAGTACTCCGTCAATGATTGCCCCCACGCCCTCACGGCCAACCCTGTGGCTGTGCCCCCATGCAGAAGAGGTGGTGGCAGGCAGGAAGGGCTGGATGGCAGTGGCTGGGTTGGGCTAGACTGAGCTTGTTGCGCTGGCCTGGGATGAGGGGGAGGGGGCGCGGTTGCCAGCAGTAGGCATTGGTGGGCCCCCACCACAGCTGAGTAGGGCAGCCCAGGGATGCGCAATGCCCTGCCATACATGCACACATGCACACATATGCACACATGCACACATACATGCACTAATGCCCAGCCATACATGCACACACATTATTTGTGGGAGGTGTGGTGGGTGGGTGCTTGGGAGGGCATGCATGGGGATTGAGTACCTTGGCATGGGCGCTACTGTTGTATCCTGGCGTGGGCGCTTGATGAGGGGTGACCTCAGGGACTCAGGGACATGGGGAGAGCATGGAGGATGATCTGGGAGGGGGTGGTTGGTGCTGACAGCCTGCTGGTCTGCCGCCTCTTGCAGCTGCTCCTCCACCTGCTGCTGCTTCACTTGAAGGTCTGCCTGCTGCTGCTGCAACAGGTGCTGCTGTTCTGCCAGCTGCTGCTGCACTTCGCGTTGCAATACAGCCCCACTTCGTGCCTCAAGCTGTTGCTGCAGCCTGTTAAGCTGTTGCTGCAATTGCAACATGTGCCGTTGCTCAGCTACCTGCTGCTCCCTCAGGTGCATGTCCGCATGCTGCTGCTGCAGATGGTGCTGCTGCTGAGCCACCTGCTGCTCCCTCAGGTGCAGGTCCGCCTGCTGCTGCTGCTCAGCCACCTGCTGCTCCCTCAGGTGCAGGTCCGCCTGCTGCTGCTGCTCAGCCACCTGCTGCTCCCTCAGGTGCAGGTCCGCCTGCTGCTGCTGCTCAGCCACCTGCTGCTCCCTCAGGTGCAGGTCCGCCTGCTGCTGCTGCTCAGCCACCTGCTGCTCCCTCAGGTGCAGGTCCGCCTGCTGCTGCTGCTCAGCCACCTGCTGCTCCCTCAGGTGCAGGTCCGCCTGCTGCTGCTGCAGCTGGTGCTGCTGCTCAGCTACTTCCTGCTCCCTTAGGTGCAGGTCCGCCTGCAGCTGCTGTTGTTGCTCAGTCAGCTGCTGCTCCCGCTGTAGCACAGCAGCCAACTGCTGCGCTACCTGCTGCTCCTTGCGCTGAAGCTCATCCCGCTGGAGGTCCTGCAAGTGTTGCTGAAGTGTTTGCAAGCGCTGGTTGTCAACAAGCTGCTGCTCCCTCAGCTGCAGGTCTGTTTGCAGCCGGTGCAACTGTGCCTCATAAGCACCAGCATCAGCCAGTGCCTGGGCCTCAGCCTCAGCGGCAAGAGCCAGGGCCTTGGCCTCAGCCTCAGCAGCCCTGCGCTCTGCCATAACCTCCCTCGCTTTCTGCAAATTGGCACATGTAGCCTTCACCCCCCTTTTCTTGGTAACCATGGCGTTTACAGGCCTGCACAACGGCAAACACTTCTCACAGCTCAGTGTCTGCATGTTTTTCACTAATTCTTGCCTTTCGTGGTTGCTCAGATGCCACAGGCACCAATGCGGTAACCATCTTGTGCAACCAAGAAGTAGCAGCCACTTGTGGACTGTACCTGTTTTCAGCAACAATCCGCCGCTGCGGTCACGCTCCCAACCCGCGATGCCGTCGACCTGCCGGGGCGTGTTTTGACGACCAAAGGTGTCACTTTAGAATTAAGGGCAAGGGAGCAGGCCGGGAAGCAGCAGGTGTGCTTAAGAGAGGGTCTAGATGCGTTCTGGGACGTTGCATCACTGTTGCGTGCTAACCTGAAAAGTTGCCATGTCCAGTCAGGTTGCGCCATTCACGCCGAATTGGGTCCAGGCTGCCTATAGCGATCGCTAAGAGGGTCTGCGTAGGGCCAGAACACGTCGCGTGCTGGGGGCCAGCCACCCGGCAAACAACTGGGGCTGGCTGCACTCTAGTCAGACCATAAGCAACTCATCGCACGAATCGGCGGCCTCATCCGTGCAGAGATGAGTAAGTTTTTATCTCTTGAGCCATGGGGGTGCAGCCAATGGCGGGGGTGACCCGCTGGGAAAAACGATATGAAACAACCATGTGGACATGTGTGTGACAAGCACGAAAATCCTTAGTACGTGTTGCTGCCTCGCGTTGCTATTGCTTATGGCGAGGAAGAAGAGACGAACCGGTGTGGGTGGGCCTAGAGCAGTGCCGGAGGACCCCGACTTCGACATAGTTGACCGCGACGAGGCCACACCCATGTGCAGGTTCTATGGCCGGGACGTGTCAGCCGCGCTGAACATCCGCCGCTGTGCAGTCGGCCCAGGGCCACGCCCCACTGAGCTGTGCTACTGGCCTAACCGCCCAGCCATGCCAAAGCCAGGCCAGCCAGGCCAGGAGTGGGTGGAGATACAAGCCCCTGTTGCTCAAGTGGCAGCGCAAGCTGCAGCAATAGCCAGCTACAGCTCAAGACAATCCCAACAAAAAAAAACAATGAACCCCTCACAAAGGGGATGTGTGTGGCACAGGCGCAGGCACTGGCAACAGGCACACACACCAGAAGGCTGAGCTGAAGTGGGCATTAGGCACACTGTCGGTAGCCTTTACAATGATGAGCTCGCAGCCTGGTTCGCAGGGCTGTGACTATACGGGGTAAGTTACTGATATCCGGCTGGTAACCCGTAAGTAAGTATGTCCGTAAGCGATACGGGGTAAGTCCGGAACCAACCGCTTCCCGTATGTGTGAAGCCCCCTGTGACCTTCAGGCCCCACAGCAACATCAGTGTGTCGCGACGAGCGCACATCCATTGCGATGGAGTTAGGGTCACCACGCGCCACTCAGCGTCTGCAGATGCAGACACTTTTGCGCCGGTCATCCATGGCCACTGCAGAGGATGTGCGACAGATCCCCGACGTCTCCGGGCCGCTCAGAAAGCGCAGCCTGAGCGACCAGCCCAACATTAGCACACCGGTCTGGTATCACAGGCACTTCGGCGCAATGGCGAAGGCTGCGATAGAGACAGGCGCAAGTGCAACTTCTGCTCCTTTGCTGTCAAGGCTGCCCCTGGCAGCAACCCGAACCACCTAGGTTGGGTGTAACGTGCTAAGTACTAAACACTCGGAAGCAGATAGGCTCGGTGAGTAAACAAAGTTGGATGAAACAGGTGAAGCAGGGTTGGAGGAAGCAGGGAAGGCGGAAGGGGAGAAGCGAAAAAGATGGCCCGCATGTTTGCATGGACCCCCTTACGGCGGAACTTACAGATCGGTTAGGCGGAACTTACGCGTGTGCTTACTGAGCTACGGTAAGTAATGTAAGCGTATCCGTAACCCGTAACCCCGTATCGCACAGGCCTGCTGGTTCGATTCCAACTCATGCTTTATTTTGGTGTAGCATGAGGGCTGTGGGGTTCAGGAGCTGAAGTGCTAACTCAACCTGAGAAAGGGCCCGGAGTCTGAAGCAGCAGAAGACCTTACAGTCTAGGGGCAAGGTCTGAAAGCGGCAAGAACCGCTGCTGCCAGAGTTGTAGGTAGGGGCCCCGACCCATCTTATAAGACCTTAAAAAAAAAGATAAGAGCCATCTGAGTCTAGAGGGGGGGAAGAACCTCCAGGAAACCACCAGAATATGGGCGGTTCAAGAGATTGACACTCGGTGTTACAGTCATTCAATCAACTATCTCAAGTACCCCGTCTGCAACACCATCGTTCTCAGCCAACACGGAGCAACGAAACTAATCCCCATCGCCAAAGTGTTCATTAGGTATGAGTCATAACTCCGCTTCCAGCTTATCAATCAATCTCAAATCTATCAATAGGCCATTGTAGTTACCATCTCCACTGACCATCTCCAATTAGGTGAAGGCCCCCACATGGCGAACAAGGCGCAGAGGCCGTTGCTCTCCATGCCAGGCGACGCGACATCCATGCCCACTTGCCTAGCACGACAGCCTGTTGCACCTTGCTGACATAGCTCCTCGTCCACAGCCACAAGGTCTAGCCCTCAACCCAGTGCAACAGCCCTTCTCCAGAGCGCGCGCACGGCTTTAACCGTGGAGCAACTGCCCTTCTACAGCCTTCAACCTTGAGCATCCACCCCTTGCCTTTGACGTTGACTGTGTCCATTCAACTGCGTCTTCCACCCCCAGCTGGTCACTTCTATCATGGCTGTGCACCTCAGGTGAACTGGCCCCCTGCCCTGGCTTCCCCCCCCTGCTGCTCTTGCCAACCAGGCTAGAGGCCGCTGCCCAGTTGCCTTGCACATTAGAGCTAGACAGTGAGTGGCCTCACACTGATCACACAAGTGTGTAAAGGAAGTGTCCCCCACATCTTGTGCCACGCAGGGCGTACACATAGACCCCTTCCTGTATACGCTGTCTACAGCCTTGCCCCCCTACTTTCGTCCATGCAGTATATACCAGTGTGCTACATACCAAGATGCTGGCCCTGGTCCTCCCATGGCCGCCTACAAGGGGCATGCGCATTGCAGTGAAGCACCAATCAAGGAGGTGTGTGACAGCAGCAGCAGCAGCAGCAGCGCCACCACCACCAGCAGCGGCACCAGCCTCCTGCTCATACTGGAACAGCAGCAACAGCAGCAGCAGCAGTTGCTACAACGACCGACAAGGGTTGACAGCTGGCTCCAGGCGACAGGCAGACAACTGTACGCTGCACACTAGATGTGGTGGCCGGGGTGGCTGCCCAGGCTGCCGCTGGCCGTCTGCAAGGTGGACATCACCAGGTCTGCCACGTTGGCCAGCTTCACCTGCAGCCCCACACAGCCAGGGGCACAGCCAGGGGTGGTCAGGGGCCTCTGACAGCCAGCCACGGCAGCTGACAGCTGTGCTGTTGCTCGGCCATTGGATGGAGGGGGGCGCAAGCCATGTCAGCAAGGGGGCTGCTGCTAGCCACCTCACAGGCAGGTGAGGCAGCCGTGCAGCAGGTGACAGCATAAGGTGGCACGCGCTGTGTGACACCCCAGCTGCCCTGCAGTCCTCCCAGCTCCAACCCCCAACCAGCTCCACCCTCCAACAGCTTGCCGGCACAGTATCAGTCAAGGGCTCGCCAGCCCGCCCCTCTTAGCCCGGGCCTTGCCAGACACCACTCCCAGCCCTGCTATGGCCCCAGCCCCCCTGGTCACTGCCCGGGTCATCACACACGAGCAGCTGGTGTAGAGACTGGTTGCACCCCACCCCAGCCCCACCCACCAGCGCCTCCACCATGATGATCTCGCTTTCCTTCTTCCAAATGCCCTCCCTGATCTGGTGCTTGGCCAGGGGCTGTGCGGCCAGGTACTCCACCAGCTGCTCGTGTGTGATGACCCGGGCAGTGACCCGCGTGGCGCAGCGCACAGTGGCGCCTGAAGCAAGCAGAGGCAATGACAGGGCAGTGCCAGGTGGCCAGGCTAGGAGGGCAGAGCTGTGAGGATCACTCTGTCACTCAAACTGTCAAGGGGGGAGCAGGGGTGCAGGGGTGGGGTGGGAGCTGGCTGAGGGTGGGTGGCGGCTGGCAGGGCCGGGCACGCCCTACGGCCTGCCAGCTAGAAGAAGGGTGGCTTGATGGGGAGGGGAGGAGGGGGCGAAGCTGCGGTGTGCTGCAGGAGGGCAGGAGGGGGGAGGGTGCAGGTAAGGGGTAGGGGGGAAGAGGCAGGGGCCGCTCACATCGTGTCAGTGAGCGCGAGAAGAGGGCCATGTCGCCCACCAGCTCCCCTGGACCCCTCTGGGCCACCAGCAGGTCACGGCCGCCCCCTGCAGCACCACACACACCAGACAGCAGCAGCGGAGGTCACGTCCAGCACGGCTACACCAGGACCAGGCCACATCACTGAGCTAGGCAAGCCAACTGCCGACGCTGCTTCAGGCCAGCCTGCCATGTTGGCTGCCCTTGCACCCCTTCAGGCTTAACCCTGCGTCCTTGGCCCTGCTCACAGCAAGCAAAAAGTCAAAACCAGCGATGACAGCATCCACTGCTCCACGGCCATAGCCCAGGCTGTGTCTAACGCTCCATGTGCACCAGCCCCATGCCCCTGCCCGCTCACAGCACTACCCATCCACCCTGGCTTGGCCCTTACACCCTGCGCACTGTTGCTGGACCGTGCTGTGCCTCCCTCACTGCGAAAAAAGACTGCGGAGACGAAGACGACAAAGAAGACGGAGACGAAGACAAAAAAGCCAAGGAAAACGAGGACAAAGACAAAGAAGACAATGAGAAAGGAAACACCACTCTGAGAGACCCCGTGCACAGCAAGGGGCACATCAGGGGGCTCAACCTGGAGCATGGCCAGCTGCCCCCTCTTAGCCCAGCCCAGCTGCACCCCACTCCCCGCCACCTTCACCACCTGCACTCTGGAGACTGCCCACAAACTCGCTGGCCTTGGCCGCCGCTCTGGCCAGGTTTGCGCGGTGTGTGTAGCCCTCCATGTTCAGGATGGGGCTCAGGCTGTCGCTCTCGTCCATGAACTCATCAGGGTTGCTGCGCTGGCGGCTGCCGTTGGACGGCTGCTGCCCTGGCGCGCTGCCTTCTGCGCCGCCGTTGTTGGTGGTGGTGGAATTGCGGCGGCCTGAGCTTGGGGGCGGTTGGACCCACTTCACCAGCACATCCACTGTGCCATTCACGATGTACAGCAGGTAGGTGCCTGGTAGTGGGGACAAGCAGCAGCAGCGGAGAGGAGGTAAGCGGGCAGGGAGGGTAGGCAAAAGACACGAGCCGAAAGCCAGAAGGCGGGCTGGTGGGTGGGCAGGCAGGGGGGTCATGGGGCAGAGAGGTGGGAGGGTAGGCAAGGGGCAGGCAGGGGGGCAGGCAGGGGGGCAGGGAGGCCGGGGGGCAGGGAGGCCGGGGGGCAGGCAGGGGGGCAGGCAGGGGGGCAGGGAGGCGGGGGCGCAGGCAGGGGGGCAGGCAGGCAGGCACCTGTGTCGCCCTGGCGCATCAGGATGTCACCCTCCTTGAAGCTGCGCTCATATCCACTGGCCACAGCCAAGCCTGTCAGGTAGTCCAGGGCAGGGTGGCACTGCGGGCAGCATCAACATGAGCTGGGCTTGTAGCAGTGCAGTGCCAGCCCTAACGCTCACGCTGCCAGCTCTTGCACCTGGGAGCGAGGCCTAATGAGCTCACGCCCACCGGCCACCATGACTCCTGCAAGCACATACCTCATGCCTGTCAATGTGAATGACCCAGCCCGCTCCCCTCTGCGTGCTAACCCACAGAGTGCAGCCAGCCTGAGCCACAGCGGGTTAAGTGTTGTGGGGTTGACGTCCTCAGGCCCATTACACCCATGGGTGGAGGCAGGCACCAGAGGCAGGCACTAACTGATCTTTCTCTATGTGCCATGCAGCCCCTCAGCATGGCCCATGACTGGCTCTGTGACGGAAACCCAGGCTCATGAACAATGCACCCCCCTTGCTCCTGGTTTGCTTACTAGCCTGAGCAGAGACAGAGCGGCAGACCTGTAGTGCCACCCCACCCGCCATCCCCCAGGTGCTGGCTGATGTGGATTGTGGCTAACCCTGGGGCCTAGGGCGTTGGCACTAGCTCGAGGCACCAGGCCAGGTGCACTATCACCTGATCGTGTGCAGAGCCGCCCCCCTTGGTGCAGTCCAAGCCGCCTGCTCAGGCCTACTGAGCTGCCTGCCCTAGGCCTGCTGTGTGCCTTGCAGTACTCCTCCCCTCAGGCGGTGCTCTGCCGGCCACCCTTCGCCCACCTCTGCGTACGTCATGTTGTTGGGCAGCTTGTCGTGGAACTCCTGCGTCTCCCCTGGGCCCAGCTCGTCCGTGCTCTTCAGAGGGAACTGGCCAAACATGGTGACCCAGGGGTGCGTCATGAGCTGCGGCAAGCTGATGCGCTCGCGAGGGTTCTTGGTCAGCATGGCGCCCAGCATGTGCCGCAGCGCATCGCTCACAGGCGTGTCCTCAGGGTAACGCACCGGCTCGTTCTGCACCACCTGCACACACAGCAGCAGCCAGGGGTGGGCGGGGGGCCAGGCGGGGGAGCTGGGGCCAGGCAAAGCTGAGGCGGGGGCTGACGTGTCTGTAGCTGACCTGTGTGTAGGCTGGTCAGGCACTGGTCAAGCAGGGTTTGCCTTTGCCAAGGTGGCTGAGGTATGGTATGCCAGCTTGACTTTGCCGGGGTGGCTCAGGTATGGTAGGGGAGGGCAGTCAGGCTTGCCCTGCCCCGCACAGTCCACAACCTGGCCATGGTGCCAGTGTGTCTCAACCCAGGCTGGCTGAGGAAGCAAGCCAGCACTGCGTCCTGTCTAGTTAGATGAGCGAAAGGGGGAGCGACATGGAGTAACAAAGGGCAAAATGGAGGCAGTATGGAGCAACATGGAGCAGGCGAGAGGGTCATGACGCACAGGAGGGTGCAGGGCGACCTTGCAGATGCCAGCTGAGCGTGTTAAAGGTATGGACAACACATGGACATTTCACTGAATGTGGGGAGCTGGAGGGCAGGCAGATGGGCAGGCAGGTGGGTGGGAGGGCGGGTAGGCAAGGGTGTGTGCTGGCAGGAGGGCGGTCGAGTGGGCAGGCGGATGGCCAGGCTTGCGGCGCTGTGTGGTGGCAGCAGCCCACCTGGAAGAGCTTGTACAGGTTGGGCGCACTGAAGGGGATGCGGCCAAACACCAGGGTGTACAGGCAGGCGCCCAGGGCATACACGTCAGTGGGGCGGCCCCGGTAGCGTGTGTTGGGTTTCATCATCTCTGGGGCCAGGAACGCCGGGGTGCCATTGCAGCGCTCCAAGTACTCGTTGCCAGTTGCAAAGATCTGCAGCCATGCCATGAGGCCCCCCCTTACACACACCGTCACCAGTGCCATGCCGCTGTGCGAGGGCGATGCTGGGCCTGGCGATGTTGGGCCTGGCAATGTTGGCAATGGTCTTCCATGTTCAGTGTAATTGTGTAATGCACAGTTGTGACAGCCTGGATAGGCCGTAGAGGGTTGGGTTGCATTGCAAGGCTTGGGTCATGCATTTCTGGCTCACGGACACTAGTCAGCGAGCGGCATGGCCTGTTGCTGTTCGCCTCCCCATGGTTCCCTAGCAGACAGCCCCACAGCAGGCAGGGGAAGGTCAGGGGCGCCTGCCACCCGCCTGCAGCACCGCACCTTGGAGCAGCCAAAGTCTGAGAGTTTGACCTCCCCGTTGGCCGCCATGAGCACATTCTCAGGCTTCAGGTCGCCGTGCACCACCTTGTGGCTGTGCAGGTAGTCCAGGGCCTGAGGCAGCAGGTCAGGGGAGCAGCATGATGCAGTGCCAGCATCGTGTGGGCGGCTAGGGAGTTTCACGGATGGTGAGCGGCAGGCACATGAGGGCCCTGGTGGTGTGGCTCTGCAGTTGAGCTAGTGATGGCGTGCTGGAGCCAACCGTACACCTTCCAACATGGGGACACAGTGGGTGGGGCACAATGGCAAGGTCGCAACACCCTGGGCGGCACGCATGCTGGCACCTGGCCTGCCAGGACTTACCATCTCGATGCACTCCATACACCAGCCTTGCCAAGGAGGCCGGGACAGCTGTGGAGGCAGGGTTGCACCCAGCCCTACCTTGACTTCACGCTTGCCTGGAAGCCTGCCATTCAACCTTCCCTGTCTGCTCATTTGCCCATTTGCCTGCCTTTTTGCCTGCCCATTTGCCCATTTGCCCATTTGCCTGCCTACCTATCTGACCCTTGGCACCCCTGACTCACCTTGATCATGTCCCTGAAGTAAGCCAAGGCCAGGCTCTCTGGCAGCTTCTCGCGCTTCTCCAGCGCCTCCCTCGTCAGCACTGGCCCGCCCTCCATGAACTCCATGACCAGCAGGAGCTTGCTGCCAGCAGGGTCATCAATGACCTGCAGCCACACGAGAAGCCATTCTGCATCAGCTTTGCAGTCATTCCCCAGCACACCCCTCACACCATGACCACACAGCAGGCCAGCCAGTGGGATGTTTGGGGCCACGTGCCATGCTGCAGTGGCTGAGGATGACACGCTGTCGTGGCTGAGGCTGTGCGCCGTGTCCTTGGTGCCAGAGGCTGTGTGTTGTGCTAGCTGTGTGCTGTCCTGTGTGCTGCCCTAGCTGTCCTAGGCCGTGTGCCGTACCCTTCAAGAGCAAGATTATGTAACGCTGATAGACAGTATTGTTTGCCCCAGTGCTGGGTGGTGGCCTACACACTAGCCAGGCAGCTTGGCTACAGCCACAGGGCCTGCTGCAGGGCGACCAGAGTGGGCTGACACTGACCTCACTGAGCATGACGATGTTGTTGTGCTTCATCTGGCGCATGATCTGGATCTCACGCCGCAGGTCATCCATGGGGTTCCTGCGAGGCTTGGCCCCTGGTGCGGGGGGCCCCTGCTGCTGCTGGCTGGCCTCCAGATCCACCTTGCGCACCGCCTGCATCCAGCACCTGACCAGGTGACCCAGCTGGTGGACCCAGGGGTGAAAGGGGGAGGAGGAAGGGAAGGGCGCAAGGCTCCTGCCTCCAACCCCCCGCGCAGGCTCACCCCTGCTGCAAAGGTCAGGCTGCTGCGGACAACTTGGTCAGGCTGATAAAGATGTGAAAGTCCCTGTGTGGTGCCCAGCTGGGTTCAGCGCCCGACTGATCTTCCTCACCAAGGGGCTGCCGAGCTGTCCACTATCGCATTACTGCATGTGAACGCTGCCATGTGCAGTGTGGTTGGTGCTCTGGCCCTGCCCTGCCCTGCCCTGCTCTGCTCTGCCCTGCTGCCCTGCTGCACATCGCCACATTGATGGAAGGGTAATGGAAAGTGGGCTGCGCATTGCTCCCAGCTGCCCCATACCTTCATTGCATACAGGCGCAGGTCGTTGGTGTTCAGGCAGAGGAACACCTTGCCGCATGCGCCCCGTCCTAAGTACTTTACGACAAGGTACTGGTTCACAAACATGCAGCCCTTCACTTTGTCAATTTTCAAGGTGGTTGTCTCCCTGAAGCAGCCCAGCACCACACCCTTGTGTGGCTGCTGCTGTCGGTGAGGGGATAAGTGCAGGCTGCAGACCTGGGTGGCTATGTGTGAGTAAGAAGGTGCCAAAACCGAGAAGCATGGTGTGCCCGCATTAACCAGTCCTATGTACATCGCTGCCTGCCATGTGATGGTGGCCACTGTTCCATCGCTGTAAAGTGGCGCTTGCTGGCATCCCTCGCTACCTCAGCTCCAACCACCCCTGCATGTAGAGTCACCTGTAAGGGCCTGTGTAATCTTCTGTGGTGTCCTCAGGAGCCCCCAGGAAACTGCTTTGGGCATTTTGCAAGACATTCCCAGGCGATGGCAGGTCAACTTCATGTTGTTCTGCATGCCACCATGCCACCAGAGACAGAAGGCTATGGATGCAGGACAGTAGGTGTACCTGAGTGAGGGCATTGCTGGGAAGGACTCACGAACAGTCTCTGGCTCAAAGTGCCCAGTGGAACATTGATCCCAGTCGGATGCCTCATCAGCGTTTCCCCGACGGGAATCATCGGGTGCAGCGTCTGTGCTTGCCGCCGCTGCAACTGCAGCTGCTGGCGCCGCTGGCACCGCAGCTGGGGCTGCCTGCTGGACTGGCTGAGGCGGAGCCTCGATGTTCTCTTGCACCACTGGAGCTTCACGCGTGCCTGCGAGAATAATCAATTCTGATATAAATACAATCATCGAGGAATTCTTTGCACGTAAGTCTTACTTGGCACGCTGGGCTCCGATTTGGTCGCTGCACCAGCAGCTGCTCGTGGCTCTCCGCCAGCATACAATGGCTGGGGGGGGGGTCCGTTCGGAGCCCCTTGGGAGGGCGTACTAGTTTTCCTGCGGTGTCAATGCCGCAGTTCAGATACGCACCCCAGAGAACTGGACCCTCAAGCATCGGGGCAATCGCTCACCCCGGGCTGGTCGCGTGGTCCACGGCCGGCTGACTGCTGGCGCAGCCCATCCTAGCCTAGACGGGCAGCGGGAATGTGTGCGATGCGGTTCATACCGCTTGGAAAAACGAGGTTATGTCAACCTTCCTAATTTGCATCTTAGGGTCCCAACTTTGAATTGATGAGATGGGGCCGTTACTGCTTTCCAAGGCAGGGACTGGCTACCATGCAATTATTGCCAACTCTCTTGGACACAAGTGCCACCGGAGAAAAGAGTTCGCAACCAGGTTCTCACTTGTTTGACCGTAAGTCCAAACAGCATCCCCTCTCTCTTCACCCTTTCCATTACGCCCCTTAGCCCTTCAACTCCTCAAGCCCACAAGCCCTCACCTTGGTGGCTCCTGCACGGGCGATCGACGTCGCCGCAATGTGTCACGCACGGGCACTTGCAGCCCTAGTGTGGCTCTGGGCAGCCGGTGCAGCCCACGCGGAGGACACATTTGTGCAAGGGGTTGATAAGGGCCTTATTGGCGCTAGCCTGTTGTTTGTCAAGCTGAGACCAAGCCAGAAAAGGACAAAGGTGGGGTTGAGGCCACTCTGTAGTTAATGACACTACCAATAGGCCCATGTCCCAAACCCGCTCTTCCATTATTTGCTTGCTCACTTTCTATTGTTGAGGCAGCCAACGAGCTATGAGCGCAGGTGAGGTGGACCCAAGCAGCACTATTTGGCTGCATGTCCCAAAAAATGCTGCACAATAAAGCTAGTACGGCGGTACTTGGCAGGATGATGTTGAAGCTTTGTGCGGCACATGGACAGAATTGCTGAAGGTGAGCAGGCCACCGTGTGCCGTTAAACAAGCAGAACCCTATCAGTCACAGATTATTGCAGGTTGCCTGATGTGTGCCTGCAGACACAGCTGCCGCCACTGTCGATAGATGTGGTGGACAGAGACACAGCAGTCATATCTACACCTTCCACTAGCATGGTGTGTAAGTGGGTGCAGCCGGAGCGTGACGAGGATCTGTTGGCCACACAGCTCAGCTCACGCGTCAGGTTCCACATCAACTTTTCATGGCGCATGGAAACTGGACAGTGTGACATGAGCATAGTCGTGTGTAAGTGTCCTTCCTCTGCTCATCGCACCCTAGCCAGCCAGCCATGCATTGGGCTACAGCAGTGTGACCTGCTTGCTTCACGTGTCTGCTGGCAAGCCAGCATGACGGCTGGGGTGGGCGCGCAGGTGACTGACTTCCTACTCCAGCAGCAGGAGGTGTATGAGGTGCAAGCCGCAGGCACCAAGGACATACATCGTAGAAAGGGGGACCCACCTCTACAGGTGCGCTGAAAGGCTCCAGTCGCTGTGCCTGACTGTCTACACCCTCCTTCAAATCCCTGCCTTCCTGATTCAATAATACGCCAGTGATATGGCAATTCCTTAGTAATCCCAAATAGCCCCAAAGAGTCCTGTACATGACACTGCACATCAAGTATGCATGTAGGGCCTCTACTGCTTACAATTTGCAATTAACCTGGTGGGTTCACGAGTCCTTGAGAGTCCTCATAAGGGCATGTTGGGCTGCAGCCCAACACTCCATACCTTGCAGGTTATACAGCTACAGGCTAGGCGGCAGCCCAGCACACCATGCTCGGCAGGTCATGCAATGATTCGCTCAGTGCTGAAGCATGTACCATCCAAATGCGTAAGCGACTGTGGTGCTACTTCCTAAGTACAACATGTTGCCCTATTTGGACATGTTTGTTATCGGTATGTGACACCGTATGCGTCCAGTACTGCTGCCCAGTCTGACACCGTATGCGTCCAGTACTGCTGCCCAGTCTGCCAGCCATGTCCACCTTTCGTCCTGCAACAGCCATGAATTCTACTTGCTCGCTTTTTCTGCCAGACTCACATGCGCCACCCCCGTTGTAAAGGTTTGACTACAAGTCACAGAGCGTCCATCAGCAGACTCACACCTTCACTCAATCACATGCCCACCTGCTCTGTGTCTACATGTGGCTGCATATGTGCAGGAGCTGAAGTCCATGTTGGCCCGCGCTGCGCGGGAGCAGAAGAAAAAGCGCAACGTTGCGTATATCAAGAGCCTCGCAAAGCGGCAAGGCATACAGCTGCCATCACGGAAGAGGGCCATGAAGCGCTTGCATGACGGGAAGGCAGAGCTGTAGCCAAAGTCATTGGAGTGCGGTGGGCTAGGGGCTGGTCAGGCCCACTAGGGGGCTCACAGGATACCTCCCCAGCTGGGGGCTGCCAGGGGGATGTGCAGTGCCTGCCCTTGACCCCCCTGTGCACCTGCCAATGTTGTTGTTGCTGCTGTCCGATGACAACCGACACTGTCTTTGGCATGGCTGCAATGGCTCTAGGTGAACTTCACAGGGGGTTGAGGAGAGGAGCAGGCGAGCAGTGTTGGAGGCTGGGGGGGGGAAGGGTGGAGGTGGCTGCTGCTGAGCATCTCAGGGGCTGGCTAGAATCCCTTCAAGAGTTACTGCGAGGAAAGCAACATGGGGTTTGTGATCTCCTTGAAGGATATCCTCGATGCTCGCACTTCATGACTGCAGAGGGTTGTTGCAAAGGGTATGTTGCTTGTTTGCTGCATGTTTGCCCAGCCAGTCAATCCAAGTACCCAAATACTCAATGAATCCAAGTCTGTAATGATAGATTGCACCATTTCCGCCCCACTCGGACTGATTTTGATTTGATGCGACCTCCAGCACCTTGGCTCTCAACCTTGAGCATTCATTGCAGTCGAACACACTAATTGTGAACCACTACAAAACGGTGTTTTTGCCTGTGTGGAGTTCCCATCGCATGTGTATGCCATGGCCTAGACATGGCATACACATGGTCACGGTCGCCTACCACCTACATCATTACCTGACCCCTGTGACAGGGCATGCGTAGAGTTGGCATGACAAAACATGCACTAGTTGTAAGCTGATGACAGCTTCAAATGGGGGGGGCTTGCTGCTGCTGAGCCTTGGGTGGCTTGTCTCGCAGCCGCTTGTAGCCCAAGCCAGGGTACTCCTTGCCCTTGGCTGGCAGCGCTCCCTGGTCTGGCCAGTAGCACAGCTCCAGCGGCCGCCACCTGCTCTCCCCAATGCGCTGCATGTTCAATGCTGCATTGCAGTCCCTGTCCAGCCACCTGCCTGGCTGTGGTGCTGGCTTGGCATTGGCAGCCTTGCCCTTGCCCTTTGTGGGCTCAGCTGCCTCTGGCTCAGCCTTGGTGCGCTTGGTGCGCTTGGCTGGCAGGGGAGTGCTGGGCCCTGGCTCTGAGACTGCTGCTGGCTGTGTGGCTGCCTGGCTGCTGCCTGGGGCCTGTGGGGGCTTGCGGGGGGGCACTACTGGGCACCACATCATGCCCCGCACTGGCTGGTCACGCTGCTGGCTCCAGGCTGGCCGCACTAGGCGGGGTTCCACCTGCCCTGCTGGGGGCTTCCAGCCTGCAGGCCTGGTGGCCCTGCGCTTCTTCAGCTGCCTCTCACAAGGCTGCTGGCCATTCACTGCTGAGCTGACCCGGCTGGTGCGGTGCTCATCCACTAGCACCACCCTGCCCCGCCGCTGGTCTGTCCCCCTGGTCCTGCACACCACCTTGCGGCAGGCACGCAACACCGCATCAGCACCCCACCCTCCCCCAGTGCCAATGGTAGCTGCACCAAAGAAGACCACCAGCTGCTTGGGATGCCCATGGCGCTCCATGGAAACCTCGGCCATGTCCTCCTCCAACTGCAGGTATGCACACAAGGCAAACACATGGTGGCTGACATGGTGGCGCCAGGTTAGGCATGGCACAGTCAACTACCTTTTCACGTCATGCCCATGCTTCCTACCAATCCACCACCTCCCAGCTCTTAACCCTCCCTCCATCCCACCCACCTTCCCACCCACCCTTACCTTCTTGAAGAATTGCTCCAGTGTCCGGTCCTGGGCTCCGTACAGCCTGAGCCGCTGCTCTGCCCACTTGGGGTCCAGGTACACCTCCCACACCGCATCCCAGGTGGCCAGGGTGACGGTGATGTGCTTCAGGTTGGCCTCTAGGGAGGTGCCGGCTGAGCTTGCTGCTGCCAGGTGCTGGAGGTGGGGCTTGATCGGTGCTAGCCACCGCTCAGTGTTACGGCGGGCATTGTTCAGGCCACTGCCATGCTTGACCTCGCCCTTGGTCAGCTTCCACCGGCGCAGCTGGTCTGCCTGCAGCTGGCCTGTCCTCGGGTCCCACACCCCAGAGGCTGCGCTGACTGCCTGGGTGACGCCGGGGTCGATGCCTACCCCAATCTGAGTGTCTGGGTTGAACACAAACTCACGCTGCTCAGCTAGGCCCTTGCCAATGCGGGGCAGTCCCAACTCATGGGCCGCTACAGCTGCTGCACCTGGGGCTGCCGCTGGGCTGCTGGTGCTGCTGGAGGGGCCTGCTGCTGAGGGTGGGGCAGGAGGGGGGGGGAGGGGGCGGGTGTAGTGCACACATACACTGACACCATCAGTCTCCACTGTCCGCTCAAACTTGAAGCCTTGGTTGGCCAGCTTCCCCGTGCTGAACCACCTGTCCCAATGGTTGCTACGGGCTGGCTCTGTGGTGAACGCCTTTTCTGTCTCCCTTGTGAGCACCTCCCACTCCGACTCCCAAAGGGCAATGCGACCTCCAGCACGGCCTCACCGCTTGGATGGTGTTGCTGAATCAGGTGTTGCCGCAAAGCTTGACGGAAGGCTAGGCCCCCCGTTGGCAAGGGCTACCGACCTGACCTGACCCTGACCCTGACCCTGTCCTGACACTGACCCTCACCCTTCTGACCTGACCCTGACCCTGAGTCCGTCGGACATTTTCCCCCGGGTCATCGAAACCTGTCGATTTTTGCAAAATCGATGGGGTCATCGAAATAGGATCGATTGCGATCGAAGGCGGTCGAAGTTGATCGAAATATGTCGAGCGACCGATGGGTGGCCGCCAGAGACTCCCCCCGGGTCATCGAAACCTGTCGATTGTCGCAGAATCGATGGGGTCATCGAAACAGGGTCGATTGCGGTCGAAACTGGTTGAAAGCTGCCGACCGAAGGGCAGCGACGGGCGAAGGGCCGAAAGGCACCAGGCTTCCCAACCATCATAACATCATTACATCATATTGAGGCAACGTATTGAACACACTAGAGGTGGTGCGAACCCAGCAGGCCATCTGTATAACTAAGGTTCCCAAATAGACATCTCTATGTCCATGTAGTAAATAGTATAGACTAGAGATAGTAAATAGTGTAGACTAGTCGACTATTTCGTCACCAAATCAGCTCGTTTCAGTCGCAACGGGGCGTACATTAGCTCGCCAGACACGTCGTGCTAGTCTTAAGAGCAGTCAGTATCAGTTGCAATTCTGTTGATCGGCCGGCCAAAGGATTGCCCACTTCCTTATCGACGAACTCCGATGGCTGCAGCTGCTGGCCCATCGGGCGGCGCGCAGCCAAAGAGGAAGCTGGGAGCATTAGAATTGCAGACAAAGCTTCGAGCATCTACACCAAGCGCTTCTCATTTCAGGTCTATGAGTTTTAAGGACAAAGCGTTTGCAACCAGTGATTGTGACCAGTCCTATAGTGTCCTACAGTGAACATGTCTACCACAAATGAACACAAGTGCAAGCCAAAGCGACAGCGTGCGGACACGACACCAGATGGAACAGCAGCAGCAGCAGCCGCAGAGCTGCCTTTCCAGCGAATCGCGAAGTGCTAGAATGGTACGGCGACTCAACACTCGACTTTGACTCTATATACTCGACTTTGACTCTACATACATGTGAATGTTGAGTTCAATGATGATGACAACGAGTCTTCCCGTTGAAACTGCTAATAGCTCTGCAGTCGCCTATGACAAGGTTTTTTTGCATGGAGCGACTAGACTATCTCTATTCTAGTCAAAAATAGTACTATTTCGACTAGTACTATATCTAGTCTATTTATAGTCTATTTTACGAACCTTATGTATAACACAGATTTTCAGGTTGCATGCAGGTTTCGCAAGGGAAGCGCGAAGGAATCGAAGGAATCGCGAAGGACAGCACACAGTAGCCAGGATGAGCTAGCAGCCAGGATGAGCTAGCAGCCATGAGCAGCCAGCAGCAGCCCGGACCAAACACGCCACCAGCGATAGAAGGCATGCGACCAGGTCGAGCGAAAGGAGCAAGAGGCAGCGAGGAGAAAGAATGGGAAGCCAGTGAAGCCAGGGAAAGGTGCAAGGTGGCGCTCATCGATTTTGTGCCTTGTAGGCGAAGAAGAATGGCCTTGGAGTGCCTTGTAGGCGAAGAATAAATGCAGTCAGATAGAAGAGAAGTAAGGAGATTTCTCCGGCAGAGCGTCCGCCCTGGAGCGCGGCCTGCTTCAACAACTTATGCCAAGTAGCACGCGAAAGGTGCGATGATCATCAAGAAATAGCTACTAGTCAATTGATAAAGAATGTGTGGCATGGGTTGCTTGCAGGTGAACGGGTTTGGAGGTGAAGTGAAGGAGCCTGGAGCGCAGGAGCCTGGAGCGCAGGAGCCTGGAGTGAAGGAGCCTGGAGCGATGAGCATCACCCACCCCCCTCGTCCCACACCCAACCCCATTCCCCATTCCCCATATTTTTACCTAGTCTGACCGCTGTGCCCTTGTTTTTCTGCAGGTTCTGATGGTCACACCCATACCCCTTTCCCACTACTACCACCCTCCCCTCCCCTCCCCTCCCCTCCCCTCCCCTCCCCTCCCCTCCCCTCCCCTCCCCTCCCCTCCCCTCCCCTCCCCTCCCCTCCCCTCCCCTCCCCTCCCCTCCCCTCCCCTCCCCTCCCCTCCCCTCCCCTCCCCTCCCCTCCCCTCCCCTCCCCTCCCCTCCCCTCCCCTCCCCTCCCCTCCCCTCCCCTCCCCTCCCCTCCCCTCCCCCCTACCTGGACCCCCTACCTGGACCCCCTACCTGGACCCCCTACCCCTGGACCCCCTACCCCCTACCCCTGGACCCCCTACCCCCTACCCCTGGACCCCCTACCCCCTACCCCCTGGACCCCCTACCCCCTGGACCCCCTACCCCCTACCCCCTGGACCCCCTACACCCTACCCCTGGACCCCCTACACCCTACCCCTGGACCCCCTACCCCCTACCCCTGACCCCTCCCCCCTCCCCCCTCCCCCTGGCCCCCTACCTGGACCCCCTCCCCCCTACCTGGGCCCCCTACCTGGCCCCCTACCCGGCCCCCTCCCCCTGGCCCCCTACCTGGCCCCCTACCTGGACCCCCTCCCCCCTACCTGGGCCCCCTACCTGGCCCCCTACCTGGCCCCCTCCCCCTGGCCCCCTACCTGGACCCCCTACCTGGACCCCCTGACGCAAACAGTCAGCAGTCCGCTGATCTCTCTACCTTGCATCCAAGAGCAGCAGCCAAGTGCAGCCAGGAGCAGCCGCCAGGAGCCATCAAGCAGCCAAGGAACGCAGCCTAGAGACGCAGCCAGGAGTCGTAGCTTGGAGGCAAAAAAGCGGCAGCCATACTGGGCCAGGAGGATACCAGCAGCCAAGAGCCAAGGTGAGTGCAAAGCTTGTTGGGGTGTTTGACCAGCCTGCCCACCTCTAGTCATGCATGTCCTGGTTTGTTGATCACAAGCATGCCCCTTGCTTGCTGCAGGTCTAACAGTCGCACTCCAACCCCTTGGCCCCTTCCCCCTAACCCTACCCCGTCCCATCACCAACACCTCCAAGTCTCCTACGCCTCCATTCCCCCTCCCCCTCACTTTCCCCCGACATCGAAGTCCCCTCCCTACCCTACCCAGCAGCCAGGAGGAAGCCCCCTCTTGTCCCTCTTCTCCCTGCCCAATCTAAGAAGTGGCTACCCCACTAAGAAGTGGCTAACCACCTGCCGGTAAGTAGCTGACACCCAGCCCAGCCCAGCAGTCACCCAGCCCAGCAGTCCTGACCCTTGGCCTCTTCCTCCGTCCCTCTGCTGTCCCACCACCACCACCAGTCCGCAACCCCGTCTACTTCCCCCCAACCCCATCGGGCAGCCTGGAGCGGGGAGCCTGGAGCCAGCGCTAGTAGTAGCAGCCAACACAACCCTCACTAGCCATGCCATGCCCACACACAACAATGACCCATCCCATCCCTCTCTCAAGGGGACAGCCAAGCCAGTGGGACAGCCAAGCCAAGCCAAGCACTTGGGTGGTTGCCAGTCCGTGCTTGGTGTGCGACATGGCTTGTTGTTGGTGTTGTTGATGTTGTTGCGTTGGTCATGTTGCTATTGTTGGTGGTGGTGTTGTGTTGGCCTTGGTGGTGGTGTTATTGTTGGTGTTGTGTTGCGGGGCACTAGGGATTATAGCTGGGCCCACAGCCCACAGGGCGCACCTCACAAGGGTACTAGTGCCGCACTGCATGGCATGACCAGCAGGCTTTGAGTCCTAGGAGCATGCCCAATGTCATGGCAGCAAGCCTGTTGCTTTGGATGTAGGATTTGTGCTTTGGCACTAGGCCTTGTACTTTGGCATAACATCTTGTGCTTTGGCAATAAGCCAGTGTAACATCGATGAGTTTCCTGCATCGATCCCCCATCGAATCGATGGATGGAGCCGACTCGAAACTGCCTCAAACATGCCTCGAACATGACTCAAACATGCCTCGAACATGCCTAAAACATGCCTCGATCATGCCTCGAAATCACAAAAATCGATACCCCCATCGAATCGATCAGCTAACCCCATCGACGCAATGGGCCGAATTCAGTCGGCGTCGAACCCCCCTATCGGTCCGCAATCGAGGCGGGATCGATGGGGGGGGAAATGTCCGACGCTGACCCTGACCCTGACCCTGACCCTGACGCTGACCCTGACCCTGACCCTGACCTGACCTGCAGGTTGTGAATGGGATGAAGTGGGTGTCACGCCACCACTACCACCAGGAGAGGGGAGTGGCTGTGTTCCTGGGAGCGGGCAACTTCAGCCAGGGTGGGTGGAAGGCGGGGGCGGTGCGGGAGGGGTTTCGCAGGGTGGTGCAGCAGCCCAGCAGGCCCAGCACGGATGACAGGCCTGACAAGCTAGTGATCGTGGATGAGTTCCGCACCAGCCGTGTCAGCTCGTCTGTGCACGCCTGCCAGCCTTGTGAGTTGCACTTGCCACATGACCAGCCTAGGCCTGCAGACTGGATACCCCCAGCAGGCCAGGTCAACCAGCGGCTGGTGCAAGCTGGAGCAAGCGGTATGCTAAGTATGTGCGGGGCCTGTCATGATGCCATCAGGTGCCGCCCAACCCTCCTCTCCCTCCCCCAGCCCAGGATCCCCCTGCCCTTGCCAGGACCCCCCTGCCCCTGCCCAGGATCCCCCTCCCCCTGCCCAGGACCCTCCCCCTCCCTCTGCCCAGGACCAGCCCCCACCTGGCCCAGCCCCAAGACCCCAGGCCCCCCCATGGGGCAGGTGGCTGGACCGGGACACCAACGGGTGCCTGAACTTGCAGCGCATTGAGGAGAGCAAGCAGCGCCCCCTGGAGCTGTGCCAATGGGATGACCTGGAGGCTCTGCCCCCCGTTGGCAAGGAGTACCAGCAGGGCTACAAGCGGGTCAATGACCGGCTGCCCAAGGTCAGGCAGAGCTTGCACCGGGCTGCAGAGTACCGGCGTGGTATTGATGGCCGGGCCCGCAACAATGCATAGGCCCTGGTAGTTTACACAGGCTGTCAGCCTTACAAAGCATTAAGCTGTTAGTTTTGATGAGGTGCCCAGTGGTCAAGGGGGATTAGCCCCAGGAAAGAGTGCCACCGGTGTGGGGTTTGTAGTCATCAAGGGGTGCGACCGAGGATGCTACAACTTGTTTGTAGTAGGTCACCCCCGCCATTGGCCCCGCAATTCACTTTTTGGCACCGTCTTTGATCCGCTGCATGTAATTCTTCCACCATTGGGCTCTACATCTCACAACGGTGTCGCTAGCAGGTTAGGCCCTCTTTTGTCGATTGTACTGCATTGTGTCGACGACTTGATTAGCCTCGCTATGTCATTCTCCATCCGTATATATGCGTGTCGCAACAGGAGAGATGAATTGGTGGCCGGGGCATTTCCGTGCCGAGCAGCCTTTGCTGCCGTTGGACTGGGCAACTCGCGAATACATCTCAGGTAAGCACGGGGTGCTGTTTCTTAGTGCGTTTTGCATACAATGTCAACACATGCAACCAAATCTGCTTACCTCCACAGGTGCTTGGCTGTTGTGAAGATCAGCATCAAACCCACAGCAGCCCAAGGCTCTTCCAAGCAGGAGTGCAGCAAGGGAATCAGCTCTTGAAAACAGTGAGCAAGAGGTGAGTAAGGTTGTATTATACCTCACCTTGTCTAGGTCAGTTTGATGTTCGTGTGAACACTTGTGAAACGCATGCCAGGCATGAGCAGCTGAGGGAAGCACACAACTGTCGTGAGCCTTAAGATTTGATTAATTAGAACTAATTAATAAGCATGTTTTGTGGTGTGTGCCCCAAGACCTTGTCTTTGTGATTGTGTGTGCAGGATGCCAATGAATCACCCCCATGTCCATCACCGAGCAAGGCAGCAGCGGCGTAGAGCAGCAGCCAACAAGGAGGTAGCAAGGAGTCAGCAAGGCATGACATGGAGCTGGACGTTGTTGTTGTGTTGTATTGTGTGTTGTTGTGTTGTGTCACCTTGTTGTTAGGGTACCCCCCCCCTCCCCCCTAAAATCTAGCCCAGCCCACCCCACCCCACCCCAGCCTAGCCCAGCCCAGCCCAGCCCAGCCCAGCCCAGTCCAGCCCAGCCCAGCCCAGCCCAGCCCAGCCCAGCCCAGCCTAGCCTAGCCCAGCCCACCCCAGACCAGCCTAGCTTAGCCCGCCCAGCCCAGCCCAGCCCAGCCTGATTTGGTACCATGGGGCATAGGCAGCAAGGCAAAGTGCTTAGCAGTCCCGTGGTGAGTGTTAGCTATAGCAAGGAGGTGCGACCAGCCCTTGCTTGTTGTGCACATAGCATAGGTGGTGTGTGAGGCATGAGTCATTGTGTTGTGGTGTGTTGTTGAGGTGGTGGTGTTGATGTGTACGAGTGGAGGTGTTGTGGTGTGGTGTTGCCACCTTTTTACATCAATGCATGTGCTTGGCATCAGCGATACATGTCTTCTGTAGTGGTGTTGCAAGGCGTTTGAGCATCGATACATGTATTGCTGTAATGATTTTGCGTGACATGTGCCTGCTGAAGTTGAGGAAGAGGGTTGAGGCACCACGGCACATGTAACACTGAAAGCCAGAGCCATCCCGAGGCATCCCGACAACATATTGCCAAGTGATGATGTAGCGCTGTCATAAGGCAGCTTACATTTACATAGAGTCATGCCGCAACGTAAGTGAGGTAAGGGGTGCCAGCTTGCTGACTTGTGCGCATATGCACGAATTATATGCTCCATGCACTGACATGCAAGCAGGCGTACTGCACTTGTGCCGTTGGCTTACGGCGTGCGTAGAAGGACTGCCAGCCTCGCCTTATGATGTGCGTGAGTCTTTTAGGAGCGGAAAGCACAGGTCAGGTTTGGGCGGGCGCCGATCTGAGCTAGTGTTTTGCGGCTGCGGGGTGCCGGATACGCCTGTTACACCCAACTGCGCCAAAACTTTGTCGCGAGCTACACGGAGATTCGCGCCCCAGACCGTCTCACATTTGCGGGGCCAATGGCGGGGGTGACCAGTAGCTGAGTGATATAACCCACAGTCAAACAAGTTGATCCATGTTGAATGAGTTTTGTTCGTCTGTTTGAGTCAAGGCTGCTTGGGCCTAGTCCAACATGCGGCAGTGCAGCACGCGATCATGGCTGACCTCTCACCCCACCCTCGTGCCGTCCCACCCTCGTGCCGCCTCCTGGCGACATGCATGCACCAGCATCAAAAGCAGTGCATGGGGTGAAAGTCATCATTCCAAGCAGCTGGTGGTGCTGTTTGGTGCAGCTGGCATTGGCACTGGGGGAGGGTGGGGTGCTGATGCGGTGCTGCGGGCCTGCCGCAAAGATGGTGTGCTGGCCCAGGGGCAAAGACCAGCGTCGGGGCAGAGTGGTTCTTGTGGATGAGCACCGCACCAGCCACGTCAGCTCAGCAGTGAATGGCCAGCAGCCCTGTGAAGTGCAGCTGGGCCATAAGCAGCGCATTGGGCCTGCGGGTTGGAAGCTCCCAGTAGTACAGGTGCACCACTGCCTGCTGCACCAAGCATGGAGCCAGCAGCATGACCAGCCAGTGCGGGGCTTGATGTGGAGCCCGGTAGTGGCACCACGCAAGCCCCCACAGCCCCCATGCAGCAGCCAGAAAGTCACACAGGCAGCAGCCTCAGAGCCAGGGCCCAGCACGCCCCCGCCAGCCAAGGCACAGCAAGCGCACTAAGGCTGAGCAGGCAGCTGAGCCCACCCAGCTCAACAAGGGCAAAGCCAAGGCCAAGGGCAAGGCTGCCAAAGCCAAGCCAGCCCCACAGCCAGACAGGTGGCTGGACAGGGATTGCAATGCAGCATTGAACATGCAGCGCATTGGGGAGAGCAGGTGGCGGCCGCTGGAGCTGTGCTACTGGCCAGAGCAGGGAGCTCTGCCAGCCAAGGGCAAGGAGTACCCTGGCCTGGGCTACAAGCGGCTGCGAGACAAGCCCCCCAAGGCCCAGCAGCAGCAGCAGCAGCCTGATGGGGCACAGTAGCGTGTGTGCCCCCCCCTTTGTTGAGCTGTCAGGCAAGGGCAAGGAGTACCCTGAGCTGGGCTACAAACGGCTGCGAAACCGCCAACCCAAGGCCCAGCA
>JASKMD010000029.1:13778333-13870225 GCA_030144725.1 Haematococcus lacustris
CAGCAGCCAGCAGCTGGGGCCGGCAGGAGGCAGCGGCATCCATAGCAGCAAGCACCAGCCAGCAGCAGCAGCAGCAGGAGCGGCAGGAGCGGCATCAGAAGGGGGAGACAGGTGGAAAGGCAGGCTGAGGTCAAGGCCAGGGGGACGGCGGCGCCACACTCCCTCCACCGCAGGAGCTGCCAAGAAGCTGCTGAACCAGACTGGGGAGACCGGCCAGCCACAGCCTATGATGACACTGCACCACCCGTGCCTGCAGTCCGGTGAGGTCCCTTGCTCCTCCACCCTGCCTGCCCCCCTGCCTGCCCCCCAGCCCTCCCCCCGGCTTCCTCGCAAAGTCAATCCTTCACCCTCCCTGGGGCATTCATAGTGGCGCTCACAGCCTCCCCCTCAGCCCCCGCCCCTGGGCCTTCACCCAAGCCACTACTTCACCCTCCCTGGCCCAAGCCACTACTCCACCCTCCCTGGGGCAGCGCTCACAGCTGACAGGCACAGGTGCAGAGGTCGCACCTGCTCCACCTCCTCCTCCCTCCACTGCCTGCCAGGACACCTCCCCCTGCCCCTCCTGCAGGCTACCAGGGCGTGTACACCCGCAAGGCCAGCCTGGGGGTCGCGCCTGCTGTCCAGCAGCTGCTGCTGGTGGGCAGTGCCCAGGACGCTGCCTGCCAACGCCTGGCGCGGGGCCTGGCCCGCTGGGCCACACCCTGCTTGCCGAGGCCCCCCTCCCCCTCCCCCTCCCCCTCCAGCCACCCAGTGCAGCAGCAGGGCCGTCCAGGGGCTGGGATCAGGGAGGCCCTGGGAGGGGCTGCGGCAACCTCAGCTGCTCCCCAACCAGCAGCCATACAGGAGGCAGCTGGCGTGGCTGCGGGGGGGGCAGGTGTCAGGGAGGGGTATGACGGCGGGCGGAGGGAGAGGGGCCGGGCAGTGCAGGCGGTGGTTGCGGCGGGATGGCCTGCCTGCCAGCCAGTGGGCCCACTGCCGGGCCTAAAGGTGAGCGGGGCAGGGCAGGGCAGGGCAGGGCAGGGCAGGGCAGGGCAGGGCAGGGCAGGGCAGGGCAGGGCAGGGCAGGGCAGGGCAGGGCAGGGCAGGGCAGGGCAGGGCAGGGCAGGGCAGGGCAGGGCAGGGCAGGGCAGGGCAGGGCAGGGCAGGGCAGGGCAGGGCAGGGCAGGGCAGGGCAGGGCAGAAACAAAATGGTTCCAAGGAGGAGAAAGCTAGCTTTGCAAGCCCTTGCTACTGCCCTGTGGACATGTAAGGCAGCTGCCTGCACAGCAGAGTGCATGTGGCCCAGGTCCTTGCCTGCTTAGCATGGTCCACTGTGTGTCAGTCAGGCGCTGCCCCAGCTTACCCTGCGATGCGCCTCTGCCTGCCCTTGCCTGGCGCCTGCCTAACAGGGACAGTTCATTGCGCTGTCTGGCTTCTGGGTCGTCCTGCACTTCCTCTCCCTCCTGCCGGGCCCCCAACCCCTGCCGGCCCTTCAGCCCTCCCCATCAGGGCCGGCAAATGCTACTCATGCAACCCATAATGCCACCACACCCCTTGCCGCACCTGTTGCCCTCATCGCCTCCCCCACACACCCTGTGTCAGCCCCCTCACCTCCCTCCGCTGCAGCCAGGGGCTTGAGTGAGGCTACTCATCTTCAGCCTCCCTGGCACTTGACACACAAGCCGGCAGGGCACAGCGGGGCAGCTGCAGCTTCCCACCAGCTTTCTCACAAAGCTACAGGGCTGCAGGCTGGGGACGGGGCGCTGGCAGGGGCGAGTGAGGATGACAGAGTGGCGTCTGGCAAACACCCCCTAGCAGTGGCCTCGCCTGTCATCTCGCCTTTGGCCAGCACGGGGCAACACATGGCGGTCAGCACAGCAGCAGCAGCAGCAACAGCAGGGGGTGCGAGCAGCGGCCCTGAAGCAGGGCCTTCTAGCCATTCCCAGCCCACTGACCCCCACACCTTCAGCCCTGCTGCAGCCCTTGCTACCGTGTTGACAACTGACCCAAAAGTGCCAGGCGCCTCTGACCTGGGCCCTGGCCTGCCCCAACCCAGGCCCCACCCAGCGGCCAGGCAGCAGCAGCAGGGAGGCAGGTGGTGGGCCAGCCTGTGGGCCACGGCCTGCCCCGCCCGGGCCTGGGTGGCCCTCCACACTGCTCAAGTGCCTCAGTGGCTCTCAGCTCCCTGGTCAGCACGAGCAGGGCAGCAGGGCTCAGGGGCCCGGCAGGCTGTGCCTGGTGCCACCCTCCCTGCCCCGGCCGCTCTGAGCCAGGCTCAGGCCAGGCCACTCTGCACCCCACCCCCTACTGGCAGCACCACAGCAGCAGCCCAGCTGGGAGCAGCCGCTGCTGCCGACATGACAAGAGGCAGTGCGACAGCAGGGGAGGCCGGGGCCAGGGGCCTGGAGGCACAAGAGGCACAAGGCAGCCCAGGGGCTGGCCATGAACCAAACAGGGTAACAGCTGCTGCTGATGGTGCTGACGCCACGCCTGGTGGGCTCACCCACACCGCAACATGGCCAGCAGCACCAGCACCAGCACCAGCAGCAGCAGGAGCAGGTGTGACAGCAGCAGCACCAGGTGTAGAAGCAGCAGAAACAGGTGCAACAGCAGCAGCAGCAGCAGCAGCAGCAGCAGCAGCAGCAACACCTGTGCATGCCATTGGTGTTAGGTGGGTTGATGGGAGCCAGGCGCTGGCTGCCTCCCATCCCCATGCTGTTGCTGCAGCCCAGCGGCTGTGTTCCATGCCCTGGGCTGAGGTTGAGGGGCAGCTGGGCCACCATGCCAATGTGGAGCGCTACTGCCTGTGGGCTCACTACGTGATTGCCCTGCTGGGCCCGCAGGGCCTGGGACTACAGCCAGGCCAGGTGCAGCTGGGTAAGTGCCCGTCAGGGTGTGACACAGGGTGTGACACGGCATTGCCACCAAGGCAGTGTCCTCTGGGCTAGACACATTGGCATTCAATACACTGTTAGTGTTTGCCAATCGCACTAGCTGCAATGCACACACTCAGAGACTCATGGCAATGCACCATTCAGGAAGCTGAGCATTGTGGCAGGTTGTAAGGATTCGTGTGGTGTGAGTGTGCTTGAGGGCACAAGGCAAAACTGTGTGCTGGCTTGTTGCCCGTCGCAGGGCCCGGGGACGCCGGGTGGCCCTTGGGCGCGCTCATTCAAGCGCTGTCCTCACACCTGCCACACCTGCTGCACCCTGGCTTGGCCCGACCCGGCACGGGAGCCGAGCCAACCTGTGCCGACCTGTCACCGGGGTCCTCGCTGCCCGTTCCCGCGGCGGAACCGGAGCCCGGTACACCCGACAGTAATGTTGTCATGGAGGCGGAGAAATTGCCAGCTATCGGTACGCACTACTGCGCCGGTTGGGCTTGCAGCGATGTGCTGGCTTGGGCGTCGCTGATGTTGCTGATCGCCGCAGGCGCTTGGGTCGCCGCCAGGAGTGCTGGGTGGGGGCCCAGCGGCCCCCGCCTGCGGCCCCTGCGGGCCCAACCTCCGCTCCTGCCGGTCACGAAGGCATTGAGAAACCGCGCCGCATCCCTGCCCAACCTTGTGCGCGTTGTCTAACGACAGCGCCTCTTTGTGTGTCATTCCGCGTACATGTCGTCGCCATCATCGCAGCATAACCGTCGCCACTTCAGTGCCGCGTAAGTTGCATCCATCGTTATAGACCGGTCTGGCAATGGCTAGGGTTCGCAAGCTGTAATGTGTCTCGTGTATGTGGCCGTCACCCCCCTCATTAGCTCCAGACACCCTGGTCAACATCAAGTCATGCACGCGAGGTGGATGAGAGAGTGAGATGGTTTACACTTTACTGCCAGGAGTGACCGAAAAGTTGGTATTGCAATAACTGTCTGTCAACGCAATGGACAGCAGCGGGCTGCAAGGAAGCACGGCAGCACCTCCTTCATTAGCTAAGCAATGCGTACTATGGGTGAAACTAACGCATGGGTTGCATGGGTTGCACCACATTAGCCTTTGGCCATTTACAAAACAAAGCAGATGTGAACTGTGGTTGTTGAAGATCCAAGCATGGGCACAACATGACCGAGCAACTCAGCAGGTATGCCTGTCCTCCCCGTACGCACACGACTTCACTCGCGCTTGATGCGCGCTGGCCTTGCCGCATATGCCCGCCAGGTTGCCAATGCGTTGATGCAGGTCATAGCCAGGAAGCTGCCTGACACCACCTCCGCTTTCCCTGCACGACATGCACCAGGGGCTGCCAGGACTAGCGCTGCAGCCAGGCAGGGAACGCCTGCTCACCCTCCACCCTGCTACCCCAGGTGTGGGACGGGGTCCAGCGCCTAGTGGGGGCGGTGGGGCATGCTGTGAAGGAGGGGTTTCTGATGATGGTTGTACCGGCCTGGCTGCTTGGCCTTGCCCATCACCAGGAGAAGGGTGTTGCAAGATTGGTGCATGGGCTCCATGAGCACATGTGTGTAAGCCAACCCAAGCGCATTAGGCGCACCCCTTACCAGCTTGAAAGGATTTGAGCTGGGTAGCCGCCTGCCAGCAAGCATACATGGTGAGCACCCCGGTGCAAGTCAGGCCGGCCAGCACCACCTGCATCAGGGTCCACGCAAGGGGAGCTGGCCTGTGCAACCTGGTGGAGGTACCACAGGAGCTGGCAAGCTCTCACAGTGGTGTGTGGGTGTGTGCCGCAAGGAGAGGCCTGCCTGCAGTTAAGGCTGTGGGCCAGCCAGGGCATAGCATGACGCACAGTTCTTGTCAGACCAAATGTCACTGCAAGTGTTTCGACACATGTGGTCGTCTGGCTGCCTCATGCTGCTGGGTTGGGATGGCTAGGGAGAGGAGAGACCTGGTGGTGGTGGTGGCGATGGCGGTGGCAGATGCATGTAGTGACATGTAGTGACATGCATGTAGTCCATGACATGACAGGCTGTACCTTCACCTTTGCTGCTTCTCGGCTGCCGGAAGCCAACAGCAACATCACAACGAGTCCTGCAATTTCCGCCCCTGTCACAACCAGCAGACATTGTCTTCAGGAGCCTGCTGCCATGTTGCTGCCCACACAGCTCTAGATCATACCATAGAAGTAGAACTGCACAGGAGGGGCAAACATACAGCTGGCATGCTAGGTGCCTTGGATTCACTCTCCTCGTACACCTCTGCAGCTGTACACGCCCCCTTCTAGCTGACTCACGGCGGTCCGCAGATTCTTGGTGATGCCAGCAGGGGCAAGGTCAAAAATCCCAAACTCAGGATCGAAGATGGCATTGGGCTGAGCGAGTAACGCTCCCAGGAAGGGAAGGAAAAGGAGGGCGTTTGCAATCAACACGATGCGCACCAGCATCCACGAACCGTCTACCATCGGTCGCGATTAGATTGTTGGATAAACTTTGGATGCAGACTGCGGGTAGACTCGGAACGGGACTGTGAGTGGAAGCAGTTCACACGCTCACATTTCTCACGCTTACCAATTCGCTTACGGTAGTCATTCATTAATTCACGCCCGCCGCGATGCACGAGGCTGTTACGAGGCAGTTCTTGCTCCTTGCATTGTATTTAACGTGGCTCCCAATAGAAGTAGCCGAGCTTCTTCTAGGCGAAATGGTCACAGCGGGCATGGCAAGGCAGACGGGTGTCCGTGTAACGTGCGTATTCGTGACGACCTGCCAAGAAACTGCCGGTTTTTTGGGCGGGAAGGTGGGCGGGCACGCAGCGAGGCCTGGAAGGAGAAGGCTGCTCGTGAGGAGGCTAAGCTGCCGCCCACACCGCAGGACAAGCAGTTGCAGGCAGAAGTGGTGGCAGGTGGGCGGGCACGCAGCGAGGCCTGGAAGGAGAAGGCTGCTCGTGAGGAGGCTAAGCTGCCGCCCACACCGCAGGACAAACAGCTGCAGGCAGGAAGGGCAGCAGCAGCATTGACCCGGAAGTGTAAGATAGAGAATGCTGCATGAGGTGGCTGCAACCGTAGCCAGGGCACCAACCACAGCGGCACGCAATGCCACAGCAGCTGCTTGCAGTGTTGGGGTGGTTGTGGTGAATGTGGGGGACCATGCAAGCCAGCAGCGGGTGGCAGCAGCAGCAACAACAGCAGGGTGCAGCAGAGTTGTGCCAGCAGGTGTGCCCCCCCCACAGCCCCACCCGCCCCCACAGCCACCCCCACAGCAGCCACCCCTACAGCAGGGCTGGAGCTCGTGGGGCGAAGGGCCCCCTGCATCACCTGATTTCGGCCACATGTATCAGTTAGCACTAGCTGCAATCGCCACCAAGGGGCAGGCTGCTATGGCGCAAGCGCCGGCTCCTGGCTGCACGCTCCGCAAGCGTACCACACCTGCTGGGTTGGGGCAGCCCCAGACAGCTGCCAAGCGCAAGCGGTGACGCACGAGATAGGCAAAGGTTGTAGTGGCCACCTCTCCCAACCGCACCTGCCAACTGCCTCCGTGCCACATGCCCGCAACCGCTTTTGGATCCGACTGCTACTGACGACGCGCATGCACACGTAGAGCAGCCTAAGCGACGTGGGCGGTCGTAGCGATGACTGCATGGCCTACAACGGCTCAAATTTGAATCACTAACTTTGACTCTTTGCTGAGCTGAGCTGAGCTCAGATGCGCGGGTGATGCCTAGGCTTTTGAGGCAGGTGATGCTGGCACTAACGACATCGTGTGCATGAGAACTGTTGGCTTGCGTGATGAGGCGGCCGAGTGTGTGGCATTCCTCGGGGTAGAGGGGTAGTCCCCCTTCCGTGGCTGACAGCCCGGCTAGTGAGGTATAAACTAGTTGCCGTGCCCTGAGGGTATGGTGAAAGAGGGTGAGCATGCGGTGTCCTTGAGTGGTGGCCTGGGTATTGAGCCATGTGATTTGCTTGTGTAACATGCTCCTTGATATGTGGGCGTGCGTCACATCTGTGGACTGGAGGCTGTGTGTGAGAGCTGTTGTGTTGCGAGCGTGATATTCTTGGGCTGTGGAGCTGATGCCCATGCCTAGTTTTCCGGCGTCTTCTCTGACGATGGCGTTGGGCGTTCCCAGGGGGAGTCTGAGTTTAAGCTTAACGCATTGATTGATGGACCTGTCATACAGCTCAAGGTCCCCTGGGGTGCAGGGCACGGCGCAGAAGCTGTAGGCTAGACTGGGTATGATGGCCGTGCGGATGATGTGTATGGCCTGTCTAGCGCTAGCAAAGGAGCGTCTGAGTCTCTCTAGTTTTGGGCGTAGCTGGGTAATCATAGCGGTGTGTTGTGGTTTCCAGTCCAGCGTCATGGTGATGAGCACCCCCAGGTAGGTGAAGGGTGAGGTCGGGCGGTGGATTTCCCTTGTAAGCTTACAGTTTGGAGTTGTTGGCGGGCCCGCTTATCCGCTTCGGCCGCGTTGCTGCACATGCCAGTTTCGACCGAGTGATGTAGCGCCGCGGTTGCGAGGGTTTTACTGTGTGAGATGACGAGGTGTCCCCAGTCCGAGAAAGCCGAGAGTTTGTCCGCTTGGCAACGGAGGTTTCGGAGTGTGTTGCAGAGGATTGCTATGTCGTCGGCATAGTCTATGCTGCTGACGATGGCGCGCTCTCCGCTGTCAGCCGTCGCTGATTTGAATTTATAGCCCCTCGCGCCCACCTGCAGCCAGCGCAGGAGGGGTTCGATATAGATGAGGTAGGGTGAGAACAGGAAGGGTGAGAGTGAGTCGCCCTGGATAGTGCCCCGGTCTACGGGTACCGGGTCGGTGGGGCCGTAGGGAGTTCTGAAGCGCGTTGTAGCTCCCGTGTATAGGTCCTTCACTGCGTTAGTCGCGTCCGTGGGGAAGCCTAGATCGTGCATGATCCATAGTAGTTTGTCCTGGCAGGTGGTGTTGAACGCACTGGTGAAGTCGACCAGGAGCGCGTAGATATCTGCCTTAGCCAGCTTAGCATCCTCAAGGGCCATGACAAGCATCTGTAGCTGTTGCGTAGTGTTCCTATGGGAGCGGAACCCTGCTTGGTTCTTGCTGAGCATCCCATTGGCTTCAGCATACTCAGAAAGTATCTTAGTTATGAGGCTGGTCCACAGCTTGTAAACGGTGTTGGCTAGGCCCACTGGCCTGTAAGAGTTAAGGTCCGTTTACTGGCCCTTGTCTTTGTAAAGCAGGCATGTGTCGCTTGTTTTCCACGTGGTTGGTGTGCAGCCTGTAGCCCACATGATGATGAACAGCTGGTGTATGGTGTCCCTCATCTCCCATGGCAGCATCTTGATGATCTCGTTCTCAATGCCGTCTGGTCCTGGGGCTTTGCCCCCCGACAACCTACTGAGGCATTCCTGAAAGCCTGCCTTGTCCATGATGGCTGTGTGTAACCAATGTACGTTTTGGCAGGTGTGCATCGTGAAAGGGTCGTCCGCTTTGGCGCGGGCCCACGGGTAGTTTCTTGTCTGCGTGTTTGTGTAGTGGCCAGTTTGGGGGGTCGGTGGCGCCAGCTTCGTTCCGTAGGCATCGGTAATTATCCGGTTCAGGTCGGCCGGGGCCGTGCATATCCTGTTGGTGATGGGGTCGGCTAGCGCCTGCAGGCCTTTGTGGTCAGTGCGGGACGGGCGTAGGATGTATTTGTTTGCTTTCTTAGGCTGGGTGCTTATTAATTGTTGCATTCTAACACGGGCTTGGGCGATGGCGATTGCGGAGTCGTCGTCGTCTAGCTTGTGGATTTGGTCGCGGTACGAGTTGGTCAGCTGGGCGAGCGCGGCTTGCACGTGATTTTCGGTTGTATCATCGCCCTGGCGCGCTTGCACCGCCTCCCTTGTTTCCGCATTTGTCGTATCCGTCTCTGGGATGAGTTCATCGATGGTTGGGTGCACGTTGTTTTGCTTGAAAAACAACCTAGCCTTCCGGCTGAGGTCTCTGGTGGTTTTGAGCTTTCTGCCTAGTGCTTGTCTAATCCTACACATGGTTCTGCGTTGGTAGTGCTGGCCTCCCCTTGTTAGGGTCTTAGTGTTGCATGTCTTCATAGCTGTCATCCTGCAGGTTTGCAGTAGGTTTGTGAGCATGGTAGCTGCGGTGTCTATAGCTTCCCTGGCTGGGAGGCCTGCTACCAACGTTAGGCGCTGTGGTTGTTGGGGGTTGGCCTTGTCGATAGTGGTCAGGAAGTGGATAGCATCAGTGTACATGGGAGCAAGGTATGCTGTCAGGTGCGCATGCAGTTGTGGGGCACCTGAGCTGGGTTGTTGCACCGCCAGGCGGTAGGCTTCCCTATCCTTGTTGGTAATGGGGGTGGTGAGGATGGTGTGGCTGTGCTTCAGAGGTTTTTGTAGGGCCGCCAGGTCTATGCCCAGTCGGGTTGTACTTAGTGTGGCGGTGAGTGGCCTATGGTCACTGAGATATGCGTGTGTGTCGACGTGCGTGCGGTGCTCAGGGCCGTGTCTTGCGTCACGCGTCAGAATGGCGTCGATGCGGCTGTTGCAGTGTGGTTGTTGGTAGGTCCAGGCCCTGTCGCCTGTGTCAGCTTCGGACAGTCGCATCTCTGTGGCGAACTCCCTCATCATGATGTCTTGTGTATATTCGGTGTGTTCGGAGCGATCCTCTGTTGTCATCGTGGCGTTGATATCTCCCGCCAGGATGAGTGAGCCGGGCAGGTGCCCAGTTGCTGTTCGTATATGCTCTTGCATCTTCTTCCGTAGTGGGAGCGCGTCGTCGTTATTCCCCGAGGGCCAGTACGTGGCGACGAGCGTGAGCTCTTCGCTTTGCCTTTGGCGGAGGCTCAGGATGACGCAGCGGGTGTTTACATCCGCATCTGTGCACGGTTGTAGCATGGTAGCTTGCATCTGGATGGCTAGATCATGTCTGATGCCAATGAGGACTTCGCTGTGGCCTTGGTGGCGGTGGACAGTATAGTTGGGCATAACCCTCTTCAGCCAGCCAGAGCTAGGGTTGTTGCTCCTGGGTTGGGTCATGGTTTCAGTAAGGATTAGGATGTCCGGGCTTTGGTTGTGCACGAGGTTTAGGACATCGTTTCTAGATCTGTGTAGGCCTCTGACGTTGAAGGTTGTGAGGGTGATGTGTTGCCGGTTGAGGGTGGGTGGCGGTGGGGGGCTGTGATGTTGGTTCGTGCCAAGGTCGTTGTCGGGCGTGGGTTTAGGTGTCTTGTCTATGGTGGAGGCTGGCTCAGTGTTGTGGGCCTTGGCGGTGGGTTTGCACAGATATTTGAACATGAGGGTTTGAGTGTGTGTGTCGTTACCGTGTCTCTTGGTCATTCGAGTGCGCTTTGTGGCAGCGCCTGTGACGTTGTCGTGGGGCGTAGTCGTGGGTCGATGGGTACGTGGCGTTGCTTGTGGACGGAGAGTGACCGTGGGTGTGTCCCGGCGCTGTCGCAACCGGGTAGGCTCGTCGTGTGGGAGGGTGCCCTCTGCTGTCGCCCTGCGCTTACTGTCGGTCGTGCAGCTGGTCTCGGCGTGAGTGGTGGTCACGTGCAAGGGGCCAGGGGTCTCTCTTGCCTCTGTGTGGTCTGTAGTAAGGTCTATTGGGTCCAGGTGATCTCGGAAGTGGGCTGCTAGCTCGGAAGGGGTGGTGGCCTCCAGTGGGTCCGCTATCCAGATCTCCCTCCTAATGAATCTTGTGTGTCTCACGTCGCCTGTGCAAATCGTGAGGATGTTCCCTTGGAGGCTGCTCCAGTCGTCAGGTGTGGAGAGTGGTTTAGGCGCCCGGTTGAGTGAGTCCAGTTGGTGCCAGCCATGCGTGGTGTGCTTGATGGCAGTAGCATGCTGGTGTGACAGCAGGATGACAGCCTCAGTGTGTGTTGCACCGGTGCTTGCAATAGCGTTAGTGATCGTCTCAGGGGTGATGCTCTGGGTGGGTAGGTAGGTTGAGGCTGGATGCAGGTACATGTGCTTCTCGTGGTGTTTGCGGTGAAGGTAGTGGTTCAGTGTGTCCGATGAAAACTTGCCTCTCGCATGGTAGATGTGGTCGGTGTTGAGGGTTTGGATTGTGTGCCCTGCGGCTCGTGCTACTTGTGCTAAGTGCTGTAGGTGCTCTGCTAGCTGCTTGCAGTGGCTGATGACTGCCTGGTAGTCAATACATTTTCTTCCCATGGCCATGTTGAAAGCATGCACGAGGCAACACTCTTCGTGTTGCCTTTCCATGTAGCCGGGGTCTAGGTGACGGGCCGTGACTGTTGAGTGAGCGGGGTCGACTGTTGTGGCATTGTGACCGTGTCCCGTTAGCTCCACGTGGCTGATGATGTGATGAATGTCCTTTTCAGCGCACATACGCATCTGTTCCCGTGAGCGGGTGTTGGGCGTGATGACAAAGAGTTGATGCATACTCCGCATGGTTGCAGCGGAGATGTGGGAGAGGGGCGTCGGTGTTGTTTCCATGGAGTCCAGCAGATTCCATGTGCCATCAATACACTTCATGGCCATGCTATGGCCTGTCTTTTTGCATAAGAATGTGTGTGTACCATATTGGCCAGCAAGGTTTCCCAGGTTGTCCGCAGACCAGTCACTGGGTTGGTTGAGTTGGGCAATGCTCTGAACTGCCAGGCCGTAGTGGATGCGTAAGTACATCTCAATGACTTCATCGGAATAGCCGTCAACGCCTCGTGCCATCAGCCAAGCGCCCCGCTCAAGGTGGTCAGTTAGTTGAGGGAGCCTGTTCTCGTAAAAGGTGTCTACGTCATGCGTGGTGACCCATTCATGTCCCGCCGCATTGTTCAAGGAATAAACCTGGCACGCGGAGCTATGCCTGGCCTGCATGTAGTGCTCGTTGGTTGAGCCGGGGTTCGCTTCAACATCCCCAGCGGCGAGCAGTAGCCAGGCCATGTAAATGAGGGAAATAGTGGAGT
Source organism: Haematococcus lacustris (assembly GCA_030144725.1). Classification (NCBI taxonomy): domain Eukaryota; kingdom Viridiplantae; phylum Chlorophyta; class Chlorophyceae; order Chlamydomonadales; family Haematococcaceae; genus Haematococcus; species Haematococcus lacustris. The sequence continues at coordinate 13,790,082 of JASKMD010000029.1, forward strand.
AAACTGTGGTGATGACGCCCAACCACTGTGTAGCCGTAGCCAGCAAGCAAGAGGGTAGCATGGTATTGTGCACACCCTGCTTGCTAGTGATGCCTATCTTATAGATAGTGTAGCGATGCAACGTTGTGTTGTAGTGGTGGACGATAAGGGAGGCCCTTGGCCCACTATGGGTGAAGTGTCCATGTGTAGTCCAGTTGTCCATGCACACAGTTGTTCAGAGAGTAGATCTGGCATGCAAAGCTATCTTTGTCTTGCATGAAGTGCCTGGTGGTTGGCCCTGGGTTGGCCTCAACGTCCCCAGCGGCTAGTAATAGCCAGGCCACGTAGACAGCTCTTGTGGCAGCTATGGGATTGAATGTGGACGGGGGCCAGTTATCTTCGCCTGAAGTTGTTTGGTAGCAACAGTAGACATGGAGGGTGCTGTTGAATTGGTAGACTGTGTATGGGCGGCCGCTCTTGGTACCATGTATAGAGAGGTGGAATCGGTTGGCAAGCTTGCATAGAGCGCTAGAAGCGGAGAGGGTGCCATCTATGCCCGTTAGTAGATTGTACCCGATAGCTCTTACATGGGATCTATAGGAGCCTAGTCGCTTTCTGTGCCGTCTAAGGCATTGCTTGGATTCTATAGCTGTGGGTTTGTGGCGGCGTTGGAAGCCTGTGTTGCGGATGTAGGCGGCAATGGCGATGAGAAGGAGTTGTGTTATTAGATTGCTCTGCTGGTTGATGATTCTACCCATGTGAGTAGAGGTGTGGTGGTGGGTGTAGTAGGCGGTCCCCTCTCTGTGCAATTGTTGTCTGCTCAGATGCAATCTAGTTACACGGGCTACTACTAAGGTCTGTGACATGGCGTCAAGGGCAGTGGGGTGTACAGGCCAGCGTACCTCCGACCTCCCTCCCTTGCTATGTGAGACTCCTACTCTAGTCGGATGCTGATGCTTGTCCCAAGGCCTCAGGTGATGCTCAGTGCACCTTGGGTGCGCAAGACATTGCATACACTCTTTCCCATTCTTTCTCCAGCGGGTCTCTGCCATGAGGAGCTCCTTCCTCCTGCACGATTGGACAGTGTACATCGTCAGGGGTTGGGTATCAGGTGGGGCAACACGTGGTGTGGCCGGTGGGGCGGCAGGTGGGGCGGCAGGTGGGGCGGTGGGTGGGGCAACTAGTGGATCAGCTTGTGGGGCGGCAGGTGGGGCATCAGGTGGGGCAGTGTGTGGGGCAGCATGTGGGGCAGCATGTGGGGCAGCATGTGGGGCAGCAGGCGGAGCAATGGGTGGGGTGCCCGGTGTGCCAGCAGGTGGGTTGCCCAGTGGGGCAGCAGGTGGGGTGGCAGGTGAGGCTGCAGGTGGGGCAGCATGTGTGGCTGCAGGTGGGGCTGTAGGTGGGACTGTATGTGGGGCTGTACGTGGGGCTGCAGGTGGTGGGACAGGTGAGGCAGCAGGTGGGGCAGCAGGTAGGGTGGAGAGCGGTGTAGGGGGTGGTGCATCACATGGGGCAGCGGGTAAGGCGGGAGGTGGGGCAGCAGTTGGTGCAGCAACTAGGGCGGCTGGTGGAGCGGCAGTGGTGCTGCAGGAGGTGGGAATGGAGAGAGGGTAAGTATGCGGGGGAGGGTGGACAGTGGTGAGGTTGAGTGTGTGTGGGCATGCAATGGCGTGCTGTCCATGTTGCGCAACCTGTTCCCTAAGATGATGTACCTGACTGCGTTTACTCGGCCATGGCCTTAGCTGCGTCACTTGCGGCAGCCTCCATGTCCGCAGCCAGGGCACGTGATGTGGAGGCCCCGTGGGTGGGGCTCCGGGCTGAGGCTTGGCGCTTGGGCTCCCGCTTGGACGAGGGGGAGGGGCCCTGCAGCACCAAGGGTAGGTGGGGCACGTGCGGGTGAAGACATGGTGGGGGGATTGTATTTGTTGAGTGTGGGGTCGGCTGATGTGTAAGCACGCAGGTTTTGGTGGGCTGGCTGCAACTGTTGGGATGTATCGGTGGCAATCGGATTTGGGCAGGCTGTAGGTTGGGGTGGGTTGTGTTGCTTTGCTCACCTGTGACTCGGCCGGGGCAATGGCAGCAGCTGCAGCTGCCTTGTCCACTGGGCGCGGCTGCTGGGGGCGCTGCTTGTTCCCCTTCTGCTGATGGGCAGCGGGGAAGGGGCGGCGAGGGGCCGCTGGGGCCTCCTTCATGTGCGCATAGATGGTGTCCACTGTCGTGCGCATGCTGCCACGGTGTGTGGCCTTGTCCTCCCTGTCCTCAGCTTGTGTGTAGGCGGCAATGGCAGTAAGCAGTGGTTGGCAGGCTTCAAAGATCTTAGCGAGGGACGTTTCCTGCGCCTCGGACAGGGTGTTGTGAGCCAGCTTGCCGGCGTCTCGAAACTGGTGGAACGCCCCCTCCAGCTTGCTATGAATGCTGGTGATGGTGAAGTCCTTGCCGCTGTCTCCTAGCAGCAGGTGTGCGGCAGCTAGCGTGGTGCTGGCGGCTGTCAGGCTCTGGCTGGTGGCTCGTGCACGGGTGGCCCACCACCAATCCCCCTCCGCAGAAGCTGCTGGAATGCATGGCTGCGGTGATGGGCCGGCCCGTGCTGTCCTTGAGGATGGTGCGATGGGAGCGCGCCATGCCTGCCACTGTACAGATAAGGGCAGCCGACATGCCCACATTGGCAGGAATCAGGCACAGAGGCACTCGCTTGCTGTCCCGCCTGAAGGAGGCAAGCTGTGTCGCACCGCTCAGCAGCGAGACTGGGCCCGTGCGGGTGTAGAAGCCCACGAAGTGGGCCACCCCGCTGTCGCCCTCCGCTGTGACTTTCTTGGCATCAATGGTCTGCGGCGTCCCTTGGTTCTTTTCAGGAGGAAGGGGCTGCTGATGGCACTGCCCAGCCGCTGCACTGTGGCGGCCAGACCCCCCTGGCTGTCCAGGCTGCTACTGTTGATGCTGGCCGGGCTGACCCCCAGCTCAAGGCACGTGCGGGTGTTCAGGCCATGAGCCTGGCTACTGGCTGCAGGCGTCCACTTCATGAGCACAGAATCTGTGGCCTGGATGGTAATGGGGCCTGCCTGCTCCACTGCTGAGGCTATGTAAGGCGAGGTAAACTGCACCTTGAGGTAGTTGCCCTCCTCTTGGGCTGTGGCTACGGCGCTGCACAGGATGAAGGCTTTGCTGGTAAGGTGGGCTCTGCTGGGGCTGGTCCTGGCCTTAGTCACTGCGTACTGGACAGCCCCAGTGAAGCGGGTGGCAACCTGCCCCTTGGCCCCCAGCTTGCTCACTGCTTGCCCTGTAGGGGAGCCAGCTACAAAATTGGCATCATACTGCACAGAGATGGCCACCTGGGGTAGGGTGGGAGGGGTGCAGGTCAGGAGTGGCCGGCGGGTCACTAGCGTGTAGCCTTTGCCCTCCTGCTGCACGCAGGGAACAGCTGCCAGCTTGCCCTCTGCAGTAATGATCTCCCCCAGCAGCCCTAGCATGGCAGCCTTGTGGTTGGGGTCTCGGCTGCTGGCTGTGACGGTGACTTCAAAGGCTGGGAAGCTGCAGTTGGGAAGCCGGTACGGCTCCTCCGAGGGCTCAATGCTGCAGAACTTCAGCCCAAAGTCCTTGCGGAGCAGGTTTGTTAGCGTAGTTATGAAACCTGCATGTGGCATGAGGCACAGCAGGGCCCCCAAGCGTGACATTGGAGCATTGTAATGTATTGGTGCAGAATGGTGTGTCATTAGGTGCAGACTACGTATTGGGTTGATGTGCCCAGCCCCTAGTGGCCATGGTGGTTTGGTTGGCAGGTCAGCAGGGGCTGAGGAGTGCGGTGGGGCAGGGGTGGCCTGAGGGAGAGCAGGGTTGATAGGGGACAGTGGCGGCAGGAGTTGCAAGAGGGGAGGGCTTGAAGCTTTATAACCAGTGCGGCAAGATCTCACAGGCTGAGGGGGGTGGATGGGACAGGGGGCAAGGGCTGCAGGAGGGCAAGTAGTGAGGCATTGTGGCGTTGCTATGATTCTTGGTTGGTCACCTGTATGCACTTGTATGGGTTGGACAACATCACCTGTGTAGTTGTGCTCGGTGTGGTGCCTTGAGGGTGAGGGTGAGGGTTGACAGGTTGTCCAGCAAGTGGCTGAATGGGCCCAGCACGTAGCCTTCTGGGGAGGCGTCGCATAAGCTGGCGATGATTAGTCGGCAGCTCTCAGTATTCAGCGTGTTGTGTTTAGGGTCAGCGGAGCGCGACCCGCTTGGATAGGGAGCGATAGATCTCGGCGTGCCCCTGTCCGTGCGGAATGCTTGCAGAGCACGCTGAGATGTGGGATGGTCCTGAGGGAGGAGCTGAAGGCTCTTGCAATACTCAGCAAGCGCTGTGCTGAGCTCTGTCGAGCCGGATGCCAGGGAGAACTCTGGTTCCGGCGCGTCAGGCTCAGGGCCTGCAGGCATATGCCCAGGGGACGAGATTAGGCTAGGCCGGTTATACCTGCGCAGATTTGGGCTTGTGCGCAGATTTAGCTGTTGCGCAGATTTGGGCTTGTGCCCGGAGCCAACCTGCCCGCACGGTCACCGCTTATGGTGCCTTCTGGATGGATTGACAAGCGGCTGGGGGTGGCTTTGGTAGGCCAACCCCCGAGCACGCCCCAACTCCACCCAGTGCAGGTCAGGGTCAAGATAGCAATGAGGAGAAGCAGAGCAGGCCTGCGTCTACCTGCTGCGCCTCCCATCGCTTCATCTTGACCTCGCTCGGGTTCGGACGAAACTTGGCTCATTCTGCTCCTTTTCTGACGCTTCGTCGGGCCCTGCTACCCGTTTAAGCTGTCGTCGTTACTTGGGAGCGTAGTCGTGAGTTTTTGCCATTGCTACATGATAGGAATCCTCAAATTTAAATCACTAACTTTGACTCTTTGCTGTGCACGGCCTACTGAGTGCATAATTATTCTGGATGGGTGACAGGTAGCTGGCTGGGTTAGCTCCATTATGAATCATCTAGCATAATATTTGGCGCAGTGAGTGCAGAGTTACAGCCGTCCTACTACTAGGGGTCGGTTTCCTGTCATTTTCTGTTAGTTGGGAACGTCTGACTGCACACCTGACTGCACACTGCACATGGGGTGGAAGAGGCAAAAGGGACGTCGGCCATTGCGCCGTTTGGTGTTGAGGGAGCTGAGAAATGAGCAGCTGGAGTTTGAGTATGAGGCTGACGGTTGATGTGGCAGGGTGTGAGGTGCACGAAGAGTCAATCTGCTGAAGCAAAAACGGCCCACACTGATCGGCAGCGTACTAATGGCCGGAATTGTGACTAGGTGCATGGTGCATGAGAGTCAACTTTACAGCAGCACAGACGCCCCACAAAGGAGGGTATCGCTTGATTGTTGAAGGGAGACGTTAGGACTCCTCACAAAGAATAAATCAAGCTTGTCAGCCCAGCATCTGACGTCCTGGTTGGACAGTTTAGTGCACTGCAAAGAAGCCCACATTCAACTAAATTTGACATGGGGTCACGTGACACAAAAATCTGAACGCGCCCATGCCGCGGAGCCACCGAGTGCGATAGTTGTTTGCTGATCACAGCCCCACTAAGCAGCCCACTCCCGGCACAACGCGACCACTCCCGGCGACAACGCTTCCAACACCCCCGCCCGCCCCGGCACAGGTGCATATCAGCCCGAGCAGCCCGCTAGCCTCGCGCTCGTAAGCTGCGTGTCCCTGCGCAAGGTTCGCTGAAAAACTCCCAAAGATCAGTCAGATAGTCATAGGCCAACGGTGAAGCGCGCTGGGTGCGCGGCTGGTTCACACGCGTCGCTGTACTTGGGAACGGCCAGGAGGCCTTCGAGGAGATCCCAGCTGAGGCCGCGGTCATCCCGAATCTGGGTGAGCGCAACCTGTTCCTGCAGCTCGGCCGCGGTCTACCCCCTCCCGGTGAGAACTCTCGGCCCAGCGCAGCTGTGGAGGCTGTGTTGGCCGCGTACCCGGGTCTCCACGCCCGCCTTTCTATAAGCACGACGCCAACACCGTCGACAACGTGGACCAGAAGCTGGAGACAAGCTTGGCCAACAGCCTCACCGAGCTGTTCACCCGCAGGATTGAGCAAGCGGTGGCTTTGGCTGGAGCTAGGGTGATTGCTGGCTCACACGAGCACCAGCGCCGCATTAGGCTGCCCTTGGATGGCAGTCCAGCCTGGACTGAGCGTCAGCGCAGCTGGGTGGCGCGGAGTGTACAGGGGAAGGAGGTGACCTGGCCACAGGGTCAGGGTCAGGGTGCAGGTGTGGCGTTGCCTACTGATGCCATGCGGTATGAGGTGGCCAAGCAGCGGAGGTTGCTGGGGCTGGGTCAGGGGGCATAGCCTCACACTGGACCTTTTCCAAGATGGCCGGGGTGGCCCAGTCATGTCACCATAGCGCGACATTCATTTAGGTTATCAGCAGTGCCTCACCACAGCAGCTCATCGACTGCTACAATCTGTTGTACAGGGAACCACGTGGGGGAATGACAGTCAGGATGTCCCAACATGGGATTGGTAATCTTCATGCAAGTACTCGCACCAGAGTGCACCGATTCCGGTAGCGTTTGTTGCATTGGCACCTGCGAATTACTCCGCATCTACTGGCAAGCGGCGCGTTAATCCTTGCATCAGAGTCCGTGCCGGCGCAAGCGAGCACGGACACACCTCAGCTGCTCACTATTGATTGTTCTAGTGGTGAGTAGTGGCACCAATGAGCGAACTCCGCCTGGCATCCAGCCGGAAGTACAATCACAGCACAGCCCGCCAGGCTCGCTCCGCGAGCCTTTTGTTGGTGCAGGCGGTGTTGGAGGGCCATCGTGGGGCTAGTAATGACTCGACATTGCAGCGAGGTGCCAATGGATAGAGGTTTCTCTAGCCAGCCACACAGAAAAAGGGACCCCCTTGCACAAATCGGCATGTTGTGAGCTGACCACTCTGAGTTATTAGAATTTCAAGTCATTACTCTGTTCGTAACTCTACGACACAGCTGCTGGAATAGAAAGCACGGCAATCCATTAACCAGGGCCGCCTCCTCACCCTTTGGCGTGACCCGACTCTGCCTTGCAGAATTGACTAGCCTACTCCGACCGCCTGGACCCTGCCCCCTCGCACCCCCTTGCAGCCCCACCACCTCCCAGCCCCCGCAGAAGCCTCCCACCCCCTCCCACCCCCTCACTGCCCCCTCACTGCCCCGCCGATCCTTCCCACCCCCTCCCACCCCTTCCCACCCCTTCCCAGCCCCTCCCACCCCCGCCACCCCCTCCCACCCCCTCCCACCCATGCCCACCCCTTCCCACCCCCTCCCAGCCCCTCTCAATGTCGCCCCCTGGCCCTAGCAAGTCATTGGAAGACGCAAACCCATGAGTCCCAGCCGGCAGCGTGCTCATCTTGCAGCACTTGTAAAGTCACCAAGGGCTGCTCATCTACTACCTTGGCAGCTCATCTACTACCTTGGCAGCTCTGACACTACAACGCGTTGGGAGGCAGCGCAAGAGGTGGTTAACCATGCAGAGATGATGCAGCAACAACAGGAAGACCAGCAGCAGCAGCAGGGAGTGGAGGGCCAGCAACAGAAGAGGACACGGCAGCGGCTGCCAATGTGTGACCCTCGTGTGTGGGACGCGCATGGCACATGGGAGAAGCATGAAAAGCAGATCTGTGCCATGGCCGACATGCAAGAGCTGAGTGAGCAGGACCAGCAACAACTGCAATCGCATCTGGAGGTGTACTACCTTGCCTGCCCAATATCCAATGCCCCTGTGGAGTCCCTGCTGCAGCTACTCAAGCATGGGACGGGCATGTTCATGGAGCTACCAGCTCTGCTTGAGCTCATGTCCATGCGTACCCACATCGATGCCATTGGCGGCGTGGATGTGCTTGACTTTGCACAGCGGCTGCCAGAGCTACGCAAGGAAGTGCGGCGTGAGGAGGCAGCAGCAGCTATGGCCAACACTCACCGGCCTGGCAGCAGCAGGCAGCTGGTGCTGGTGCCGCCCCTGACCTGCCCCCCCCCTCCTGCTGCACCCCCCTGGCAGCAGCAGGCAGCTGGTGCTGGTGCCGCCCCTGACCTGCCCCCCCCTCCTGCTGCACCCCCCTGGCAGCAGCAGGCAGCTGGTGCTGGTGCTTCCCCTGGGCTGCCCACCCCTCCAGCTGAGCAGCAGGGGGTCAGGGCGGAGTTGGACACAAGCTGGACACGCAAGCGGAGGGCGGGCGGGAGGGATCGGACCCAACATATCGAGCAAGGTAACGTAGCAATGGCCCACACACCTTGAGTGGCCTTACCGAGTGGCCAGGTAGTAGGTACTACTCACGTAGCGGTCAAGCAATGCAGCAGCCTTGTATACTTCCGAGCATGGGTTGAGGGGCGTCGTTACATCGGTTTGGCGTGCCATGTGCAATGTTTTGACTGCGGCGACTGTCCCTGACTGTTTGCAGATGCTACTGGGCCACGTCGGTCGCGGCGGTCGGTCGCGGCGAGGCCCGCATGAGCAAAACTGGCATGCATTTGAATGTCAAGATTTGAGCCGCCTTAGCACTCAGCACACTGCACAATATTTAATGTTACATGTTTCACCGCATAGCTGACGGAGTCCTCTATCCAGGCATGTGCAAAACATAAATAGAAACCACGTGGCTGAGACGCGGCGTCGTTTTGATTACCAGGGGTCGGTTTCCTATCATTTCCTGTCATTTTTTGTTAGTTGGGGTCGCCTGAATGACAGAATGATTTCATGCCACATGCACGCGTCGCAAACATGTCGCGTAGCGACCCCTTTGCAGAACTAATGATTATGCCGGATGAGCTGCATTTTACCACGCCAGCATTGCGGGATGAACTAAAGGCCTCCGCGTCCAGGCTGCGTCGCGCCCAAATGGCTCGCGGTGTGGAAGCAGTGCAAGCACAGCAGATGATACAAGACTGGCAGCGACCATCCACAGCACGCCCACTTGAAGAGGTGCGGCATGTCTGTCTGTGCAAACTTGAGCAATGCTGCTGACACCTTAGTCCACATTTCGCATCAAGGCTAAGGAGCCAGCCAGTGCGCCTGTGCATCGCCTTGGGTGCTTGCAGATGGTCAAAGGTCCTAATGGGCCTGACCCTGGCTGCAGGACCATACTCTCAGAGGCATCCCAATGTTTGACGAGATGCGTGACACTCTGCTAACCTTTGAGGCCACCATCAACTACAATGCCCCGGCACAAGAGCGGGCTTTCTACAACGCACTGCGCACGCTGCTCTCAGACCTGCTACCCGCTGCGGCAGTGGGTCAACATGCCAACCAGCTGACTGCTGCATACAAGTGGTTCACAAAGCACCGGCAAGTGTCCCGCACAGCCTATACAGGCCCCACGTCTCACTGGTCATGCCTCACCAGCACCACCCAGTCAGCCATGACCACAGTGCTCAATCATGAGGGTATGTCGCGCATGCCTCGATACTGCGGGGCAAGACGATGTATGGCTTCGACCTGTAGTTTACAGGGGCTGGGGCTGCGGCTGGTTAGCAACGTGGTTACCTCATTCTTGCCAGCGCCAGCGCCATGTGTGCTGCCAAGGCCATGCCGACCTAGGTAGTGCTGCCGCTCGTGCCAGACTGGCCATGCCCAGCCACCCCCTATGCCCAGCCACCCCCTATGCCCAGCCACCCCCTATGCCCAGCCACCCCCTATGCCCAGCCACCCCCTATGCCCAGCCACCCCCTATGCCCAGCCACCCCCTATGCCCAGCCACCCCCTATGCCCAGCGACCCCCTATGCCCAGCCACCCCCTATGCCCAGCCACCCCCTATGCCCAGCGACCCCCTATGCCCAGCCACCCCCTATGCCCAGCCACCCCCTATGCCTATCTACCCCCAAGCCTAGCTGTGCCCTGCAGGCCCCGCGCACAGACCACCGACCCGGGGCTCTCCGCGGCCCTGGCCGCCAGCCTGTCCATCCCTTCCTTGCCAGGCACAGCCCCCCACACCTTGGCACCGCCACCTCCTGGCAGGCCAGCTTCCTTGCAGGTGGGCCGGTGCAGCCCCCCCCAGGGGTATGCAGGGGTATGCAGGATGAGGGGCTCCAGCTGAGCAGCTCGGCCTCCCTGGCCTCCTGCTGAAGGCAACAGCGACTTGCCTCCCTGTTGGTCAGGGCATGCCATGACGCCATGCTACCAGGGCACAGTCAGCCGGTTGGCAGCCCTGCCAGCGCACTGTGCATGGCTGCAACACTGGCTCGACATCAGCAGCAAACTCTCTTCCCTGGCTGGTGCATTGTGGATGGTGGCTGAAGATTCTCCTGCTCGTAGCTTGACCCTGCTTGGGCCCAAAGCTCACAAGGTCAGCTTGAGCAGGCCTGGAAACCCTCTTGAGGCGGTAGCGCTCACGCACATCAGCACCATCCAGCCACATGCTGTTGATGGCAGGGGCTGCTGGATGGTGCGCATGCCATTCCCTCTTGTAGGCCCACTGCCTCCCCTCCTTGTGTTCAGGGGCCTGGCAGCGAGCGCAAGTTTGGAGCACAGCACCAGTTCTTCAACGCCTTCACACACGAGCCCTCACCCACCCGCCCCAGTCCAGCCGCTGCGACCAGCAAAGCAGCGGGTGGCACGCAAGGGAGCCAGGCCCCTGGTCCACATGCCTCCACAGCTGCCAAGACGAGCAAGGGGAGCCTGGTGGGAGGGCGGGCAGCGAGGCCCCCCATGGGACTGGCAGTGGTGCACCAGCCGGCCTTGGGCTCTAGCACCAGCCGCGGCCTGTCAGGCAAGGCCACTGAGAGGCTGGTGGTCAAGGAGGGGGAGGCGGCAGGGGGAGCAGGCGAAGAGGAGGGGCCTGGGCTGCTGATGGCCTTGGGCCCAGTGCTGGCACCACGGGCGACAGCCCGTGTGGGGTTTGACCCAGACAAGGTTGATGACACGGCAGGGGCCAAGCCAACCACCCAGGTGGGCTGGTGGGACCAGGGACGAGGCCAGGCTGGACCCGTGCCCTGACTCACAGCAGCTCATCACCGTCATCACCATCACCATCATCTTCACACCTACCGTCATCATTAGCATCATCATTTCCCCCTCCTCATCACCACACCTTGTAGCCCTAGCCACGCAGTTGCCTGTTCATTGCAGCTCCTGCTGGCTCCAGCCTGTGCTGCCTGCCTGGCTGGGTGGCAGCAGTGGAGGGGTGCCCCATGGCTCCCCTGGTGTCCTGCTGCCCAGGGCCAAGCCCCCAGCTGGTACCAAGGGCCCTTCCGCACTGACAGCCAGGCCGGCAGGGGGCCAGCCAGGGGGGTGGCCAAACCCTCCGCCAGCTACAAGGACCCTCAACCCCAGGTTCAGTGCTACCCTCACCCCTCCTGCCTTTCCCTCCTGAACCTGTCTTGTATGCCTTTGGCATGTCATGTCAGGGATTAGCAGATCATAGGGTAAGGAAGTGTGACGCCATGTGCTGGTGAACAGGAAAGCACAGTGGTGCCCGCCACACTGTTGCCATCCTGATTGCCATCACCATCATCAGAAGCAGCAGCGGCAGCATCAAAGCAGGCTGCAGATGATCATCATCAGCAAATCAGGCTGCAGATCACCGTAGTATGGCAGGCAACCATTCCTGTGAGCATGGTACCCACCATATGATATGATGCCATGTGCGCTGCCTGCAGTCAGAGGCAGCGGAGGTGGAGGCGCTGCGTCAGAAGTGGTCAGGCATTGAGCGTGTGGCGGCCTCCTGCTCCGCCCAAGTACACTCCCAGGTCCAGGCCTGGGCGGTGCAGCGGGGCCGGCTGGAGGAGGAGATCGTTCGCAGGCAGGAAGCCAGCCGCTACGCGGCCCCCAGCCTGCGACACATGGCTGGCCCCGCTGCCGACACCGACCCTGGCCAGTCCGCGGGCTATGTGTCGGCATACGCGGGTGTGACATGTGATGCGGTTCAGGCGCTGGCTGCGGGCTTCCACTCGCTCGAGCATGCCGGAGCCGCGTTGAGAACGGTGCCTGGCTTGGCTCCGGGTCCCACCCTCACTAGCTCGGCGCGGGAGGTGCGGTGTGACTCACTCATCGAGTACGACCAGCACTGCCAGCGGCTAGCAAGCCGCATGCAGCAGCTGGGGCTAGCCTCCACCATGAGCCCTGAGGCTCTTCAAGCCGCCCTGGCGCCAGTGCCAGACAAATCTTATTTAGAGTGCGTGGCCAAGCTGCCACGGCCAGGCGAGCACCTTGCCTCCCGACCTCCCTCACGACGCACAGCGCACAAGGCCGCCAGCTCCAAGATGCATCGCTAGTGCAGCAGGGCGGGCTGGTGACGGGGTTGGCGGAGTCTATGCCCAGCATGTCACTCATAACATCCATGCGGACCACATCAGCATTGAAAAATCACCAAGCACGGCATCGTGGGCCTAGCTAGAGCAGATGGCAGGTGTTAGCCCTGCAGCCATGGGCAGCAAGAAGCGCCTGGCTGTGTGTGAGTGTGGGCAGGTCTCGTGTTGTAGACGGTCAGGGGCAAGCACTGCTACCACCACACTCCCCTAGTGCTGTGGCATGCGGGCGTCCTCAGGCATGGTGCTGGGCAGAATCACAGCATTGTACCAGTCTTGCATACAAGGTGCATTGTGTTTCATGGCATGCGGGTTGCACACACACCAGCTGTGGAGCGCATGGTGTCCAAGGCTGTTTTTTAGGACCTGTTTGTCATATGCCACTTTGTGCCCTTCCTCTTTGTTGGCTTAGAGGCGGCAGCCAGCCACAGCACAAGCCTTTCTCAAGTGGATGATTAGCAGCGGTCATCCATGGAGGTCAACCAGAGCACAGAGTAGTGGCCCTCTATGGCATACACTTGCACTTCCACATGCTGTCGGCCACCATGCCACCTCAATCCCCATCGCCACCAACGCCGTTTTGCAGTGCGTGGGTCAGCAGAGAGGAGGAGGTGCTTCTGCATTACATCTTTCATGTGAGATCAGGGATTGCAGGCGCGTCAGAGATGTGAGCACTTGAAGTGTGTGCTCATGCAACAAGCAGTGAAAATCAGCACTACTTGGGCTCAGCAACTAGTGCTTGTAAGGGTATCAGTGGCGTTGGTGGCAAGCCAGAGCAGAGGAAGAAATGTGCACACCAAGGCATGTGGCTCAACCGGCTACTGCGAATGAGACCGAGACGTGTTATGTTACTGACTGTCAAACAACCGGACAGAACTCAGGATGAGTGTGGCGGGAAGCCATCATCTCAATCTCAGAGACCCCTGACGTCGGGCAGCGCTTCATGTAGGCGGCAGCGCTTCATGTAGGCGGCAGCCTTCCGGCCCTACCTGCCACCGCGTAGCCGTTGCTCTCAACTAGCAGCGCAGGCCGCTAGACTCGGTTGACGCTAGCGTTGTCATACCGCGCCATGTTTAGCCACTTGCTTGGCTCCGGTGGAGTGAGTGGGCGTACGTGTGCTGGATCCAGGCCGTTGTGGTCGTGGTAGCAGGGCTTGATTTGCGGGAGCTGGAGTAGGAGTGAACGGGTGGGACTTGGTGTGACAAAAAAGAGTAGAAGCTACTGATCTGGGCTGTGTGACTGCATACAATGAAGATGACGATAGGCTCCTTGGCTCCCCTCCCCTCTAATAGTTCGGACTTTGTAGCCAGGTTTCAGGACTGTGTAGGGTAGCATAACTTTCAAGGCCATGCTCTGTTGCTGCCTTCACTCGTAATCATCGCCCTCCAGCTGCTCGATTCGTTCTCGCAACAACTCCACCAGCTCTCGCAAGCGGTTTTTCTCCACTTCAGCAGATGTAAGCTGTTGCCGCAAGCCCTCCTCCCGTGCCGCTTGTTCGTCCGCCACTGGTGCTCCGTCACTGGAAGACTGGCATGCCGCCTGCTGCATCGTAAATATGATAACCGCTTGCCTGTCAATCTGCGCTGCCTGGTCCGCAGTTTTGCTGCGTGATGACAAGCAACCGGACACATGAATGAGGCGCTGGCAGCAAGGTACATTACCACACAAAACCACACCCCGAGTCACCACCAAGGCTTGCATGGCCAAGCAGAGCTGCAACTGTCAGACAAATGCAACCTCAGGCAGGCACGCGTGTGGCAAGGTGGATGATGCAAGGGGTTCACACACCAACATGATGCATCAATGTGTGCGGGGTGTTTGACATTCGTCATCATCTTGACAGGGGTGGCAGGTCAGGACTAAGCAGGCAATGCATACTTGCATGACTGCTAGTTTTGTGGCTGCTGGGTGTCATGGCGCCAGCATCAGCCTGTGTGTTGTGAGCAGTGAGGTTGAGGCAGCACCCCCTCCTTAGTGTAACAATGAGTATCGTTCCATACGCTCTACACCGCTGACGAGTGCACCTGCACTTGGGTGATGTAGGGCTTGGGAGCACAATGAATTATTGTACACATACTCATGCTGTGCAAAAACCATGTTTGTGATACACCGCACCGTCGCAGCGCTCCAAGCTCTTGCCACAATTCGTCCTCGGTACTCGCTCCGTCCGTACCCGTCCCGCTTGGCTGCCTGCGTCGTGCTGGTTATACTCGGTCACACGCCAGCCCGGTGCGGCAGGCGCGACACACCACGCTCGCCGACTGTCGCGCACCTGGAGGTTACTTTGTTGGCTGCGCTTGCGGCGCCACGCCTGATGTTTGCCAGCTCCGTGCGCAGCGCGGCGACAAGCTTGTCATCGTTCCGACTCTTGTCTAAAACCACAGCCACCTTTTCTTTCATGCTGGCTATCTCATTCTCCAGCACCTTGCGCCTGCGCGCTGACGAGCCAGCAGCCACATTTCACCCTCAGAAAGGTGGCAAGTCATGCCCATCGCAGCCATACAGCATACCCTAGCTCGTTTGTACAGCATGCGTTCAACAGACCTCCTTCTCTTCACACAATGCCTGCAGCTTTCCCAGGCACGTGCACTGGGCAGCGGGCCAGGCAGCGGGCCAGGCAGTGGGCTCATGCAATGGGCCAGGCAGCGCCCTGCACACCCTCCACTGCTCCCATGATGCCCCTTCTTCCCAGCGCCCGTCCAGCTGACCACACAGCCTTCCTCCCCCTGCACCCATTCTGCCCCTCACCTGGACACTGCAGCGTCATACTTCGCCTTCAGGCTGTCAAGCTCTGCCCGAGCCACTGCCAGCTCGCCCACCACACGCTCCATCTCTGCAGTCTTGGTGCCGCTGATCTTTGACAACACCTTCTTCGTAGCGGCCTCCTGGCGCCCCTCTGGCACCAGCCCCTGCACATTTACACACACACACGCACATGGGTGCACCAGCTGTGGCCCCCAGACCTGCTAGTGCACAAGCCTGCCTGATGCCCACCCCAACGCCAAGCCCCAAACGATAGCTCATGGCAGCAAACGCTGGCGCCCCTGGCCCATGCAAGAAGTGGAGCCCATCCTCGCTGCCGCACGTAGCCTGGCATCAACCCATTGGCTCAAAGGGCTCCACGGCTCAGCTTCAGTTAGGAGCACACCCAATGCCAGATGGGTACATGTTCCATAGCAGCTCATTCTACATTGCAACCATGTCTGACTTGTCATCTCAATCTGTCTGCTGCAGAATGACAGCAACAAGTAGCAGGAACTAGCTTTAGAATGATGCAGAGTGGCAGCGAGGAGTGGTAGAAGCTAAGCTAGACCCAGCTTTCAGCCGCACCTGTGCTGCCTTCAGCGCCTTGACTTGGTCCCGCAGCATCTGAATGACCTCCCGGCGCCCCTTCCAGTCAGATGAGGTGCCACCCTCCAACACCTTGGCCAGAGGCACATCCTCTCCCACCTCTCGCACCAATGCCCGGGTCAGCTTCTTGCTCTCAATCTCCAAGGCAAACACCTGGCTGGTGGCGCATCAGGTCAGGTCAGGTCAGGTCAGGTCAGGTCAGGTCAGGTCAGGACAGGTCAGGTCAGGTCAGGTCAGGTCAGGTCAGGTCAGGTCAGGTCAGGTCAGGTCAGGTCAGGTCAGGTCAGGTCAGGTCAGGTCAGGTCAGGTCAGGTCAGGTCAGGTCAGGTCAGGTCAGGTCAGGTCAGGTCAGGTCAGGTCAGGTCAGGTCAGGTCAGGTCAGGTCAGGTCAGGTCAGGTCAGGTCAGGTCAGGTCAGGTCAGGTCAGGTCAGGTCAGGTCCATCTAGTTCCTGGAGTGCCACCTCCTTCTAAACCCCACCCTGCCAGGGTACCTTTTGCTCCAGCTGTGCCATCTTGTTGGTCTGAGCCTGGTGGCGCTCCTTCCACATGGCTGCCTCCTTGTTGGCTGCCTCTGCTGCCTCTGCTGCCTGCTCCACCACGCTGCGAGCAATCTCTTCCACGGACTGTGCACCGCACGCAGCAGCGGGGCAGGCCTATAGCTGGTGGAGTGTGAGCACATTGAAAGAGGCTGAGGCACCACCTGTGTGCTGCAAGCTGTCAACTGACTCGCCCTGCTGCTGCTGCTGCTCAGTGCCAACAAACAGTAGGAGCAGGCAGGGAGACAGCAGAGGGCAACACACAACAGCAGAGGTGGGGTGCGTGTCAGCAGGAGTGCAGGAGAGATGAAGTTCCGGCACCAGCGCTTGCACATAGGGCATGGTTGTTATCAATCAAACTACCTGGGTAGGTGTGGGGCAGCCCTTGCATGCAACCTTTTCACAAGGATTCAGACAATGGCTAATGAAGCGTGGCTGGGCAGGGCTGTAACAAAGAAAGCGTGGCTGAGCAGGACTGTAATGAGGGTGGCTTCCTGCTCATGGCCTCACACTGGGGTCCAGGCTGCCGGAGCTGGCCACAGCACCTCCTTGCTGCCCTTGGGGCTCAGACCGCAGCTTGGTTGCCACCTGGCGCTCCCTCTCCAGGGCCAGGGTCAGCTGGCGGTTCTGCAGACAATGCACAGTACGAGACTCATGCAGACGCAGATGGGAGTAAACACCCAGTGTGGGCGTAGATGAAGCAGTGACAGCTGTGCACCTTCTTTGACAGCTCAATGATTTTAGCAGCTTGCACATCCTGTGACTGCAGTGTCATGGAGGCGCCTGCCAGCTCGCGCAGCTCCTGCAACTCTGCATCTTTGGCCTTGCAGGCAGCCTGGAGCTCAGCGTGCTGATCTTGCAGTATGCGAAGCTGCATCATAGTCCACGCCACGAATGAGCATCGTGGATTGGAAGGGAGTGGCGAATGATACGGGGAACGAGGACCACGACAGCACCTGAATTGCGATGTCAGCCATAGTACACTGGGAGGTTTCAGCGTGTAGACCAGGCACGCAGGCTCAGCACATGTCCAATTCACATGCCGTTGTCTTTCGTAGGTCATTGGTCACACTGGTCTTCGCCCGCCTGCTCGCCCGGTGCCCACCTGCTGAACATACATACAATTCTACAGCTGAGGACAACTGCGTCCAGAGAAGACCAGGTGGGGGGGAATGTTACGTGGCAATGCGCCTGGCTGATATGCCATTGCCATATGTCTTTCGTAGGTCAGAGCCTCCCAACTCTCTTTAAAATAGGGTGTGTCCTTTACACGAGATTTATTTCTCGCTCAGGTTGCCGATTGAGCATCGAAGCACACCAGTGTGTAGAGGACTCGCTTGGCTACACGGAATGCCTGTAGGGAGCGACCGGCCCGACTATAATTATATTTATAGTTTTATATACCATAGCACTTTTATAGCTTTTATAGCTCCTCGAACCTTGCTTCCGCTTCCACCGCCGACCAGCGCGATAGCTGCGCCTAGCTGGGGTCGGATGGTCTGCCCAAGTTTGCCCGTACCACCACGCAAACCTTCGGAGGGAAGGAAATCACTGTCGCTCAGGTGTACTACCAGGTCAAAGGCTTCACTACGCGCGCTAAGAAGCTGGTCGTCATCGCATGAGCAGTAGGTGGGAGGCGCTTGGAGCGTCAGCTTGGACTTCCGGTGAGTGCACATGCAGCTGGGGTGTTAATCTTGTTCATCTGCTTGCTAAGCCTTAGCTGACTGATGATTGCTTGCAGTTGTAGACAGCTGGAGCATGACAGGTGTAGCATGGCTTGGTGGTTGCAAGCAAGGCCACGACAGCGTAGAGCAGCAGCCAATAAGGAGGTAGGAAGGAGTTAGTAAGGCATGACATGGACATGAGTGGCCCCCAATGCCCAGCCTAATCACAAGGATGCCTCATGCTGGCTGCAGGCTTGATGTTCACACTCCTGTCCCTTGCCCCCTTCTCCCTTCCCTACCCCGTCCCACCACCACCACTTCCGAGTCTTCTACCCACCTACTTCCCCCCCTCCCCTCCCCCCCATCCCACGACACACGCTGGAGCTTGGAGCGCGCAGCCTGGAGCTGGACGTTGTTGTTGTGTTGTGTTGTGTTGTGTTGTGTTGTGTCACGTTGTTGTTAGGGTACACAAAGGGGTCCACCCCCCCTAAATTCTAGTCTAGCCCAGCCCAGCCCAGCCCAGCCCAGCCCAGCCCAGCCCAGCCCAGCCCAGCCCAGCCCAGCCCAGCCCAGCCCAGCCCAGCCCAGCCATGGGGCATAGGGCATAGGCAGTAAGGCAAAGTGCTTAGCAGTCCCGCAGTGAGTGTTAGCTAAGCAAGGAGGTGCAGCTGTCCTTGCTTGTTGTGCACATAGCATAGGTGGTGTGTGAGGCATGAGTCAATGTGTTGTTGTGGTGGTGGTGTGTTGTTGAGGTGTTGTTGTGTTGGGTGGTGTTGCCACCTTCTTGCATCAATGCATGTACTTAGCATCAGCGATACATGTCTTCTGTAGTGGTGTTGCAAGGCAGTTGAGCATCAAGACATGTATTGCTGCCAGTGCTTCTGCTTTTTTGGTGTGGTGTACCACTATGCACAAAGTAATGATTTCAAGACATGACATGGCAAGTTTTTATCAGATTAGATTCAACATTGTGGAGAGAATGTAAAATGACCCTCCATGACGACCCTCCACAGGGTCGGTAGGACCATGCCCGGGTTCGGCAAGACCACTTTCAGACATAACTCCCCCCCCCCCTTCCCCTAGCCCACCCCAACCCACACCCGTATCAACATCTTCGCATAAGCCTAGCTCACATGGACTGCCACATTTGCTGTTCATCACCGCCTCTCAACGGCGCACCGTAAACATTTCATCAACTCACTTGTCTTGTGTATGAGCTTGCTATGAACATGCGGGTCGATGGGCTGCTCACGGCTTGTTTGAGCTGACTTGACGTGAAAGTACGCTCTTGCGTGGGGTCGAAGCCGTAACCTACTGATATGCCATTAAACCATATAATGACCATATAATGTCCCCATGCGTTAGTGTAACTCTCAAAGTGCGGTGACCGGTGTCAAGGCCGGGTTCGACTCCTGGGAGCTTAGACATCGCCCAAAGCTTTATAGCCGCACTAAGGGGATTACGCTGGCCTTGCAAAGGCAGTCCCCATGCTTGCTTGCTTGCTGTTTTTTTTACTACTCACTAGTCCTAGTGCACACCTTAAACACCTTGAACGTGCAGCAGGCTAGGTCAAGACCAGGGCATGACAAGGACATGTCCAAGAACATGACCAAGAACATTTCACAGTTTAAGACCTCATAGTGTCCAAATATCCCAGCAAACCACAAGCATTGCCTATCTCCCCTGCCCATTGCGGGCAGCCTTCTCCTTCCTGGGTGTGGGCGGTAGGTTAGCCGCCTCACGGGCAGCCTTCTCCTTCCAAGCCTCGTGGCGTGCCCGCCCACCTGCCACCACTCCTGCCTGTAGCTGCTTGTCCCGGAGTGTGGGCGGCAGGTTAGCCGCCTCACGGGCAGCCTTCTCCTTCCAGGCCTCGCGGCGTGCCCGCCCACCTGCCACCACGGCTGCCTGTAGCTGTGTGTCCCGCGGTGGGGGCGGCAGATTAGCCGCCTCACGGCCAGCCTTCTCCTTCCAGGCCTCGCGGCGTGCCCGCCCACCTGCCACCACGGCTGCCTGTAGCTGTGTGTCCCGCGGTGTGGGCGGCAGATTAGCCGCCTCACGGCCAGCCTTCTCCTTCCATAACTCCGCAATGACCTCTCCATGCCAGAACAGGCAGCTCGGCAGGCTGTCGCGCAGGGCGACCCAATCATACCAGATGAGAGGCAATACGGGGAGAGGCAAGGGGGAGGGTGGTGGTGGAGGGCTGACGGTCCTGGTTGTGGCGTCAACGTCAAGGACAAGGCTGCATGTGGCTACTGAGCCGCTCAAGGGCTGCCGAAAGTCTGGCTGGATGCCCACTGAATGCTGACAGAACAGGCCGTCGCGAACGGGGACCTTCCCGCTTGCAGCCCACGGTCACATCCCCGCTGTTTTGGTGCTACATAGCACAAGATAGCAAAAGATAAGTATTCCACCTCGGCGTCTATGGACCCCAAGGCGGCCACCCACCCATCTCAATTGCTGGTCGCTTAGGTTGAAGGCCACGAATGCGCCAACCACAGCGACACCCAATCGCTTGCACCAGTCGACGATCAGTCCAGAGTACGGACCCCACATTGGCCAGCCCGGACCCAGACCTAACTGCCCCGTTATACGGACTCCAACACGCCATGCCTCGGAGAAGATGCTCGGCTACGTCTAGTGGGAGCCACGGTTAATGACATGGAATTAGCTCGAACTGCTCCTTAACAGCTGCGTGCATCGTGGCGAGCGGGAATGAATGAGTGAATGATAAATCCGCGGAAGTGTGAGCTGCCCCCGCGCGCCTTCACTCGCAGTGCACTTTGCAATCACAGCCGCCTGCTGCAAGCATGAACATATACAATATCATCGCCATCATTGCCGCTTATTGCGCTGCTTGGGTGGCAATCGACGCTTCCTTGGAAGCAAAGTTTGCGTCGATTACCCAGCACCCAGCCCGGGACTGTGAGTGGAAGCTGGTGTTACCTTGCTCTCACAAAGCCCTGGAGTGGTCATGTCTGTTGCTGAAACCCTGCTTGCACAGGTCGACCCAACGACCAGGCTGTACAGCGTCTAGCCCAATTTCTGCAATTCCAGACCATCAGTGACAGCCACAGTGATGACCACATCAAGTCCGGGCACCATGCAGCATTCACTTCACTGCTAGCCTTCCTGCGTGAACAGTACCCTGAGGTGCATAGCCAACTGCAGGTGGAGGAGGTGAGTGCATGCGCCATGCTGCCCATCCACCCTCGTCCCTGCCACCTGCCCACCTGCCCTGCCTACCTTCTGGAACCACATGTTGGCTGCTAGCCTGCATGTTCACCTCACGCCTGTGTGGCCTGCCTGCAGGTGGGCCTGGGTGGCTGGTCGCGGTTGATTACCTGGCAGGGCAGCGACCCTCAGCTGAAGCCCATCCTGTACATTAGGTCAGGCAGGCCAGGTTGTCTGGTGGGGTCATGAGCACTAGGCCTGAGGCAGAGAGCACCCTGCCAAACCCATTGCCCGGCTCTTGTACGTGATGCATGAAAGACCTACATGGATAACACCTGCGCTGCTCCTTAGATAGCGGAGCTGCACCCCGCCTTGCCCACCCCTCCCCTGCCCAAGCTGCATGTACCACATGGCACAGCTGCCAGCCCTTGCCCAGTGCCCCTTAGTTCCTGGTAGCTGCGATATGTGTGTCTCAGCTAAGGCGCCAGCAGCATCAGCACCAGCCCCCAGCACAGCGGTCCCCCCTACTGGCCATGGCACAGCTGCCATCCCTTAGCCATCTGGGGTAGGGGGCACCGTCCTGGCCCAGGCCACTATCAGCCCCCTGGTCTCAGCAAAGGCGCAGTGTAGCCCAGTGCTGCCTGCACCGCCTCCATCATCAACCTATCCTTGGCCCAGCAGGAGCTAGGGGCCACCAGCACAGCTCCAGAGGCCGCCACTGGCTCTATGCCCCCCAGCCTGCTAGCATTACAGCGGCAGCCCACTGCTGCTGCTGCTGCTGCCGCTGCTGCTGCTGCCGCTGCTGCTGCTCCTCCTCCCGCTGCTAGCGCCTAGCTGCCACACACAGTGGCCTGAGGCCACAGCGGCCGCACAGCTCTTAAAGTGCCATGCTTTGTTTCACACAAGACCAAGGAGGAGGAAAAGGGGACACAGAGGAGAAGCACTATCTGGGGAGGAAGGAAAGGGGGAGGCACACAAGAAAGAAAAGTATCACCTCCCCCACCTACACATGCTCACCCACACCTGCCTCCCATGAGCCCCCCACACAGCCCCCATTAGCCCCAGCATACCCCCTTACTGCCGCACTCACTGCCGCCAGCAGTAGTCAGCACCCAGGCACTAGCGGCCGCCACTCCCCTCCCCGTGCCCTTACCCCGCCCGCAGCCACTACGACGTGGTGCCGGTCACCCCAGGCACGGAGCCGCTGTGGAGCCACGGGCCCTTCAACGGCAGCGTGGCGGATGGGTGCGTGGCGGGCTGCAGGCTTGCCCCTGCCCCTGCCCCTGCCCCTGCCCCTGCCCCTGCCCCTGCCCCTGCCCCTGCCCCTGCCCCTGCCCCTGCCCCTGCCCCTGCCCCTGCCCCTGCCCCTGCCCCTGCCCCTGCCCCTGCCCCTGCCCCTGCCCCTGCCCCTGCCCCTGCCCCTGCCCCTGCCCCTGCCCCTGCCCCTGCCCCTGCCCCTGCCCCTGCCCCTGCCCCTGCCCCTGCCCCTGCCCCTGCCCCTGCCCCTGCCCCTGCCCCTGCCCCTGCCCCTGCCCCTGCCCCTGCCCCTGCCCCTGCCCCTGCCCCTGCCCCTGCCCCTGCCTCTGCCCAGGCGTAGCTGCGTTGTTGGTGTCGGTGCCTGCTGGTGCTGGTGGCTGTTCCCTTTGTGCTGCGGCTGGTGGGTGCTTCCTTTGTGCCAGCTGTTCCAACTCACTGTAGCCAGCCGTGCGGCTGAGAGGGCCGGAGGGTGCTGGGTGTGGCGGCTGCCTGCAGCTTCCTGTGGGGCCGGGGGGCGCTGGACGTGAAGCTGGGCGTGATTGGGCTGCTGGAGGCGGTGACCCGGCTGCTGGCACGAGGCTGGACGCCCCACAGGACCATCATGCTGAGCTTTGGGCACGATGAAGAGGTAGTCAAGCTGCAGCAGCAGCATCGATCCTGCCCAGCTGCCAAGTGGCCGGGTAGCAGTTGCCTGCCCACCCTGCCTGCCTGCAGCTGCCTAGGCCTCCAGCTGCCTGCCTGCCCTCACCCCGGCTGCCACCCACATGGCTGCCTGGTGGCCTGGGTATGATACAAGGGAGTATAATAGAATGGAATACAATAGAACGGAATGTAATAGGACTGAATACAATAGAAATGGAGTATAACAGGATGGAAAGGCTGTATTCCATCATCTTGCCTGAGCCAGGAAGGCTGTGCGCCATTGTCCTTTCATGCCAGCCAGTCGGGAGGTCCTCGGTGAGCATGGGTTTGGGTTAGGGTTTAGGTGAGGTGAAGGGCTAGGGTTTGGGGTAGGGTCCTGGTCCTTAGTGAGCGTGATGGTGTAATGGTGTGATGGTGTGGTGATGGTGTGATGGGGTGGGCCCCTGACTGCGCTGCCACAGCTGGCCCCTGCTTCCGCCCTCACCTTGGCTGTACAGGTGGGGGGCTCAGGTGGGGCCGGGGAGGTGGCGGCGCTGCTGAAGACGCGGGGCGTGCAGCTGGAGTGTGTGGTGGATGAGGTGGGGCGGGCCCCCTCCCCCACCCCCCTACTCAGGGCCCCCTTTCCCCCCCCTGGCCTGGTGGAAGGGTAGCAAGGGCATGCCCCAAGGCTTCTCTCCTCCCTTGATGCACGCCCGACAGCGAGGAGCTTTCTTTCCGTCTTCCTTACTTTCTTTCCCCTCTGGATACCCCAGGCACTCCCCGCCATCCTCACAGCTGCTGGGCACGGAGGGCCTAGGCCAGGAGGCTATGAGGCTCAGGCAGCGCTGAGCAGTGCTGCCCACCTCTTGTCAGGCTGGAGGCCCTGCCAGCAGCCGGCACGTGAGCTCTGGGTCAGCGTCTGGTGTGCCCTGGCTGCTGGCTGTGCAGGGCGGGGTGGTGCTGCTGGATGGGCTGAAGGGGCTGGTCGCCCAGCCCATCGCCCTGGTAAGTGGCAGGGCCAGGGCCTGAGGGGCGTGACGGGCCGACCTTGTCTCACATTCGACACCTCACACCTCACCCCCATCCCAACCCCT
Source organism: Haematococcus lacustris (assembly GCA_030144725.1). Lineage (NCBI taxonomy): Eukaryota > Viridiplantae > Chlorophyta > Chlorophyceae > Chlamydomonadales > Haematococcaceae > Haematococcus > Haematococcus lacustris. Next base: position 13,814,002 of record JASKMD010000029.1, read on the forward strand.
GGCTGTGTCAAAACAGGCTGTAGCTAGGCAGGGGCTGACGGTGGTATCTGACGCCCCCTCCTGGCTGTGTTTGCAGGTGGGCACGGCAGAGAAGCTGTACACCAGCCTGCATGTGGACCTGGTGTCGCCAGGAGGGCACAGCAGCATGCCTCCTACAGACGGCTCAGACATTGCTGGCCAGGCTGCGCGCCTCATCACCCGCCTCAATGCTCACCCCTTCCCAGCACGGCTGAGGGAGCCGCTGCCCAGCTTCCTGGCAGCCATCGCGCCCTATGCGCCCCGCATTGTCCGCCCACTCATGGCCTACTCACACGTTCAGTAAGTGATGGTGGCCACGCGACCTAGTGGTTGAGGGGTTAGGATTAGGGTTAGGGTCAGGGTTAGCCTAACCTTAGGGCTAACCACGGTTAATGGCTGAAATGGTGCCTATCATCATCATCAGCAGCAGCAGCAGCAGCAGCAGCAGCAGTGGCAGCAGTGTCGGGCCTTGCTTAGCTGAACTTCGGCCACGCATACGTAGTAGTGAGCCATCAGCGCACATTCAGAGATGGGGGTGGCAGGGGCTGCAGCCACCCTGCCGCAGTTGCCTGTCTGAGGAATTGGGGTCTAACTGCATGGGATGGCACCTCTTGGGGGTTTAGACAGCTGAATTGATTGCTGCGTCAAGGGGTTGCTGGGAAATGATGCGGGCTGAAGAGAGGCTGCTGACCAGCGGACCCTTGCAGACCCCAGCTGATCAGCAAAAGTGGAGACCTTTTGTGGTGGTGGTGGTGGTGGTGGTGGTGGTGATGGTGATGCTGCTTCTGTTTGCAGGCCGTTGAGCTGGGTGCTGGCGCAGCTGCTGGTGAGGTCAGGGCCTGAGCTAGCCGCCCTGGTGCGCACCACCCACGCCCTGACCCGCATGGAGGCAGGGGTGGCTGACAACGTGCTGCCCAACACCGGGCGCCTCACCTTGAACCTGCGCTCACATCCAGGCAGGTCTGCCAGGGGCGCTGCCAGGGGCCAGGCAACCACCCAGCCGTGTGTGCGGGACTTGTGTGCGGGACTTGGCTCTGTAGTTTTGTCTAAAGCAGTTGTGAGATCGGCATGGCATTCCAGCTCTTATGAGTGAGTCTGGGTTGAGGTAATGTTAAGGCCAGGGCTGGGCACAGATCCAGTGGTTTGTTTACAGATGGTGCCTGTGATAGCCATTGCTGCTGCTGGAGTGACACTGCTGATGCTGTTGGTTTCCCTGCGCTTGCCCCTGCTGCTGCTGCTGCTGCTGCTGCCCCTGCCGCTGCCCCTGCCGCTGCCCCTGCCGCTGCCGCTGCCCCTGCCCTGCCCCTGCCGCTGCCCCTGCCGCTGCCCCTGCCGCTGCCCCTGCCGCTGCCCCTGCCGCTGCCCCTGCCGCTGCCCCTGCCGCTGCCCCTGCCGCTGCCCCTGCCGCTGCCGCTGCCGCTGCCCCTGCCGCTGCCCCTGCCGCTGCCCCTGCCCCTGCCGCTGCCCCTGCCCCTGCCCCTGCCCCTGCCCCTGCCCCTGCCCCTGCCCCTGCCCCTGCCCCTGCCGCCCCTGCCCCTGCCGCCCCGGCCCCTGCCGCCCCGGCCCCTGCCGCCCCGGCCCCTGCCGCCCCGGCCCCTGCCGCCCCGGCCCCTGCCGCCCCGGCCCCTGCCGCCCCGGCCCCTGCCGCCCCGGCCCCTGCCGCCCCGGCCCCTGCCGCCCCGGCCCCTGCCGCCCCGGCCCCTGCCGCCCCGGCCCCTGCCGCCCCGGCCCCTGCCGCCCCGGCCCCTGCCGCCCCTGCGGCGGCCCCTGCCGCCCCTGCGGCGGCCCCTGCCGCCCCTGCGGCGGCCCCTGCCGCCCCTGCGGCGGCCCCTGCCGCCCCTGCGGCGGCCCCTGCCGCCCATGCGGCGGCCCCTGCCGCCCATGCGGCGGCCCCTGCCGCCCCTGCGGCGGCCCCTGCCGCCCCTGCCCCGGCGGCCCCTGCCGCCCCTGCCCCTGCTGCCCCTGCGGCCCCTGCCCCGGCGGCCCCTGCGGCCCCTGCCCCTGCTGCCCCTGCGGCCCCTGCTGCCCCTGCTGCCCCTGCCCCTGCTGCCCCTGCTGCCCCTGCCCCTGCTGCCCCTGCTGCCCCTGCCCCTGCTGCCCCTGCTGCCCCTGCCCCTGCTGCCCCTGCTGCCCCTGCCCCTGCTGCCCCTGCTGCCCCTGCCCCTGCTGCCCCTGCTGCCCCTGCCCCTGCTGCCCCTGCTGCTGCCCCTGCTGCCCCTGCCCCTGCTGCTGCCCCTGCTGCCCCTGCCCCTGCTGCTGCCCCTGCTGCCCCTGCCCCTGCTGCTGCCCCTGCTGCCCCTGCCCCTGCTGCTGCCCCTGCTGCCCCTGCCCCTGCTGCTGCCCCTGCTGCCCCTGCCCCTGCTGCTGCCCCTGCTGCCCCTGCCCCTGCTGCTGCCCCTGCTGCCCCTGCCCCTGCTGCTGCCCCTGCTGCCCCTGCCCCTGCTGCTGCCCCTGCTGCCCCTGCCCCTGCTGCTGCCCCTGCTGCCCCTGCCCCTGCTGCTGCCCCTGCTGCCCCTGCCCCTGCTGCTGCCCCTGCTGCCCCTGCCCCTGCTGCTGCCCCTGCTACCCCTGCCCCTGCCGCTGCTGCTGCTGCTGCTGCTGCCCCTGCCGCTGCTGCTGTTGTTGCTGCTGCTGCTACCCCTGCTGCTGCTGCTGCTGCTGCTACTGCCCCTGCTGCTGCTGCCCCCGCTGTCACTGGCCCCACCACGCAGACAGCTCACGTACAGCAGTGTTGGACCACGTGACAGCTGCCCTGAAGGCCGCGGGTGTACACGGCGCCACGCTCAGCATCAGCAACGCATCCCACATCGGGCCGCCGGGTCACGTGACCGCCAGCAACACTACCTACTTTGAGGCCCTGCGGCAGGCGGTGCAGGAGCATTGGCGGTATGCGGACAAGGTGAATGGGGTCGTGGGGCGCGCACGTGTGGGCATGGAAGCTCAATGCGTGGACAGGCCGGAAAGGGAGGGATAGCGAATTGGCTTTAGGACATAGCTGTAGGCATCTCACGCGCCGCAACCCCTCCGCACTGTGCTGCACTGCACGACGTAACAGTTGCGACCTGGAGTGCGCTGGTCCATGCAGGCTGTGGCTGTTGCGCCGTTCCTGATGTCGGGCGGGACGGACAGCAAGCACTTCGCGGACTTGACGGAGCACGGCATCCTCCGCTTCGTCCCCGTCAGCGTCAACAAAACTGCGGGCGAGCTCGGCAGCGTGCACTCCACCAACGAGCGCATGCGCGTGGCGGACGTGAAGCTGATGGTGTGCACATATGCGCGCATGATGGAGCTGATGGCGGGAGCTCCCGGAAGCCCGCCGAGCTGAACACCGGACGGTGGCCGGCTGGAAGTATGAGTGAGTGGATGAGCCAAGCCAGGTGTGCCATGATGTCCCCAGCCGATCGACTGCCAACATGGACCAGGAAAGGCAGCAACTCCAGGCATGCTAGTCAGGGATGCTAGTCGGGCATGCTGTCGATGCATGCCATCGGTATTGAATGTCGGTGTGACCGCCCGACATGCCCATGGGTGCATGGCCAGGGCGGCAGTTGAGGTCTCCGTGGAAAAGGAATTGAGGTGTTTTGCATTGCCTTGTTGTTGCTGCGATTGTTCATTGACAGAGTTGCGTCTGATTTACGTCAGTCCAGGGCTGAAACAGTGCCGCCGCTTTGGCCACTATGGTTGTGTTGCCAGTATCGCAATACGTTGTGCATCAATTGTACATGTTTCATGACAGAAATCGAGTGAGACGTCGGTAAAACCCAGGTGTTGTTTCCCAGGCATTGACATCGGTAACATCGATGTACCCGGACACACAAGACAAACGCAGACGACGACGACGACGACACTAACAGTAACAAACAACACAAACATTCATTGATTATGGATTCATTGATGGTCAGGAGCGGGACTAACGTCAGTTAACGCATTTCACAGTTTAAGACCTCATAGTGTCATCAAATCCCAGCAAACCAGAAGCATTGCCTATCTCCGCTGCCCATCGCCGCTTGCGGGCAGCCTTGTCCCGGGGTGTGGGCGACTGGTTAACCGCCTCACGGGCAGCCTTGTCCTTCCACATCTTGCTGCGTGTCCGCCCAACTGCCTCCACTGATGCCTGTAGTTGTTTGTCCCGCGGTGTGGGCGGCAGGTTAGCCTCCTCACGGGCAGCCTTGTCCTTCCAAAACTCCGCAATGACCTGTCCATCCCGGCTCCAACACTTCTGTAGGCTGTCGCGTAGGGCGACCCAATCATACCAGATGAGAGGTAATACGGGGAGAGGCAAGGGGGAGGGCGGTGGTGGGGGGCTGACGGTCCAGGTTGTGGTGTGGACGTCAAGGACAAGGCTGCATGTGGCTACTGAGCCGCTCAAGGGCTGCCGAAAATCCGGCTGGATGCCCACTGAATGCTGACAGAACAGACCGTCGCGAACGGGGACCTTCCCGCTTGCAACCGGGCCTATGAAGTAACCATAGCCGTGCGGTAGCGAGTAACGCTGCTCCTCGTCACCGCACCGGAGGCCCACCACACCGCCACCTCCGAGGTTGAAGACGGCGCGGCCCACGTTCACATCCCCGCTGTCTTGGTGCTGCATAGCACAAGATAGCACAAGATAAGTATTCCACCTCGGCGTCTATGGACCCCAAGGCGGCCACTCACCCATTTCAATTGGTGGTCGCTTAGGTTAAAGGCCACGAATGCGCCAACCACATCGACACCCAATCGCTTGCACCAGTCGACGATCAGTCCAGAGTACGGACCCCACATTGGCCAGCCCGGACCCAGACCTAACTGCCCCGTTATACGGACTCCAACACGCCATGCCTCGGAGAAGATGCTCGGCTACGTCTAGTGGGAGCCACGATAAATAACATGGAATTAGCTCGAACTGCTCCTTAACAGCTGCGTGCATCGTGGCGAGCGGGAACCGCCGTAGGGTTTGCTGGGTTGCTTGGGTTATTGGAACGGGGAGTAACGCTTGAAAGGTGGTCGCGCGCCAGCCTTGTGTGCCGGAGAGACTCTCACAGTGCAGTCAGTATGAGCTCAACTAACCCAGCAACTAGTCCGACGGTGGAAGCTGGCGTCATAAGTACGCAAGCTCACCCGCAAGCATTTGTTGCTGCTTGGTCTAACGCAGTGCAGTAGTTCGCAGGCTCCAGTGATACACATCAGGCTTCCGCGACTCCAAACCCAGTAGCAGCTGCAGGAACTTCCGTGGCCGAGCACATGCTGCAAGAAGCACGTGAGTTTTGACTTTGGGATAGTTTGTAATGCTCAGCTGGAGGGAGTGTGCGCATCAGTGTGACGTGTAGATCCAGTAGCATCTCATACCGGTGGTGGCAATACACTGCGTGTGCAGAGGCGGTGACCGCAGCCATCAAGGAAGGCATCCAAGGCCTGATGCCAGGGAGGGCTGCACCTGAGAAGGGCACTTGAGCCGTTGTCAGCAGAACCAAGACACGTATAGTGCAGGCAGCAGCGAAGACACGTGTCCCCTTCATATGTGCATGCTGATAGAGCCTATAGATAATACGCCCTGTGGAGGTGCCCTTTTGGAGGTGCCCTTTGGATGTGCCCTTTCCCCTGCCAGCCAAGCACAGCAAGCGCACCAAGGCTGAGCCAGCAGCTGAGCCCAACAAGGGCAAGGGCAAGGCAGGTGGCTGGACAGGGACTGCAATGCAGCGCTAAACATGCAGCGCATTAGGGAGTGCAAGTGGCACCCACTGGAGCTGTGCTGGTGGCCAGAGCGGGGGAAGTTGCCAGCCAAGGGCAAGGAGTACCCAGGCTTGGGGTACAAGCGGCTGCGAGACAAGCCACCCAAGACCCAGCCTGCTGTGGCACAAGTAGTGTGCGCCCCCCCTCTTGAGCTGTTATCAGCTCACACTTAGTGCATGTTTGCCATGCCAACTCTACATCATAGCCCTCCGGTGTCAGGCATTAGTGTAGGTGGTAGGCGACCATGACCATGCGTATTCCATGTCTTTGCCATGTGTATGCCATGTGCAAGCCATGAGCATGCCATGTAATAGGAAGTCCACACAGGAAAAACACCGTTAGGTTGAGAGCCGAGGTGCTGATAGAGCCTAGTTCGACGAGTTGAAGTGAGCCCATGCCATCTGCAAAGCTTCCAAGTGGCTGATTTTGATAAGAATTACACGCTTCACAAGCACGTCACGGTTGATGCACGGCTGTGCCCTGATACACGAGGGCTTGAGGGCTGGACAAACCTAGTTGAAAGCTGGTGCATATGCATGGGTAGAGCTGTACATCACGCAGCTGCAACACCCCTTTGACAACACCCCTGCCTTCTTGACGACAGTACTGAAGGGGCCTGAGCCATGTTCACCCACACACTCCTGCATCTAGGCGCAGTAAGAGCGGCATCAGCAAAAATGTTTGCAATGACAAAAACGTTTTGAGCATGGCGCTGGCGCTGTTCAGCATCCCCTTCCACACCATCTAACCTGTAAACTATTCAACTGTGGTAGTTACAAGTCCACATTCAGCAGGCGTGGGACTCAGCAGCCCGCCGTTAGCCAGACTGGGCACAACATTAGTAGTAGTACGATGTCATGATCCAGTTGCAGATTGCGCTGCCAGCCACCTTCAAGGAGATCTGCAGCATGCAAGCATGGTCGGGCTGCCAGCCATGCTGCCAGTGGCAGGCAGCAGGACTGGGCAGGTGATGCTGATCATCCCGCTCAGCTCCTCATGAATATAGGAACAGGGGAGGCAGGGACAGGGTGTGCAGCAATAAGGCATGCTTGTGACCTGCTGGATCAGACCAGTGCACTGGCTCATCCAGCCTGGGCCCTTGCAGCAGTGACCCATGCAGCCATGCTGGAGCAGAGCCAGGCTTGCTGGTTGTACCACTCACAATGGTGCCTGCTTGGATCGGCAGCTGGACCTTGAGCAGCTGCTGGACATACTCTGGTGCGCTGAACAGTGTGATGCCCGCGAAGGTGGCAAACAGGCCCAACATAGCGCCACGCACAAAGTTACGTCCGGCTGCATGTCAAGAGTGGGCAACATGCATGCATGCAGGATGATTGGCATGCATGAGGACATTAAAGCCCAGACACAATTGGGGAAGCAGGGTGTGCTTTGCAATGCCTGCATGCCTGGCCTCGTCTCATGCCTGCCTGCCTGCCAGCCTGCATGGACTAGCTTTGCTGTGCTCCATGCAGTCCATCTCACACTCATGGCACAGCTGTATACTGCAGCTATGGTGGCTGGGCACCCTCTGCCAATCATCGACCTGCTTGCACCTGCCAGTCCCTCACTGCCTACCTCGGCCGGCCTCTTCCTCGGTAGGCTCATAGTCAGGGTTGGGGGGCGGGAAGATGGCATTCTGCTTCATCACGTTGCCTGCTATGCCCAACAGCATGCCTGGAGCCACACAACGGGTGCAAGACAGCACCAGGGCAGGCTGATTGCAGTGCCAGAGTGGCTCAAATGTCCTCTTTCACGGACTGTGTACCACACACAGCAGCTGGGCAGGCCTGTAGCTGGTGGAGTGTGAGCACATTGAAAGAGGCTAAGGCACCACCTGTGTGCTGCAAGCTGTCAGCTGACTCGCCCTGCTGCTGCTGCTCATTGCTAACATACACTAGGGGCAGGCAGGGAGACAGCAGGGGGCAACACACAACAGCAGAGGTGAGTGCGTGTCAGCAGGAGTACAGGAGAGGTAAAGTACCCATCCCCACGCACAACTACCATGCTCTTCTCTGTCTGCATGTAGATGTGGGTGGCCGTGACATCAGTGCTGCTGCTCCTGCTGCTGTGGGGCACAGCCAGCCACTCACACCCAATAGCCTTGCCCAAGTTTGGCGCCTGAAAGGCGAAAGCCATGAGCGCTAGCTGCAGTCCGCCAAAGATCATGATAATCTTAGGCGTGGCATCCCAACGCCTGCAAGGAGCAGCCCCCACAAGCGTTACATCTTGACCAGTAGGCAGGGCACAGGGGGCTGGCACAGTCAGAGGAGGGGAACCGCATGGGCTAAATCCGCTGCCCCTCTCCACCCCTTTCCTCATCAATGCCCTCCATCAGCACAACATGAAGCCTCCAGTAGCTGCTGCTTGTGCCTGGCAGGAGCAGTGGCACTGACTTTGGTCGCCAAGGAAACAGTTGCTCCTTGTCTGCGTACTTGATCTCCTTGGGCACTGTCTTTTGCCCCTGCAAACAATACACTGCTGCTGGGTGTGACAACTGTGATGGAGCACTGCTAGCCATGCATGGTCCATGTGGGAAGAAACTGCATGCAGCAGGTTTCTTGGAGGGGCTGCGACTGCCCCTACTCAGCAAACTGCTCACATTGAGAGCTTTGCAACAGACTGCTACAATATCCCTAACAATGCACAACGCGACTAAAACTGTGCAGTAGGTGCCAGCTGGGGTGATGGTAGTGACAGTGCTAACTGGTGTGCACCTTGACACGGGCATTGAAGGCGTTGAGCATCAGCTGCCCATGGGCTGCCTCCACTTTGCTCAACATGCTGGGGGTGTTCCGGTGCTCGTACTTCTTCTTGTTGTATGCTCTGTTCACCTCATTCGTGTCTGCATCTGGCTTAATGCCAAGCACCTGCACACCCAATGCACGCCGCTGCCTTCACGCGCTTTTCAGCATGGCGGCTGGGAGGAGATCACGTTGTCGTGGGAGGAAGGAAACACAGGAGTCACGACGTGCCGCGACGCGCCTGGTAGGGGTCGGATGACGCCGCTCGACACAAAGCAGGGCGCGGCTGCTGTGTGTGTCTTGGGTGTGGCGCAACACACGGAGCCTGATGTGATGTGTGCGCAGCACTAAGACAGTGATGGCGCCCCGTGTTCAACTTGCTCAGCATTTGCGTTTCTGGCTGCTCGAGTCTAGCGTTGGTGCGATTACCGTGACGACTGTTACCAAAGGACGAGAAACATCAGCGCATGTGACACAAAAAGTCGGTTTGTGCGGGGTGGGGGGGCAGTCTCCTGCAGGGTACTTCTGTTCTCATTTACATCCAAGAGAGCCCGCATTTGACGTGTCTGACTCCCCCTGACCCTAGGCCCTAGGGCCTAGTGTAGCAGCAAAGTACATCGTGGGGCGGGCAGTTCACTACTTCGAAGGACATGCCATTCCCAGATTGTGCTGCTGCTGCCCCATACACATCGCCCAATCCCGCTAGATCCTAAACTTTCGGATCTGTTGCCCTGCTGTGACACGCTGCAATACTATGCTGCAGGGTGCTTCAGCCGTTCAAGCCATCCCTGAACGTGAGATCATCGAGCTGCCACTCATGAAGACTTGAGCAAAGCAACATAACATGAGCCTGTAAAGCGGTAGCAACTCCTGAACCCCACAGCCCTCATGCTACACCAAAAAAAGCGGTAGCAACGTCACGGCTCACGGGTTCATTGACGGGTGTAGACCTCCAAAGCCGCAGCCGCAGCACACCACTTGCCCCTTGCGTTGTCGTGTTCGTCCTTTTGAAACTTGTGCGAAAAGGTGAGTTTGTTTGGTGGCAACACGAGCTGACACGAACTAGCATGCACTACTCACGACAAGGTGCTTGTACGCAGGCCTCCATTCGAAGGCATCGTGCAAAGCTGAGCTGCCTCCCAGCCTGCAGCAAACAGCATAAAACCCTGACAGGCCATGTTCAGCACCTCTGAGCTGAAGGCCAGGCAAGCTAGGCTCCTAACAGACCAGCATGCAGCTATACAGAAGGAAAAGAATCGCATCGACAAAGAGAGACAGTTGAGAGAGCGTGAACGGGAAAGAGAACGCGCAAGAGAAGAGGAGACCCGGCAGCGGAAGCTTGCAGAGGCTGCAGCAGCTGAACAGGTCAGGTGTGGTGTGGCAGTAGTGATAGAAGCAGCAGCAGCAGCAGCAGCGGCAGTTGTCTCCGCAGTGCCAACAGGCATAAGCCAGTCAGCAGCAAGGTGTGCAGTAGGGTGTGCGCTTGGCACCGCCTGGTTAGCATGCACCCCTGGCGCTGCAGGCACAACGAGAGGCAGAGGAGGAGCTGGAGCACAACAGGGGCGTGGCCCTGCATGTGACCCTGCAAGCAGTGGACGATGATGCATCAGGCGAAGCACGAGGCATTAAGCGCAGTGCTGACAAGGTTCCTGACATGCAGGTCACTGCAAGCTGCCCTGCCCCTGCCCCTGCCCCTGCCCCTTGCCCTGCCCCTGCCCCTGCCCCTGCCCCTGCCCCTGCCCCTGCCCCTGCCCCTGCCCCTGCCCCTGCCCCTGCCCCTGCCCCTGCCCCTGCCCCTGCCCCTGCCCCTGCCCCCGCCCCCGCCCCCGCCCCCGCCCCCGCTCAACTGCTTGGTGCCCGGTGCAGGTGCTGCTGCCAGCCTCCCTGAGCCACCAGCTGATGGCGCAGGACGCCAGCAAGAACGGTGCCCTGCTGTTTGAGCTGCGCTCCCTGGCCACTGGGCAGCGCACGCATGCAGGAGTGCTTGCCTTCTCCACTCCTGACGGCGTCATTGCATTGCCTGCGAAGGTGAGGGGGTGTTTGAAAGGGCGGGATTGTGAGAGGGGTGAGTAAAGCTGGGAGGGGGGGGGGGATGTTAAATGGGATAGCAGAGGTAGGTAGGGGAATGGGGGAGATGTCACAGCATAGCTTGCCAGGGCAGGTGGGGGATGAAGGCCAGGTAGGGGGCGCTTTCATTAGCAGCCGACCTGGCCACCCACAGGGTCAGCCACAGGGCGGTCACGCTTCAGAGCAACGCTGGAGGTGGTCACCATAGAGGAATCTGAGGGAGGAGGCCACTGGGTAAATCAGCACAGCAAGGGGCCGGGGCAGCAGCCAGTGCGCAGGGGGGCTAGGGGGTCTACAGCATTGCCTGCCAGGGACAGGAGACGAGCGAGAAGGACAGGCCAAGGTGCAGAGGGAGGAGGGGGGGCCTGGTGGAAGCCTGGGCAAGGCCTGGCACAGCCTGCAGGTGAGGCAGGGGACAGCGGCCTCATGTCGCAGCCTCTACCAGCACCTTGGCTCTCAACCTTGAGCCTGCATTGCAGTGGAACACTCAGTGTGGTCCCCTACAAAACGGTGTTTTTCCTGTGTGGACTTCCCATCACATGGCATACACATGGCTTGCACATGCAATACACATGGCAAAGACATGGCATACACATGGTCATGGTCGCCTACCACCTACAGCATTGCCTGACCCAGAGGGCTATGACGTAGAGTTGGCATGTCTTGCATGCACTAAGTGTCAGCTGGTAACAGCTCAAGGAGGGGGGGGCGCACACTACTTGGGCCATAGCAGGCTGGGTCTTGAGTGGCTTGTCTTGCAGCCCCTTGCACCCTAAGCCTGGGTACTCCTTGCCCTTGGCTGGCAGAGCTCCCTGCGCCACTAGGCTCATACCTTCTCATATCTGCTCATAGCTACTTATACCCAGGAGGCGATGTCACTCACTCTCGCACCTCCAAAAGGCAAGCCTCCAAAGGGCACATTGAAAGGGCACCTCCAAATGGGGCTCCATAGGCTGCTGGTGTGGCTGCGGGTGAGGCGCAACACACGGAGCCTGATGTAATGTGTGCGCAGCACTATGACAGTGATGGCGCCCCGTGTTCAACTTGCTCAGCATTTACGTTTCTGACTGCTTGAGTCTAGCGTTGGTGCGATCTCTAGCGTAGCCTCTTGCAGCAAGGGCTGGGTTGGCCGAGTCCTCACTCCTCCCCCTTCCAGCCTCCCCATCCCTTACCTCCCCCGGCCTCCCCCGCCCTCCCCTGCCCTCTCCAGCCCTCTCCAGCCCTCACCAGCCCTCACCAGCCCTCACCAGCCCTCACCAGCCCTCACCAGCCCTCCCAGGCCTCCTTAGCCCTGCCCTGCCCTGGCGCCTTTCCCCCTTCCTGGGGTGCCCCACAGCCCACCCTGCCCTGTGCCCCACCCCCCTGCCAGGTGCGGCAGTGCCTGTTTGGGCACAGTGGGGCGGCCCAGGGGGCGGTGGAGGTGCGCTACCGGCGCCTGGACAAGGGCAGCTTCGTGCGCTTCCAGCCCCTCACCCGCGGCTTCCACGAGGCTGTGGGGGGGGAGGTGCGGGAGGTGCTGGAGGCCTGCCTCATGCGCCACGCCACCCTGACTGAGGGGGATGTGCTGCGGGTGGACCACGCTGGCCATGCCTACGACCTCAAGGCAAGCCAGCCAGGCAGCCCAGCCTGCCAGCAGAGCAGCAGCCAACATGCCAGCGAGCCAGTCCACTAGCCAGGCAGTCAGACAATCAGCCAGCCAGCCGGCCAGCTAGGCAGTCTGCCAGCCAGGCTGTTGAAAGTCAGGTGGCCAGGCAGTCAGGAATACCAGGTGGCAGCGAGTGAAGATGAGGTGGCAGCCAGGCTGAGTTTCAGGCACGCCTGCTCTCCCCTGCTCTCCCCTGCACTCCCCTCCCCCACCCCCTGACCCGCAGGTCATTGAGCTGCAGCCCTCCCGGGCAGTCAGCCTGATCGACACAGACATGGAGGCTGAGGTGGTGGCTTCAGAGGAGACGGAGGCGCTGGTGCGCCCCCACCCCCCCACCCCCCACTGCCCTGCCCTTGTCACTCCTTGTAACCCCTACCCCTGCTGCCCCCCACCATACCTGCCCTCCACCCCTGCTGCCCTCCGACCCTGGCATTGATATAGTCGCATGCAATAAAAGGGGCAGTAGGTCGAGGCACCTTTAAATGGCAGATCTTCTCGTTTGAATAAGTTGCACCAATCAAGGCTGGCTGGTTGGTCGGCTGCTGCTGGCTGCAGGTGCGGGAGTGGGAGGAGCAGCAGCGGCGCAGCGCAGAGGCACTGGCTGCAGCCAAGGCAGCGCGTGAGGCCGAGCTGCAAGCCATGGCGGCGGCAGTGGCGGCAGCAGCAGAGGAGCAGGTATCGGGAAGGGGGCCTGGAGCTCCCCCAGATTGCTCTGTGTGCCCTCCTCTGTGTGATGGCAGTGCAGTGCAGCGGCCCTGTGGCAAACCTGGAGCCCATCGTAGCACCGCCTCAACCTCTACATCACAGTGGCTGGTGGCTTAGTGGTGAAGTGGTTATTCAATCAATGGTTGGGTAGTGAGTTACTGTCAAGGTTTGGGTTCAACTCCATTTGGGGGAAGGATCCCAAGCGGTCGGAAATTTTGTGATGCACGCCGTATTTATACGGGAATTTCTTCTCATAATTATATACTACGACTCTTCCCCCCTTGCAACCCATTTCCACCAAATTACGCTTTTATCCTTTCTCCTTTCGCCGACCACCTTTCCTGATCCCCTACCCCTAACCTCCCTCCGCCTATCAACCCCGCTGCGGCCCAGTACAGCCCACTGCTGCCAACCTCGCATTGATCCATGCCCTGCTCACAGGCCCGCCAACAGGCTGCCGCCACCCAGGCCGCCCAGGCCGCCGCCACAGCCCAGCAGCAGCTGCTGGCTGCCCTGGAGGCCGCCCTGCCGCCAGAGCCCTCAGCCTCTGGCCCTGAACCCACCGTGGTGTGTGGCTTCCGCCTGCCTGATGGGGCCAGGCTCAGCCGCCGCTTCCCCCTCTCTGCCCCTGTGGCCCAGCTGTTCGACTTTGTGGACGCCAAGGGGGCGGCGGGGCTGGCAGGCGGGGATCAGTATGACCTGGTCACACTATATCCTCGACGCCGCATCTCACGCCCCGCCTTACCCAACATGGCCAGCGAGGGGAGCCAGGGGTTGGCGCCAACAATGGCGCAGGGTTTGACAGGCCATGGGGGGTTGCAGGAGCCAGTGCAACAGCAGCAGCAGCAGCAGCAGGAGGTGCCGGGTACGGTGCCATGTGGCAGTGTGGGGGGTGAGGTAGGGAGGGGTGGCAACGGCGGGGCTACGGCAGCGAGAGTGGCACCAGGGCTGCAGTCGTCAGTCAGTGCTCCCTTGTCGTTGCAAGCACTGGGGCTGGGCCAGGGAGGGCAGGAGATGCTGCTCCTTGAGCCTAAGGTTGCACCCTCATAGGGCCGCCACCTGGGACAAGACAAGCAGCCTTACGGTGAATGGCTCTAGTGATATGAGCTATCACCATCATCATTGATATTATGATCACCATCAGCATCATCACCATTAGTACATGGAGCGGTGTCTGGAGCTGTGAAACGACCTGGCAGTTGTGGCAGGCGTCTCACCCCTTGCTGCGGTCATGGGGGCAGCAGCCCTGGCATAGATGGCATAAGCAGCAGAAGGGTGAGGTGTTGTGGCTGGTATGAGTGTCTTGTACACAATGAGTGCGTCATGAAGACGTTGACGTGAGGTGTAGGTGTAGTACAGCAGTTGAAACGGGGGGGGAAGTGAGCGGGCAAGTGTGGGCGGGTGGTGCATGAGGAGACGCAGGGAGTGGTAATGTCATGTTTGCAGTCCCCTGCATTTATTACCGCAGCGTTACATGAGTGATGCATCCCGCGTTGTGGGTGTTGTTAGGCAGCACTTGAAAGGTCCATTGCGCAGAGCGAAACCGTTCGCGTGCCTAGCAGACTGCCGGTCACCGTGGGTGCCAGCAGGTCGGGCGCGCAGGCGCAAGCGCGACGCAAAGATAAGGCGTTCCGCGTTAAAATGGCAACTCAACTCTCACCAGGCATGCCGCAAAGTCAGATGTCCCTTACGTGGTGGTTCAATGGGAGGGGTGACCTTACACCGTAGCCGTCAGTACATGAGTAATGCATACACCATACAAATGAAGCATGTACGGTTCTGACTGTCCTCGTCCGTGTGGCGCGCACCATATGCTAGGTTGCCTGCTGGATAGTGTCCTGAACCGAACTGCTTCTTGGGCGTGTACTCCGCCGAGGAGGCCCAAAGCGGTGCCTCTCTCTTCACGTGTCTATGTTTGCCACCACCTCTCCACACCTAAAGCAATTGTTGCTGGTCATCACGACTTCGAAAAAATGTGCACTACTGCATCGTTGCTCTGTCAGTCCCTGTTAGCTACGTTGTCCGCACTGTCTTGAATAATGAACGGCAAGTACTTCCTGCACACCCGCGTGATTGAAGCGAAGACAGCAAAGCAAAGCACTGGAGGGCGTGACTGGCGAGGCCGCAGCAGGGAAGCAGATGCAGCAGAAGCAGAGCCCAGAACCGGTTGCAAGGCAGGCAATGTCCAAGCGGTGTGGCAGGCAAGAGGGAGACAGGAAAGAAGGTGTCAGGCAAGGGAGTGGCGAGCGTCCAGGGTATAGAACAAGATGGCATAATGGTATCTCACCCGTTGAGGGTGACCACCACTCTCCTCTCCCCGTACTTGCCCTCCACCTGCAGCCATTCAGCATGACCACACCTGTAATCCATGCGGGCTTTCAAGTTGCTTGGAGCTGAGCCCAGCACTAGGGGCTAGGCCATGTCCACCCACACACTCCTGCATCTAGGCGCATGCAGCAAAAACAAGCAAAATTGTAGTGGCTGTACAGGCTGGCTCCTAGCTGCACCCATCTGGCCTGGCGTGGCCCTGCATGCTGTGAGCTGCTGTCCCGTGGCCCTCTCGACCTTTTGCCACCAGCCTTCACGCTTGAGCACCGCTATCTGTTTTTGCACGGCATCCAGTTTTCGATATTCAGTGCACCTTGGCTGGTCTCTTGCACAAGGCTGCGTGATGAGGCAGCCTCCACTGCCACCGCCCCCTCCCCCTTCACCTGATCCACTGTCGCATACATGTCAATAGCGCTCATAATGCCATCCCCACACTCCTCGTTGATGATGGCCTGAGGGTAATGGTGGTGGTGGTTCACTCTGTAATGTGGTGTGGTGCTGGTGGCAATGGTGCACACACGGTGGTGGTCTGCACTGCTAGACTGCTACCCCTGACCATTCTTATCCTACCCTGCAATGACGAATCATGTCGTGCCCATGGACCTGACCTGATCCCACCACCAGGGGTCGCACTGCTAGGCATGGAGGTCAAAGGAGCAGCAAGCAGGATAATGTGGCTGTGCTGGGGCTGACAGAGCCAAGCGGGTAGGGTTGGGGCCAGTGTCAGGGTAAGAGTCAGGGTCAGGGTCAGGGCCGGGGTCAGGGTCAGGGCCGGGGATGGGTCCAAGACCAGGCAGGCGGCAGGCTTATGAGCCATGCCGCACCTTCAAGGCCTCGCCGTTGTGCATGACTGCCTCATAGAAGCGGTACACCAGGGGCTCCTGGATTAGCTCGGGGTCAAACCTAGTGCACGCCAGCAGCGCAGCGCAGCGCAGCGCAACGCCCTCAGCGGCGCTCCAGCACATCACACTCCCGCCAGCTCTGCTGCTGCCCACCCCCTTTCATGCAGCTGGCCAAAGGGCTGGGCAGTGAGTAGTCTGACACAGGCAGCCTTGACAGCGGGCTCCTGGTGACCCTCTCCTGAGTACTGCATGCATTGTGTGCTTGCGTCTGAGCCCTCATGTGACATGTGACATGACTACCACCATCACCACAACCACCGACATCACCACCATCACCATCATAACCATCACCACCTGGTGAAGACCCATGAGGTGTTGAACCCATGAGGTGGTGCAGGTACTGGAGGTGTTGGAGGTGCATGAGGTGCTGTACACCTTAAGGTCCTGTATCAGACCTAGGCCAAGCGCGTGTAGATGATCATACCCAGTGCAGATGATGACGATGGTGGCGCTGCTGCTGAGTAGGCCATCACCCTTCCCTAGTAACCATGCCCTTGCTGACAGCCCTGGGCTTTCAGCCCGGAGCAGATGGGCAGCAGCGGTATCAACCTGCCCCGCTCCCGCGTGAGCTGCCAGCTGGCTGTGCCCTCACCTCCTCATGGGGGCCCGCTGCATGTCCGCAATGTCCTCGTCACTCAGGCCTGGCAGGGCGCACTTCAGCTTGTCAACATAGGCCGGCTTCAGTTGGGCCTGCGGCAGCAGCAGCAGCAGCAGCAGCAGAGCCAGCAGGGTGGCAATGGAAGCGACTGCTAGAACAAGCTGCCATGCTTTCTCTTCAGCCACAGAGGCCGCCAGGCTGACCTTGGGTACGCTTCCAGAGCAGGCACAGCCCCTGCTGCTGCATGCAGCACCAGGCTTACCAGCAAGTTTGCCGTATGCCAGTATGAGGCTGTTGCAGGGCGCCATGTGGCAGCACCAACAGCACTGAGGACCCTCTCAACCCCTCCGCTGCGCACACTCCCACAGCCACTGGGCGACCCCCTGACCGCCCTGCTAGGCCAAGTCCACCAAAGCTGAACCAAAGCGGCCAGCAAGGGGGTGGAGTGGGGGGTCAGGGGGGGACGCGGCCATCCCTACTCATACACCACCTGGCAGCTACCAAGCAGCAACCCCACATCACACAGCTGGCTCCCAGAACTCCTCCCAGCCAAGACCACCAAGGCTGAAGGGCCACAGCCAGCAAGGCGGTGGGCCCAGGGGCCAGGGGCCAGGGCAAGATGAGGGGGCCCACCCCCTACCCCAGGCGCATGGGTGGGTTAGGACTTTTGCGTGGTTAGCAGCCGGCAGCTCAATGGGGAGGGGTGCGAGAGCTGCAACTACAGGAGCTGTGGAGCAAGCTGGGTTGCCACCACAAGCTGCAAGGGGCTAGGGGCAGGGGGCGCCACTCGTCAGAGACACCCCACGCAGCACCCCCCACCCCCACCCCCCAGAGGCCCCCACAGCCCCCCTAGACCCCAACAGAACCAGTCACCAGGAAGCTGTTTAGTAGCGCTCATAGCTGTAGCCCTGCGTTGCTGACAGGCTGAGAGAGCAGCCAGCAGGGGCCCACAGGCAGCAACACGCCCGCACCCCATGCCGCGCCTAACCTGTGCCTGCTTGTCATGCTTGCTGCTCGCCACCTGCCTCTATCTACCTGCCCCTGCTACAGATCCGAGGGGCTACCACCCCACCCCACAGAGCCACCAACCTGGAGCCTTCATGCTAGCTCACCTACTGTAGCTACCTGCCCTGCAGGGACCTAGCAGCAGCTGGTATGGTGTGTGTGGGCGCGTCCTCGGCCTGCTCAGCAGCCTGACGTGGGCAGTACTGCTGGAAGGGAGCGCTGGCAGCACAGTGCCATGGGCAGGTGCTGCTGATGCTGCTGCTCCTGCTGTGCTGAGCATGAAGCTAGCCAGCAGGTGGAGCCGTTGAGGGCAGGGCCTGTCCTTAGCCGGGTTCAGTGCTGTCTCAAGGCGCTGGACGCACAGTGCTCGATGACCAGCAGCCTCATGGCTATACTGAGGCCAGAGCAGCAGCGCGCAGAAACAGGAGGTGCAGGGAGGTGGTCCAAGGGCTAGGCAGCGAAGGGCAGGCAGGTGATTTGCACTGCTGTGGGATCCTGACTCAGTTCCCTCAGACTCGGCAGTGGGCTGCAGCTGCATCACCTCCTGCTTGGGCTTTCACGGCGGCTAATGCTGCTGGCTGCTGGCGCTGCCGCGCCCACAGGTGCTCCTCTGACTTGCCCCCGGCCCACGCTACGCCGACCCGCAGTCCTACGCACGTGCCTGGTTGTACATCAGCTGCGCCAGGTATACATTGGTGCAGCCAACTTCTTTAGCGATGGCGCTGAATGTCTTGCCGCTGCTTTCCTTGATTGACAGCAGTCGATCGATGAGCTCTGGCTTGTGCTTCGCTGGCCGCGATGGCTTAGACGGGTGAACCTGGCTTGGGGGCGTGGCGTGGAGCGCGACGCCACGGGCGGGACGCTGTGCAGATGCCACCTTGCTGTGCATGAACATGTTGCAGCTGCTACTGCGCTGTCGCGCTATGAAACTTGCGCGCTCGTGCCACAGGTGTGGGGCGGGAGTGACGAATGCACGGGATCTTGTCACAAGCGGCCAGCGCCACCGCCCCACCCAGCTTGCACTTCTATATGTGACGGATAGTCTCCCTGCGAGCTTGTTTGTAAGGGCTGAAAGGGCTGCACTGGAGGGTCAGGAGGGTCAGGGTCAGGGTCAGGGTCAGGGTCAGGGTCAGGGTCAGGGTCAGGGTCAGGGTCAGGGTCAGGGTCAGGGTCAGGGTCAGGGTCAGGGTCAGGGTCAGGGTCAGGGTCAGGGTCAGGGTCAGGGTCAGGGTCAGGGTCAGGGTCAGGGTCAGGGTCAGGGTCAGGGTCAGGGTCAGGGTCAGGGTCAGGGTCAGGGTCAGGGTCAGGGTCAGGGTCAGGGTCAGGGTCAGGGTCAGGGTCAGGGTCAGGGTCAGGGTCAGGGTCAGGGTCAGGGTCAGGGTCAGGGTCAGGGTCAGGGTCAGGGTCAGGGTCAGGGTCAGGGTCAGGGTCAGGGTCAGGGTCAGGGTCAGGGTCAGGGTCAGGGTCAGGGTCAGGGTCAGGGTCAGGGTCAGGGTCAGGGTCAGGGTCAGGGTCAGGGTCAGGGTCAGGGTCAGGGTCAGGGTCAGGGTCAGGGTCAGGGTCAGGGTCAGGGTCAGGGTCAGGGTCAGGGTCAGGGTCAGGGTCAGGGTCAGGGTCAGGGTCAGGGTCAGGGTCAGGGTCAGGGTCAGGGTCAGGGTCAGGGTCAGGGTCAGGGTCAGGGTCAGGGTCAGGGTCAGGGTCAGGGTCAGGGTCAGGGTCAGGGTCAGGGTCAGGGTTATTGGTGGAGCGCTGAGAGGTGCCTTGTGGCGGTGGGGGTGAAGAAGAGGGTGGGAGGCCTCTGACTGTGGCTTAAGAGCTTTGCAGCTTGGAGTGGAGGCGTGGAGGTGGTTTGAAGGCAGGAGCTTCAGGGGGCGCTTGGGCGAGTTTGACGAGGCGCGGTAATGGACCGTCGCTAACTGAGGTGGACCCGGTACAGGTACCGCCGACATTGGGCACGCCCTAGTCGGACAACTACGTAGCCGTGTTGATTGTTGGTGAGGATAGGGACGGGCACCATCGAGTTTTACCAACAGCAAGAGCGCCGTGTTAACCAACCTGCAGGGTAGTTGCACTCGCAAAGCACTCTGTTGTCTTCTCATTCACGTGTGGCCTTCATGGGAACGGCACCAGCCGCCGAAAATCACCAGAAAGTGCGAAGAAGAGAACTCAAAAAATAAGAACAACCTGCAATACAACGTACATACTTAGCCAGCACACGCGTCACAATGACAGCGATATGGCTAGTGTTTGGGCCAGACTCACGAGCAAGACTCGCGTCCGGTTCCGGACACACAGTCCGCCCCAGAGCGCTGTCGCTGCGTAAGGTGCCAAAGTACCCCGATGCCAACCTGGCTCAGCTTGTGCATGCGGGAATTGAACATAATGCATATTCCTCAGGGCAAAACACTGAAGAGCGCTGTAGAGCTGTTGGTCAGCAAACTAGGCCTCCCTGCTTCCTGCTTGCACAGCGCCGTCGGTAAGTTACCAGACAGCCATGCCAACTGCCTTGTACTTCTTTGTTCTCCTTCAAGTCTTTTCACCTAGTCTGTGTCAGTATTCAAAACTGCCCTCTGAAACAGCGCTGCCCTCCCTACACACTAGGGCTCCTGATGGGTGTGTGCTCAGGTGTTGGGCGGGATGAGCTCCTCCACATCATCTCCGAGCTGGCCAGCAGCGCCCCCCCCTCAGCCCTTTTGGTCCTCAGCTACCTGGGGCCTGGCTGTAGTGCCCTGGGCCATCTGCAGCTGGTAGCCTCCCCACCCTCCTCACACCCTCCCTCTTCCCCTCCCCCTCACTCTCACCACCCCCCTCACACCCAGCCAGACCCGCAGCTGTGCCCGCAGCTGTGCCCGCCCAGCAACCCGGAGCCCGACACCAACTGGCTGGCGCTCCACACGCTGGTGCAGCTGTGGCAGGCCCGGCCGCATCCCCAGCAGCACCTGCTGCTCCTGATGGACTGCCCCGGCTCAGCCCTGTGGGCTCACTGGCTGCAGGCCCTCAGCCGCCCTAACCCCACCCCTGCAGGCCAGCCCAGCGCCCCCAGCTGCTCCCCCTTCACCTTGCCCCGCTGCCCAGCGCTGCTCAACATGTGTGTGCAAGGGTATACCTGTGGGGCCAGCCCCGCAGGCGCCCCCCCGTCTCCTGCAGCCGCCCCCGGCACACTGACCAGCTTGCTGCTGGCTGCTGTCAAGGTTCACAGGGGGCTGCAGGGTGGCGCCAGGTCGGGGCCAGGGCCCATGGCTGCTGCTGCAGGGCCGCATGGCAGCCCACAGCTGAGGTCTTTGCTTGAAAGGTCAAGGTCTGGGCCAGGGTCAGGGGCAGGGGCAGGCGGTGCAGGCCTGTCAGCCCGGGGCGGCTCCAGCTGGTTGCGTCAGCTGCTGACCCAGCAGCTCCCAGATGAGGTCCAGGAGCGCAGCAGCGCCCCCCCGGCTGCTGCTGCTGCTGCTGCTGCTGCTGCTAGGTCAGGGGCTGTCAGTGGAGGAGGGCAGCGGTTGCGTCAGCTGCTGGATGCGCTGCGAGGCTTCCAGCTGCCCGGCCGCACGCGTAGCCTCGAGGCCTGGGGGGCGGCAGGGGCTACCCAGGAAGCGGCCAGCCAGGCAGAGACCAGGGAGCGGCACAGTGCAGGGCAGCTGGGCAGCAGCAGGAGGGGCGTGGGGGGGGGCTGGGAGGAGGGCTCTGGCGAGCAGGTGTACTGCGCAGCGGGTGGGGTGGTGGTAGTGGGGAGGGGGGAGGGAGGGAGGGGAGGGGAGGGGTCTGCGCGCTGTGCCCCTGCCCTGCCCCCTGCCCCCTGCCAGCCTGTGTTCCACTGCACCTGGGGGGCCAGGGGCCTGCAGGACCTGGGCCTCCAGCTGCCCTTCCTGGGCACTGAGGTGCCGGTGTTGAGGCAGCTGGAGGCAGCGGCAGCCACACAGACTGCAGCAGGCGCAGACACAGACGCAGCGGCAAACGCCACCAGTGCCATCATGCTGCAACCGGCAGCATCAGCACCAGCAGCTGCCTCACTCGCAGGGTTAGGTGGACCATCATCATCATCAGCACCAGCACCAGCACCAGCACCAGCACCAGCACCAGCACCAGCACCAGCACCAGCAGCTGCCTTGGGTGAGGCAGCAGCTGCTGTTGGTGCTGCAGCTGCTGCTGCTGCTGCTGTTTACTCAGTCAGCCAGGGTACCCTATCGGGGCTGCCCCTGCCCCCTGACCCCCCACCTCAGGCTGGTCTGCCTACCCGGCCCCCCCTCCTGCCCCCCCCCACC
Organism: Haematococcus lacustris; assembly: GCA_030144725.1. Lineage (NCBI taxonomy): Eukaryota > Viridiplantae > Chlorophyta > Chlorophyceae > Chlamydomonadales > Haematococcaceae > Haematococcus > Haematococcus lacustris. The sequence goes on from JASKMD010000029.1 coordinate 13,835,976, forward strand.
TGGGCACCCACCCACCGCCAGACCTGGTCCTGCGGACTGTCAACACACAGCCTGGTGGAGCACCTGTTCCCGCAAGGCCTCCCCCAACCACACCCCCCCGCCCCCCCTCCCGCCTCCTGCCCCCAGCCCCCCCCTCTGCAGCCGCCCCACACAGCCGCCCCCTCCCGCCCCCCCGCTCAGGCTTGGCCTGACAGCCTAGCGCCCACCACTGTGGCCGACCTGCTGCGCCGCCTGCCAGGCCGCAAGCCTGCTGCTCGCCACCCCCCCCGGGCCGCCCCCAGCGCCCCCCAGCTCTCCCCCCTGCTGCCTCTGACCCCTGGCCCCCTCCCCTGCCCCCCCACCAGCCCTAGAGACCAGCCCACAGAGCCCGGCAGCCGCCTCCCAGACCTGCCCCTGCCAGCCCTCCCCTCCAGCCCCCCCCTCTGGCCCCCCTCAGCCCTACTCAGCACCAGCACTGACCCCCTGGCCATGCTGCTGGATAGCACCGAGTTCGGGGCTCCTGCTCGCACCACTTGCCCCACCCACCTGCAGCAGCCTTGGCGCACCACTGCAGCCATGCAGCAGCAGCAGCAGCAGGAGGGTCAGGAGGGTCAGCAGGGGGGCCGGCGAGGTCAGCAGGGTCATCTCCCGCGACAGCTCGGTGCCATGGACCTGGCAGCACTCCCCCGTAGGGCTACCTCTGCTCGTGGTGCCGCAAGCAGCCGCATGGCTGCGCATGAGGCATACCATGCAAGCCTGCATGGGGCGCCAGCCTGCCCTGCTGCCAATGACCGTAGCGCTGATGAGAGAGGGCGTGACACACAAGGTAGGGGAAGGTGACAGGAGCAGGGGCTGGGGCTGTGATGCAGTGGGTGGGCAGGGGGTGGGGCAGAAGAGGGGGAGGGCAGGGGGGGGAGGAGGGGGGAAGGCAGGGAGGGAGGGCAGGGGGAGAGGGCAGGGGGTGGCTTCAAGGTTGCCTGGACTGGGGGAGGGGCGCGGCCAATACGTCAGGGGGGCAGGGCACCTGGCTGCTCCGCCTGACCCAGCTGTGTGCTCTAGGCAGAGCAGCTTACCTGCAGAGCTGCACACCACACCAGCTGCCACTGACAGGTTCGGTGTGATGCTGTAGTGTCATGCCTCAGTCCCAATTTCTCAAGAAACACTACAGTTTACATGCAGTCTACATGCAGATCCCAATTTCTCAAGAAACACTACAGTTTACATGCAGTCTACATGCAGATTATGTGTAGTCAAGCACTGGTGTGGCTGTTGTGGCAGCTGTGTGGGGCGGGTGGGTGCCTGTGTGCTGTGATCATGCCGCTGGGCTGGGCTGAGCTGTGGCCCCTGGCCCCTGGCCTGCAGGCTGTGAAGGTCAAGGCGGGACCACCTCCCCCAGCACCCCCTCCGTCATGCGGCAGCTGCTGGACGGCGGCACCATGCTGCGCCCCATGTGGTGTAGCCAGCTGCTGGCCTCTAGCCCCAGCACCGCCCCGGGCAGCAGCAGCCCCGCATCAGGCGCCACTGCTGAGTGCAGCACACAGCAGGGTGCGCTGAGCAGCCTGACCTGGCAGCAGGCTGTGGTGCAGCTCAGCCCCGCTGCCCAGGTCGCCAGTGGGCCTCAGCCAAGCCAGGTGCAGCCCAGCAGGGCCCCACCCTCTCCCCCTGGCCCCCCTCAGCCCCACGCGCCCCTGACTCAACGCCAGGGCTTGCAGCCCGCCAGCTGCCCCACCTCCGCCCCAGCCGCTCAGCCAGGCTTGTCGCGCCCCGGCCCGGCTCGCTGCTCCATGAACGATCTCCCCACCGCTGACTCATGTGCCACAGACCCAGCCTGGGCAGGCGCTCGTCTGTCCCTGGGTCCCCCTTCACGGCGGCCTTCACGGCGGCAGGCCAAGACTGGGCCGCGGCCCCCTCCCAGCAGCAAGGGCTCCAGCCTGCGTCTGACCAGCAGTGCTGGCATGGGCACCTCAGCGGCAGGACATCGTGATCGTGATGGCGACCTCTCTTGTGACAAGGGCGATGGTGGGTTTGCGCTGCCAGTGCAGGAGGATCAGATGCACCTGTTTTGGCAATGCGGGTGGAGCAGGGGGCTGTGGGGAGGGGGTGACGGCGCCAGCAGCCAGCAGGGAAGGGGCCAGGTGTGGAGCTCTGTGGGGGACTCTGCCGCCAGCGAGGAGATGGCTGTCATGGTGGCAGCAGGCCAGCAGATGGGGCTGCGGGAGGCAAGCCTGCCCCACCTAGCAGAGGGTCAGGAGGAGGGAGTGGGGGTGCAGACCACGCCAGCAGCCACCGTCACAGCAGCAGCAGCAGCAGCAGCAGCGGCAGCGGCGCCAGGGAACTGGGCAGGTACCCAGGAGGCTGGGAGCCTGCCACGAGTATCAGCAGAGGGGCCCCTCAGGGTGCTAAGTGCCAGGCAGGGGTCTGGGACCGGTGTCGCAGCAGTGACAAGAGCAGCAGAGGCTGATGCTGAGGCTGCAGTGTCAGGGCAGTACAGCAGGGCGGGGCACACCAGCCGCACCCTGGCCTTCTCTTCAGACTCCATGGCCATGCGGCCAGGGCCCCTGGGCCGCAGTCAGTGGGCGGGCTCCCTGCCCTTCTCCACCACCTCCGACCTGGACAGCTCTGGCCCAGGTCGTGACTGTGACCCTCACCGGGAGCCAGGCCACGGCCCAGGCCCCAGCTTCCGGCCTCACACCTCCCCTCAGCCGCCCCGCCCCTGCACCCCGTCCTCACGCCACCACCTGGCACCACCCTCGACTTCTAGCCACTCTCCCAGCGCCTTGGCACACCCACCTCCTCCTGCTGGCCACCCTCTTCCTTGTCTTCCACACAGCACCCTCACCCCCTCCCCTGACCATGCCCCTCCCCTGGACCAGCCCACCCCACCCCACCACCTCCCAAACCCACACGTTCAGTTTGATCAGTTGCCTCTTGCCACCAGCCAGGCAACCATGATCCAGCCATCCATTGCTTTTCACCAAACCAGAATAGATGGCAGCGACGAGCGCTCTTCCAATGCTTTACAGAGCGACATGGCCTGGCCAGCCAGGGACGGCGACAAGGAAAGAGTACAAGGACGGGAAGCGGCAAGCGGTGACAGCGAGGTGAGCGGGGGTGGTGCCGCGCAGCGTGCTTCTCAAGGCGCTACTCCACCGGGTGTAACCTTACTAGCCTTTCGTCAAGCTGTGCGGCTTACCGGCTGCACACTGTGCGGGGGAGACGGGGCGCTTGCGTTTCCATTTCGGCGGCATCTTAGGGTTACTCAGCAACATCATCAGAGCGGAGTGGCCGTGTTGGGAGGTGCATCAGGTGGCCATCCAACCGGAGTGCCAGCAGCCGGAGTGGGGCGGAAGTGAGGTCCATTACATATATTATTACTCAGTAAGGTGCACTCAGTAAGGTGCAACAGGCTGTCGTGCTAGGTGGTACAAGCAACAGAGCGTGCTGCTCAAGGCGCTACTCCACTCGTGTGTTTCAGGCCATGGCCACCGAGTCCGGATCGCTGCTCGACCTCCTCGCCAGCGGCACCACGAACGCCGCACTAGATGTGCTCTTAGGCGCGGGAGGTCCAGGTCGCTCCGATATCCGGGGGTCCGGACTCCCGTCTCGCATGCGTCAACTTCCGCCTCCCTACGTTCCCTGCACCTTCCATCCCGTCACCGACCACGTCATGCCGGCCGACGTCGCTGCCCGTCGCCAACACGGCGGCGGTACGCGGCACCTCGTCATCCTTTTGGGCCGCGGCTCCGTTGGCCGCACCCCGACCTCCAGTGCGGCAATCCGCAACTCAACCAGCCTGACACGGGCGAGGGCACCAGCCAACGCGCCACGATCTGCGGGGACACGGTTAAATGTACGACATGGCAAGGAGGGGTGGCTGAGATGGCGGGCGAGCACTTCTTTCGTTGGCCGGGAGGCGCCACTAGAGGCCTCAACTGACACGCGATGCCCGGTCGAGACTGGCAGCAGGCCGGGGCAGACGGGGCGCGCGCCGTGGGTTCCGCGACAGCTGAGCCTGGGGCGTGATAACGTGCGGGGACAAGGCGCTGCGAGGCGGGCAGCAGAGGCGGGGGAGGAGGGCGACGCACAGGCTAGACACCGAGTGCGAGGGGCCGACTGCTTGCCTCCAGGCCTACTGGACACCAGCACTCACACCAGCGTGAGTGGAGGGGCAGGGGCTCAGTGTCATCACTGTATGCTGTCCATGCACAGCTATGGGAGCATGCAATGGTGCTGCTGCAATGTCAGGTTATGCTGGCATGCTGCCATGCAGGCATAGACCTCCTGCATGCGTCATCCTGCATGCATCATTCTGCATGCATGCATGTGACATTTGTCATCATGTAGGGCAGCAAGGGAGTCGTCCCTCTACCAATCTCTCTCCTTCTATGATGCTCTCCATCCATTTGAGGCGTCGACCTCCTTCCCTCCTTCCCACCTTTCCATGTATGCTGCCATGCGATGGGGCACCTTCCCACGTCTTCTACCACCGCTTCCACCCTGCTGTCCATGGTGCAGGCCGTGCATGCAGCCAGCGACAACCTGCAGAGCACGGCGGAGCACTCAGAGGCGTCCCTGCACAGCACGCAAGAAAGGGCGCGGCGGCTGGGGCGGGGTGGTGCCATCACTGACTTGTGATCCGCCTGGTGCACCCGTGCATGGGCTAGGGTAAGGGGGAGGAGTAGGGGAAGGAGAAGTGGGAGGCAGGGGAAGGGCCTTGGGGGAGGCTAAGGGGAGTGGTCCCTATCCTTACCCCTTAGGCAGCATGGCTGGCTGGCTAGGAGGTCCTTCCCCTCACCACTGGCCCATATGCCTCCCGCTACATCCAGCTTGTGCATCACTGCTGAGCGAAGGAGCTGGCTGGGAGCATGGCGGGCTTGTGAAAGTGAGCGTGTAAGGCACTGGCGGCTGCAATGCCTATCCACCTTGCGCAACCGCAAGGCTGAGCAGGCCACCAGGGCGAGGGTGCGGGGGAGGCTGGCCAGCCGTCAGGCCCACAGCTGTCCCCTCCTGCACCCCTGCTGAGGAATGCTAGGTAGGGCAGCTAGGTAGGGCAGGAGGGGAGGTACTTGCTGGAGCCATGGCAGCAGGCTCTGAAGCTGTTGGGCCTTCCTTAGGGGTAAGGTAGTCAAGTTGTTCGCACACCCTTCCCCTGCCTTTTCACCTAACTGCTGTCTGCATGTGCAACAGCGAATGGCATGTGCTCAACATTTGTGTGACAGGCACATTAATGTGAGGTCATACCCCACGCGCCAGGGCAACCCCGTGCCCTGTGAGGGTGAGGGGGGCGGGTGCATTGAAGAGTGGGGAAGCCCAGGGCCCACCTCATTGCCTGCATGTAAAGAAGATGGCCGGAAGCATTGGGCACTGCAAGAGCACGTGCGTGAAATGCCTGCGAGGGGCGAGCATAGTGCTAGTGAGGCGGCTAGGCTCAGCAGGGAGGGTACTAGGGGACAGCTAGGTTGCATCAGTGTGGGTGCAGCAAAACCCAGCAGGGGGAGAGTGGGAGGGAGGCGAGGTGACCCCTTGCTTGTTCATACTGCGCGCCTGGTTCATTGTCTGCACTGCTTGCCTGCATCTTATCCCGGCTACCAATCCCTGTGTGGGTACATCGCACAAGAAGCACATGCCTGACACACTAGCCGCAGCACCTGGCCATTCCATGGCACTTCAAGCCAGAGGGGAGCCAGAGGGAGCCAGAGGCAGCTCACCCAGAGCTGCGACTAGCCAAAGGGCTTCCGCTTCTTCTTAGCCATCACGCGATGTGAGCTGTCGCTTGATTGTCGCTTTGTTGATTGAGTTTGTTGATTGTCACTTTGTTGTTAAACTAAGATAAGCTCTCCCCCTGTTCTCTTTGGAACAGCCCAGTGGGACATGGCCTTGGGCCCCCTGCACAGCGGCAAATGTTGAGCATGGCTGACACGTCCCGGTCAAAGAAACTGCAGGGGTGTGGGAGGTTGGCAATGCCACGTCATGTGAGATGTGTTAAGGTCATGCTCATGTTGTGGGTCAGGCCTGGGGTCACCTGATGGTGCTGATTGCTGAACACATCAAACTCATGACGCATGATTGCCTTGCCTTGTTGAAAACTGGCCACGATTGCCTGCAAGGACACATGTCAATGCACATATGTAAGATGTTACCTTCCGCCTTTCCCTTGACCCCACCCAGCCACTTGACTTCACCACCTCCCAACATTATCAACACCTCACCTCGAACCTATCCTCAGACCTCACGCCTGAAGGACTCAGGCGGCTCTTTAGGGAGGGCTCCACTGGGATCGCTGTAGGCCGAAATTTAAATGATGGTGCGGAAATCATCCACCATCACCAATCGCCCTGCTGGGAAGTTTTGAGCAATGTAAGAAGTGAGCAATTTCTTGGTGGGAAAAAATGTTTGCAGCCGCTACCTCAGGCGCCCCCAACATGGGGTTGGTATTATGCATGCAAGTACTCTCTCAATAGTGCATCGTTTTCAATAGCGTTTATCACATTGGCACTGGCGGTTTAGTCCGCGTAATCTGACCATCAGCGCTAGCCATTGGAGTCTTTGCTCGCGTACTGCCACATGTGCCCGCGAACAAATCACATCGGCGAGACGGGTCTCCTTGGCACGGTGAGCCACATCGCTGAGGCCCCATCTACCTAGCGTAGTGAGCTGGTTGTGCACAAATGGAATGTCCGGCTGACACCCAACGCGATGTCTGCCGGGCGTGCAGGGCACCTTGACGGGGTGTTTGGAACATATAAAATATACTCGCTTCCGCCAAATACACCATTTGGGTCGGCGCACACTAAGGTATCACCGGCTTACACACCCCCTCCTCCACTGTGTCCTCCACTGTGTTGCACCCGCTGCACCCACAAGAAAATGGCTATATTTTATTTGTTCTTGACCCGTTAGCGCATCTGTTGAAAGAAACCGAACAACAAACAGCTTAGGCCTCTATCTGTTTGACATCTTCAAAGTGACATCATGTTCTCCAAGTAGAATCAGGGCCACGGGGCTGTGGGGTGGCAGTTGAGCTATGAAACGTTGCACGCAGGTGGATGGGATGTAGGGGAGTGTAAGTCTCAGAGGAGCCGAGTCCAAACTCGGTCATGGTGTGGAGCTGTGTGACTGACTGCAATACCCTGACCCCGAAATCGGCTAAGGGAGTTGACGGTCACAGACCAAAGTGTGCTTTTGACATATCTGAGTATGAGCGTGTGTAACAATGTCTAAAAGGAGCGTAACCTAGTAAGTAGCATGCTGTAAGTCCCAATGGTCGAGCTGTGGCATTGCCCTCTAGGTAAGGGGGGGAGGTGGGCTCATTGCCACATCGCCGCAACCGCTTTCCGATCCGACTGCTGCTGCCGACGCGCATGCGCATGTAGAGCAGCCTAAGCGACGAAGGTGGTCGCAGCGATGACGGCATGCCCCGCAACGGCCCAAATTTGAATCACTAACTTTGATGCTTTGTTGTGCACGGCCTACTCGGTGTATGTTTATTCTGGATGGGTGAAAGGTAGCTGGCTGGGTTGGCTACATACTGAGCCAGCTAGCATTAAATTTGGCTCAGCGAGTGCAGAGTTACAGCCGTCCTACTACCAGGGGTCGGTTTACTGCCATTTTTTGAATGTTGGGGGCGCCTGACGCTACCATTGCAATTCCCGTCTCTACCGGCCGCCGAAAGCCGGCTCCTATACCCCGCAGACTAGACTCAGCAAGCATCAGCAACCATACCATCGTGCCCGCCATCCACCCGCAATGGTCATGTTCGACTTCGAAAGTTCATCCTGGTCGCCTGTGAATAGCTCTGCCGCATGACCCAAAGGTGCCCGCAATGACGGATTGGTTACGGCCCCTGCATTGCCCGGACGCGTTCTCCATTGGGCACGTCTCGTGTCATAGCCAAAGCGCTTTGGGAGTTTGTGCGATAGCTAGGGCCCTGTGCGCCCTGCACTGGGCTCCCCTATTGCTCCTAGTGGCAGCGGTTTCGCTAGTCTTCACCTTCTTACACCTTCTTGCTGGGCTTGCTGGGCGCGGCATCCGCGTATGGACAGCTCGCAGGGTAAGTACGAGTTCGGGGCCATGGGATTGTCATCATTGTCTTCTGTTTGCTGCCCAACAACGTAAGCTAGGACGGCAGCTGGCCCAAACCATAGCATACCTGGGCTGCGTTGCACCCTTACTTACAACATACATGTGGAGTGGGTCAACCTCAGCACTGGCACATGGGCACCTGGATGCGAACATGTTGTTCTCAACACATGTCTCTCTTTCTCCAGTGCTCAATACAAGGCTGGTTTACAAGGCTGCCATCAATGTCCTCTACCCTGCTGCCACTCCCCTTGCTCACCATGTTTCCACTCACCCCCAGCACGTTGATATTGCTGCACCCCTCCCGCCTTCCCCTGGCTCAGGCCGTGCCCTTTGTCAGCGTCGCCACTGCGGCGCTGCGTGAGCTGCGAGCCAGCCAGCCCGCGCTGTACCCCGCAGCCCCGCACTGCTGGTCCCCCGCCCTGCATGGTGACTCAGCCCCTGTGGTGTGCGCCGTGTGCCTCACCCCCTGCCTGTCCGGCCAGTATTGCCTGTACTGCCGGGTGGTGGTGCACCACAGCTGCGCCCGCTACATGCCGCACGACTGCAAGCCGCTGGCCCTGCCTGACGCCCCCTGGCCCCTGCACCACTGGTGCCCTGCCGGGGTCACCCTGCCAGCCCTGGCAGCGGAGCACGGCGCCTCCCTGCACCGGCCCCCCCCGCACCCCCCCTCCCCCATCAGCAGCAGCAGCAGGACCTGGGCCCACCCCCAGGGCCAGGACTTCCGCAGCCTGGCCCCTGCCGCCAGCAGCCCCACCCCCCTGACCCAGGACCCCCTGCACGGGAGCAGCCCAGGGGACCCCCCCAGCTTCTCACCACCTTCCACACACCACGCCCCCCACCCCCAGGACGCCCAGGAGCACCCCCCCTGGGGCCCCAGCCCCCCTGAGCTGTGCCTGGTGTGCGGGGAGCCGTGTGAGGTGGGCCTGTTCGCCATGGAGCCGGTGTGGACCTGCACCTGGTGCCACGGCCTGGCCCATGTGCTGTGTGTGGTCATGGCGCAGCCCGCCGCCTTCTCCCCCGCCACCCTGGCCGCCCTGCAGGGACAGCTGGCCTCCTGGGGGTCCCCAGGCCCTGGCCCTGCCCCCCCACACCCCCAGACTCTCCAACAGCAGCAGCAGGGGGGGGGGGCAGGCCGGTGGGGGGGGGAGGCACGGGGGGGGGGGCTTGCTACCCCCCCCCTCCCCTGCCTGCCATTTGCTGCATCAGCACACGGGGGGCAGGGAGCTGCCTGACTCCTGCAGCAACCAGGGCCGAGACAAGTCCAAAGCGTGCGGGGGGGGAGGGGGGGGGGCGGCGGCTGGGGCCCCAGGGGGAGCCAGGCCCAGGGGCCGCTCAGCCAAGAGCATGTCGGTGGAGGGTGGAGGAGGAGGGGCAGCAGCAGAGATCCAGAGCCAGGTCTGCAAGTCAGCGGTGCCTGGCCCTGACCCCGCCCCCCCCGCCTGCCCTGCCAGGCAACCACCATCAGACCTCCACCCCCCCCAGCCGTCGGGCCCAGCACTGAGTCAGGCTTCTGGGAAGGCAGGGTCTGCCTGCCGGCTTGGCAGCCCCCCCCCGGATGCCCCCCACCCTGCGCTCCTCTCCCCCCTGCCGGCAGGGGGCGGCCACCGTCGTGCCGCGTCCCTGAGCAGCGCAGGGGAGGGGGGGCCGCACGCGGTGGTGGGGGAGGGGGTGGCGGCTGCAGACAGAGGCCGCTGCCCCCCCTCCCACCTAACCCATACCTGCAATGTCCATAGCAGCAGCCTCCTCCCCCCCCCCCTGGGGGGGTACGGCCTGCTCAGTCAGATCTCAGATCATGGCTCTAGGGCGGGGGGGCCACTGCCCTGCCTGCAGCAGCCAGGCAGCAGCGGGGGCCCCCCGGTGGCCAGGCAGCAGCTCTGGCCCAGCAGGGGGTCAGCCGGCTGCAGCATGGGGCCAGTGGGGCGGCTGGCCCTCCCCCCCCAGGCCGTGCAGCTGCTGCCCCCTCCCCCTGGCCTGACCCTGCCCAGCCCAGTGGCCGCTTTCACAGCAGTCAGCAGGGGGGAGAGGTCTGTGGCCGCCCCCCCCAGCAGCCGGGGGAAGCTTGGGGCGGTGGGGGTGGCAGGTGGGGGGGAGGGGGGTGCTGCAGGTGGTCAGTCTGGGAGGGGCAGCGGGGTGGGTGGGGGGGGGAGGAGGGTAAGCAAGGGAAGTGCGGGGGGAGGGGGGGGAGGGGTGAAGGGGCGGGGGGGAGGGCAGGGCGGCAGCAAGGGGGTGCGGGCGCGTGTTGGCGGCAGTGTGAGTGCAGCCATGCACTGGTGGCAGCGGGCGGAGCCGCAGCGCTGGGAGCGCTATGTGGCAGGTGAGGGGGGGGGCGGGGGGTGGGGGCTGGCTGGGGGCTGGGCTGGAGGCAGGCAGGAGGCTGACCATGGGGTAGGGCAAGGCAGTCCCCTTGAGCTCAGTGAGCCACAGGCCGAATGGGTGTGGGGTTGAGTGGCCAGTGTGCTGCCCACAAGCCCGCAGTGCCCGTCACCCAGCAGCACCAGCCGGGTGAGGGGCCTCAGTCCCATCCCATCCCACCTGCCTCCCCACCCCCCATCCCACCTGCCTTCCCACCCCCCATCCCACCTGCCTTCCCACCCCCCAGCCCACCTGCCTTCCCACCCCCCAGCCCACCTGCCTTCCCACCCCCCATCCCACCTGCCTTCCCACCCCCCAGCCCACCTGCCTTCCCACCCCCCATCCCACCTGCCTTCCCACCCCCCAGCCCACCTGCCTTCCCACCCCCCAACTCACCTGCCTCCCCACCCCCCAGCCCACCTGCCTTCCTAGAGGGTCAGGGTCAGAGGCAGGGGAGGGGGGGCCGGGTGGTGGTCAGGGCCATTGATGTCGCCAGCCTGGACTGCTGGCTGCCCTGCCCCACCCCTCTTTAACCCATGGCTGCCCCCCTCATGCTGCCGGCTGCCCTGCCGCCCCTGCCACCCTCTCCCTTTGCCCCCCCTGCTGCTCCCCCCCCCCCAGAGCCGTCGCGTCTGGGGTTGAGCCACCGCCCGCTGCTGGTGTTCGTGAACTTGAAGTCAGGGCCACAGATGGGCGCCACCATGCTGCAGCAGCTGCTACAGCTCCTGCACCCGCTGCAGGTCAGGAGGGGGGGGTGAGGGAAGGGCAGGGGGGTGGAAGAAGGGCAAGGGGGGAGGGGACAGGCGGGGGGGAGGGGGGAAAGGGCAGGGGGAAGGGAGGGGGGGGGGAGGTACGTGCGGGTGGACACAGCCGGCCCCTTCAGCCCTGATGCTTGAGGAGGCCTTGTCCCCACCCCCCTGACTGCCCTCCCCCTCCTGGGACCCCCCCCCTCCTACCCCCCCCCCCCCTGGTTACCCCCCCCTGGTACCCCAGGTGTGTGAGCTGCCCCGTGAGGGCCCTGAGGCGGCCCTGCGCTTCTTCGCAGCGCTGCGTGGGCTGCGTGTGCTGGTGATGGGGGGGGGACGGCACCGTGGGCTGGGTGCTGCAGGCCATACACACCCTCAGCCTGCTGCAGCAGCAGCAGGCAGCACTGCAGCAGCAGCAGCAGGCAGATGGGGCTGGGGCAGCAGGGGAGGGCATGGGTCCAGGCGCCCCCCCCTGCGCTACCCCTCCCCAAGAAGGGCGCCTAGGCCTGGCTTCAGGGCTCCAGGGGGGGGCGGGGGGGCTGCCGCTGGCCCTGGGGGGGCGCAGCCACAGCTCTCAACCGGCCCTGGCGGCTGGGTCCTGGGGGGGGGCGCACCCGCCTGTGTGGCAGCCACCACCAGTCGCCATCCTCCCCATGGGCACTGGTGAGGGGGGGCGGGGGTGGGGGGGGCTGCTGCTGCTGCTGCTGCTGCTCCTGCTGCTGCTCCTGCCGGGCAGCCATTGTGTGAGCCCCCGCCCCGCCATGCCCTACCCCCTGTCTAGGTTTGTGTGCAGCTCAGGCCAAGGGGGGGGAGTGATGCTGTGCAGGCAATGACCTGGCCAGGTGCCTGGGGTGGGGCGGGGGGCTGAGCCAGCTGCCCCCCCAGGGCCTGGCGGGGCTGCTGCAGGACGTGGCGGCGGCAGCGCCTGCACGGCTGGACCGCTGGGCCCTCACTGTCACTCCCCTGGTGGGCAGGCCCATGGGGCAAGGGGGGGAAAGGGAGGGGAGGGGGGGGGGTGAGGGGGGGGAAGGGGGGACTATGCATCACACTTCACCCCACACCACCAACCCGTATGCTTCCTCACCCCTCCCCTGGCCCCTTGTTGTGAGCGCAGCCCAAGCCCACCCCGCCCTCCCTCCCCAGCCGGGCCATCAAGGGCCTCATGCGCAGGGCCCAAGCGGCCAGCAGCAGCAGCAGCGCCCCCCCCCTCCCCCGCCCCCTCGCCCAGCCTCAGCCCCGCCCCCTCCCTCCCCAAGCAGCCGCCCCCTCCGCTGCTCCCCGCCCCCCTCCCCGCCCCCCCAGCTGCTGCTCCCAATGTACCACCCCCAAAAGCGAGCAGGCAGGGGGGCCAGGCCCAGCCGCTGCTGCTGCCCCCCCCCCACCCCCCTGGGGGCCGCCCCCCCTGGGCCAGGGGGTGGTGTGGGGTGCCGGCAGCTGAGCCTGAACAACTACCTGGGGGTGGGCATTGACGCCAAGGTGGCGCTGGAGTTCCACCGCATCAGGGAGGCCATGCCCGGCTTCTTCAGGTCGCAGCTGGGCAACAAGGTGGGTGAGGGGCAGAGGGGGAGGGGGGGGGCAGAGGGAGGGAGGGAGAGGCAAAGGGTGGGCAGGGGGGGGGCCAAGGGGGCAGAGATGGGGGGAAAGGGGCAGAGGGAGGGGCTGGGTGGGGGGCCCTACGCACCCCTTGTCTGCTCCCCTCCCCTGCCCTGCCTGCCCTGCCCTAGCCATTGTGCTGGGGCCTTTTGCCTCCCAGGCATAGCTGCATGGCTGATGCTTTGGTTTACACAGCGATCATTAATGGAGCAATTGTTCATGTTGCCGCCCATGTTGCTCCATGGAACTGTATATGAATGTGAACTGGGCAAGGGTGAGGTGTACTAGTGTGACCCGAATGAGAGTGATGAGTGTGAGTGCGACCGGGGTGCAGGTGTGGTACACCGGCATTGGAGCCCCTGACCTGCTGCGCCGCTCCTGCGCTGACCTCCACCTGAAGCTGCGGCTGGAGTGTGACGGGGTGGAGGTGGCGCTGCCGCCGGACGCTGAGGGCCTGGTCATCACCAACATACCCTGCCACATGGTGGGCCAAGGGGGGAGGCAGGCTGGGCTGGCAGGACAGGGCAGGGTGGGGTGGGGCGGGACAGGGTGGGGCGGGGCCCTTCTCCAGGGTATTGCCCAGGCTCTGCTTGCTGTACACACCAGGGCCTCCCCCCTTCACGTGCCAGTCAGTGGGCCTGCTGGCTGCCCCCCAAGCAGGGGCTGCCTCACCGCCCTCTCACCCAAACTGCGCCCTGCTGTGCCGCACCTGCCCTCCCCCTTGCCCTTGTCATCCACACTGCGGTTGGTGTTGGCCTGGATGAAGGCTGCGCTGGCTCCAGCCTGCTGCGCTGAACTGCCCCGGCCTTTACAGCTGCAGCCGCTGCAGCCAGGCTGGGGGGCGCCTGCTGCCGCCTGCCCCCTGCAGGGCGGGGTGTACCTGTGGGAGACTGGCCTGCCCGCCCCCCCCATCGCCCTCCCCCCAGGAGCCTCCCCGGACTGCCAAGCAGCAGCAGCCAACCTCACCACAAACCGCCGCCAGGCCCTGGCAGGTGACCCCACTGCCCCAAAGCACCCACCCCTCCTCCCCTCCTCCCCTGCCCCTAGGCCCACCTCTTCTCCTCTTCCCCTGCCTAATGCCCCTCCCCCACTCCTGCCCTGCCCCTTGCCACCCCCATCCCCCCCTCCTCCTTTGCCCTTGCCCCTCCCCCCCTCCCTCCCCTGCCCACAGCTGGGCATCTTGATCAGGGCATGCCTCTACTGCACCTGACCCCAGCCCCTGCCCTGCACCCCCCGCTTGCCCTGTCGACCTCTGTCCACCTTACCTGCACTGGCCAGCCTGAGCTTGGCCTCACATCAATGCACTGCCTCCTAGCCTGCCGCCAAGCGCCGCCTCCCAGTTGTGCCTGGCTGGCTGGCTGGCTGGCTGCAGATGGGCTGATCGAGGTGGTGGCGCTGGGGGGCGTGGCGCACCTGGGCCGACTCAGCCTGGGGCTGGCACGGGCGCAGCGGCTGTGCCAGTGCCGCAGTGTGGCCCTCACCACCCTCACCACCCTGCCCATGCAGGTCAGCAGGCCCAGGCCGCCACATACCCCTGCCTGTCAGCCGCCCCCATGCCTGCCCACCCCTTTCCTCCCTCCCTTCCTCCCTCCTCCTTCACTAGACCCCGTTTAGCCCCTGGCCGCCCTTCACATGGGGCCCAGTCAGGCCCGTGCCTGGTCCTGCCCATGCCTGATCCTGCTCATGCCTGGTCCTGCTCATGCCTGGTCCTGCTCATGCCTGGTCCCAGTCTGTGGGCTGTGGGTCGCTGCAGGTGGACGGTGAGCCCTGGCTGCAGGAACCCGCCCAGCTGCAGCTGCAGCACTGCAGCACGGTGAGCGCAACAGACCAGGCCAGGGCCAGCAACAGCAGGACAGACCAGGCCAGGTCAGGGCGGCGCAGTAGCAGCAGTGAGCGTCCAGGAGTACGCACACGAGGGTTTGCAAAGTGGGCGCGCACACAATTCACAAAAAAATACTTTCTACTACATTAAGCACCCGCACATGCAAGTGCTTGTGGCAATGCCTGCCTGCCTGTATGTATGACCCCAGCGCAGCATTGCAACCACCGCGTCGCTGTGAGTCGCCGCGATGCGCAGGCCCTCATGCTGAGGCGGCGAGCAGGCGACCCGGCGCAGCGGGTCGCTGCCGTGGTGTTGGAAGTCCTGGAGGCCAGCGAGGCACATGGACACATCACTGCGGCGCAGCGTGCGGCGTTGCAACGTGAAATGGCGGCCGCACTGGAGCTGTTGTGACGCGCCCGGCACGAAGCGCAATCGGAGTTGAGCGCTGCACTTTTCTATGACCGGGACGTGGGGGACAGTAGGACAGCCAACATGTGACCGTTCGAGACGCAGCCCTCTTGTCCCTCACTAGGGCCTCCACTTGAGCCGGATCAGAAGTACCTACTAGCAGCCACTAGTAGCCACTAGCAGCCACTAACTAGATCCGACTCAAACATTGTTATTGGACTGTGTGGAGTAAACCCAGTGCACATGGCACATGAGCCGCCTACCACCTACACTATTGCCCGACCACGAGGGCTATGTGTAGAGTTGGCATGACAAAACATGCACTAAGCGTAAGCTGATGACAGCTCAACAAAGGGGGCACACACTACTGTGCCTCAGCAGGCTGTTGCTGCTGCTGGGCCTTGGGTGGCTTGTCTCGCAGCTGCTTGTAGCCCAGGCCAGGGTACTCCTTGCCCTTGGCTGGCAGAGCTCCCTGCTGGCCAGTAGCACAGCTCCAGTGGGCGCCACCTGCTCTCCCCAATGCGCTGCATGTTCAATGCTGCATTGCAATCCCTGTCAAGCCACCTGCCTGGCTGTGGTGCTGGCTTGGCTTTTGCAGCCTTGCCCTTGCCCTTGCCCTTGGTGGGCTCAGCTGCCGGCTTGCTGCGCTTGGCTGGAGGGGGAGTGCTGGGCCCTGGCTCTGAGGCTGCTGGCTGTGTGGCTGCCTGGCCGCTGCGTGAGGCCTGTGGGGGCTTGCGGGGGGCCACTACAGGGCACCACATCTGGCCTCTCACTGGCTGGTCACGCTCCTGGCTCCAGACTGGGCGCACCAGACGGGCGCTGCAGCGCCTTGAGGGGGGCTGCGTGACTGGCTCAGGTTCTGACTCTGACTCCGAGTCAGACTGTGGCTCTGGCTCTGAGCCACAGTCTGACTCGGAGTCAGAGTCAGTGTCATACTCCATGCTGGCAGGCTGGGCAGGTGCTGGCTGGGCAGGGGCCCGTGGGGGGAGTGGGGGTAGGGGGGGAGCATCAGGGGGTTGGGGGGGCTGCACGGCTGGAGGCTGAGGGGCGCTGGGGAAGCCCGGGGTAGGGTAGCCCACCAGGCACGTCAGAAAAATGCGCAAGACAAACAATGAAGCGATCACGCGAAGTTGGGAGTGGATTTCAGCCCGCAGCCGGAGGTGCTCCCGCAGCTTGCGCCTGGTCTTCTTGCAGCCGCGTAGCACTGCGCCCTCGGGGACCTTGATAACCTGCAGCCAAGCACAATTGACATTTTGATAGGCCACTTTGACAGGCGGGGGACACAAACAGTGCGGGGACACAAACAGTGCGGGGACACATAAGGCGGGGCCGTCACCTCACGTCTACGCGTGGTCCAGCCATCCCGTCGCTCCTGGCGTTGCTTGCCTTGAGGGGAACGAGACGCTGCAATGGAACCAACAGGAGCGACGGGTTATCACACAGCGCGTAGCCCACAGTAGCCCACAGTCGGCTAGGGTCACGCACCTTTCTGTTTCTTTCCCGGGTCCTTCTTGTGCTTCTTCATAGCCATCACGCGATGCGCAGTGCGACGGGCGGTGGCCTTATCAAGCAACTTGGGTTTCCCGTGAAAAATACACGGTTGTGTGAAAATACACAAGTGCTCTGTTACAGTCAGGCGTTCCCAACTACCTGAAAACCACCCCCCTGTGATAGGAAGCCCGTATCTCCGCAACCACTCAGTCAAAAATATATGATACAGTGCTATGAACAGAGGAGAGTCATATCTACGAAATGGCAGACGCAACAAAAACTCTCGCTCTCAGCGGTGCTCAGTGCCAACCCAAAGATCGACATTTGAATTCATGCGATTTTGCCCCATGCGCGGCGCGCCGCACTAGCACGCTTTGCCACGCTGTTGTGAGTGGCACCTGCAACACGCAACAGCAGTCGGAACATGTTTTGCTTTTGGCATGTGGACGTGACGACGGTAGTCGTGACAACTGGATACCACTATTAGGTTATGGAGCTGCCGTGCCAATAGGCAAGGGGGATGATAGCCAACACATCGGTGACTTGAGTGGTGAGTCGGCCTGCCCAGCTGCAGCCTCAGCCCCAGCCCCAGCTGCTGCCCCAGCCCCAGCCCCAGCCCCAGCCCCAGCCCCAGCCCCAGCCCCAGCCCCAGCCCCAGCCCCAGCCCCAGCTCCAGCCCCAGCCCCAGCCCCAGCCCCAGCTCCAGCCCCAGCTGCTCTGCCATGCTGCCCATGGGCCGGCCATGGCTATAAGGGACTGCTCCACATCCCGCAGCCGCTGCACCTTAGCATGTGCCCTGCCCACCGCAGCCTTCATACCATTAGGGCAGTGGCGGTGACCTGCCTGGGGAGAGCTATTTAACGCCTTCAGATGGGCACGGAGAGCTTTGCTCGGCCTCTTGCCCATGGCTTGCAGGGGGTGGGAGGGGGTGGGAGGTAGTGGGAGGGGGTGGGAGGAGGGCTGGGGAGATGGGAGAGATGGGAGAGATGGGAGAGGGAGCTGGAGAGATGGGAGAGCGGGAGAGATGGGAGAGGGCGTGGGTGGGAGGAGGGCTGGAGAGATGGGATGGGCGGGGATGGGCGGGAGTAGGGTTGGGTGGACTGGAAGGGGGTGGTGGAGGGGGTGGTGCCTACTCATCATACACCTGCAGCCAACAATTGATGTGCCTTTCAGTGCCTTTCAGAGTCATCTTGGACAAGAGTGTATGGAGTTTGGCTGGAGCTCAGCGGCGGTGGCAAAAAGCAGCAAAGATGTTGAGGGGGGGGGGGGGGGTGGCTAGCCTGGCGCCCACCATTATAGCGGTGTAGCGCTGCCGTAAACACTTAAGGGTATCATCACATCCTCGCCAAGCGGCCTGCACCATCAGGAAGCTCGCGCAGCCATGTTTGCCGGACTTCGCTGGTGTGCGCCAACGACATGTCGTGCATCGCTAACGGATAGCCAAGGACGTAGCTTACCAATGTAGCTAACCACGGTCTGTGGTTGGGACACATCCGGGGTCACATGTGGCTGCCCGCATCGAAAGACCCGATGGGTCACCCCCGCCATTGGCTGCACCCCCATGGCTCAAGAGATAACTTTCTTACTCATTTCTGCACGGATGAGGCCGCCGATTAGTGCGATGGGATGCCTATGGCCTGACGAGTGTGCGGCCAGCCCAAACGATTTGCCGGGTGGCTGGCCCCCAACATGCGACGTGTTCTTGGGCTTCGCAGACACTCTTAGCGACTGCTGTAAGCAGCCTAGACCCAGCGCGGAGTGAATTTCGCATCGTGACTGGACATTGCAAGTTTTCAGGTCGGCACGCAACAGTGTTGGTGCGTCCCAGAACGCATGCTAGGGGCGTGACTGCGACGGCGGATTATTGCTGAACCTACAAGTCGCAGAATTGCATGTTGCGCAATGCGGCCAATACATTGGAACCTGTGGCTCCCGAGCAGCCACGAGCATCAACAGTCGGTCAAAAAGATGCAGCAATTGTGCTGATACACACACATGGAACCCACACATGGAACGGCCCACACATGAAGGCAACGCGTTTCTGCCAAATAGACACGTTGAAAACCCACACAAGGAGTCGCACAGAGCTGGCAGTTCATCATTTGACGTCCTGGTTGGACAGTTTTGCCGGCCGGGGTGGCGTCACACGAGAAATTTGAGCCCGTCCATGCCGCTGGGTCGCTGAGCGCGATAGCTGTTCGCTGATCCCAGCCCCACTAAGCAGGCCATTCCCGTCACAACGCGACCCCAACTTCCAACACCCCCGCCCGCCCCGGCACAGGTGCATATCAGCCCGAGCAGCCCGCTAGCCTCGCGCTCGTGAGCTGCACGGCCCTGCGCAAGAATCGGTGAAAAAGTCGTAAAGATCAGTCGGATAGTTATCAGGGGTGTGGTGACCGATGGCAATTCCAGTCTTACATTAAACGCGCATTATCACATTGCAGCAGACGCAGCAAACGTTACATCAAATGATGGAGTAGATGGGCGGCAGTTGCATGAAGATTACCAACCCCATGTTGGGAACGCCTGAGTTACAGCCTTGGTGGTGCCCAGGCTGTAGGGCATCCTTGCCAGCCCCTGACATGCTCAGCATCAGCCCCCTCCCCCCACCAGCCTCCAACACTGGTCGCCTGCTCCTCTCCTCAATCCCCTGTGAAGTTCACCTAGAGCCATTGCAGCCATGCCAAAGACAGTGTCGGTTGTCATCGGACAGCAGCAACAACATTGGCAGGTGCACAGGGGGGTCAAGGGCAGGCAACATCCCCCTGGCAGCCCCCAGCTGGGGAGGTATCCTGTGAGCCCCTAACCCACCGCACTCCAATCGACTCTGGCTACAGCTCTGCCTTCCCGTCATGCAAACGCTTCATGGCCGGCGAAGGTCATCCAGTCCACGACTGCCGCCGATTCAGATCTTGTGTTGAGGGGTTTTAGGATCCAGTGGAAGGAACAGGTAGGATGGATCAGGCTCAGCTGTTGCGACAACCCATTTTTAACAAGGTGACAAAAATAAGGTGCATTCAAACATATACAACCCTCCATGTTTGTACAAAAAGTAGTACGCAGCCGCTGCAGTGCACATGGACCAGTTCGGGCACACTCCAGTGCCAGCCCAACCTCAAATCATGACCTGCTTAAGATCACGCTAATCTACTTGACGATGATCTTGCCCACCATGCCAGCACCTACATGCACATGGAGGCAGGCAGGCAGGCAACTGAAGGCAGGCACATGTGAGGGGTACGATGGGAGCAGGCGGTGACAGCTGTGTACAGCATACAGGCAGGGCGAGCAGGCTGGAGGCTGTGCTACAAGCTTTGGCTGTCGAATAGCAGGTGCTGACTGGGCTTCTCATCGCATGCAGCTTGAAATCTGGACCACACAGCGACGCACCCTGGTGGGGCTCGCAGTAGAAGCCGTACTCGCCAGCTGTGTCCAGCTTCACGGTGTAGGTCTCGCCAGGGGCGTTCATGTAGTCCTCCCGGGAGATAGCATCCACGCTGACACCAGCCTGCACATCGTACGCCAGGCAGCGAGCATCTCAGCGATAACGGAGCGTAACGGTGCAGGCAAACACAGCCGGGGCGTCGCTTACAGGCACGGCATCCTCGTCGAACACGATGTTGTGGGGAAAGCCAGCGTTGTTCACAAAGGTGACGCTCTCGCCAGCGCTGATGGTGACAGTCTCGGGCTCGAACACCAGAGCACCAGTGGATGAGCCCAGCTTGACATTCGCGTCAGCATGGGCAGCCAGGGTCAGGGCCAGGGAGCTGACGGCCACTCCAGCCAGCTGCGCCAGCTTGGCCATGGGCTTGGAAACAGTGGGCTTGGCGCTGGCGCGCACATTCACGGACACTGCACGGCTGGCGCGGATGGTTTGCATCTTTGGATTGGTGAGGGATTGAGATGGGATGTTTGCTAGATCGGCTGGTGTCTACAGCTGACTGGATTGGCGCCCAATCCATGTTCAGATTTCCGGTCACTCCTCGTCTCGATTTCTTCTAGTATTAGGCGATGTACATTATACCCTCAATCCGCAGCAAACCGCATGGACAAGCATTATCCATCTGCTAGCAGGTGTAGACTCTAGCGCAGCATATGATGTTGTGAGTGCTTTCGTTGAGCCCGGCAGCATGTCTCAGGCCTTGTCTTCGATCTTAATCGATCGTAGGAGCGCTGACCTATTACCCATTTGCCTAGATACTTTGCTTCTGTCTCGCACCGCTGCGCACACGCCTTATGGTGGCGGGGTTGACTGGCAACATGCTGACGGGGATGGGACATGCTGAAGTCCCGAACCCCTTGAGGGGGAGGGCGGCCTAGCAGCCTAACGGCTGACGGCTTAAGCGGTGTAAGCCACATCATTTTTGACGGGGATGGGATGCGCGGCATGAAACGTAGGCAGGAAGATGGTAATGGCAAGGGAAGGGCTGTGCGATACGGGGATACGGATTACGGATACGCTTACGTTACTTACCGTAATACGTGGTCACAGGTTCCGCCTAACCGATCCGTAAGTTCCGCAGTAAGGGGGCCCATGCAGGCATGCGGGGCATCTTTTTCGCCTTTCCCCTTCCGCCTTCCTTGCTTCCGTCAACCCTGTAACCCCTGCTTCCGCCTGTTTTTTCATCCCAGCCAGGCGAAAGGGGGCAGGTGGTGCCTATCTACTTCCGAGTGTGTAGTACTCAGCATGTTACACCCAGCCAACTACTCAGCCAGTTACTCATCCTAGCCTCTCCAAGCCCAGCCATCAGCGTCTCTCAGCCTCGTGCCTAAGCAGGTCTTCACTGTGACAGCAGCTGTTGAGCTGCTGGGCTGCTAACCCCCCAAACCCTTCCCATCCCAAGGCTGCCATGAAGTCATGCTTGCCATGAATAGGCGCCCATGTAGTGCGCCATTGACGTCAGCGTTGCGCTAGATGCCATCCAGCACCTGTACGACATGAAATAGTAGGTGAGACAAGCAGGTAGATGGCACAGTGCGACAGGATGCCTCTTTGACTCACCAATGCTACTTTGGCTCACCTCTTGATCATGGTCCTAGTTTTAGTCCTGGTCCTGCGGGGTCTTGCGCATCCACCTCTCGTACTCCTTCCATTCTGCATCCGACAAGGTTTGTGGCTTGCGCTCCAACACTCTCCTGAGGGAACAACAACGCAACAATGCAGCACATGCAGCATGCCGCAATAGCATTAGCAGTAGCAACAGGGTAGCACAGTAGCACAGTTGCAGGGCAGTAGAATTGGCTAGGGCAGCAACAACAGCGTGTATCTGCCAGGGCCGGTGTCGGTGCTGCCGGTGCTTGAAGGACTGTGACGGCAAAACTGCGGCTTGACGGCTGGCCCGCCAGGCCTGTGGTGCTGCTGCCACCAGGCTGCTGGCCCGTCAGGCCTGTGATGCTGCTGCCATCAGGCTGCTGGCCCACCACGCCTGTGGTGCTGCTGCCACCTCCGCCATCCACAATTGCTTGCTGATTGGCCAGGTATGCCAAAACCCGTGCCAGCATCTGGGGAGGCATGGTAGCCGACAAAGCAGCTGCCAAAGGACCAGGAGGACCTGACAGCACAACAGAGAGCACGGGGACAGGCTGTGAGCCGGGCTGGGAGGGGGTGGTGGCCGCATGCCCAGGCGGGGGCTTGGAGGGGATGGTGGCCGCAGGCCCAGGCGGGGGCTGGAAGGGGGTGGTGGGCATAGGCCCAAGCTGGGCGCCTGGCTGGGAGGGGTGGGTGGGCGTAGGGCCAAGGGTGGGCGTAGGGCCAAGGTGGACCCAATTAAACGGGGCGCATGGTGTGAACAAGGACCTCGTTCTTAGCCCAGAAGTTTGGGCTGAGGACAACAGCCCTGATGCTCCCCGCCCGCTGCTGTTGCGCTGCTGTCAGCCCTGGGCGCAGAAAGCTGGCATCTGTGACTGCAGAGCACAATGCTGGCTTGTTCACCTGCAAGGCACAGGGCAACCAATGGCTCTACACTTCTTGTACATCTGGACTAACACACCGGAGCAGCAGCAGCACCAACAGCAAGAGCAGCAGCAGCAACGCTAGCGCTTCCGCCAGCAACCCCACCCCACTGTGAGAGGACCTGCAGGCTGTTCAACATGGATGAGCAACTGTGCATGCGTCAGGTCCAGGTCCAGGTCCAAGTCTAGGGTCTAGTCACCACAATCACTTGCCTGGGTTGGAATAATGCTGCTGCATGGCCACCGCCAGCTGCATGGAGTGTGCGTCGATGGTGTTGTGGTAACCCGCCAGGTTGATGCTGCCCAGCTCCTGCAGCTTGGCCAGCAGCGCCTGGTTGCTGGGGTCCTCAAAGGCTGGCATGAGCATGGGGTGGCGGTGCCGAACATGGCGTCGCTGCAGCTGGTTGTAGCATGTCTTGTAGTTGGGGTTGGAAAAGAACATGCAGAAGTCCATGAGCTGCCTCAGCATGACAGGGTCCTCGCAGTCAAGGGGCAAGAGAGGGCCAGTGGGTGCTGCGGGTGCAAGGGCTGCCAGGCGGGCGCTGCAGCGCCTTTGGGGGGGTTGCGTGACTGGCTCAGGTTCTGACTCTGACTACGAGTCAGACTGTGGCTCTGGCTCTGAGTCACAGTCTGACTCGGAGTCAGAGTCAGTGTCACACTCCATGCTGGCAGGCTGAGCCCTCTCCAGCAAGCGCAGCCCCGAGCCACTTTTTGGGCCATTGCCGCAAGAGGACCGTGGTGTAGCAGTGCCTGAGGGCTCCCAGCTCCGCCCAGCCCAGCCCAGCCCAGCCCAGCCCAGCCCAGCCCAACCCAACCCAACCCAACCCAGCCCAGCCCCGCCCCGCCCAGCCCAGCCCAGCCCAGCCCAGCCCAGCCCAGCCCAGCCCAGCCCAGCCCAGCCCAGCCCAGCCCAGCCCAGCCCAGCCCAGCCCAGCCCAGCCCAGCCCTTCTTCACCTCCTGGTCCTGGTCCTAGTCCTGGTCCTGGTCCTGCGGGGTCTTGCGCATCCACCTCTCGTACTCCTCCCAGTCCGCATCCGACAAGGTTTGTGGCTTGCGCTCCAACACTCTCCTGAGGGAACAACAACGCAACAATGCAGCGCATGCAACATGGCGCAGCAGCATCAGCAGTAGCAACAAGGTAGCACGGTAGCAGGGCAGCAGCAACAGTGTTGCATCAACCAGCAGAAATGAATTGGCTAGGGGGTATTGAGTAGGGGGTACTGCCAGTGCCGGTGCTGGTGCTGTTGGTGCTTACTTATTGAAGTAGATGTAGGCCATGACCCACATGCGTCCCAGGATCAGGCTGGCGCGCTTGTCACTCCACACGTGGCTGAAGGCACTGAAGACCCACTCATACGCAGCAGCTGTGGTGGGGATGCACAACACCCGTTGAGCCACGGTCTGCAGTTCCGGGGCAAAGTGTCCATGCTGCTGCTGTCACCACCTGACTGGGTCTGTTGTCAGCTGAGGGGCGAAGTGCACAGCTGACGAGCTGATGCGTGAGAACAGCACTACATCTGACTGTTGCCAGGTTGCCAGCTGGCTGAGTGCTTCAGCAGCCGGCCGGTCACCCTCGCTGCCATCCTCAGTGGCCAGCTTGATGAGGAGCTGCTCATTTACTTTGCACTGCTCCCGTGTGATGTGCTGCGACAGACGCCTGTAGCGAGGGTCAAGCAGTGCTGCCAAGTATTGGCAGCACTAGCACCGTACTGCATGCGCTTGTTGTACATTTGAAGGACTGTCAAGGCAAAACTGCTGCTGCCACCAGGCTGCTGGCCCACCAGGCCTGTGGTGCTGCTGCCACCGCCGCCATCCACAATTGCCTGCTCACTGGCCAGGTACGCCAAGAAGCGTGCCAGCACCTGGGGAGGCATGGTAGCCGACAAAGCAGCTGCCGCCAAAGGTCCAGGTGGACCTGACAGCACAACAGAGGTCACAGGGCCAGGCTGTGAGCCGGGCTGGGAGGGGGTGGTGGGCGCGGGCCCAAGCTGGGCGCCTGGCTGGGAGGGGGTGGTGGTCGTAGGGCCCAGGTGGACGGTGGGCTGCAGGGGGGTGGATGTGAGGGTGGCTAAGCATGCATGCAGGGACCGCAATGAGCCACTGGCAACCCAATCAGCCGGTGAGCTGATGGGTGACAAGTGAATTGCTTCAGTCGGGCTAGCCTGCTGCTGGTACCACTGTTGCACAGCACGCCCACCATAGTACGCGTCTACCATGTTTGCGTTGTCTGACTGCAAGTTGGACGACAGGGCGCATGGTGTGAACAAGGAGCTCGCTCTCAGCCCAGACGTTTGGGCTGAGGACAACAGCCCTGATGTAGGCCATTTGCAGTGATGTGCCTGTGATACCAGATGATGATGTGATGATGTGTGATGATGCTGGGCTGGTCGGTCCGGCTGCGCTTTCTGAGCGGCCCAGAGACGCCGGGGATCTGCTGCACATCCTCTGCAGTGGCCATGGAAGACCGGCGCAACAGTGTCTGCATCTGCAGACGCTGAGTGGCGCGTGGTGACCCCAACTCCATCGCAGTCGATGTGCGCTCGTCGCGACGCACTGATGTTGCTGCGGGGCTTGAAGGTCACAGGGTGCTTCACACATACGGGTGGCGGTTGGTTCCGGACTTACCCCGTATCGCTTACGGACATACTTACTGACGGGTTACCACCCGGATATCAGTAACTTACCCCGTATAGTCACAGCCCTGGTTATTACATCGGTTTAGCATGCCATGAATCGTCTTGACTACGGCGACTGTGCCTCACTGTGCGCAGGTGCTCTTGGACCACGTCGGTCGCAGCAGTGTCTCGCGACAAGGCCCGCATGAGCAAACAATGCATGGATTTCAATGTGAAGGTTTGAGCCGCAATACTATTCGATAACACTTAATATTACAAGTTGCATCTCATAGCTAACAGGGATCCATCCAGGGATGTGCGACACAGAAATAGAAACCATGGGGGGTGAGAAGCGGCATCGTTTGATTACCATGGATAGGTTTCTGTTAGGGACACGTCTCGCAGTGAAGAAAGGCATAATAAGTCTGGCTAGGAGTCGTAAAACAGAACAGGAGTTAGCAGTCGTATTTCACTTAGCCACAAAGCAGCTAGCAGTGCCAAACAGTTGGCAGTTTCATGTGCTGGCGCATCGTGTAATATGCTTTACAGAGGCTGGCCTCTTGCTTAACCTGCATATCAAGCATTCATATGTGCAGCTAACACGTGCGTGGCCCAGTCAGCACCACAATCAGTGGAGACACAGATTACAGTGTCTCCACAATGCTTGCACTGACATGATTCAGTATCACACAGCCTACCCAAGCCCAGATCACGACCTGCTCAACACCACCCCAATCTACTTGACGATGATCTTGCCCACCATGCCAGCACCTACATGCACATGGAGGCAGGCAGGCAGGCAACTGAAGGCAGGCGCATATGAGGGGTATGTAGGAGCAGGCTGTGTACAGCATACAGGCAGGGCGAGCAGGCTGGAGGCTGTGCTACAAGCTTTGGCTGTCAGATAGCAGGTGCTGACTGGGCTTCTCGCATGCAGCTCGAAATCTGGACCACACAGCAACGCACCCTGGTGGGGCTCGCAGTAGAAGCCGTACTCGCCAGCTGTGTCCAGCTTCACGGTGTAGGTCTCGCCAGGGGCGTTCATGTAGTCCTCCCGGGAGATAGCATCCACGCTGACACCAGCCTGCACACGCCAGGCAGCGAGCATCTCAGCGATAACGGAGCGTAACGGTGCAGGCAAACACAGCCGGGGCGTCGCTTACAGGCACGGCATCCTCGTCGAACACGATGTTGTGGGGAAAGCCAGCGTTGTTCACAAAGGTGACGCTCTCGCCAGCGCTGATGGTGACAGTCTCGGGCTCGAACACCAGAGCACCAGTGGATGAGCCCAGCTTGACATTCGCGTCAGCATGGGCAGCCAGGGTCAGGGCCAGGGAGCTGACGGCCACTCCAGCCAGCTGCGCCAGCTTGGCCATGGGCTTGGAAACAGTGGGCTTGGCGCTGGCGCGCACATTCACGGACACTGCACGGCTGGCGCGGATGGTCTGCATCTCTGGGCTTGGTGAGGGTAGAGCTGGGGATGTTTAGTAAATGGCCTGGTGTCTGAAGCCCACTAGCTTGGCGCCCAATCCATGTTCAGATTTCCGGTCACTCCAAATTCATGTTTGTTATCGTGGTGCAAACTACAT
This sequence comes from Haematococcus lacustris, assembly GCA_030144725.1. Classification (NCBI taxonomy): domain Eukaryota; kingdom Viridiplantae; phylum Chlorophyta; class Chlorophyceae; order Chlamydomonadales; family Haematococcaceae; genus Haematococcus; species Haematococcus lacustris. Next base: position 13,862,606 of record JASKMD010000029.1, read on the forward strand.
TTGATTGTCGTTAATGTTGCAGCTATGTGATGCATGTTGCAGCTTTCACTGTGCCAACGCGTTGCGTGCTCCCGCCACAGGTGTGGGGCGGGACCAGGGCCTACGGTTGAGGGAGGGGTTGGCGGCGACCCCGACATCGAGTATGCATCAGGGGCAGGGGCAGGGGCAGGGGCAGGGGCAGGGGCAGGGGCAGGGGCAGGGGCAGGGGCAGGGGCAGGGGCAGGGGCAGGGGCAGGGGCAGGGGCAGGGGCAGGGGCAGGGGCAGGGGCAGGGGCAGGGGCAGGGGCAGGGGCAGGGGCAGGGGCAGGGGCAGGGGCAGGGGCAGGGGCAGGGGCAGGGGCAGGGGCAGGGGCAGGGGCAGGGGCAGGGGCAGGGGCAGGGGCAGGGGCAGGGGCAGGGGCAGGGGCAGGGGCAGGGGCAGGGGCAGGGGCAGGGGCAGGGGCAGGGGCAGGGGCAGGGGCAGGGGCAGGGGCAGGGGCAGGGGCAGGGGCAGGGGCAGGGGCAGGGGCAGGGGCAGGGGCAGGGGCAGGGGCAGGGGCAGGGGCAGGGGCAGGGGCAGGGGCAGGGGCAGGGGCAGGGGCAGGGGCAGGGGCAGGGGCAGGGGCAGGGGCAGGGGCAGGGGCAGGGGCAGGGGCAGGGGCAGGGGCAGGGGCAGGGGCAGGGGCAGGGGCAGGGGCAGGGGCAGGGGCAGGGGCAGGGGCAGGGGCAGGGGCAGGGGCAGGGGCAGGGGCAGGGGCAGGGGCAGGGGCAGGGGCAGGGGCAGGGGCAGGGGCAGGGGCAGGGGCAGGGGCAGGGGCAGGGGCAGGGGCAGGGGCAGGGGCAGGGGCAGGGGCAGGGGCAGGGGCAGGGGCAGGGGCAGGGGCAGCTTACCATACGAACCTGCCACACCACCGAGCATCGAGGTTGAGGAGATTTACTACACCGTCCAGGCTCTGGCTGCTTGGCCACGTTGACATCAGGCCAAATCAGGCTAGCGGTGTTCAGTACGGTATCGGCAATCGATACTCCAGTCAGGCGCCCCCAACATTTGAAATGGTCTTGCACAACATGGAGCCCGTTTTCGCAAGGTCATGGTCGTTTATCCTTTCATAGCTGCACCTCCCTCCCTCTCGGCCATGACCACAGCAACGCACGGCTTTACTTGACGAGACAACCTGACGCGTGAAGACTGTGGAACAGGCCTAGCCACCATCCCCGCACCAGCACCAGGGGAGCCGCTCCCTGACACGGCCCACGTCACCTGACAGCTGGGGTGGTGACTAGGCGGCTCAGCGCCAGGCAGGTTCACTGCTGGGCGAGTCGGACTATTTACACAATATATTTAAATCGGTGCGCTCATACCAGCTCATGCGCTCATGGACCAAGCTCATGGCCCACAGCTCTCAGTCAAGTCCCTAGCCCAGCACTCTACCCCAGCCCCTGCCCTAGCCAAGCAGCCGACCTCGTAGACAAGTGCCAGCCTAACTGACTGTCATACATTACTACAAACCCTGCAGCACGTTTGGCACCCGCTGCACAGGCAGGGCTTGCTCACATGCAAGCTGTCCTCCTAGGGAGAGGTAGTCTACACGCTGCCACTCCTCAACTGTTCAACCGTTCAACCGTTCGTCCGTTATATTGTAGTCGCGGCTCATACCCCTGGTGCTCTTTTCCCCACATTAGCCTGGCGATGTTCTTTCCCGCCAGCTGCCGGTCACAGCAGTCAGCGGCCATGCCCCCTATAGATACACCACCTCCAAGCAGCCGTGCAGCAGCGGGCACGAGGCCTCTGCCCCCACCAGCGCCTCCTCCAGGCCCAGCCCTGCTGCAAGGCCGCTGACAATGGTGGTCAGCAGGTGCGGCAGCAGGGGGGCTCCAGCCCCAGTGACTAGGGCGGGGGGGCTCACCACGGCTGCTGCCCCGGCCCGCAACAGCCCCTGAAGGCATGTGGGCAGGAGGGCGGCTGCTGGGAGGGGCTGCAGGGCTAGCGCTAGGGCCAGGGGCAGCAGTGAGGCCAGGCGCAGCAGCTGTATGTTGTCTTGGGCACTTCAGGGCAAGCAGCCTTTGCAGGGGTTGTGAACATGGTGCAACAAGGCTGGGGGGGGGGTTGCCTGCAGCAGCCTGGCTGCGCACCTCAACAAGGGCTCTGGGCAGCGGGCAGGCGGCGGTGACGACCAGGCCCTGCCACACGCCCTGCACCTGAGCCAGCTGGGAGGGTGCCAGGAGTGCGGCGGGGGAGGTGACGTTGAAGAGCAGGCTTGACACCTATCACAAGGCAGCAGAAGGGGTAAGTGAAGGGAGGGGGAGGGGGAGGGGGAGGGGGAGGGGGAGGGGGGGGGGTGCCCAACCTGCTGGCCGGAGGTCGTGATGACATCCTGGCGAGCCAGCAGCGCATACAGGCAGGGTCCAGCGACAAAGCAGGGTGCTCCTCCCGTGACCTGGGCCAGGCTGCGGCCTGCTGCTGCCCTGCCCGCCAGGCGCTGCACGAACGCACTGCACTGAGCGCCTGCAAGAGGGCCGCCAGCAGGATTAGCACGTGGTGGCAGCAGTGGTGTGAGAGGCAGCAGCAGCTGCTGGCAGCAGCAGCAGCATCTAATGGTTTGCATCTGCAATGAACTTTCCTCAAGGGTCACACTCACTGGGTTCTAGGAGTGTGACCAGCTCCTCCTGCCATGCGGCCACCAGACATCCACACTCGCAGCTGCAGCTGCTGGGTTCAGCCCAAGGCCCCAGCCCTGCCCATGCTGCACCAGAGGGGTGGGCTGGTGCAGCCAGCTGTGGGTGCTGCTGGCCGTCCCCGCCCTGGGTGGCTTGCCCCGTGCTGCTGCTGCAGGGCGCCCCCCAGGATAGGGGGTAGTGGCAGGAGCAGGGGCAGGCGCCCGGGCTGGCTGGCTCCAGGCCCAGGTGCAGCACACCCACACCTCCGCTGTCTGCGGGCAGCAGGTGGAGCAGCAGGGGTGCGGCGGGTGCAGCGGCAGAGGCAGCTACAAGGGGGGAGAAGGGGAGGGGCCGTACGGGAGGGGGGGAGAAGGGGGGGTGGGGTTTGTGAGGGGGAGCAGGAGAGGGGGAAGAGGGGGGGGCGAGGCAGCAGGGGGGAGTATTTGAGGCTACTGCAGGGCAGCATGACGAGCAAATTCAGGCCCAACATGGCAGTCCCCTCCCCCCACCCCCCCACCGCCTCACCCTCAGCCCTCCCTGCCTTCCTGCCACTGCTGCCCCCAAGCCCTGCGCCCCCCAGCCCTGCTGCTGCCGGCCCCACCTGGGCGTTGCAGCACGTCCTGCAGCACTGCGGCCACCAGCAGCTCCGGGTGCGCGACCAGCCCTGGGGGCAGCGGGCCAGGACCCTGCGGCCCCCCAGCCTGCCCCCCCCCTTGACCCCCTGCACCGCACCCGTCCTCCTCCTGCCCCCCCACCTGGCCAGGAGGCTGTTCCCGCCCTGCCTGCCCCTGGGCCCCTGCACCCCTTGGCGCCGGCACCGCTGCCGTGTCCTCATGACTGCGTGCCCCTTGCCCCTGCCCCTGCCCCTGCCCATGTGCCCGCTCCCCTTCCTGCATTTGGTTAGGGTCGTCTCTGTGGGCTGGGGCAGGGCAGGGGGGTGCCTGGGGTGAAGGCGGCTCAGACTGGAGCTGCAGGAGGGAGCTGAAGCTGTGGGTCAAGCCAGGTGGGGTCAGGGGCACGGGGGAGGAGGGGGAGGGGGGTGAGGGGGGCTGGGGGGTGTCACTGGGTGGGTTGGGCAGCCTGGGGTCAGTGTTGGGGGGTGAGGAGGGTGGCTGCTGGGGCTGCTGGGCGCCACTGAGGTTCAGTGTGGTTTGCCTCACTGGGACGGGGAGGGGGAGGGAGGCGGGGGAGGGGGAGGGGGAGGGCAGGAGGGGGGCGTCTTCAGGCGTCTGCCCCTGCTGCTGCTGGCCCTGCTGCTGCTGCCCTTGGCCCTGGCCCTGGCCCTGCTGCTGCTGCTGCCCATTGACCTGGCCCTGCTGTTGCCCATTGACCTGGCCCTGCTGCTGCTGCTCCTGGAACTGCCAGGAGGGGGTGTCGCTCCTGGTCTGCGGCAGCAAGGGTTCTTGCAAGGGGAGGGGAGGGTGGCAGGGGCTGGGGCCAGGAAGGGCGGCTGAGGCAGGCAGGGGGTCTGTGAGCCGCCTGCCAGGGGCGCTGCGGCTGGGAAAGGTGTAGGGGCTGGCCAAGGCAGGGGGGGAAAACAGACCGCCTTGCTTGCTCCGTACACCAGGTTGGCCCTCAGCCTGACCCTGGCCCTGGCCCTGGCCCTGACTCTTGTCCTGTGCCCTGGCAGCTATTGAGGTATTGGTGCGCTGCATAGGGGGGCTGCTGCCCCCTGACCCTGGCACTGAACCTCGGTGCAGGACCTGGTCCTCTGGAACAGTCATGGCTGCAAGCCCCCCCCCTCCCCCCCTCCCTCCCCCCTCTGCCCTCCCAGACCCCAGCCCAAGCCCCACTGCTCCATCTCCATTGCCACGGGTCCCGCTGCCGCCACCCAGCCCCGCCCTGCCCACCGCCCCTGCCGCCGCTGCTGCCCCCGCCCCGCCTGCCACCAGGCCACTCCCTGAGACAACGCTTCCCACCGCTGCCGCAGCAGCTGCCAGAGCACTGGTCAGGCTGCTGGGCGGGAGGGTGGAGGGGAGGGGGGGCCCAGAGGGCGGGTTGCCTTTGGCCGTAGGGCGCTCTAGCCCTGGAGCAGGCTGGGCAGGGGCAGGTGAGGTGTCGTGGAGGGGGGGGGCTGGGGGGGCGGAGGGGGGCGCGGCCTGGACATTGGCAGCAGGGCTGGAAGCCAGGCCTGGGGGGGCGGGTGCTGTCCCCCCCCCGCTGCTCCCTGTGGATCTGCCTTCCCCGCCCGCCCCTGCGCCCCAGCGGGGCAGGAAGTAGGTCATGAAGGCTGAGGCTGAGGAGGTGGCGGAGGGAGGGGAGGGGGAGGGGGCTGCGGCAGGGGGTCTGGGTACGGGGGGGCTGCTGGCACGAGAGGGGGCGGTTGGGGGGCTGGCTGGGGAGGCCTGGGGGGTCCCGCCCTCCTGCCCCTCAACCAGTAGTGGCTGCTGCTGCCCAGTCCCGCCTGGTGGAGCATCCAAGCCAAGCTGCTGCAATGGGCTGGCTGCCGGGCCCCTTGCCTCCCCCCCTGACCCCGCAGGCGCAGCCGGGCTGGGGCATGGGCTGGGTTGCTGCGCCCGAGGCTCCCTGCCGGCAGCAGGTGCTGTGCGCCCAGCTTGGAGGTCCAAGGGGGGGCGGGAGCGCAGCCGCTTCACTGCCAGGGGGGGCAGCCCGGCAGCCCCTGCCGCCATTGCTAGGGGGGGGGGTTGGGGGGCCAGCCAGGCGCTGCTGTCTGTTGCAGAGGGTGGGGGGGGCAGCCAGTCCTGGGGGTGGGGGGGGCGATGCAGGCTGTTGATCTGGGCAAGGCTGTCACCAGGGGGGAGGGCAGCGTGGGTGACCAGGTGTAATGGGCAAGGAGGTGTCACGGCTGGAGGTGGGGGCAGCTGTACCAAGCATGGCTGCTGGTGCTGGTGCTGGTGCTGGTGCTGAGGGTGGTGCTGGGGGTGGGGTTGGTGATGGTGTGGGTGGGTGTGGTGGATATGATGATGGTGGTGGGCAGCTGGCCCTGCCGCCTGCCAGCCAGGGTCCCCCTTCACTGCGCCCTGCTGCAGGTCTGCCTTGTGCACCAGGCAGGGCAGGGCAGCCAGGGCCGCCGCCACCCGCTCCCCTGCGCCCTGCTGGTGCCTCAGGGGGGAGCGGGGGGAGGTCAGCAGCAGCAGTCCACGCCGGCCAGGGGGCAGCCTGGGCAGGGGGCAGGAGCGGGGGGAAGGTGAGGGGGGAGGAAGGCAGGGGCTAAGAGGGAGGGGGCAGGAGGTATGTAAGCAGTCTACCCAACAAAACCTTCATATAAAGTGAAATCTGTTCTTCTTGAGAAAGGTACAACCATTTGTACAATCAGTCGCGTGCAGCGTGAATAGCAGTCGGAGGAAAGGAGAGAAGGGAAGAGCAGGAGGTTAAGATTGAGAGGGAAGGGGAGAGAGTTAGGGGAGGGGTTCGAAAGGAAAAGAAGGAGTCGCCCTTTCGCCCTGCAAGTAACCCTTGTTGAAGCAGTGGAGAGCAGGGGTGGGCCAGTGAACTCTGTGGAAACCAGGCTGACGTGCGGTTAGCCCTTATAACCTACCAGTCAATCGCCCAAACCACCTCACCTGTACATGCCTGGAACTTCCTCTGGTTCCACCTTCCGCACGCATTCCGTCTCACCGCTCGCGCCACTCTCCCCCACCCCTTCGCTGCCATCCTCCAGGTCGTCAGCAGAGGCCGCGGACGAGGTAGTGTCGGAAGATGAAACGTCACAAAACGGAGCGACAAGATCAGCTGCCGCGGCCTCGAAGCGTGCGGCGTGTGCGAGGCAGTACTCGTCAGTGGCCGCGACCAGGCGAGCCCACGCCTCGGGCTTGATCTCGTCCAAGTCCATCCCAAACCGCTCGTCGCACGGCTGAAACCTGCACGGCATCGGCATTCGCGGAAGGAACGCGTGTGAGGCAAACGAGGGCACGGCGAATGCGCCAAAGCATTCGCGGGGATGCCACACTCCATTGAGCACTAAGCTTCCATTGCTCCTACCACTCGCTCGCATCTGCCTTCTCCGCCCTTTACCCCTGGCTGCTGACCTGTAGTACTTCACGCCCGGCACCAGTGGCAGCAGCGTGGCCAGCGCCTCGTGCACACGCTCTGTAGAGCAGGCGCTCTCGATGAGGACGTTGCCGGTGTCCAGGTACTGACTGACGCTGCGCTCGCGGCGCTGCAGTGGGGTCAGGCCGCAGCCCAGCGACACCACCAGGTCCAGGGCCAGGTGCGGCCACAGCAGGCGAGCCTGCAGCAACGGCAAGACAGGACACGCCAGAGCTGCGGACCAGGGAGGCAGCCGGGAAGGCATCAGAGAGTGGCATTGCCAAGGGCAGCATTGGCAAAACTGGTCATGTCAGAGCTGTAGACGGACCGACTGAGGGAGGCAGCTGAGACTTTATGAGAGGGTGGCTGGAAGAGCAGCAGTGGGAGGAGCAGGGTGGAGGGCGGAAGGGGCAGGAGGAGCAGTGGGTGGGTGGGGGGCTGATCCTCAGCAGGCCGCATCAGTCCCTATCACACATGTGTACCTGGCACCCCTCAACGCTAAAACTGCACCTCCTGGCCCTGCCACCCTTCTAGCAGCCCCCCAACCCCTGAGCTACCCCCCCTGCTGCTGCCCCGACCTGCTGCAAGGCCACCAGGGTGGGGTTGTTGGCGGTGGTGGCGCCGTCCTGCCAGCGCTCGTCGCCAACGGCAAAGTCGTCGAGGTAGTATGGAGCGGCACTGCTGGCCCGCACCCCCTGCACCCCCTCAGGGCAGCAGCAGGGCCTCAGGGCAGCAGCAGGGGAGGAGGGGGTCAGGCCTGGCAGACACCCTAAACAGGCTACAAGCCTAGCACAGCAGCAGCAGCAACACCGCACTGCCAGCAGCAGCGCCGCAACCTCCTAGGGCCCAGGCTGAGCTGCCCTATGCTGGGAGGCTGTCGCTGACACAACAAGGCAGGGTAAGGCAGCAGTGGGGCAAAGCAAGGTCCCTACAGCCTAAGGCCTGCTGCACCTCCAGAACCTCTCCACCCTCTCCTGCCCCACTGCCCCACTG
>JASKMD010000029.1:13870725-13985725 GCA_030144725.1 Haematococcus lacustris
CCGCCCCGCCCCGCCCGTGCAAGGCTTCGCTTCGAGCGCTTGGTCATGGCTCAAAACCATTCAAGTGCGGCTGTCATCGACCGAAAGGTCCATTGCCGGCTCCGACGGCAGGAGTAGGGTCATTGCCTTTGTTCTTGCCAACTCAATGTAGCACCAGCATGTAGCCAGAGCTGATGCAGCAACCATGGCAGCCATGGCAGACGCAGAGGACAAGGGCGTCCGGCTGAGGGCATGCATGGCAGACTCCAAGCAGCTTTTATAAGAGTGTTGCAACCTAATGTAGCGAGTGGCAAGGAGAGACCAGGCCTTACAGGAGCTGTGTGCAGCCCAAACAGCCCAAACAATCACTGCGCAGGAGCAAGAGCAGCCACGGCCTCCGCTAGCAACTGTCAACATCCCAGCAGCCGCCCGCATCAGACCGTACTGCTATGTCACTCACAGTTGGTCTGTGCATGGTACAGCAGCTTACTAGACCTACTTGTGACCTGCCAGCTGTTCTTCAACAAGGTTCAGCAAGCGATCACCCCGTCCTCAAGTCAGGTTAGACAAGCAACGTGAAAAAGGCACATTTTTCGGACGGATCAAATTGACTCTTCACACCGCTCCACGATGTAAGAGTTGCACGCCTTGACGCAGCGCCGCACACGCTAGCTTCGGCTCAGAGGGACGGGCCTACGGTGATCGGCTGGTCCGCGACCCCGTCCAATGTTGGGGGGCCCCGACCAGCACACAACGCCAGGAGCGCTCCATCGCTCTTACAATGCGCCCTGTGATATGTGTGTTGTTGCGGCGATGTTCGGGTGCCTCCCGGGTGTCGAGCACTGTGTGTTGCATGCTGCTTGCCAGAGGCTTGTCTCATGGCTGGGTTGTGGGAGTACGCCGTGAGGCTTTGGACCTGAACGTTCTTCAGCACCTAGCTTTACCACACACTCGCACCCTGGCGCTGGCTTCACCTCGTTATGCACTAGCTCGGTCAATGGCGAGTGGTGGTAGAGACACACTGCCAGAAGATCTAACTGTATGCCAAACGTGACATATGCCTTACAATCAACACCAGGGGAACCGCATTGGATACATCCTTTATTCTCTGTGTTTGCAAGCGAGTGACATGTCTGCTGGCACTGAGACAGGAAAAACATGAAAAAGGCCTTAGACTCGGCCACGCCAGGGACTTTTTGCCCGATGTGATGGCCTCTCCGCCAGCCACGGCAATGAATACACAACCCACAAGAGCTAATACAGGCTCTGCGCGGAAGGCTTGGTAGCAGGCAGCGCAGCAATGTATCAAGCCGTATTTACATGGGGTCATCTTTCACAAATTGTCATCACAAAAATGTCACATGCAACTGACGCCCTAAGGGTTGTACACTGGCAGCGCAGATGACACACCTCCAGTGACCAGCTGCATACATCATGCCCCTGCCCCATTGAGGGGTCCTCAGCTGCTGAGAGTCTGCTCACTGCTGACCAGCACTACACAAAAGGAAGTGTTCGTGTGCAACACACAATCACGAGGTGCAAAGCAAAGCAATACATACTGCCACTGTCCCTTACAGCAGCTGCAATCTCCTCGCTGTGCCACACCATGAACAACCTGCCATTGCCATGCCGGCAAGGCCTGCATCAACTCTCAACCCTCAGCCTGCTCTATTTCAGGTCTTGCTACAGTGTCACTGGCCCTCACTCACCCTCCCTCCCATGCACCCTCATGCAACAAGTGCTGTTAAACAAGCCAGACAACTGCCACTGAGGCGCTGCCCCACTCTCATGCTAGTCTGCGTCACCACGCCTGCTGACAGCCTCGCCTTCAGGAAGCAGCTGAGCAGGTGCGGCTGCTGCAATTGCTCACCGCTGGACTGCTGCCAGCATCCCCTGCTGCTGCTGCTGCCGCTGCTGCTCCTCAGCAGCCAGCTGCTCGTACTGCTGGATCATGTTGCGGGTTCCCTCCACAGCCAGGAAGATGCAGGCATTGACAGGGATGGCGCGGTACATGGCAGCGCTGAAGCCACGCCACAGACCCTTCTGACCCTCCACGGCCACAGACTGCGAACAGGAGCAGCACCACAGCGGCAGACAGGGTCAGGGCGAAGGGCCAAGGATCCTGCTGCAGGCTGGCCGGGGGCAGGGGCTGTCACCACCAGACCACCGCTACTCAGAACAAGCACGGTAGATGGGTGAACATCCTTCCCTAGGCCTCACATCAGGATCACAAGGTCGTCAACTGATGTGCATGGTGTGCAGGTCTGCAGGTGGGCATGCCCCGGGCTGTTGTCGGCCCAGCGCCATGCACTATCATAGCCTGGCCTGGGCTGGCCGCATTCCATTGCTCTGCCACCTGGCTTGCCCTCCCACTCATGTTGCCCCTGTGCCCACCTGCTTGTAGCAGTCCAGGGTGCTCTTGTACTGCGGGTTGCTGAGGGAGTCGCCCTGCAGCTTGGACTTGACGGTGTCGATGGGGAACATGGAGCCCCACAGCCCAAACCCAGCCACAATGCCTGCGAGCAGGAAGCAGTCAGGCAGGCAAGGGGCGGATGAGGCAGAGGGGGGCCAGGCTAGGCAAGCAAGCACTGTGACCGGGCTAGGCAGGCAGGGGGCTGAGGGTGGGCTAACGCAGCGCCAAGTACCCAGCTGTGCTGCAGCAGCCAGGGCTGCCGCACTTGCCTGCTGCCATGACTTGGCTGTAGGTCAGGTCGGCCTTGCTCTTGCCAGGGCCAGCCAGGGCAGCCACAGTGGCCTCATAGCCATAGAAGAACCAGGCATAGCCCTGCATGCAGCCAGCAGCAGCAAGGGGTCGCACATGCACCCAGCCCTCCTTGACCCACTGCTGCTGTACCTCAACCCAGGGCCCCAGGAGCAGGCAGCCATCTGGGTGCCTGGTGTCATCCGGCCCTTCCTCCCCGGCACCCACCTGCATGTCCCTCAGCACAGTGGCTGTGAAGCCACGGTACAGACCCGCCACGCCGTGCTTGCGGAAGATGGCTGCGGTGCAGTCCATGGTGCCCTTGTATGCCTCCAGGCCCTGGATCTTGAGCCCCATCTTGGTGGCCAGCTGGGCGCGGCGCTGCAGCTGCATCTTGGTGCGCACGTGCTCGCTGGGGCATGAAACCAGGGAACCAGCCAGGCCAGCGGCGCCGCCTGCACACACCGACACCACCGGCACCAGGCAGCAGTGGCGACAATGGCAGCAGCTACGCACAGCAAACCACCAAGGCAGCATGAAGGAGGGGAGGCCAGGGACCAGGCTGCAGGCCACAGGTGCATGGGCGCTATGATTGCTCCTGGCAGTCCTGCCTCGCCCCACCTGACACCAGCGTCTTCCAGTGTGAGAACTCGTGGGCAGGGCTGGGTGCCATCTCATCTAGCGCCTTGCGTGTCTTGCTGAAGGTGGGGAAGTGAATGCCCAGCAGCAGCATGTTGCCCAGCAGGGGTGCGGCCACACCCTTGTACAGGGAGCCCCAGCCCTCGTTCTTCACCATCTTGCGCAGGCAGTCGTTGGAGTTGAGGTAGACATCAGACGCGGGCAGGTTGGCGGCCAGGGCAGTGCCAGCACCCTGCGGGGGTGAGAGGACACCACACACTGTGTGGCTGTGGCTGCTGCTGCTGCTGTTCCTGCTGCTGCTGCTGCTGGAAGGAATGTGTAGCAGCAGGGGCAGGGGCAGCAGCGGCAGGACAAGGGCAGGAGGAAGAACTCGAGGCAGTGCCACTGGAAGGTATGGGCGTGCTGCGCCCCCGCTGGCCGCGAAACCGGCTGACCCGCTCGGCGCTCACCATGACTTGCAGCCGCGTCTTGATGGTGTCGAAGGGTTGCCCGACCTGCGGCCAAGCAATGAGCAGCAACGCTCAAGGTGGACCCAGGTGTCGGACGAAGGGCGCTCGCAAGAGGCGCGCACTGTAGCTCAATGAGCTCCTGTGCTCCTCGCTGTCCTACATCTGCCCTCACCATGACACGCGCAACCCCGCCCGACACTCCAGGGAGCACATCCAGTATCCTCTTGTGCACAGCGGGCACATGCTCCACCTCGTTTAGCGTCTGGTTGATGGTCGCAGCGGGCATTTTGCACGGCTTGGGTTGTGCGGCTACGAGCTGAGTTGGATGAGGGGCGCGACTTGAGCTGTGGGCCTGAGCACGTGTGCGTTGACAAGGTGCGGAGGGCTATCGGCAAGCGCAGTGCAATGGGGAGAGGGCGGCAATGGCTGCGGCTTATGTAGGTGCAGAGCCTACTACATGGGTCACACGGTGTAGTAGACATTTTTTGCGGTGTGCTGGCACCCACCCCAATTGACCACGTTTTTACACACGCGGCAAGGTGGCTCTATGCAAACCAGTGGCTGTATCCATGTTGTGACAACATGGGCTGTGGCAGTGTAGTGGTGCTTGTCGGACGACCACCAGCAACACTGAAGAAGCATATACTGGCACTGCCGCAGTTCTGTCTGCCCGACCTCCTATGGGCATGAGTTCAGTGAGCACTAACATATGCACGTGATTTGTAAACAACATCCGATCCTACCTCGATATCAGATATCACGACATGTGCGGCTCACAAACGGGGTTGATATGCTGCGGCACAAACATGTCTAAAGTCCGCTTCTCGCGTAGCTGCGTCTCCTTTCTGTCATGTTCACGATACGAAGGCCGTATCAATGAAACACTAGGACGGCATATGATTGACCGCGCTTTGCCACACATCCTCGCGTTGCTACGATGCAAACTTCAGACCGCAAGCTGGTACACCGCGACCCTCCTCCTCGCTGCTCGTTGTCACATGCCAGCCACTGCAGAGCACATACGCACAAGCGTGCTTGCACTAGCAATAGAGACGCCGGCCATGTCTTCGCAGCGCCCAGATTCAGTCCAAGGTGTCACGGCAGGGACGGCCAGGGCTGGTGCGCCCATGCATCAAGATGTGGCACTTGGCACGAGAGGCCCACTGCCGGGCTAGTCAGTGCAATCATTGGCTGAACCAGCCCAGACCTGGCCAGCCAACAGTCCATGCACAGAAGGACGAGGAACAGCCCAGGAGGAGGCTGCCAACCTACAGAATCTGCTGCCATGCAGGCACTACAGCTGTTAGTGGCATGCCTGACACACAGCAGGCCAGCATTGCTCTACACAGTGGGTGTGGGAGCATTGAGCCTCGTGTATGCCATGCTTTGCAGCAGCTGTAAGGAGGCATGGGGCACATGATGGTTCCGGCCCTTGCAGCAGATCTCAGATGCTTACAGAAGGAAGGCGGCCCAGCGCGCTACTGGCTGACTGACCAAGCGGGTGTGAACCATCATCACCAAGCCCAACCAGCAGAGCCAGACAGGCGAGTGACCAAGCCAACCGCCCAACCACCTCCAGAGCCCCACTTCTCACTAGCCAGAGTCAGCGCCAGCTCTGTGAGCCCCTCATGGTGGGGTGGGGTGGGGTTCCTCACCATGACACCAGCAGCCCCTGCAGGGCCCAGCAGCCACACTAGGCTGGCACTCAGACCTGCGCAACACCTTGGACATCATGGCGGGCTGGTCTGCGTGAAGTTCGCCCCGACCTCTGTGCCCAGCACTGGGCTCCTCTTGTACTCAAGACAGGTCAGGGCCTAGAGCTCAGGCGGGAGGCATTGAGAGGTGAGCAGGGCTAAGGAAGGTGAGCAGGGCCAAGCCGCCCAGGCGTCCTCAGTGCGCCCTGCTCCGCTGCCTCCGCTCCCCTGCGCCGCTGAGCCGCTGCGTCTGTTGGCAGCTGAGGTACAGGGTGGCAGGGAGGGCGGCAGGGTGTCCCAGCCGGTCCCCAGCCCCCGCACCCGGCCCCCCTCTGACCCCACACGACCTCACAGCTCTGTGTGGCCGCTGCCCTTTGCCAGCTGCTGCTGTACCGTTGCACACAGCTGCAGCAGAGTGCTGGTGTAGGCCTCCTCGCCCCCCTGCTGCCCCTGGCCTTTCAGGGCTGCCACCAGCTCCGCATGCAGCTGATGGACCAGGTGCTCTGCGGTGCAGCAGCCCGCCAGCCAGCCTCAGTCCGACCCAGTGCACAGCCATGAGGGGTGCCAGGTCTTGACCTAGTGCTACTGAAGGTTGTGGGTGTCCCTTGCACTGTTGGTTGGATGCTTGTGCTTGTTGCTAGTGCTACTGCTGGTGCTGGTGCTGGGTATCGTGCTGCAGCCCATCATCGTAGTATGATTCTATGCGGTGCGGGCGGTGCACAGCTGGACACTGCAAAGCAAGGCTTGGGAGCCCGACTTGCACCAGTCCGCCGGCATGGTGCATGCTGCTGCTGGGTGGGGTTTGCAGATTCGTCATCATAGAGCGTCCCCGGGCTCCTGCAATGGCGGTAGAGGCAGCAGACATTGAGTTAGAAGACAGCGACGATGGAGTCTACTTCAAATACCTGGGCGGGGTGCAATTCCAGGGCAGTCATCAGGTCGAAGCTCCTGGGAGTACGCGCTGCTTGCAAGTGTCCAACAGATTCGGCCTAGTTCTGTACAGCAACCTCTCAGGTGACAGTGCCGGCCCAGGGTGCATTCCATCAGCAGGACTTGGTGCGGACCGCAACGCAGCCGCTGACTGCAGGCCTTCACATCGCGAGGACCGCGGATCTATACAAATGCGCATCGAAGGACGTTGGCAGTGCACGGTGTGCATTGCGTTGCTGCACCGAGATGGCTTCAGCACTTGTCTGACGCTGGCTGTCACACACAAACCGCAGGTACCCCGCCTTGGAGCCACATGGCTGCTGTGTGTTCTATCACCCTGCCATGGACGGTATAACACAGCTAGCTCTCTCCAGCGACGAGCTGGTGCTGGCTGCCGTGACTCAAAACACAGTGGTGTTCTTTAACCTGCCCCAGCTAGTGCGACATGCTGCTGGCGCTGCTGCCAGCATGCCACCCCAGCCACAGTACACTCTGTCCTTCGCTGGTGGCGTTCGCCAGCTGTCCTGGTGCAAAGATCCACAGCACGCCAGCCAGCTGCTGGTGCTCACCGCTGACTTGCAGCTGTTGATAGCCACCTGTGGCAGCCCAGCAGTTCAGGTGGGGGCCGCCCACAACCAGCACCACAGTTATACTGATTGCCATCAGCAGCAGGGGCACCTGCACCTTACCTTTCATGAAACCCATTGCTATAGTCTCCACCCTGACAACAGTGCAGTGCGATCTCTTGACGACGTAGCATTGTGGCATCGTGGACTCTGTTGCTGCCTGCGACTGCGTCACTGTTAGCCTTCCTCTCCCCTGCCTAGCGACTTCCCCGCCCGGCCCAGCCCTGTCCTGCCCTCCCCTCCCCTCCCAGACCCACCCCATCCAGGCCAACCCCATCCTGCCCTGCCCAACCCTGCTGGGATGGCGTCCCCTGCCCCCTAGGTGGCCAATAATGTGGAGGCAGTGGACTGGGCCCCGCACAGCCCCCTTGCAGCCTTCACTGAAGGCCACACCCTTTGCTGGCTGGACTTGACACAGCCCGAGGCGCAGGTGATGACCAGCCTGGAGCTGCAGCACCTTGCAGGTGGGCCCAGGCGGCAGTCAGCCTCTGCCCGCCCTGTGTGCCCTGCGAGGCATCATGACTTGCTGGGAGTTGCAGCATGCTCAGGCTACCCTCATCCCCACTGCACGGACGCGGTCAAGAATGAAGTCTTCATATCCCACCCTTTCTGCATGCAGCTATCTGCTGCTGTCACACTGGGTGGGAGCGCGGCGTAAGGAGCAGTGGTCTTGTGTTGTTCTGTTCACTCACACAGCAGGCAGGTGGCTTGAGGCCCCCAGCACAAGCTCATTCAAGCTCAGGGTACTCATCATCCAACTGCACTGGCGAGCCTATGGCGTAGCCACTGCTGGCAGTGCAGCAGGACAGTCATTCACATCCCACACCTGTTCATTATCCCCTGCACCTCCTTGCCCCCGCCCCTGCCCCGGGCCCAACCCCAGCCCTGGCCCCAATGCTGGTGCTGGCTGCAGCCCCTGGCGCCTCACTGCTGCTGGAGAGCGTTGTGTGGGTGCGCCCTAGCGAGCTGGTGCTGGGTGCGGTGGTGGTGGAGGACGAGGCTGAGGGGCCTGACGCCCACGTGCTGCACCTCAGGCTGCAGGGTCAGCTGCAGCGAGGGGCCCCACCCCCCGCCACCCTGCTCAGCCTGCTGCCCCAGGCCATAGAGGTGGGTTAGGTCTCCAGCCCATCAAGATGCCAGCGAAGACTGCTGCTGTAGCGGCGATCGCTGCCGCCGGACTGCTGATCCCTTGGCAGACACCTGTGCTAGACTCAGTGCTGCTGATGTGTTGCTGGAGGTGATTACTATGTCTATGTGTATGTGTATGTTTATGGGTTTGTTTATGGGTTTGTTTATGGTGATTTGTTGCTGCTGATGATGATACTTCTGCTGATGTAGCTGTTGCTGTTGCTGATGTTGCTGGTGGAGTGTGACTGCCTGGTGTGCTGTGGGTGGCCTTGCAGGAGACCAGCACACCCCACTTTGACGGCCCCTACCTCCACTGCTGCGCCGTGCCTGCCTGGTCCCTGCTGGTCATGGCACACCGCAAGGCCATGGACGACCACATCATGCTGCTGCAGGTGCCGGGCAGGAGCAGCTGGCAGGGCAGCGGCGGGTGGTAGTCATGCAGGAGCAACGGGCAGGGGGTTGGCAGGAGATGGTGGGCAGGCTGCTTGGGTCAGCTACTTGTATGCCTCAGGTGTGTTTAGAATTGCCTGTGTCTTGAAATGTTAAGAGCTTTCAAGAGCCTTCATGAGCTCAGGGTAGAAACAGTAGCCATGAGCTACGTCTGGATGTCAGCCGCCCAGCGCCAGGCTCCACCCTGCCCACCTCCCCACATCTGCCCACCTCCCACTTCACCTCACCTGCCCACCTCCCCACCCTGCCCCTGCAGACTGCCCCTGAGCCCAGCCAGCTGCAAGTCACGCACAACAACCTGCGCATCGCGCTGCCCAATGGGCCGGGAGGAGCGGACAACTTTGTGCTGGGGCTGGCGTTTAGCACCACTGTGGACCTGGTGGGCCGGGAAGGGTAGTCAGCCCATCCCCTGAGCCTGCGGCATCACCTCTCAGCATGCATCTCCCTCTACAAGTCAGGCCCCCTCCCCTCCCCTACCTCTCCACTCCCTGCCCTCACCTCCTTGCTAGAACCCCTCCTGTCGTCTCGCCCCCGACCCCCACTCCAGTCCTTCCCACCCCTTCCCCCCATCAGCAGCTCGTCAGTGTCTGCGCTGCTCCTCTGGCCACGACACATCAGCTTGCTTGACCCCTACCTTCTTCCTGCGCCATTGCCTGCCCTCCTGACCGCTCGACCGACTGCCCCTCCTGACCGCCTTCCCTCCTGACCGCGTGCCCGCTTGCCCCTCCTGACTGCCCTGCCTGCTTGTCCAGGGGCCCCTGCCCCACCCCTTGAGCCCAGAGCGGCCCGACCTTGCCGCCCCGCCCCTGCTCTTGATAGCCACCTCAGACGCAGTGCTGCGATTCTACGCCCTAGGCCACCAGCAGCACCAGGCCAGCCTGCTGCACACGCCGCAGCCTCTGCCGGCCTCAGGCCCTGACTGGCTGACAGACAAGGACAGCCAGGCTGCTGGGCAACAGGGGGCTGGGGAGCGTGTGGGGGAGGGCGATGGGGGCGTGGGGGCTGCCGCTGCTGGGGCCCTGGATCAGCAGGCTGAGAAGGCGCTGCAGGCAGAGCTGCCTGAATCGGACGAGGTGGGTACGCCAATGACCTCAGTGCATGTTTGACCGTCACGCAGTAAGTCAGCAGGCAGGTGGGCAGGCAGGTATGTGGGAGCAGGTAGGCAGGCATGGGGTCAGGCGGTCCAGAGCTAAGCTGAGGTTCCATGACCCTCACTAGCGTGGTTGGCGAACCTATGTCTGGGCAGCCCAGTAAGGTCGAGAGACAGGCTGTGTACTGGGAGGTCCACAGTGCCAGGCGTCAGGTGCAGGTGCCCTCCCCCACCAGGCCTACTATTCTGTCAGCAGGACACTCTGCTGAGAATATATGTGTGTGTGAGTATACATACATATACATACATATGTGTTACATTCTACTATACTGTCAGCAGAACCTGGTGGGAGGGTAGCAAGGGCATGCCCCGAGGCTACTCGCCTCCCTTGATGCACGCCCGACGGCGAGGGCGGTGTCTTTCTTTCTTTCTTTTTTGTCAACAGGATAATCTACAACACTCTGAACTCTGCCAGGATGCTGTGTGTCCACGCTATTGAGACCATTGCAGGAGTTTGAGGACGACGATGAGGAGGAGCAGGAGGAGGAGGAGGAGGGTGACGAGGACGAGGAGCAAGACGAGGATGAGGCGGCGGCAGAGGACGAGGTTAAGTGCGAGGAGGAGGACGCTAGCAAGGAGGGGAGAGGGGGAGATGCAGAGGTGGCTCTGGCTGCTGCGACATCAGGCTGTAATGACTTCCCCGGCCAGGCTGAGCCTCCCCTGCCTGCCCGACCCAGCCTGGCGTCCCTGCCCCCTGGTCTGGGCACCAGTCGCGGTGAAGCCGCAGCGCGAGCCGCCCGGTCCGCCATGGCTCGCCAGTCGGGCGGCGCGTCAGCACTGCCTCAGGTGTGTGACGGCCACAAGCCAGCTGCAGACAAGGCTAGCTGGGGGCGAGGAAGGGGTAGAGACGGGGTCAGGGTCAGGGTCAAGGCAGGGTGGGGGATGAAAGCGGGGCGGGTGCGGGCGCAGCAGATTCAGCAGAGTGCCTGTCTGAGTAGCCTGGGTGCTGGCCTGTTGTGCAGGAGGCCACGCAGCGCGCCCTGGCGTCTGCCCTACCTGACAGCGGCAGTGGTGATCTGAGCGACGACGACTGCAATGGTGGCAGCAGCAAGGCGTCAGGTGGGCTGGGATGCGCTGAGAGGGTCCTTTAGAAACGGGGACTAGGGCCATTGTGTTGATACCCTGCGCAGCCTGTCCCTATTGCCTCCCTGATCTGGACTGTTTGCATCACCCTGACCCTGACCCTCACCCTGACACTAACCCTAATCCTGACCCTCACCCTGACCCTGGCTTTGCCCTCCCTGCTGCCCTGCAGCCCCCGGCCCAGCCCCTGCCCTCTCAAGCGCCCCCCCCCCCTTCAGGGCTGCAGCCACCCCCCCTGACCTCAGGCCGCAGTAGCTCAGTTGCAGCCCCAGGCCCCTCAGCCCCGCCTGGCTCCCCTTCACCACCTTCCTGGGGTGCGCCTGCTGCCAGTGGCAGCACCAGCAGCTCCGCAACTAGCACTGTGCCTGCAGCTGGTGGGTGGGTCGCAGGGGGATCAGGCCCAGCTGCAGCCTTGTTCCCTGCCGCACCACCCAGCCCACTGTTTCCTACCTCTCCCTCCTTCCCCTCCTTTGCTGCTCCTGCTGCCTCAGCCTGGGGCCAGGCTACTGCGGCTCCAGCCGCCACTCTCACACCTTCTCCCTCCTTTTTCTCTGCCTTCACCCCACAAGCTTCCGCCGCAGGCTTTGCTGGCGGCACAGCCCCCCCCTCCCAGCCCACTGCCCCCTCATTCTCCTTCCCCACTGCTGCCCCAGCCGCATCGGTCCAACTAGGTGCGGGTCTTCCGCCATCAGCCGCCCCACCTAACAGCAGCAGTAGCAGCGGCCAAGGCATAGCCAGCGCCCCTGCTGCGGCAAGCAGCTGGGGGGTGTTTGGAGCGCCGACCTCGCTGCTGGCGCCAGTGGTGTCAGGTGCGCCAGGCTGAGGCAGGCTGGGCTGCAGTGGCATTGGGCAGGGTAGGGTAGGATGCCAGGTAGGAGGTGCAGGGTGCTTGTGGCAGGGAGGGTAGGGGTGGTGGTGGGGCGCAGGGGTATGTTTACAGTGAACAGGAAGTTCGGGAAAGCGGCGCCGCATGCTGTATGGACCCAGCTCCTGGCTAGGCCAAAGGCTTGTCCCCTCCCACCCCCCCTGCTGCCTCAGTGCCCCTACCTTACCCCCCGTCAGTGCCCTCTCCCCACCCCTGCCTTGCCTGCACTTCCCTGCCACTGAGCTGCTGCCTGCTTCTGTGCCAAATTCTGGTTGCCGCATGCAGACTGTTTCCAGCCAGCTTCCTCGTTCCAAGGCGCGCGGCCCGGCTGGAAGTTCACCCGGAGTCTTCAAGGCCAGGGCTACTACCTCGACAGCTCAGCACCCTCTCTCACACCCCCCCAGCCCGCCCCTCCCTTCACCCTCCCTGCTGCCCCTAGCAGCACCACCTCTGCCCCTACCTCACAAACTCAACCAGCAGCAGCAGCAGCAGCAGCAGCAGGCCAAAGCTCACAGGCCATCCCCTCTGCATCCCCTCCAGCCCCCCCTGCTGCTAGCCCCCCCCGGGTCCAGGCCCCGCCTATCCCCAGCCCCCCTCCACCCGCCCCCCCTCCCCCCCCGCCCCTCAGCCCAGCAGAGAGGGCGGCGGCGCTGCAGCGGCAGGTGGAACACGTGCTGGCCGCGCCACTGCCTGGTGCACAGGCACCAGTGCCGCGGCTGAGCAAGGCAGGGCCCGAGGTGCGCTGCCAAGAGGCCGTGTGGGCCACAGGGGGAGGGGGTGCGGGAGCAGGGCGGGGCCAGAGGGAGGGGGCAGCCTGATGAGGGTGCCGCTGACAGGCTGCAGTGCAGACAAGGAGGGGCCACTCAGCAGGGCGGCAGTGTAAGGAGGTGCTGCAGACCTTGCCTGGCTGGAGGCTGAGCAGGAGGGCTGTAGCCTCTTTCTGGCTTGTAATGCTGCACCAATGTCTGCTGAACCCGAAGCTGAACCTGAACCTGAACCTGAACCTGAACCTGAACCTGAACCTGGATTCTGCGCTTACTGTTGCTCACCGCAGCTGTCCAGCCTGGAGGCCGACTTCCTGGCCTCTCTCCATGAAGCACGGCGCATGGCGGTCGATCTGGACACGCTGCTTTCCCCACTGCAGAGCACAGGCCATGCCCCCTCCGCCTCTTCCCCAGCTGCTGCTGCAGCTGCTGTGGGAGGGCCTGCTGCCGACCTGCTTGGCCCTGCAGCGCCTGAGGTGTACTGGCCTGTGTGTGACAAGGTGGCCCACCTGCAGCAGGAGAGCAGCAGACTCCGCAAGGCGCTGTCAGCAGCACAAGAGGTGGGGGGGGGGCTGAAGGGTGGGGGAGGGGGAGGGGGAGGGGGAGGGGGAGGGGGAGGGGGAGGCTAGTGCTAGTGCTAGTGCTAGTGCTAGTGCTAGTGCTAGTGCTAGTCGCTGCAGCAACAGGTGAGCATTGCCCGCGGCGAGACAGGGCGCCGAGGCTGAGCTGTCGCACCCGCAGCCTTGGCCTTCAAGGCCTTAAAAATACCCAGCCAGGCCGTGGGCCTTGGAATGAGCTGAACCCCACTTGGTCCTCTTGATGCACAATGTCGCAACTGTTGGAGTGTGACGTCAGGGTACACAGTAAAGTGCCTAATTCCGGCCATTTCTTTGCCAAAATCGTCATAACTTCTCCACCACTGCTCCAAAGTGAATGAACTTTATATCACTGAGTAGGGCTTTAAACCTGCTGCTCAGCAGTAGCAAGCTCATGTCTGGGCTCCACAGGCTTGAAACAACACGGCCAAAACTCTGACATACCCCCAAAATAGGGTGTTTCAAAACTAACTCTACCTAAATCTGGCCACTTGCAATACTCCCAACTTTGACTCGAACCCTACCCTGCAATTCCAGGCATGTATTCACCATGGGGTTGATCACCAAATGCAATAGGAATAGTTAAAGGAAGTTGTGTTGTGAGTCATAAGTTAAAGCATCACAGTGTGCCCCCCCCCCTACACGCGAGCCCCTCCGCCATACTTAGCTGCCCTGATGGAAACCTGCTCTTCCAGCTCCTGCCTGTTGTAGAACTGGTCTACTGCCTGGAAATACAACGGAGGTTGCTCCTCCGCTGAGCGCCGAACAGCTGCATCCATCATATCGTTGGTCACAGTTAGGCGCTTCCATGGTGCTAGGGTCGCCATGCCCTTGCCACCTTGGATGGAGGCTTTTGCTGCTGCCAGCAGCTGCTCCTTGTTTGGGGGGTAAAGGCCCGTCTTGGCAAACGCACGCTTCAATGGCTCCCTGCTGAAGCCCACTGAGAAGTGGAGAGCGGAGTCAATCATGCTGATGCGTTGGGGCAGTGTGGGCCGGAAACCTCCACTCCCGGCAAATTGAACTGCTCCAGACACGAGCTTCCCATGGCTGGCCTTCACACTGCTGAACAGCTGGTCCCAGGGCTGTAGAAAATGTGTGCATTGGCCAGGCAGGATCAGCAGGTCGAACCCCAAGGCTGCCGCAGTTCCCTTGGTGTCAGCACTGAACCGTGAGGCATGGCCGTCCAAAATCAGCAAGACGCGGTTCCTGATGCTGACCCCACCAGGAACCTGCTTGGCCATGCTGACCAGGAGCTTGGGGAATACGGAGCCATCCATCATGTGGGTCTTGGGCTTGAGGATGATGGCTGAATTAGGGAAAAAACGGACCCCACCCAAGGCATTGGCTGTCAGCATGGTGCCGGCATTTATGTAGTTTGGCGCCAGCACCTGCCCATCAGCAGAGCCCCAAGCAACACAGGTAATGCTATGCTTAGGGTTGGCTGCAGCTGCCTGGAAGACATGCTTGGACCCAGTCTCAGCCAAAACCCTCTCGTTGCTCTGTGGCTGAAAACCTGTCTCGTCCGCGTTGAACACCCGGTCAGGCCGCTCCATGTATGTCTGCCGGCTGTTGCAGCGCTTCTGCAAGGCTGGCATGAGCTGTGTGTCATACCAATGTGTGAGAGCATGTTGGCTCTCAGCAGCAGCCCTTCGGGCCTTGGTCTGGGGGGAGGCTTTGCGCATTGACAAGCCATGCCTGCTCATGAAGGCGCTGATCCATTTGCTGCTGGGGCTTGCATGAGGGAAGGGGTGTGGCAGGCCCTTGCTCACACGGACCTCACAGGCCCGCTGAACTGCTCCAAGGAGGTCCAATCTGGTCACCCCCCTACCCAGCGCCTGGGCCCCCTTGACAATGTTGACCAGCTGCAACTCCTCTGCCTCAGTCAGAGCTGTCGGTCTCCCCCTTTTAGCAACCCTACCCCCCCTCTTGATAAAGCCACTGAGGGTGGAGCGGGGGACGCCATGCTGTTTCGCCACAGCACGCACCGAAGGGCGCACAGCCCCCCTCTTGTACTTGAAGAGGGCCTGAGCGGCGGCTGTAAGCATGCTAGCCCTGTGGCGTGCCCCGTTAGAAGCTTTGCTAGACCTCCTAGCGCGTGTGACAGAAGCGGTGGTCATCTGAGCAGGGGCCGGAAACTGAGCTCTGCAAGTAGAAAACCCAATTTTTGCTACATGAGAAATTTTCGAGCCAACATGACAGGCGCTGCCGCCGAACAGCCGCACATTTGACACAGCGCGCCGACTGTACCATCTATGTTACCTACCAAGGTATCTAGGAGCGTTGAGGAAGCTTCCTGAAACGCTCCTGGTAGTCGCGGCCGGGCCTTAACTCCGGATGCGGGTAAAACCGGCGGTCCCGGCAGTGCTAGGATCTCTCCTCCCACAATGCGCAAACATAACGCGACCCGACAACCACCCTTGTAACTACCTAACAATGCGATGCGCGACAAAAAAACGGGGGCTTTCAGCGAAGAAACGAGAGAACACGAGGAACGGGGTGGCCGGAATTAGGCACTTTACTGTGTAGGGGTAAGGGCTGAGGGTAGCGGGGGGGAGTGGATGCCTCTGCGCATGGGTCTGGTGCAGGTGGATGCATCCATGTTCCCAGGCTGCTTCTGCACAGGCTCATTGTGGGTGGGCTTGGTTGGGTGTTGCAGGATGTTGTGGATCTGGGCACTGAGGCTGTGGCACTTGAGCGGCGCCTGGCAGCCCTGCAGCTCTTTCGACCAGGAGGCTCAGCGGGGGCTGACCTGGCGCGCCTGCACCACAGCCTGCCCCTGGAGCCAGCGCTGGCTGAGCTGAGGTGGGAGAGGAGGAGACGGGAGGCAAGGGTAGGGGTAGGGGTAGGGCCAGGGAGGGTCACGTGGCGCAGGCGGAGATGGCGGGCAGGTAGATGATAGTCAGGAGGTCAGGGCTCCTGGAGGGCGGCCAGCAGGACTGCTCACTGACCCCTCCCGACCACACTCTCCTGGGCTTGACATCCACTGAAGACAGCGCAGCCCTTGTTAGGGGCTCCTTGTGAAGGGCTGAGCACCCGAACGGCCCAACCGAGTAGAAGCCCTACCAAAGACCAAGAGCTGAAACTGCCTCACACTTGACTCAAATACATGTAGACCTTTCTTGTGGTCCGACTGACCTCAACTTCCTTACTCCAACAACCGCCCTGCCCCTGCCCCTGTTTCTGCTCCTGCCCCCACCCCGCGCAATGCCCCCTCCCGTCCTCCTTCCCCTTGCCCCTTACCAGGTCCCGGGTTCAAGCCCAGCTGGCGGGCAGCAGCCGGTGCATGGACGACCTGGCTGGCCTGCTCGACGCATGGGAGGCTGAGGCCAGGCCCGGCAGCCGCGGCCCCCTAGGTGCCCCCCCGGCCCCCCCCTCCGCTGGCACTGGGCTGTACACCACGCTGGCCCTGCAGGGGGACACCCTGCGCGCCTGCAGCGCACGGCTGCAGGCGCTTGAGCAGCAGGCCAGGGCGCTGGGGGTGGGCCAGGTGAGCCCCCTCCCCCCTACCAGGCCTCTTGCACCAGCCAGTACCCCCCACCACCACCCCCAAAGGCCACACATGCCGGCCTTCCTCCTCGTCCATCCTCCTCCCCACCATTCCCACCCTTTCATGCTTTGCAGCGGTGTGGTGGTCAGCTGCATCTGAGTTCGAATCACAGCTGTCGCAATTTCACGCCCTGGCCCACTCAGGGGCGATCATTGGGCCTCCCCCCCTCCCACCCCCCCCCCCACTGCTGACTGCAGGCTGGCCTTGCCGCCCCCACCCCTGCTCGCCTGTTCCGGGCCCCACCCAGCACCCCCCCTCCCAGCGGCCCCCCTCCCCCTGCACCGGGCACAACCCCCCTGGGGACGCCAGCCAGGCCAGGCCTGTTTGGGGGTGCGGGGGGAGGTCTGCCTGCCACGCCGCCGACCGGCCAGACAGTGCGCAGCTCACTGGGAGCCAGGCACAGCTGGGTGACCCCCCTGCCTCTGCGCTCTACCACCCCTGGTGAGGGGGGCGGGGGGCTTGCCCGCTGCTGCTGCCTGCCTCCTGCTGCTGCTGCTGCTGCTGCTGCTGCTGCTGCTGCTGCTGCCTACCTCCTGCAGCTGCTGCCAAGCCTGGTGTCCACAGTGGTGGGCAGAGCAGGGGAAGCGGGGGAGGTACCTGACCTGGAAGGGGACGAGGTGCAGCAGGGCGACTGTGGCAGACTCAGCTCTGGGCTGGGGCAGGCCAGGCCAGAGGACCCAGGTTCATCCGATTCCCTGCTGCTCGGCCTGCTCTTGCCTGTTCCTGCTTCACCCTGCCTGCCTGTTTGCCTGCCTGCCAGCTCGCTGCTGCCTGCCTGCCCTCCCTGCCTGCCTGCTGACCCGCTGACCCTGCCAGCCCTGCCTCCTGCCTCCTACCCCTGGCTGGGGATCCCACTCCAGGTGCTGGTGGAGGCGCAGGCCAGGCAGGCTCCCCCTCCCTCTCCCCCTCAGGCCCCTACTCGCCGGGCTCAGCCTCAGCCTCCCGCGCTCGGGCCATCACCCAGCTGGTGCAGGTCAGTGGGCTGTGTGCGGCTGGCACTAGCCGGCATTCAGGGTGTGACCGGCCCTGATGCATGAGTCCCACACACTGGAGCTCACATGGCCCTCATTGCCTGTCTTGGCTGTAGCCTTGGAACAGGCCGCAGCTGCCTTTGCTAGGAGCACTGTAGTGTGTATGCGCTGATGCTCCTGGCGCTGAGTCTGCACATACAATGCCGTGTTTGATGAATGACCTGTTGTAATGCTGACGAGTGGGCTGCTGGCTAGCAGGCCAGTTGTACAGCGCAGGAGGGGCAGCGTGCAGTTGGAGATGTGCAACATGTGCAACATGTGCAACATGGGGCAAGAAGGAGGGCCAGCACCTGCACCTTGCCTGCCTGCCCGCCTGTCTGTCGTGGAGCTGCCCACTGTTTGCCAAACACCTCCCACCCTACCGCCTACCTGACCACCACTGGCTCCTGCTGACCCTCCTCTCACTGCAGGCTGCAGGCACTCCAGGTCAGCCGCGCACATTCACTGTTCGCCGGGCTTCCCCCGCCCCGCCTTGTGCCGCCCCCCCCAGCCCCCTCACCCTAACACCCCACACCCCCCGCCCCCCCCCAGCCAGCCGCACCTTCCCTGCAGCTCCCCCTGGCCCTGGGGGAGGAGCCAGCTCGCCCTCAGGAGCAGGGCGTCCCACCGCCACCCCTGCTCAAGCCCGCCCAGCCCCCAGCCCTGCCATCGCTCCATTTCCCAGCCCTGCCCATCAGAGTCGACCCACTGTGACAAGCGCTGCCGCCGCCTCCCCCCATGCCCCTGCTGGGGAGTCAGGAGCAGGGCTGTTTGGCGGCGCGCAGGGTGGAGGGGGCAGCAGCACAGCCCGCCCCCCAGCATCAGCCCCGCCACCAGGTCCAGCAGCAGGGGCTGGGGGGGCAGCCAGCAGCTCCTTCTCCTTCAGCTTGGCACCGCAAGGGCAGGCCTGGGGGGCACCTCAAGCTCCCACCCCAGCACCAGCCCCCGCACCCTCCGCGACCTCACTCGACCCACGCTCAGCCCCAGCTCCCGCAGCTGCCCCTGCCCCTGCCCCTGCCGTAGCCAAGAAGAAGGGGTCAGGGTCCCAGCCTCCCATGCCCTCCATGGATGCCTTGCTGGCTGCCCAGAAGATGGCAGCTAACTTTGCAGCCAGCAAAGCAGGCACCAGTTCTGCCCCCGCCTCTACCTCAGCCCCTGCAGCCTCCAGCAGCACCAGTACCAGCAGCGGGGCAGTGGCCACCACGAGCACAGGGAAGGCGACTGCAAATACACCCTCAGCTGTAGGCAACGCTGGTGCTGGCAGTGTTGGTGTTCGTGACGCTGCAGCTCCGGTGACCAAGGCAGCAGCAGCAGGCCCCCCACCAGCAGGCGCTGCGGCCAAGCCCCGTGCAGCCTCTAGTCAGCCCCCTGTGCCAGACATGGCTGCTGTCATGGCAGCGCAAAAGCTGCGCTCCAACGTGCTTGGTGGGGCAGCACAGGGCAAGACAAGCTCGGCCCCAGCTCAAAGTTCAGGGTCCAGCACTACAGCAAGGGCAGGGCAGGGGCAGGGACCAGGGGCAGGGGCAGGGACAGCAGGGTTGCCTCCTGCTCAGCCAGGTTCTGCCAGCAGCGGGGCATCACTGGGCTTTGCCTGGGCTGCTGCAGTGCCTGCTTCAGATTCCTCTGCAACTGCCTTTGGCAGCGCCTCAGCCACTGGCCAGCAGCAGCAGCAGCAGCAGCAGCAGGGTGCAGCGCCCGTGTCAGGCTTGTCTTTGTCGGGCCTGGGGTTTGGCAGCGGTGCCGACCCCAGTGCCAGCCCTTTTGGTTCGCTTCCCCCCTTCAGCACCTCAGCTGGCATTGGCACCACAGCCAGCATCACCTCTGCGGCAGCGAGCAGTGCAGGGCAGCAAACTGCCACCCCTACCTCTACCTCCACATCATCGTCATCATCAACCACCGCAGCCACCACATCCATCTTCGGCTCTTCATTTAGCCTCTCGCCCTCCCCCCCACCCTCTGCCACCAAACCCAGTACCACCATGGGGGGCGGCCCTGCTGGTCCTTTCAACTTCTCTCTCCCCGCTTTCGCTGCCGCCCCTGCGCCCGCCACCCCAACAACCTCCACGCCTGCTCCAACCACTCCCTTGTTTCCAGGTCTGGCTGCCCCGGCAGCTTCTGCCCCGGCTGCAGCAGCACCACCCACCCAGTCTAAAGCGGCTACCAACGTGTTCGGCAGCACCTCCTCCACTGGCTTCTTCACGCAAAGTGCCGCTGCTGTGCCCCCCACAACGCCCAGCTCATTCAGCACTGCTGCAGGGGCAGCCCAGCAGCAGCAGCCACAGCAGCAGCAGGGGGGGGGGTTTGCGGGCCTGGGATCTGGAGGGGCAGCTGGGGCAGGTGCGCCCGGCACTGGCAACTGGTTTGGCGCGGGCAGCAGCAGCGCGGGGGGCACCGGCCTGTTTAATGCCTTTGGCCAGCCTGCCACCCCGGGAGGTAGGGGAGAGGAGGGCAGGTGGTTGGGGATGTGTACAGCCAGGGTAATGACTGACACAACTCACTCGCCATCCACCAGAGTGTCATGCCAGGCTGCTGCTGCTGCTGCTGCTGCTGCTGCTGCCACTGCTGATGGTGGTGGTGCTGCTGCTGATGGTGCTGCTGATGGCGTCTGCTGCGCCGCAGGCTTTGGCCAGCCCCCCAGTGGTGTTGCCTCAACGACCCCAGCCTTTGGCCAGCCCTCCTCCCTGGGAGGTGGAGGAGGCTTTGGCCAGCCCTCCGGCTTTGGCTCCTCTGCACCTGTGGCTCCGGCCTTTGGCCAGGCGTCGGCCTTTGGCCAGGCTGCCCCTGTGACACCAGGCTTTGGGCAGTCCAGCGGGATAGGGGGAGGTGCAGCAGCGCCCTCTTTTGGGGCCAGTGGCCTGGTGCCGCCAGCGACCTCAGGTGAGGCAAGGCCAGGTGGCCAAGGGGGCCGATGAGGCATGTCGGGGCTCACGACATGGGCTGGCTGCTGTCCTGTTGCCTGGGTGCGATGTCATTCCTGGTTCTGGGTAGGGCTGGCAGGAGAGTGGGTGCCAAGCGCTGCTGCCAATCACTGTGTGCTGCCTCTGTACCGGGTGCCAGGCAACAAAAGGCTTGCTTCGCAGCATGGCATTGTGTGTAACACTCAATGCATCCTGCTTGTTGTCACTGGTGGGCATGGGGGTTGACAAGGGCTGGGGTGCTAGCCTGCTGTGAGAGGGTGGTGGAGGTGGTCACAAAAAGGTGATCACAAAAAATGCACATGAGGTGGTTGCCCCATACCAGTTGCTTGCCACCATTGGTATTGTCTTTGTGGCATTGCAGCCCTGCCCATCGTTGGCAAGGCTTCAGTCGCATTAATGGCTGGTGCCGCCGCACTACAGGCTAGCTGCTTGGTGGTCCCAGCTTCGTGGCCTCAGTGGCTTCGCTGCCAGCACTATTATCATGAGCTCCATCGTGTTCATATGCAGGCAACACTGGCTTTGCGATGTTCGCGGCTCAAAGCGCTGGGCAGCAGGGCTTCGGTGCGCTTGCTCAGCAAGCCCAACAAAACCCGGGCGCTGCTTTTGGAGGAACGACCGGGTTCGGGGCGCCGGCACCCAGCGGAGGTTTCGGCGTGCCGGCTGGTACCGGGTTTGGTGGAGGCAGTACTGGCTTTGGCGCGGGCGGCGGTACCGCGTTCAACTCACAACCGACCGGGTTTGGCGGTGGTATGGGAGCAGGTGGGGGGTTTGGTGCGTTTGGGGGTGGCGGCGTGTCGCCAGCCGCAAACCCGTTTGGTAGCGCTGCGGGAAAGTCACCTAGCTCGACCAGCCCGAACTTGTGGGCACCGCGCAAGTAAGCCTTGCGTTCAGCCAGTGTCGAGGCAAAGATTGCAAGGGGGTGTGCAAGGTGAAGAATGCCGATCAATCTGGTTGTTGGGTCTGGGCTTGTACCTAGTGGACCCTACAACCATCTTGCTACTCCAGATGTACAACACGAGTTGTAACCGAGCACGAACAGTGTTGTAAAGGCTCACCTAACGCCCACTTCACCTCCGCCCATGCGGCGTGACTGTACCAGGTGGAGGGATTTAGCCTTGTGCAGTTGACTAGTTGTAGCTGACTATAGTCGCTGATTGCGCCGCCACTTGCCCAGTCGCACACGGAAACCCACTGTCGGCCTGGCCTGCCCGGCTTCAGCATGGCTGAGCGGCCATCCCCATCTGCTCCGCAATACCGCCAAATGAGCGCGGGTCGCCCGTGCCAGAGCTTCTGCACCGTGCGGCATGTCGTAGGTTTGGGCTGTTTTAGTCACGACCATGTGGACGACCTAATGAGACGCGCTGACTAATATCAATTCTCGTGAGAACTGATGAGAAAAACAGCACCCTACTCAGCATACAAAGCGGGACTCCGTCATATACAACATTCCTTGCATTGCGCAGTGCTTCCACGTAAGCAGCAATACCATTCATGTCAAGATGTACGAAGGGTCTCCCACCATCATCACACAACGCCATCCCAAGGTCAAACCAAACACACCGCCATCAACATGACTGTGCGACATTGCAAGGCCCACATGCACCATTGAATCGTCCATCATCAAGACCAGTCACTGCTACAAGAGGTATGTCATGAACCCGCAAAACTTGATCATCACTCGGTAGAGGTCAGGATGCTCGCAAGTGTATGCCTGACATTGGCAGGACTTGGCAGGTGCAGCCTGGGCACCTTTCCTCCTGCACCAGGGGACCATGGCTGGACGGGGCCGGCTGGGCGGACTGGGCCAGCTGCATGGTTGCTGGATCATGCGATGTGGGATGAGGCGTACACAAACTGCGGGAGGTAGACGAGCAGGCAGGCAGCGGCCCTCACACGCTGCTGCACGCGTACACTAGCTGCACACAGGGGTGCATGACGACACACGCAACACAGGCAGCTGCAGGGAAGCTCTTCAAAGGCATTGCATGGCAGGCCTCACTGAGAGCAGCAGCAGCAGCAGCAGCAGCAGCAGAAGCACCACAGGCTGTAGCGTGTGCAGCCAACACTCATGGTAGGGTGGGCAGGGCAGCTAAGTGAATGCTGCGT
This sequence comes from Haematococcus lacustris, assembly GCA_030144725.1. Lineage (NCBI taxonomy): Eukaryota > Viridiplantae > Chlorophyta > Chlorophyceae > Chlamydomonadales > Haematococcaceae > Haematococcus > Haematococcus lacustris. The sequence goes on from JASKMD010000029.1 coordinate 13,893,361, forward strand.
ACCTGACCAAAATCCAACGTGACGCGTCCGGTTTTGTTCGGGTCAAATGCAGTGAAGGTGCGGGCACAGCTTTGGAGAAACAAGCACCTGAACGGGATAGGCAGGCAGGCAGGGGCAGGGTTGGGCATAGCTAGGACCCCCAAGCAGGGGTGGTCATGCCTCACCCTCCTGAGCACACGCTGTGGGCATTGCCATGTCCCCTGCCAGGCCCCACAGCCTTGACACTACCCGCCATGAGTCACGGCCCCTCGCAGCAGCATGCTGCCACCTTGCCCTCCACGTCTTGCCTTTGTCGAGGCACTCCAGGACAGATGGCTGGTGCACAGGCTGTGCGCTGCTTTACCTCATCCATGTGTGCTGCCACTGTGACTGCTTGCCCCATGATGCATGCTCACATGCGAATGAATTCATCCAGGCTCATAGCTCCATTGTTGTCAGGGTCATGCCTGGTCATCATAGCCTGCGCACACCATGCAACCACCATGGCACATTGATGGCAGACAAGATCAGGTGAGTATGAGCTGAGTACACAAGTGGCCCATAGTGCAGCATGCGATCGCAGTGGAGGAGGGGAGCCAGGGAAGGAGGTCCAAGTACCTAGCATGAACACCACTCCTGCCAGGTCCTATTCCTTGTCAGTCAGGCACAGCGTCAGGCAAGCTCCGTGCTTCAAGTGTCAGGCACAAAGCTTCAACTACAGGCATGAACCAGGGCAAGGCTTGCAGACTGCATGTCATGCCTGACCTTGACCACTGGGACGTCCAAGGCAAAGCCAGCATGGCGCAGGGCTTCAGACACCTCAGGTGACTGCAGTGACTGGCTTCTGTCCCGGTCAAAATAGGAGAAGCTGCCTTGCACGCTGGTCAGGAAGTTATGCAAGGCGCCAAATTCCTGCGAACCATTCACCCACAAGTGTAGGTGGTGTCAGGATAGGCCCCAAAGAAGTACAAGGCCACAGCATGACAGGCTTCAAAAGCCAGGCCACAGGCAGCATGGGGGGCGCTGCTACCAAAGGCTCTGGCACATAGCTTGCTGGGCAGCACAAGGGGACACTCACTGGTAGGTTGAGCTTTCGTCGGCCTCGTGTATCAAAGGCCCGGATCTGTGCACAATCCGAGCAACGAATTGAATGTGCTGCAATTCCTGCTGCAATTGCTACTGTATGACGCAGCTAGTGCTGTTCACACGCTTTGCCACGGAACGCAGCTCCCAAGGAGCAGCTTCGAGGCAGCTCACCATAGCGTCGACATCCGTAATTCCATAGTTCAAGCCCGCAAGCTGAAGCGCCCTCTGCAGCTCCGCGCTATCCAGTTCCCCGCTCCTGTCGGTGTCAATTGACGCGAACCATTGTGAAGTCGCATCTGGCCTCTGCTGTGATCCCTGCTGCAGGTACTGGGGAGGCGCTTGCTGAGAATATGGGGTGGGAGGTGCCGCAGCGTACGCAGGTGGAGTTGAGTGCTGTTGGGAGTAGGCTGGCTGCTGGTACTGGTTCATGTGAAGGTCAATAGCAGATACCAGATACCGAATGCACCGGCACCTGCACCAGGGCTGGAACCACCTAACCACCACCCTCAATTTCTTGATTTCTGCTCTTGTTGCTTGCCCTTTGCTTACCGCTTTATCCCGCCTCCGCATTTCGATACCAAAAGTCACGAGCCTTACTTGGACCAGCATCATCCAAATGTCTACACAAACATTGCAGGAAACAGGCAAACAAAACTTACCGTACTGATACGCTCTGTTGGTGATATGCTAATTTGGTGATTCCCGAAAAAACGGTCCCAAAGGCCCTATTGGCACATATTTGGTGACAGCGCCTGACTCAAACATTGAAGTGATACATGTTTGGTGACTCCCTATTCTTAATAGATCTACGAAGCCAGAGGCTGCCAACCAGGTGTCCCCAACTAACAGAGAACCTACCCCTGGTAATCAAAACGCGTCCCAGCCACGTGGTCTCTAATTATGCTTCGCACATCCTCGGATAGAGTACTCTGTCAGCTACGGGGTGAAGTGTGTATCATTATTTCCCGTGTATTGTGCTGAGCGCACTGGCGGCTCAAATATCAACATTCAAATTCATGCGTGTATTGCTCATGCGGGCCTCGCCGCGATCGACCGCCGCGACAGACGTGGCTCAGTAGCCCCTGCAAACACTCAGGGACAGTCGCCGCAGTAGAAACGGGCGTCACGGCATGACAAACAGCTGCAACTGGCAGTACAAGGTGTGTAGGCCATTGCTATGTTACCTTGCTGGGCAGGTTGGGTCCGATTCCACTCGCCCGCCTTGCGCTTGCGTGTCCAGCTCGTGTTCATCTCCGTTCTTGTCCCCTGCTGCTCCTCAGGTGCAGCAACAAGTGGAGGGGTGAGCAACCCTAGGGCTGCACTAGCACCTGCTGCCAGCTGCTGCCATGGGGGTGCAGCAGGAGGGGGGAGCAGGTCAGGGGAGCCACCCGCACCAGCTGCCTGCTGCTGCCAGGGGGGTGCAGCAGGAGGGGGGGGCAGGTCAGGGGCGGCACCAGCACCAGCTGCCTGCTGCTGCCAGGGGGGCGCAGCAGGAGGGGGGGGCAGGTCAGGGGCGGCACCAGCACCAGCTGCCTGCTGCTGCCAGGGAGGTGCAACAGGAGGGGGGTGCAGGTCAGGGGCGGGTGCAGCAGGAGGGCTGGCGGGCTGAACATTGATTGTACTTCCTGCTCGATAGCATGCGCAGCTCTATCCCTAATGCCGCTACATACCACTAATGCAATTGATGGTGAGCAGCTGAGGTGTGTCCGCGATCGCTTGCGCCGGCATGGCCTCACTCGCAAGAGGTAACACGCCGCTTGCCAGGAGACGCGCAATAATTCGCAGCCGCCAATGCGACAAACGCTATTGAAAACGGTGCAGTATGTAGCGAGTACTTGCATGAAGATTACCAACCCCATGTTGGGGACTCCTGACTGCCAAGTGCAACACCTAGCAATAGCACATTGTCCACATATGTATTTGTTCACTAGTGGGGCAGCCGCCTTAGAGCACTGAAGCGTGTGGCTGCTTCCATTACAGCCTCATCATCCTCACTATCACTCTCGCTATCAGAGCTGCTGCTGGCTGAGCTGCTGGCACTGCTGCTGTAGCTTCCATCAGCCTCCACCGTGGCAGCAGCCCTCAAAGCTTGTGTGACGATGTCGTCCTCATCCACACAGGCAAATAAGTGCGGATATTCGTCATCCTAGGGGGGTATTTTCAATGCGGTTCGCCTCGGATTGTCCTTGCGACTCCAACGCCACTTGACGCTTGTTGAAATTCTGAGTATGTGAGCAGTTGGAGTGTAGGTACCTACAGTACTGTAGATGTCTACAGTACTGTAGATGTCAGCAATACTGTAGGGTAAAGATAATGCACTCCTACAATTTAGTCCCTGCGTTTGTCCCTGCGTTATACCGACCTTGTCCGATCGGGCTGAAAATTTGATAGATGACAGTTTTCAGAAAATAAAACATATTTTTCAAGAAAATATTTGGAAAAATCCAAAAGCTGTTGCGCTGTGGCCCGCAACCTATCCCTGCACTTACCCCTGCACCTACGCCCCAGGGCCACAGCGCAGCCGCCTTTGATTTTTTCAAAATATTTATTTCTGAAAAAATGTTTTATTTTCTACAAACTACCATCTATCAAAATTTCAGCACGATCGGACAAGGTCGGTAGAACGCAGGGACAAACGCAGGGACTAAATTGTAGGAGTGTGAGCATGTTCGAACCGGGCGCCGAATCACACTCGAACTAGAACGAACGCCCCTCGGTTCGAACCCGCCGCTAGCCCACTTAGCGCCGCAGCTCTAATGTGGTGCTACTAGAGCTGGGTGCAATTACATGCTCCCAGCAGGCTGACCCATCAGTAGCAGCTTCTGATGCTGCCCAGCATCCCCACCTTTGTGCTGCCTGCACTTGCAACCTTGTTCTAGCAGGCTTAAGCAGCAACAACAGCTGCTGCTACTGCCTAGCAGCCCCAACCCCTTGCTGCCTGCACCTGCTGGGTGCTATTACATGCTCCCAGCAGGCTGAACCAGTAGTAACTGCAGCATCTATTGCCTAGCAGCCCCACCTCCCATCGTTTTGCCTTGTTCGACCCAGCGTCACACGTCACCCCTTTTCGGTGGTTCAAAATCCCGTTCGGACCCCACCTATAGGTCAGATTTGACAAGGTCTCTTGTAAATATGGTACCATGCTGTTCTTCACATTCAAACCACCATTTGCTACCGCGATTGCACCGTCAGCTTCTGCGTGCTATAAGCAGTGAGAGGCGTCGAAGCGTAGGCCCGCAAGCTCGATATGGGTATTTGTGCCGAAAGTTGTGTCCACGCAATAAGGTCGCCATAGGGAGCTACATACATACCTGTAAGGTCTAAGGCCGGGGCCCGTCTCTATCGCAAGCTAGGTCCGTTCTGTCGGTTGTACTGGGTACCTCGGCTTGCAAGCTCCCGCAAAGCTGTGGATGTTGATGATGCCCCGCAATCACAACAACCTCCTGCACCGCACCCTCCCGTGTAGTATCGAGTGCGGCAGAGATTGCCCCAAAAGTTGTTTGCGGTTGGCCCTCAACCATCCATCATTACATCTAACCTCACATCATTACATCATGACTCTTAGCCTACATCATTACATCACCACTTGTGGTCCTAGCAATCACTGCATGCATGGTATGGGCAAGGGATCTGACTCTTGCAAGGGTTGGTCTCAGGGTCGATACCTAACCCTAGAGGCTGAATAATGCTGGGCTCGGCAACATAGGCACGCTTTGTTGTCAGCGCATTTGCATAGCACTGTCGGGATAGCAAACGAACTTGAGCTACATTGAGTTGTTCCTGCATGGGGGTGAAAGGGGCATGGGGGTTAAGGATGCATGGGGGGAAGGCAGCTACAGTACTGTAGGGGTCTACAGTACTGTAGACACCTACAGTACTGTAGACACCTACAGTACTGTAGACATCTTACAGTACTGTAGACACCTACAGTACTGTAGACACCTACAGTACTGTAGACACCTACAGTACTGTAGACACCTACAGTACTGTAGACACCTACAGTACTGTAGACACCTACAGTACTGTAGACATCTTACAGTACTGTAGACATCTTACAGTACTGTAGACACCTACAGTACTGTAGACACCTACAGTACTGTAGACATCTTACAGTACTGTAGACACCTACAGTACTGTAGACACCTACAGTACTGTAGACACCTACAGTACTGTAGACATCTTACAGTACTGTAGACACCTACAGTACTGTAGACACCTACAGTACTGTAGACACCTACAGTACTGTAGACATCTTACAGTACTGTAGACATCTTACAGTACTGTAGACACCTACAGTATTGTAGACACCTACAGTACTGTAGACACCTACAGTACTGTAGACATCTTACAGTACTGTAGACACCTACAGTACTGTAGACACCTACAGTACTGTAGACACCTACAGTACTGTAGACATCTTACAGTACTGTAGACACCTACAGTACTGTAGACACCTACAGTACTGTAGACATCCTACAGTACTGTAGACCCCTACAGTACTGTAGGTACTTACAGTACTGTAGACACCGGGGGCGGGGGCGGGGGCGGGGGCGGGGGCGGGGGCGGGGGCGGGGGCGGGCGGGGGCGGGGGCGGGGGCGGGGGCGGGGGCGGGGGCGGGGGCGGGGGCGGGGGCGGGGGCGGGGGCGGGGGCGGGGGCGGGGGCGGGGGCGGGGGCGGGGGCGGGGGCGGGGGCGGGGGCGGGGGCGGGGGCGGGGGCGGGGGCGGGGGCGGGGGCGGGGGCGGGGGCGGGAGGGAGCGGGGGCGGGGGCGGGGGCGAAAGGGAAGTGGAAGGGAGGTGCCCACTAGACCTGCAACCAAGGGGCGTGCACGTGCGGTAGGGTGACCAGGCTGGACACTGTGTTAGCTATCACCGTGGCCTTACCTTTGTGGTCCTCCTGGCCTGCTACCTGCTCACACCAGGCAACATATCCCATGCGCCAGTGGGGTGGGACTGCGGTGGGGAGTGTAGGGTGTAGGGAAGGGAAGGTGGGGTGAGGTGGGGGTTGCGATGCCACGTCAATCGAAGGGTGGGAGAGGGGAAGAGGAGGCTTGACAAGTATGGGAGGGGAGAGGGAGGGAGAGGGGGAAGGGAGGGGTGGGAAGAGGGTGGGTGGGGTGGGCTTTCTCCTGGCTGCTGGGATGTCAGGGGAGAGGTGACGGGGAGGGGGGAAGTGGGGGGTGGGTAGAGGTGGAAGTGGAGGGACGACAAGCTGGGCGTTGGTGGTGGGCGTGGGAAAGGGGAGGAAAAGGGGATGGGGAAGGGTGTGACGATCAATCCTGCAGCGGGACAAGGGGCATGCTAGCGGTTAAGGTGGGTACAGGTTGCCACATACCTGCACTCACCTTTTGCTTGGGTGTGGTGTATATGTGTGTGGGAGGAAGGGGAGGAAGGGGAGGGAAGGGAAGGGGAGGTCCATGGGGAGGGCGAGAGAAGTGGGGGGGGCATTGATAGTCTCAGGTGTAGGCGCACAAGACCTGCGGCAACGGTGTGACGATTTGTCAACGGAAGCAAACATTGGACATGGGTACCGGATGCACTCACCAATAGAGTAGGGAGATGTAGAGCTGGCAGATGGAGGGGCAGGTGTAGCAGCCCTCCATTACAACCCACCTTCCTTTGTCCTCACCTCAGTAGGAAGTGCAGTGTGGGAGAGTAGGGCTGGGCTGGGCTGGGCTGGGCTGGGCTGGGCTGGGCTGGGCTGGGCTGGGCTGGGCTGGGCTGGGCTGGGCTGGGCTGGGCTGGGCTGGGCTGGGCTGGGCTGGGCTGGGCTGGGCTGGGCTGGGCTGGGCTGGGCTGGGCTGGGCTGGGCTGGGCTGGGCTGGGCTGGGCTGGGCTGGGCTGGGCTGGGCTGGGCTGGGCTGGGCTGGGCTGGGCTGGGCTGGGCTGGGCTGGGCTGGGCTGGGCTGGGCTGGGCTGGGCTGGGCTGGGCTGGGCTGGGCTGGGCTGGGCTGGGCTGGGCTGGGCTGGGCTGGGCTGGGCTGGGCTGGGCTGGGCTGGGCTGGGCTGGGCTGGGCTGGGCTGGGCTGGGCTGGGCTGGGCTGGGCTGGGCTGGGCTGGGCTGGGCTGGGCTGGGCTGGGCTGGGCTGGGCTGGGCTGGGCTGGGCTGGGCTGGGCTGGGCTGGGCTGGGCTGGGCTGGGCTGGGCTGGGCTGGGCTGGGCTGGGCTGGGCTGGGCTGGGCTGGGCTGGGCTGGGCTGGGCTGGGCTGGGCTGGGCTGGGCTGGGCTGGGCTGGGCTGGGCTGGGCTGGGCTGGGCTGGGCTGGGCTGGGCTGGGCTGGGCTGGGCTGGGCTGGGCTGGGCTGGGCTGGGCTGGGCTGGGCTGGGCTGGGCTGGGCTGGGCTGGGCTGGGCTGGGCTGGGCTGGGCTGGGCTGGGCTGGGCTGGGCTGGGCTGGGCTGGGCTGGGCTGGGCTGGGCTGGGCTGGGCTGGGCTGGGCTGGGCTGGGCTGGGCTGGGCTGGGCTGGGCTGGGCTGGGCTGGGCTGGGCTGGGCTGGGCTGGGCTGGGCTGGGCTGGGCTGGGCTGGGCTGGGCTGGGCTGGGCTGGGCTGGGCTGGGCTGGGCTGGGCTGGGCTGGGCTGGGCTGGGCTGGGCTGGGCTGGGCTGGGCTGGGCTGGGCTGGGCTGGGCTGGGCTGGGCTGGGCTGGGCTGGGCTGGGCTGGGCTGGGCTGGGCTGGGCTGGGCTGGGCTGGGCTGGGCTGGGCTGGGCTGCAACACAAGGGAGGCAACACAAGGGAGGCAACAGTGGGAACGTTGTGAGAGGTGATGAAATGGTGGTGGTGGTGGTGGTGGTGGTGGTGGTGGTGGTGGTGGTGGTGGTGGTGGTGGTGGTGAGGGGGACTGGGAGGGGGTGGTAATCAGGGGGGTACTAGGCGTGATTGTAAGACCTGCAGCAACCAGGTGTGGTAGCGGTTAGGCTGGATACTAAGGGCTATGCTGCGTAATGCTAGCTCCTTCTAAGCTCTTACCTTGGTCCTAAGCTCTTACCATGGTCCTTTTGGCCTCTTGGCTGCTCACAACACGTTGCACCTGCCTTGCGTTGGTGCATCAATGCTTGCGATTCATTGCGGAGAATCGTTGCGAGGAAACTGGCCGCGAGGCTAGCTGCGATGCTGGCTGCGAGGCTGGCTACGAGGCTGGCTGCGAAACTGGCTGCGAGGCTGGCTGCGAGGAAAATGGCTGCGAGGCTGGCTGCGAGGTGAGATCCTCGCACCGAGCTGCCTCACATGTATGCTTCTGCGCTGCTGGACCAGCTGTGTGGCCGCGAGGTATGGGCTAGATGTGGCTGTCGAGTATGTGGCTGCGAGTATGTGGCTGCGAGTATGGGCTAGATGTGGCTGCGAGTATGGGTAACCTCGTGCGATGCCATCTGTGGACCAGCTGTGTGGCCGCGAGGTTGATTGCCGAGTATGTGGCTGCGAGTATGGGCTAGATGCGGCTGCGAGTATGGGTAACCTCGTGCGATGCCATCGCTGCAATACCGGCTACACGATGCTGCGACTAAGTGTTGGACGGATGCCTTGAATGCAAGTGAGATGTTCAGAATTTTTCTAAGTGCTTAAAGGCTACAGTACTGTAAGTGGTCTCTCGAGGTACCTCGAGGTACCTCGAGGTACTGTAGATGTCTACAGCACTGTAGATGTCTACAGTACTGTAGATGTCTACAGTACTGTAGATGTCTACAGTACTGTAGATGTCTACTGTACTGTAGGTACCTACAGTACTGTAAATGGTCTCTCGAGGTACCTCGGGGTACCTCGAGGTACTGTAGATGTCTACAGTACTGTAGATGTCTACAGTACTGTAGATGTCTACAGTACTGTAGGTACCTACAGTACTGTAAGTGGTCTCTCGAGGTACCTCGAGGTACCTCGAAGTACTGTAGATGTCTACAGTACTGTAGATGTCTACAGTACTGTAAATGGTCTCTCGAGGTACCTCGAGGTACCCACAGTACTGTAGATGTCTACAGTACTGTAGATGTCTACAGTACTGTAGATGTCTACAGTACTGTAGATGTCTACAGTACTGTAGGTACCTACAGTACTGTAAATGGTCTCTCGAGGTACCTCGAGGTACCTCGAGGTACTGTAGATGTCGACAGTACTGTAGATGTCTACAGTACTGTAGATGTCTACAGTACTGTAGATGTCTACAGTACTGTAGGTACCTACAGTATTGTAAATGGTCTCTCGAGGTACCTCGAGGTACCTCGAGGTACTGTAGATGTCGACAGTACTGTAGATGTCTACAGTACTGTAGATGTCTACAGTACTGTAGATGTCTATAGTACTGTAGGTACCTACAGTACTGTAAATGGTCTCTCGAGGTACCTCGAGGTACCCACAGTACTGTAGATGTCTACAGTACTGTAGATACCTACAGTACTGTAAGTGGTCTCTCGAGGTACCCCGACAGTACTGTGGACACCTACAGTACTGTGGGTGCCTACAGTACTGTAGGTGTCTACAGTACTGTTCGTGTACTCGCGAGGTACCCCGACAGTACTGTAGACACCTACAGTACTGTAGCATGGCCGTATCTCACCAACCGCGCAAAATCACGAATTTTAGTTTCAACCCTCAATCTTACAATGCCTTCATTTGACTATGTACCAAGTCCGAGGCTCCGAATCTCAGAAATGCTGTTACTAATTTGCCTGAGTGTCACTATCAGAAAGAGGTTGCATGCCCCTGCCCCTGCCCCTGCCACGGCCCCCTCCCCTGCCCCTGCCCCATCTATAGGCTGAAGGATCGAGGTCAGCAGGCTCTGTTTCAGCTTTGGCGCCATATAACATAGAGTTACGGGGAACTTGAGGGTGCTGCTACAAATTTGGACAAATGGTGATACAATTTGGTGACGATTTAATTTGCTGCGACATGTCACGTCATGTCAGTTGAGTGCAGCGTACGCAGGTGGGGTTGAGTGCTGTCTCCTGAAAGTGAACGGCGAGTAACTGTGTGAGTACACTTTCCAGTCAACATGTTCACTGGCAGGTTATGGGACCCAGGCAAGGCTGCCATGAATACAATGGCGCACGAGGCGCAGTCGCAAGCACCCGACTCCGAGGCGAGCACATTTTCTGGGTTGAGGTGAGGTCTAGGCTAAGCAGTAGCCCTTAGATAGCTAACCTTTTACTCGCCCTTACACGTTTGCGCAATGTGTCTAACCATGACTGCAGACCTTCGAAAGCGAACTTGCAGCGACCAATGTCCAGCGAAGCGAAGCATTCCCAAAGCATCAGGACCTCAACACCTGACTTTTTATTCGCCTTGCACCGCATCATGCCATGAGCCAAACAAACAAACAATACGATTGCCCCTTACAAAGGGGATGTGTGTGCGATAGAGTATGCATAGGGTAGGTTAGGGCTCTATCGACTCCTAGGGTCAGGGCCTCCCAACTCTGATGTTTTGGCATGTAAGACCGTCACATGCGACCGATTGCTCCGGGAGCAGGCCGATGTCTTTAGCCCCGCGCGGCATGGCTTAAACGCGGACTCTAGTTACGGCAGCAACCAGTAGCTGCTTCGATTGTGGTCGGCAGGGTGGTTGGGATCCAGTGCAGGCGTGTTGTTGGTGCTCTACGCATAGGCGCTGCTGCTAGCCCGCGAGGTGAGGTGCACGCAGCAAGTGCCACCACTCCTGCGCCAGCACATGTTACCCGACGAACATCTGATGATGCAGGAGTTTTCGAGTACACCACAGCACACGTAAACAGCTTTTCCCAACTGCAGCTGCGGCTCAGCTGGAGCAGGTAGGAGTTTGCAGCCAACATTAAATCCAGCCAAAACTCAAAGAGTTGTCTTATATTTGTGCTGACCGCTGAATCAAAGGTTACCCTACACATATGCACATCTGCAACAATAGAAATAATATTGCTCTCAAAGCTCAGTGAGCCATGGATTGTCAATTGCAGGAGCCCAAGCACCATTGACCCTTCCTGCCCACAGTACCTGCCAGCAGCCCACCCTAGCAGGCCCAGCTGCCTACCACCACCTCCCAGCACCTCCTCATCGCCCTTCTGCCTGACATGCCACCCGTCCCAAAACACACGAGAGCAAGCAGAGCCAATGGTGCAAAGACCCAGGCTGGGCACACTCGCAGAAAAGATCGCATTATAGGTGCCACCTAAGGGTACTTTTTTTTTTGATGGAAGGCTGCAGTTGCTCATAAGCAAGCCAACGCTGTTGAAAAAAAAAATCAACTCCAAGTGGCTGGCGAGATTCGAGCGTTGGCCTGTCGTGCCGTTTTGAGAGGCAACCAGTACTGGTTGAGGTCCAGTACTGGTTGCTAACCAGTACTGGACCTCAACCAGTACTGGTTGGCATCCAGTACTGGTTGCCATCCAGTACTGGTTGTCAGCTTTGGCAGAGTTAGGGCATGGAGATATCAAAGTTTCCGCGTATCACATTCAAGCCTTCCCATATGTAATACTTGCATCGCTGGTCTTTCGCTGGAAGCTCCCCAACGGCTGTCTACGTCGATGTGCGATGTGCGATGTCCAGTGGATGTGCGCTACAATGTGCGCTTGTGATGGGTTGACAACTCTCCATACTGCCAAGTCTTTTGGATGTGCGATGTCCAGTCGATGTGCGCTATCATGTGCGCTTGTAAAGGGTTAACATCACTCTATAATGTCAAGTCCTATGGATGAAGCGAGGAATGCTTACAGTAAAGTGGATGATAGCCGAAGGGTTAGGGCTAAGGCTCGAGTACAGGGCTGGAGCCTAGGTTAGGTACAATATAGGCACAGATTACAACAAGAGGACAACACGCTATAACACATTGCATGTGCTATCACTCACTAAGCAATGTCATTGAGATTACTATGTACGTGTGTTTGTTACCACTATCACTACCACTATCACTATACCATTAAACAGTACACAGCTTCGCACGCTATGCAACATGCAATGTATCATTTACCAAGACACTCCATCCGTCCTCTATCTCACTCCCTTATAATGCAAGACGACCTCAATGTAATGAAGGTAGTCGTTTAAGCTCCAGCCCCTGCACTGAACGTTGCACGAACCAGCACAGGTTGCAGGAACCAGTACTGGTCACTCGAACCAGTACTGGTCACTCAAACCAGTACTGGTCGCACCAACCAGTACTGGTCCATGAACCAGTACTGGTCACTCGAACCAGTACTGGTCACTCGAACCAGTACTGGTCGCACCAACCAGTACTGGTCCACGAACCAGTACTGGTCCACGAACCAGTACTGGTCACTCGAACCAGTACTGGTCGCACGAACCAGTACTGGTCGCACCAACCAGTACTGGTCCACGAACCAGTACTGGTCACTCGAACCAGTACTGGTCACTCGAACCAGTACTGGTCACTCGAACAAGTACTGGTCGCACCAACCAGTACTGGTCTACGAACCAGTACTGGTCACTCGAACCAGTACTGGTCGCACCAACCAGTACTGGTCCACGAACCAGTACTGGTCCACGAACCAGTACTGGTCACTCGAACCAGTACTGGTCACACGAACCAGTACTGGTCGCACCAACCAGTACTGGTCCACGAACCAGTACTGGTCCACGAACCAGTACTGGTCACTCGAACCAGTACTGGTCACTCGAACCAGTACTGGTCGCACCAACCAGTACTGGTCCACGAACCAGTACTGGTCCACGAACCAGTACTGGTCACTCGAACCAGTACTGGTCACTCGAACCAGTACTGGTCGCACCAACCAGTACTGGTCCACGAACCAGTACTGGTCCACGAACCAGTACTGGTCCACGAACCAGTACTGGTCACTCGAACCAGTACTGGTCACTCGAACCAGTACTGGTCACTCGAACCAGTACTGGTCGCACCAACCAGTACTGGTCCACGAACCAGTACTGGTCCACGAACCAGTACTGGTCACTCGAACCAGTACTGGTCACTCGAACCAGTACTGGTCGCACCAACCAGTACTGGTCCACGAACCAGTACTGGTCCACGAACCAGTACTGGTCACTCGAACCAGTACTGGTCACTCGAACCAGTACTGGTCGCACCAACCAGTACTGGTCCACGAACCAGTACTGGTCCACGAACCAGTACTGGTCACTCGAACCAGTACTGGTCGCACGAACCAGTACTGGTCGCACCAACCAGTACTGGTCCACGAACCAGTACTGGTCCACGAACCAGTACTGGTCACTCGAACCAGTACTGGTCACTCGAACCAGTACTGGTCGCACCAACCAGTACTGGTCCACGAACCAGTACTGGTCCACGAACCAGTACTGGTCACATCGAAACCAGTACTGGTCACTCGAACCAGTACTGGTCGCACGAACCAGTACTGGTCGCACCAACCAGTACTGGTCCACGAACCAGTACTGGTCACACGAACCAGTACTGGTCACTCGAACCAGTACTGGTCGCACCAACCAGTACTGGTCCATGAACCAGTACTGGTCACTCGAACCAGTACTGGTCACTCGAACCAGTACTGGTCGCACCAACCAGTACTGGTCCACGAACCAGTACTGGTCCACGAACCAGTACTGGTCACTCGAACCAGTACTGGTCACACGAACCAGTACTGGTCGCACCAACCAGTACTGGTCCACGAACCAGTACTGGTCACACGAACCAGTACTGGTCACTCGAACCAGTACTGGTCACTCGAACCAGTACTGGTCGCACCAACCAGTACTGGTCCACAAACCAGTACTGGTCCACGAACCAGTACTGGTCACTCGAACCAGTACTGGTCACTCGAACCAGTACTGGTCGCACCAACCAGTACTGGTCCACGAACCAGTACTGGTCACTCGAACCAGTACTGGTCACTCGAACCAGTACTGGTCGCACCAACCAGTACTGGTCGCACGAACCAGTACTGGTCCACGAACCAGTACTGGTCCACGAACCAGTACTGGTCACTCGAACCAGTACTGGTCACTCGAACCAGTACTGGTCGCACCATACCAGTACTGGTCCACGAACCAGTACTGGTCTATCGAACCAGTACTGGTCCACTCGAACCAGTACTGGTCACTCGAACCAGTACTGGTCGCACGAACCAGTACTGGTCCACGAACCAGTATTGGTCCAGCAGCAGCATCAGCAGCAGCAGCAGCAGGGGAGCAGGGGTGGTTGGGATGGAGTGGCACTTGCCTGGCAAGGTGTGCAGAGGGGGCACGCTATGGTACTCTTTTCGCGCTCCTACTGCATGCAAACAAGAGCAACATCACTCACCGCACAGCGACCGGCCCGCTAAGGCTACGGTGCAGCTTCAACATTGTGGTGTGTGGATGGGCATGGCTGGCGGTTTGGGTGTAGATGGCATGGCTCAAGGCTGCCTGACATAGCTGTGGCTGCAGGTTGCAGGCGGCGGGGGGAGGAGCGGGTACAAGGAGTGGGTCTTAATGTGCTTGCTGGAGTACAAGGAGTTGTGCCCCAGTCGATGGGGGCAGGGGGCTGGGGGCAGGGGGGTAGGGGGGGCAGGGGGGCAGGGGGATGGGGATGGGGGTAGCGTGCCGATGAACTGGAAGGAGGTGGTTGTATATGGGAAAGGAAAGAGGAGGGGAAAGGCCCATCAGACCTGCAGCCAAGCGAGTGGAGAGAGACGTGAGCAAGGGTGGAACGGGTTGTCAGATGTAGCAGAAGCAGCAACAACAACACTCACCACACAGCGACTGACCCCTGCCTGCTAAGGCTACGGTGCAGCTACAGCTTGTGGTGTGTGGATTGGCATGGCTGGAGGTGTGATGTGTAGATGGGCATGGCTCCAGGCTGCCGTACACAGCTGTGGCTCCAGGTGACTATGACGGTGTAGTTGGAGGTGGTGGTCTGCGGGACTGGGCTGGGCGGGGGTAGGGGTGGGGCGGGGGCGGGGGCAGGGGAGGGGGAGGGGGAAATGTGTTGATGGATGGTGTATCGGGAATAGGGAAGGGGAGGGGAGTTGCCCATCAGACCTGCAACCAAGGGGCGTGCACGTGAGGTAGGGAGATCAGGCTAGGCACTGAGTGTCAGCCACTTACCGGTAGCCACCAGCAACCACTCAATAGCAGGGAGCATAATTCGAAAGGGTGAGGACGAAGAGGGGGGTGGGGGAGCTTGTGTGTGGGGGGTGGGTGGGGAAGGTGGTGGTAGTGATGCCAAGGTGCCAAGGAAGGTTGGTGGAGGTCTTCTCTTGGCTGCTGGGAAGGGTCGGGAGGGGAGGGCAGGTGGCTGCGATGCCAGGCGGATAGAAGGGGAGGGGGAAGGGAAAGGAGAGGGGGGAAGGTGGAGTACTAGGAGTGACCATCAGACCTGCAGCAAACACGGTGCGTGCTAGTGGTTAGGCTGGATGATAGTGGACATTGAAAGGCAAGGGCGACCCACTCACCGCTGACGCCGTGCTGCTCCATGTTGCGCCATGTTGGCTCCCTGTTGGCTCTTACCTTGGAGTGGTGTTGGCTCTTACCTTGGAATGGTCTTACCTTGGAGTGGTGTTATTATTGGTGGGAGTGAAAGAGCTACGGTAGGGTGAAGCGTCAAGGGTGGGGTGTGCTCTCGTTTGGCTGCTGGGGTAAGGGAGGGAGCTGCGATTGTTAGGGGGGCAGGGGGGGTGGAGTGGGGTGGGGGAGGGGGGAAGGGAGGGCCGGGGTGGGGAAACGTGGCAGTGATGGTCAGGGATGGCAGGGATGTCAGGGGGGAGGTGACGGGGAGGGGGGAAGCGGGGGTTGGGGAGAGGTGAAAGTGGAGTTGGTGGGACAGGGTAGGGAAGGGGAAGGGAGGCTAGTGGCAGGATTGAAGGCGTCGGACCTGCAGCAAGCAAGGAGCGTGTTTACAGTGAGGCTGGCATGACATCCTGGAAAGCTGTACGTATTGCATGACTGATGCACTCACCTGGCATAGGGCACAATGTATTGTCCACTCACCGACTGCGGAGAGTCACGGGAGGGGAAGGGAAGGGCAGGAAGGTAAGGGGACTTGTAGCCACCTGTAGAGACCTGGGGAGGGAGGGAGGGAGGGAGGGAGGGAGGGAGGGAGGGAGGGAGGGAGGGAGGGAGGGAGGGAGGGAGGGAGGGAGGGAGGGAGGGAGGGAGGGAGGGAGGGAGGGAGGGAGGGAGGGAGGGAGGGAGGGAGGGAGGGAGGGAGGGAGGGAGGGAGGGAGGGAGGGAGGGAGGGAGGGAGGGAGGGAGGGAGGGAGGGAGGGAGGGAGGGAGGGAGGGAGGGAGGGAGGGAGGGAGGGAGGGAGGGAGGGAGGGAGGGAGGGAGGGAGGGAGGGAGGGGGTGGGATGTTGGGGTAAGGACGGGGTAAGGGATGTTGGGGGAAGGGGGAAGGTGACTTGGTGTAACTGTCAAACCTGCAACAAACACGGGGCGTGCTAGCAGTTAGGATGGATTAGTTAGGACACTGAAAGGCAACGGCGACCCACTCACCGCTAATGCCGTGCTGCTCCATGCTGACCATGTTGGTTCCCTGTTGGCTCTTACCTTGGAGTGGAGTTGGCTCTTACCTTGGAGTGGTCTTACCTTGGAGTGGTGTTGTTAGTGGTGGGGGTGGAAGAGCCAGGGTAGGGTTGAGCGTCAAGGGTGGGGTGGGCTCACTTCTGTCTGCTGGGGTAAGGGAGGGGGCTAGGATGTCAGGGGGGAGGTGACGGGGAGGGGGGAAGCGGGGGTTGGGGAGAGGTGAAAGTGGAATTGGTGGGACAGGGTAGGGAAGGGGAAGGGAGGCTAGTGGCATGACTGAAGGCGTCGGACCTGCAGCAAGCAAGAAGCGTGTTTATGGTGAGGCTGGCATGACATCCTGGGAAGCCGTGCGTATTGCATGACGGAGGCACTCACCTGGCATAGAGCAAATATGATGGGATGTTGTGAAGAGGGGTACAAGCCTTGTCGTGTCCTTGCTGTTTGCAGTCATGCTTAGGCTTCCAAAGGCAAGGCAATACATCCCACAACATGCATGCTCACGCACCTGCCAGGGTGAGGGTGAGGGTGGGGGTGGGGGTGGGAGGGGGGGAAATGTATTGTCAAACTGGGAGGGGGTGGTTGTATAGGGCAGAGGGAAGGGGAGGTGCCCATTACACCTGCAGTCAGCCAAGGGGAAGGGAAAGGAGAGGGAGGGAGGGAGGGAGGGAGGGAGGAGGGAGGGAGGGAGGGAGGGAGGGAGGGAGGGAGGGAGGGAGGGAGGGAGGGAGGGAGGGAGGGAGGGAGGGAGGGAGGGAGGGAGGGAGGGAGGGAGGGAGGGAGGGAGGGAGGGAGGGAGGGAGGGAGGGAGGGAGGGAGGGAGGGAGGGAGGGAGGGAGGGAGGGAGGGAGGGAGGGAGGGAGGGAGGGAGGGAGGAGGAGGGAGGGAGGGAGGGAGGGAGGGAGGGAGGGAGGGAGGGAGGGAGGGAGGGAGGGAGGGAGGGAGGGAGGGAGGGAGGGAGGGAGGGAGGGAGGGAGGGAGGGAGGGAGGGAGGGAGGGAGGGAGGGAGGGAGGGAGGGAGGGAGGGAGGGAGGGAGGGAGGGAGGGAGGGGACCATTAATCCTGCAGCAGCACAAAAGGCACGCTAGTGGTTAAGCTAGGTAGAGGGAGCCACATACCTGCACAGGGATAGCCACTCACCTTGACAACTTCGCATGGTTTGCATGGGTGACGGCGCGGCTTGCTCGTACTGTGTCGCTGCGTTGCTAGGCTGGCTACGTTGGCTTCTCGCGTGGCTGCGTGGCTGCGACTTTGCGAGGTTGTGTAGCTGTGTCGCGATGCTGGTGAAATAGCTGGACTGCGGGGCTGAGCTAGCTACGTAAATGGCTGTACGCCTAGCTTCGAGGTTGGCTGCGTTATGGAAATGGAAATGGAAATGGTTGCAACGCTGCAAAACTGCCTTGTGTGTCTGAGCTAGCTAGCTAGCTGCGATGTGGCTGGGAGCGAGCTGAGCTTGACCTGATCTGGGCCTGACTGCGAGGCTGGTTGCAAGGCTGCGAGGCTGCGAGGCTGGTTGCAAGGCGCCTGCCTACCTAGATGCGGGTCGCGGGGCAGTGTGGTTGCAAGGCTGCGAGGCTGAGTTTCTAGGTTGCTTATCCTCAAGGCTGACCTTCTAGCTGGCACTAGCTGCGGCTACGTTCCTAGCATGACTAGGATCGACGCTAGTTGACTACGCCGCGTACTGGGCGCATGTTAGTTTTTCATATTTCATGTCTAACTTGCAAGCCGATCTGCCGTTCGTGCCGTTCGTGCCGCCCTTCACGCCCTCAATTCGGTAGCCCCTGCCCTCAATTCGGTAGCCAGGCTAGGTAGCCAGGCGGCCACTGAGCCAGCAGACCACGCAACATCGCCACATCGCAGCCAGGCAGCCACAGTCGGCCAGGCAGCCACATCTCACGTAGCGGCCAGCCTCCTAGCCAATCTCGCAACCTCGAGATCTCAGCCAACTCCGTAGCCACGCGTTGCGCGGTGATACACGATGCATTACCTCGCCACGCTTTGCGTGTAGCCAATGCGTTGCGAGGTAATGCACCGTTTCACATGCAGCAACCCATTTGCCCCTTTTTGCCTTTGACATGTAACCACCATCTCCGAGCCCATCTTCCCTGCCCCTTGTGCATCAAATTCGGTGAGTGCATCTTGTACCCACCATACATTGCTCCTCCTTTGACAACCTGTCACCTCCTTGCCGCAGGTCCACAACCCTTTACCATCCTTTCCCTTTCTCTCCCCTTCCTCCCTCCCCTTCCTACCCTTCCTCCCCCCCTACCCCCCTCTCCAGCACCTCCCTCCCTTACACTCTCTCCCTCCCCTCCTGGCAACCATTACCCCGTACCTTCTCGATAGCAGCCCGTCCCACTACAAAGGTAGGATTAAGGTAAGAGCCAACGAGGATGAAGCATGGAGGAGCAAGGAGGATCAGGGAGCAAGCGGTGAGTTGCCCCGCTCCTTAACCTAGCCTACACAGCCTACACAACTATCATGCCCCTATACAACCCATGCCCCTATACCCCCATTGCAGGATTGATCATCACACCCTTCCCCTTTTCCTCCCCTTTCCCACGCCCACCACCATCGCCAAGCTGGTCGTCCCTCCACATCCACCTCTCCCCGCCCCCACTCCCCCCCTCCCTGTTACCTCTCCCTTTGACATCCCAGCAGCCAAGAGAAAGCCCACCCCATCCACCCTCTTGCCACTACCACCACCACCCCCTCCCTCTCTCCCATGCTTGTCAAGCCTACCCTTCCCCTATCCCACCCTTCGATTGACGTGGCATCGCAGCCCCCACCTCATCCCACCTTCCCTTCCCTTCACCCTACTACACACCCCACCGCAGCCCCACCCCACTGGCGCATGGGATATGTTGCCTGGTGTGAGCAGGTAGGAGGCCAGGAGGACCACAAAGGTGAGGCCACGGTGATAGCTAACAGAGTGCCCAACCTGGTCACCCTACCTCATGTGCACGCCCCTTGGTTGCAGGTCTGATGGGTCACCTCCCCTCCACTTTCCCTATACAACCACCCCCTCCCAATTTATCCTCCCCGGCCCCCGCTCCCTCTCCCGCCCCGACCCCCGCCCATGCCCCCAACCCATGCCCCTATACAACCCAACCCAGGCCCCTACCCAACCCAACCCATGCCCCTAACCCAACCCACCCCGCCTTCAAGCCACCCCGCCCATTTAAACCCAACTGAGCCTCCCGCCTCCCCGCCTCCCGCCTCCCTGCCTCCCGCCTCCCCGCCTCCCGCCTCCCTGCCTCCCGCCTTCCACAACTACCCTCCCTCCCCGCCTTCAATCCTCCACTCCCACCCCCTTCCCAGCAGCAGTCATAGCAAGCAGCCAAAAGGTAGGTAGGTGCTATAGTGCCCCTACTATCTGCTGCTGCTGCCCCCATGCTGCTGCTGCTGCCCCCATGTTGCTGCTGCTGCTGCCCCCCTACTGCTGCTGCTGCCCCCATGCCCCCTACTGCTGCTGCTGCTACTGTTGCAGCCCCCTTGCAGCTGCTGCTGCTGCTGCTGCCCCCCTACCTTGATTGCAGGTCTGATGATTGTAGGTCTGATGAACACCTCTCCTCCACTTTTCCTACACAACCACCCCCTTTCCAGCAGCAGTCATCAAGCAGCCAAAAGGTAGGTAGGTGCCATAGTGCCTCTACTATCTGCTGCTGCAGCCCCCCTGCCCCCCTGCTGCTGCTGCTGCAGCCCCCCTGCCCCCCTACTGCTGTTGCTGCCCCCCCGCTGCTGCTGCTGCCCCCCTGCTGCTGCTGCTGCTGCTGCTGTAACCCTGCTGCTGATTGGGGGGGCACCAGCGCTGGTTGCGCCTACTATCTGCTGCCTACTGTCTGATGCTGCAACCCCCCTGCCCCCCTGCTGTTACTGCCCCCCAGTTGCTGCCGCTGCTGCCCCCCTGCTCAGCCAGCCAGTACTGGTCTCAGCCAGCCAACCAGTACTGGTCAGCCAGCCAGTACTGGTCACAGCCAGCCAGCCAGTACTGGTCAGCCAGCTAGTACTGGTCTCAGCCAGCCAACCAGTACTGGTCAGCCAGCCAGTACTGGTCTTAGCCAGCCAACCAGTACTGGTCTCAGCCAGCCAACCAGTACTGGTCAACCAGCCAGTACTGGTCACAGCCAGCAACCAGTACTGGTCAGCCAGCCAGTACTGGTCACAGCCAGCCAGCCAGTACTGGTCAGCCAGCCAGCCAGTACTGGTCTCAGCCAGCCAGCCAGTACTGGTCAGTCAGCCAGTACTGGTCAGCCAGCCAGTACTGGTCACAGCCAGCCACCAGTACTGGTCAGCCAGCCAGTACTGGTCACAGCCAGCCAGCCAGTACTGGTCAGCCAGCCAGTACTGGTCACAGCCAGCCAGCCAGTACTGGTCAGCCAGCCAGTACTGGTCTCAGCCAGCCAACCAGTACTGGTCAGCCAGCCAGTACTGGTCAGCCAGCCAGCCAGTACTGGTCAGCCAGCCAGTACTGGTCTCAGCCAGCCAACCAGTACTGGTCAGCCAGCCAGTACTGGTCAGCCAGCCAGTACTGGTCTCAGCCAGCCAGCCAGTACTGGTCACAGCCAGCCAGCCAGTACTGGTCAGCCAGCCAGTACTGGTCACAGCCAGCCAACCAGTACTGGTCAGCCAGCCAGTACTGGTCTCAGCCAGCCAGCCAGTACTGGTCAGCCAGCCAGTACTGGTCATAGCCAGCCAGCCAGTACTGGTCAGCCAGCCAGTACTGGTCAGCCAGCCAGTACTATTCACAGCCAGCCAGCCAGTACTGGTCACAGCCAGCCAGCTAGACTCTGTGTCACTTTGCAGGGGCTGGAGCATGGACGAGTACCTTCATTACGTCAAGGTCGTTGGACCTTATCTAAAAGACTTAGGACAACCAGCACATGAGATTGTGGAGGGTGTTAGTTGACGCTACATAGCTTGATGGTTGTGTGGCGCTGTGTGCTATGTAACATTGTGATAACCAGGAGTGGGTCATAGCATGTGCATGTGGCTATAGAGTGTTGTCCTCATGGTGATATGTACTCAGTATACCTTGCAACATCAGTAGCTCAGTGTCACGTGTAAGTACATCCAACGGCTCTAGCCCAACGTGTAATAATCTCCAGCTTGGTAACCGTTTCCGAGCAAGCCCCTTCCTTCAGCCCTTTACCCAGCCCTTCAGCACTTAAGGGGGTCACACAGCTACCCCATCCCTCTCGTTGCTGCTGCCCCCCTGCCCCCCTGCTGCTGTTGCTGCTGCCCCCCTGCTACTGCTGCTGCTGCCCCCCTTCCCCCCTGCTGCTGCTGCCGCTGCTGCCCCCCTGCCCCCTGCTACTGCTGCTGCCCCCCTGCCCCACTGCTGCTTCTGCCGCTGCTGCCCCCCTGCCCCCCTTCCCCCCTGCTGCTGCTGCCGCTGCTGCCCCCCTGCCCCCCTGCTGCTGCTGCTGCTGGCCCCCTGCCCCCTGCTGTTGCTGCCGCTGCTGGCCCCCCCTCCCCCCTGCTGCTGCTGCTGATGCTGCCCTCCTGCCCCCCTGCTGCTGCTGCTGCTCCCCTTTCCCCCCTGCTGCTGCTGCTGCTGCTGCCCCCCTGCCCCCCTGCTGCTGCTGCTGCTGGCCCCCTGCCCCAAGCTCCTGCGGCCAGCCAGTACTGGTTGGGGGCCAGCCAGTACTGGTTGGGGGCCAGCCAGTACTGGTTGGGGGTCAGCCAGTACTGGTTGGGTGTGAACCAGTACTGGTTGGGGGAGGACCAGTACTGGTTGGGTGTGAACCAGTACTGGTTGGCTGACCAGTACTGGTTGGGGGTGGACCAGTACTGGTTAGGGGAGGACCAGTACTGGTTGGGGGGTGGACCAGTACTGGTTGGGGGTGGACCAGTACTGGTTGGGGGTGGACCAGTACTGGTTGGGGGTGGACCAGTACTGGTTGGGGGTGGACCAGTACTGGTTGGGTGTGGACCAGTACTGGTTGGGGGGTGGACCAGTACTGGTTGGGTGTGGACCAGTACTGGTTGGGTGTGGACCAGTACTGGTTGGGGGGTGGACCAGTACTGGTTGGGGGTGGACCAGTACTGGTTGGGGGTGGACCAGTACTGGTTGGGGGTGGACCAGTACTGGTTAGGGGAGGACCAGTACTGGTTGGGGGTGGACCAGTACTGGTTGGGGGTGGACCAGTACTGGTTGGGGGTGGACCAGTACTGGTTGGGGGTGGACCAGTACTGGTTGGGGGTGGACCAGTACTGGTTGGGTGTGGACCAGTACTGGTTGGGGGGTGGACCAGTACTGGTTGGGTGTGGACCAGTACTGGTTGGGTGTGGACCAGTACTGGTTGGGGGGTGGACCAGTACTGGTTGGGGGTGGACCAGTACTGGTTGGGGGTGGACCAGTACTGGTTGGGGGGTGGACCAGTACTGGTTGGGGGTGAACCAGTACTGGTTGGGGGTGAACCAGTACTGGTTGGGGGTGGACCAGTACTGGTTGGGGGTGGACCAGTACTGGTTGGATGTGAACCAGTACTGGTTGGGGGGTGGACCAGTACTGGTTGGGGGTGAACCAGTACTGGTTGGGGGTGAACCAGTACTGGTTGGGGGTGAACCAGTACTGGTTGGGGGTGAACCAGTACTGGGGGGGGGGGTGAACCAGTACTGGTTGGGGGTGAACCAGTACTGGTTGGGGGTGGACCAGTACTGGTTGGGGGTGGACCAGTACTGGTTTTCTCGTATCTCCTCAGCCCGATTTTTCCTCGATTTTAGGTTTACACCCCCATTCTTAGAACCGCTAAAAAATACAATCTATCAAGCCACTTTGTCAAAAAAATCAACTTTTCTCATGAACTTTTCTGCGAGTGCATGAGGCAGCCAAGAGCATGGAGCAGCTCACCGCAGCGCATGCAGCCCTCACCGCAGCACATGCAGCCGGCTCCCCCAGCCCCGCCCCAGCTCCCATGCCCACTGCGCGCACACCTGAGGTACAGGAGATGCCATCTCCGACCCCCCAACTTGAGGTGAAGGCGCGGGTGGTGGCCGTCAGGAAGTGTCCGGACAGCTCGTCATACCCAGCTCTTCAGCAGTTTGTGGACGTCTGCAGGAAGCAAGGGGTATGGAGGTCTCTAGCCAGCATCACCGTGGACAGCGCAGCTGGCAATATTGGGCGCATCAGCGGGCTGGCTGTCAGCATCAATGCCTTGCGCAGACAGCAGGGCCTGGCCCTCATCATCTTCTGGCCATGTGTCAGCCACCAGATTCACAACGCGTTGCACAAGGCAATGACAACATGGGGCAAGGCAGAGGGCTGGGGCAGACAGGGTTTGCAAGCGCAGCTAGCCCCTCAGCATTGAGCAGCTGTGCAGCCTCACCAAGAAGCACTGGGACCTGCTGGGTGTCTAGCACTGCGCCCAGCCCAGCGAGCCCTCGCAGTCTCGATGGGGCAGCTATGTAGATGCTTGCTCCTCCCTCACTCGCGTGCTCAAGCCGGTCACCGTTGCAGTCACCGGCATCATGCAGCGGCAGGGCAAGGCAGCACCAGCTTGGGCAGGAGACCTGTGCTCGCTGCTGCTTGACACAGATCTCATCTGCAAGCTCATGGTGGTGGCGGTTGTGGGCCAGCAGCTCGTCATGCCTGACCTCGGGTGGGTGGCCACAGAGGGCGGCATGCACGCCTTTGAGCTTGCACGGCATGTGGAGCAGCTGTTGGACAACCTTCTGGACGCCTCAACGCAGGACGCTGAGGAGCGCTTCCCATACATCTTCAAGCATGCTCAGGGGCTCTTTGTCGCCACAGCCCCTTCCGCCCATACAGCCGCAAGTTCCCTCCTCACAGCTGCTGCCTCTGCCCCCAACCCCTTGGCCTTGGAACGCCCCCAACAATGGGCGGCTGCCAAGCCAAAGCTCGTTGTGCTCATCAACAAACACATCCAGGCACTGTACGAGTACTTGTACGATCACAGCCAGCTAATCTTCCAGCTCCCTCACCTGCTGGCAGCCATGGGCTCTTCAAACGCTTTGTACGCACAGAAGGCAGCTGAGCAGGTGCTGAAAC
This sequence comes from Haematococcus lacustris, assembly GCA_030144725.1. Classification (NCBI taxonomy): domain Eukaryota; kingdom Viridiplantae; phylum Chlorophyta; class Chlorophyceae; order Chlamydomonadales; family Haematococcaceae; genus Haematococcus; species Haematococcus lacustris. The sequence continues at coordinate 13,917,850 of JASKMD010000029.1, forward strand.
AGCGGGACACGAGGCTGCAACAGTGGGACGTGCACCAGCGGCAAAAGCAGCAGCAACAGCAGGGGGGGCGGCGGCAGGCACCAAGCGGGCAGCAGTTTCTGCCATTCGACCCAGCCGTCTTTGACCCGTATGGCACGCTGGAGGATTTCCTTGATGACATCCTGGAGCTGGCAGCTGGCCAGCCGTGCAGTCCAGGCCTACCTAGTGGAGTTCTTTGGGGTAGCACCCAGCTCAAACCACGCAGTGGAGTCCAGCCTGCAACACACAAAGCACGGCAACAGTGCCAAGCAGGGGCTGGATGCCATAATCGGCAGCATCAACAATAAGCTCGACCCTGGGGCACTCGCCAACATCGACTTGGCAGACTTTGAGGCTCGGCTCCTCACGCTCCGCAAGCAAAAGCGTGACAAGGAGACAACCTCAGCAGACGACAACCGGGAGGCCAAGGCAGCACGCAAGGCGGAGGAGTCAGCGTGCATGGTAGACGGGAACGCCAAGATGGTGTTGAACGTGCCCACCCAGGCCCCCCTGCAGCAGCTGCAGCAGGCATTCCAGCAACACGCACGGGGTGCAGACTACAACAATACCTCAGCCAAGGAGGCAACCCGGTTCACACGCGAGCAGCTCAGGGCCTATCTCCTTTACCACAAGGTGCCGCCCAGGGATCAGCCAGTTGGCAACACCCTAGTGGCAGGCTGGCAGAAGGCCGTGCAGAAGCACATTGTTGAGCGTGGCAGCCCCACAGGGCATGGGGTGTTGCCATAGAGCTTTGCTTTGTTGCCATGGGCGTGTAGCTAATGGACAAGAGACCAGACCTAGCTATAGAGTGTACAGATCTTGGCCTGCCATGGGGTGCTAGTATGGGGCTTTGTTGTGGCCATAAGGCAAGAGTTGCAGTTGCTTGGGAAGGGTGTTCTGCTACCACATCTGCGATGGGTGCTTGCAGTCCTACTAGATGTTTGCTCTTAGATACTTGCTGCTCATCAATTGTACCCAGCCAGTGGGGTATGCACGTTGTGGCATGCCACTGCGGCATGGATTGATGCTAAAGCAAAAGTTGTTGTTCGTTAACAAAATCTAGTGCCAGGGGCCTTTGCTATGGAGTGTAGAGGCCTGCAGGTGCGAGTGGGGCCATGTGGGAGGACACGAGGTGCGAGGGAGTGCAGCAGGTCATGGCACCGTGGACCGAAGCACATGTCTCGGTGGTGATGTCCCAAAACGATGTAGCGACACAACGAAGGCTTCGCACCTACGCATATGCTCTAGCTACAACGAACAAAGCACATAACCAGGGGAACGAGCATAAAAGGCTCAAGTATGAAGAGTCCCGCGGTCAGTTTGACTATCAGGCCACATAGTCTACTGTAACAAGAAGTGAAGGGTGCACATAGTGTCTTGATGAACCGCTACAGCATACATGCATGGCCCTGGCCCTGAGATCGGCCAAGGGAGTTGACGGTCACAGACCAAAGTGTGCTTTTGGCTTATCTGAGTATGAGCGTTTGTAACACTGTCTTAGAGGAGCTTAACCTAGTAAGTAGCATGTTGTAAGTCCAAATGTCCGAGCTGTGGCATTGCCCTCCAGGTATGGGTAGGAGGTGGGCTCAGTGCCACATTCCCGCATCCGCTTTCCGATCCGACTGCTGCTTCCGACGCGCATGCTCACCTAAGCGGCGCGGGCGGTCGAAGCGATGACTGCATGCCTCGCTGTGGCTCAAATTTAAATTAGTAACTTTGAAGCTTTGCTCTGCACGGTCTACTGACTGGATAATTGTTCTGGATACGGGAAAGGTAGCTGGCCGGGTTGCCTACATTGTGAGCCAGCTAGCATAATATTTGGCGTAGTGAGTGCAGAGTTACAGCCGTCCTACTACCAGGGGTCGTTTTCCTGACATTTTTTGAATGTTGGGGCCGCCTGACCGCCAGGCTTGCTCCACGAGCCTTTCATTGGTGCAGGCGGCGTCGGAAGACCGTCGTTGGGCAAGAAATAACGCGACATTGAAGCGAGGTGCGATTGGATAGAGGTCTCTCTAGCCAGCTACACAGAAAAAGGGACCCCCTTGCACAACTCGGCATGTTGTGAGCTGACCACTCTGAGTTATTAGAATGTCTCGTTATTACTTTGTTCATTACTCAACGACACAGCTGCTAGAAAAGAAAGCATGGCTATCCATCACCTCCCAGCCCCCGCAGAAGCCTCCCACCCCCTCCCGCCCCCTCCCAGCCCCCTTACTGCCCCGCCACCCCTTCCCAACCCCTCCCAGCCCCTCCCAGCCCCCTCACTGCCCTCCCACCCCCTTCTAGCCCCCTCACTGCCCCGCCCCCCTTCCTAGCCCCTCTTAGCCCCTCCCAGCCCCTCCCACTCCCTCCCAGCCCCGCCCACCCCCGCCACCCCCTCCCACCCCTTCCCATCCCCTCCCCACCCCTCCCACCCCCTCCCAGCCCTCCTTTATACCCATGGGTCACAGCCGGCAGCATGCTCATCTTAAAGCCACAGCAAGGAAGATAGCCACAGCAAGGAAGGCTGAGGCTATCGCTGGCAGCTGGTGCTGGTGCCGCCCCTGGGCTGCCCACCCCTCCTGCTGCCCCCCCCTGGCAGCAGCTGGCAGCTGGTGTTGGTGCATCCCCTGACCTGCTCACCCCTCCAGCTGCGCAGAAAGGGGCCACATCGGAGCTGGACACGAGCTGGACACGCAAGCGGGGGGCGGGCGGGAGGGATTGGACCCAACATGTCGAGCAAGGTAACATAGCAATGGCATACACACCTTGTGAGGCACTGCAGAGTGGCCAGGCCAACAGTACTGCTCACGAAGGGGTCAATGCAGCAGCCTCGTATATTTCTGTGCGTGTGTGGAGGGGCGTCTTTACATCGGTTTGGCGTGCCATGTGAATCATTTTGACTGCGGCGATTGTTACATCGGTTTTGAATGTTATTTGAATCGCTTTGACTGCGGCGACTGTCCCTGACTGTTTGCAGAGGCTACTGGGCCACGTCGGTCGCGGCGGTCGGTCGCGGCGAGGCCCGCATGAGCAAAACTGGCATGGATTTGAATGTCAAGATTTGAGCCGCCATAGCACTCAGCACAGTGCACAATATTTAATGTTACATGCTGCACCGCATAGCTGACAGAGTCCTCTATCCAGGGATGTGCGAAACATAAATAGAAACCACGTGGCTGAGACGCGGCGTCGTTTTGATTACCAGGGGTCAGTTTCCTGTCATTTTCTGTTAGTTGGGGACACCTGAGTTTGAGCCCGCCGACCCCGGCAAAGGTGCACATCAGCCCGAGCAGCCCGCCAGCTTCGCACTGATGAGCTTCACCGCCCTGCGCACGATTAGAAACTCTTGAAAACCAGTAAGATGTTATCTCTTGAGCCATGGGGGTGCAGCCAATGGCGGGGGTGACCATATATATTCCCCACACGTGAAAGATGGCGTGAATTCAAAACGAGTGGTGCTCACTAGTGTGCGATTACACAATTGCGAGCTCAAAAGCTTGCACCAGCGCACGCTGGTTAGACAGCGCTGAAAATGCCCGCCCTGATGAGTTTGCGGGGCTCGGTGGCTGCGCTTCTAATCCTTGCCGCAGCGCTGGGAGGCTCCGACGCGGCACGCTCTAAGTCAGGCGGCAGCCTTCTCCATTCAAATCGCCCAGCCAAACGCGGTTCGATCCGCGAGCTCGGTCCTGTAAAGAACAGCAAGCCACTGATTGGCATCCTGACACAACCCTGTGAGTTATAGCATGCTGTTTCTTCGTACAAATTCACTACGAACTCATTGAGCACGCACGTTTAGTACCATCTGCCTGCAGGCCATACCTGCCCTGGGAAGTGAGTGACAGCAGCGTGGCCACGACGGTCACAATTGGCGGCCCGTTGTGTGATGTTGCCCAGCAGCGACTGTAGGCTTGCACCACTGACCGAGCTCTCACACATACACTGTCTGATGCAGGTCATACATTGCTGCTGGGTTTGTTAAGTGGATTGAAGCTGCAGGGGGCAGGGCGGTCCCAATTCGCTTCTACGCTACTGAATCTGAGTTGTATCGCATCTTCAAGAGCATCAATGGTTTGGTGTTCCCAGTAAGCCACTGCCGCTCCGCTGTGCCCTGCTAAACAAACCACACTGCACTGACGCATGTGGACATGGCTGCGTGCAGGGCGGTCTGACCTGGCTGTGGCTGGATGCCCCGTACGTCATTGCCGCCCGCAAGTTGTTCAACTGGGCAGTGCAGGCAAACGATGCTGGGGACGTGTTCCCGGTGAGTAGCAGCAGAGCATCTGGGGGCTGCGGCACTGCCCTGCCATCGCCAAGCCTCCCCTTGGCTGCCAGTACGGATTCCATAGCTGGCTCAGCTTCTGTACTTCTGCCCTGTGGCTATGGTAGTGCATCAGGTGCAGCCATCATGGACATCACCGTCGTAGCACATCAGTATAGCGGCGTACAGGCTCCTGAAGCCTGTGTCCCCTTGTTGCACATCCCCTTGGCAAGCTCTCAAACGCGTTTCATGTCCCCACATCATGCTACTTCCCCTGCTTTGTGCACAACTTGCTGCTGCTGTTTCTGCTGCTGCTGCTGCTCAGATCCACGGCACCTGCCTTGGCTTCCAGCTGCTGCACATCCTGGCATCCAATATCAGCCGCAACGTGCTGCTGGTGGACACAGATAGCGTGGCCCACCCCACAACACTCAAGTTCTGGGGTGACGCCGCGAGCAGCAGCCACATGTTCTCAGGACTGTCGGTAGGTGACCCGGGGCCATGACCTGCACTGTGGCCCCAGGGTGGGGTCAACCAACACTCCCAATGCAGCGCACTCCAAAGGGCACTTCCAAAGGGCATTCCCAAAGGAGGAGTCAGCATGGACCCCATTGCGGCAGCACAGGCCCTAGTCAGCATGTGTTTTTAGTCAGCATGGGGCCACAGGCACTGTTGGCCTAGGGAGTCAACAAGCAGCAGCTAGCCCCCTGCCCTGCCTTGCCCTGCCCTGCCCAGTATAATGGGCTGTTGCTAGCCTTGCAGCCAGCAGCCATCTGTATACGGTGTTGGGCCAGTGGCAGTGCCCTGTGCACCTGCTGTGCAAACTCCACACCATGTCCCTTGAGCTCTGCACAGTCACTGGCTGTGTGCCCCTATGGTCAGCAGGTACCTGGTGTTCTCGTCACCTGATCACCATCATCACATGGCATATGCTTGTCGGCATTGATGCAAGCTATCCTGATAGTACGTCACAGGACCTCAGTATGCCTCTGTCCAGCACTTGGACCCCTCCTAGCCCTATCCTGGTGGCTGCGTGTGTCCGTGATGTATGCAAACACTGGCCTGGGCCTCCTCCTCAGACGGTCATGTTAGGATAGGCGCGACAGCTCCAAGAGGCAGCTCCAACAGACCGCTTGCATCTGCATGATGCACTGTGGCGAATGGGCTGTGCTAGTCACCAGGCCAGCGGCTAAGAGGGGTGGAGAAACAACAACAGTGGCGAGGGGGCTGTGCTGCAGGCCCCACTGCGGCAGGCGCTGGAGTCGCCGGAGCAGAACATCGTGCTGCAGAACCACATGTACGGCATGCCCCCTGCCATGTACACCCAGCACCCTGTCCTGGCGTCCTGGTACAACATTGTGTCCACCTCTGAGGACCGCAATGGCACAGGTCAGAACATACAGACGACATGGAGAAGAAGGATGTCATGCAGCTGGCTGGCTGGCTGGCTGGCTGGCTGGCTGGCTGGCTGGCTGGGGAATGGCCCCAATGTTGCCAGTGCATGTTGCAAGTGCATGCATGAGCAGTTCAACACCTCTAGCACCTCCAGCCTCAGCTTGCCTTGCATTTGATTGGATTAAGAGCAGCAGATCTGGGCATGATAGCTTGGCCGTGACCTCAGGCGCCGTGATGTACGGGTAATCTGTTGCTCTACAGTTGTGTGCTGGTGTGGTTGCGCATGCAGAGTACATCAGCACGATGGAGGGGAAAAAGTACCCCTTCACAGGTGGGGGCCGTGGGGACTCCATGGCATGCAGAGGTCAAGCCGGAGTAGGATGGGATAGAGTGGAGGAGGGGTAAGGTGGGCGTGTAGGCTTGTGGGGGCAGGGGGTGCTTGCTGCGAGCTTGCCATGGGTACAAGGTGCCTGCTGACAGGGCACCCTGGGCTCACTCTTTCCCCTCACATTTCATACTCTCACTGTCACCTCATCCGCTTCTCCCAACCTGGGTGCAGGCACACAGTGGCACCCTGAGAAGCCGCCTTTTGAGTTTGGTATGGAGGAGGTGCCACACAGCCTGGAGGCAATCAGCGTCAGCCAGCACCTGGCCAACGTGTTCATTGAGTCGGCTCGAAGGTAGGCTGACACGCGTGCAGCCAACGCTGAGGCTGGTTTGCTTACCCCATGGTATTGGTGTGACAGGCCGTGGGGCGGTGCAGCTGGTGCGGGTGCGGGTGCGGAGGAGCAAGCACAACACCCCACCCGCCACGCAGGCTGTACAGGGTGTGGTGCAGCAGGGCTTGGGGTGTCACTGCTGCAGAGCCTGGCATCAAGCAGCCTTTGCTGCTGCTTTGCTGCCAGCCGGGAATACGCTGCCACCAGACAGGCGTGCTGCAGGGCGCACCAGTAGGACAATTTGTGTCCTGCCCTGCTTGACATGATATGTGTGAGTGGCTGGATATGAGGGCCAGTGACAGGCTGGCTTTGGCACGCCCTCCTGCCTGCAGCGTCCAAACAGCACAGGGAGTGGGTTGCTGCTGTCTGGCTTGCCCCTGGATACAGGTCCAGCCACAAGCCAGAGAGCAAGGAGGAGGAGCTGGCGCTGCTGGTTTACGACACCTGCCCGGTCTTCTCTGAGCGCTTTGAGGTGTGATGTGTGACCAACAGCAGCGTTATCACAGCAGTCAGCAGCAGCAGTATCCTGGAAGTGCTGCGAAGCCTGCCTTGATAGGCGTGCGCTGCCTATGGCAACAAGTGTAGGAGCGTGTTATGCTGTGATTCCTCCCCTGGTCACTCCTCCCTCCCGCTCACTCCTCTATTTTGCATGTGACATAGCACTCAAGCTAGGCAGCGGACTTCCTAATCTCAGCTGCACTGAGAGGAGAGCCTGCAGACAACAACAGCCCAACCTCCCTCGTCACACACAGTGCCCTGGGTTGCCTTAACCCACCACACCGCAGGCTCTGGGCTACTCTCAACAATGTCCAAGCAGCTGCACGCTCAGGTCCTGCCTGCTGTCTGGCTGCTGTCTGGCTGCTGTCTGACTGCAGACCACTGAGGAGGAGAACTACGATGGCCCGGACATCACCTACTACTTGTGCGTGCGTCACACACACTGACCCACTGATGGGATGGTGTAGCACATGGACTGGCTGCTCACCTGGCGTGAAGAGCATTTTTGTCGCCACCATCGACACTCCTGCTGCCATTTGATTTGCTGTGGTTTGGCTGCACACTCTCACAATCGCTATCCTCTATCCATCGCTTGTGTGCTTGGCAAAGGCCAGCCTGCAGGCAGGGCAGGGCAGGGCAGGGCAGGGCAGGGCAGGGCAGGGCAGGGCAGGGCAGGGCAGGGCAGGGCAGGGCAGGGCAGGGCAGGGCAGGGCAGGGCAGGGCAGGGCAGGGCAGGGCAGGGCAGGGCAGGGCAGGGCAGGGCAGGGCAGGGCAGGGCACCACTAATGTCAGCACTCTTGCTGCCATGCAGTGTCGCTGTGCACCCCTCACCTCCTGACTGGTGCAAACGTCAAGTGCTGCCCTCCACTGTATGTAACGTTGTGCTGGCTGTCAATTACCCTCACCCGGCCTGTACCCAGCACAAAGTGCCTGGAGGTGCTGTTGCAAGACTCTACCTTCTATCTTGTCTGTCTTGTCACCGTCTGTCTTTTGACCTTCTAACCCTCTGTCTCTTCTGTGTGTGATGCTGCCTGGGGTGCAGCGACAAGCCTGACCACCCTCCTTCTGGCCCTGATGATTCGCTGCACAACGGCAAGGCCAAGGGTCAGCTGCAGCAGGTGGCGCAGCACCCCAACGGCTTTTTTCTTGGCTGATGTACAATTGTACGGTGGAGTTATGTGATCACAACACACGACGGAGGCATGAATGACCGCCTGCCCTCACTCCTCATCCCATGACTGTCGATACACAGAAAGGGGATTGCGTGCTGCCTAGTCTGACGAATGACTCCGCGTGAGCGGTGCCCGCGAGCAAGCATTGGCAGCATATCTATGATTTGCTGGGTGCCTTTCCAGAAAAATTCTATTCTGCACGTGCCATACCGGGCCAGTTTCGGGCCAGATGCTGGAGTAGTACAAGGGCGATGTTCGTTGTCAAATTCTTTCGTTCTCCATGTCAAGTCACAGCGTTCCAGCTCCCAACTTGTACGTCGGCTCATGCTTTTGGGGTAGCTGGGGCTTTTGGGGTAGCTGTATAGTCGCGGTGTTTCGGGTTTTTGGCGAGGTGTTGTGCGTGCAAAGGTGTACAGACCAGGGTGGCAGGATGGTGCTAATACATAAAATCCGCACCAACAGCGTCGGCACGGAAACAAAATGGTAGCAGTGGTGTGAGGAGGAACTGAACCATAAGCAGCCCTCCAGGATTGTATGCTGACGCCTCAAATAATTCATTTCCAGTTTGCAGCCAGCAATGTAACTAGCCAATCCAGGGCCGCATGTGGTGCCCGGTAGTGGCCCCACGCTAGCTCCACAACTAGTAGCCACCAGGCAGCCCACAAGTACCAGCCTTAGAGCATGGGCTTAAAACTCCCCCACCAGCCAAACTTGTCTCGTGCACCAGGGTTGAGCATTAGGGCGCGACCAAATCATGTTTGATCATTTTTCAGCATGGACAAATCATCTGCCTTGCGGGCCGCCCTTGGCAGATATGGCCGTGGCTTAGTGATCCATACATAGCTAGGGGTCTCTGCTAGCCTAGTCTCCGCTCGCTAAGTCTCAACTCTTCTCCACCGCCCTACAAACGGTGAAAATCATATTCCAATCATATTCAGTCATATCGGCGTTTCCTCAGGAAAATCATGTTTCGGTCGCGCCCTATTGAGCATGCACCTAACCTGTCCAAATGAAAAGGCCAGGACAAGGGCAAGGCTGCTAAACCCATTGCCCGGCTGCCAAACAGCAAGGCAGATGGAAAGACAGGGACTGCAATGCAGTGGGTGGTACATAGCGTCCACTAGAGCTGTGCTCGTGGCCTGGTCTGTCGTGGTACATTGCCCTTGCTGCTGCTGCTGCTGCTGCTGCTGCTGCTGCCGCTGCTGCTGCTGCACTCATAGAATTTAATCCCTGCATTCTTCCCTGCATTTTTGACCAACCTTGTCCGATCGGGCTGGAATTTTGATAGATGGTGTTTTGCAGAAACTAAAACATATTGTTTTTTGAGAAATAAAATTCAAAAATGTTTTATTTTCTATAGAGCTTTAGAGCTGGTTTGAAGCACAACACATATACTTTGCTGCACCAGCGGCCAGCAGTCCATGTGCCGTATGGCCGATGAGGAGAAGCTGTAATCACGGTTCAGTTTGTTTGTAGCTGAGATTACCCACAGTCAAACATGTTGTTCCCTGTTGAGTGAGTTATGTTTGGCTGCCGGGGAACAAAAGCTGTGGCTGGGCTGCAGGGCGAGGTGGAGGCCCTAAGGAGGTGGTCCTTAAGGTGTCGGAGGCATCGCCACACACACACACACACACACACACACACTAAGATGGCCAGCAAACCAGGTGCCTATTCAGGATTGTCACTACTGCAGCCATGACACAAGCTGCCTAGCTTGAGGAGCAGAGGATCTATCGCCCTCATTGGCAGATAAGCGAGCGGATCACATCACCGTGGTTGTGGAAGACAATTCAAAGACCACCTGGTGTCATTATTAGGGTGCGGTTCCTTCGCTTAATATTAAATTTAATAGCTTTATAGAAATAAGGCCGGTCGTATTAAGTTCCTTAAGTGTATTAAGTGGCTTGTTTTTGACCCACACTGCTATGAGTGCAGCTGTGCGACCCCAGTTCCTTAAGTGGGGTTACATCAAGCAAGGGGTAGAGCCACGAAGGGTAGAGCGAGAGGGTTAGAAAAAGACAGTTACCAGCACTTAATATTAAGTGGTAGTAAGCCACCTAATTACTTAATATGACGCTTGATTAAACTTAATTAAGTAACCGCTCCCTAGTCAATATGCCTCCGCTTATGCTCCGCTCCGGCCCCTCTCTCAGCCGACATCTTTCGCCACCCAAGTCTACATTCCTTTAGAAGACATTCCAAGTCTTACGGCACGACATAGCCAATTGTTTGTTTTCTGTTCACATCACCGCATGCAATCACTTCAGACCGGCGACGCCTTCCATCGCGTGACCCTTTTGAGCGAGTAGTCTTGAAGTTGTTCTGAGAGCTAGACAGCGCACGGAACACAGGAAGATGCACCGGCACGCTCCCACCTCTGTAGAGGAGGAGCAGGAGCAGTTGGCACTGGCTCTTGCAATATCCGCGTCCCTCAATGAGGGTGCGGTACGACGCGCGCAGCTCCGTGAGACCGTCCAGGGTTCGTGTAATCCCACCGCGCTTCAACTGGCCGCAGGCTCGTCGCGGCGTGCACCCTCACAGCCAGTAGCCAACGGCAGCCGCGCTGGGATGCAGGCCTCAGGTGGGCCTTTAGCCCAAGCTCAGCTCAAACCCACACAGTTGCGCTGAAGCTGTACCTGCTTGCTCCCTGACATGTTTCACAAGCTGCTAGCCTCTTGTATCATCACTGTAGCAGTGGGAGGGTAGCAAGGGCACGCCCCGAGGCTACTCTCCCCCCTTAATGCACGCCCGACGGCGAGGGCGTAGTCTTTCTTTCTTTCTTTCATCACTGTAGCTGCCATGCTCACACCCCGGCATGCATTGGAAACAGCCACAGCCTCGGCCTTTGAGCAGGAGTCCTAGGCACGGGCAAGGGTGAAGGCAAGGCAATCTACCAGCTAGCTGCTCATGCTACCAGCACAGCTTCTGCAGGCACCACCTGCTCTTCCCATGCGCCGCATGTTCAGCGCTGTGTTGCAGTCCCTGTCCACCCACCTGCCTGGCTGTAGTGCCTGGCTCGTCAGCCTTCCTTGCTCTAGCCTGTGCCCCGGGTGGTACTCTATTGCAGGTTACCCCTGACCCCTGACCCCTGACCCCTGACCCCTGACCCCTGACCCCTGACCCCTGACCCCTGACCCCTGACCCAGGGAGCTCAGCAAGCCGGCCCTCCAGTCTGCCACCCGGGCGCCCCGCGCCAGCCGCCAGCGCAGCCGCCTCGCACCACGCCCCTGCCAGCAGCCACTACCCCCACATCCCCGCAGCAGGCACTCCCCCCCCCAGTGGCCCCCCCACATCCCAGCAACCGTCCTGGACCTCACAGCCAGTCCCAGCCCGGCCCACAGCCCCTCCCAGCTCTGCCATCCATGTCAGCCAAGCCCATGGGCGCCTCAAAGCCAGCCCCCACCACCCAGGGCACCCCCCTCCCGGGCTGCCGCTACCCCCTAAACCTGCCGCCCTCCCCCCACCTTCCCCGCCATTCTCTGTGGCAGGGGGCGCCACCCAGCCCCCCCTCAACAGCCGCCCCGCCCCCACCCCCCCAACCACTGGGCCCCCCTCTCGCAGGGCCCCAGGAGCAGGCGCCCCACCTGCCCGCCAGCTGCACCCTGACCTTACAGGGTGTGCGGGGTGTGGGCGGGCCCTGCTGGGCTCATACCTCAGCGCCTTGCAGCGCCGCTGGCACCCGGCCTGCTTCGTGTGTGGCTTCTGTGAGGAGGCCATCAACCAGGGCGGCAACACCCAGTTTGCCATCGGGGCACAAGACGGCTGGCCATACCATATGTGAGTCACCGGGCCGCGGGGGGCATGCAGGGGGCAGGGGGGCCCATGGCGGGTGGTGCTCAGGAGGGGCAGCAGGGGCAGCAGGGGCAGCAGGGGCAGCAGGGGCAGCAGGGGCAGCAGGAGCGGCAGGGGCAGCAGGGGCAGCAGGGGCAGCAGGAGCGGCAGGGAGCCAGGGGTAAAGGGGTGCAGAGGGGGCAGACGGCTGGGCAGATGGAGAGGGCAGATGGCTTGGTCATGCAGCTTAGCTTCCTTGATCAGCTGCCAGCATGGTTGGGGCGCCAGCCCAGCCCATGGGTCTGGGTGGGGGCCCAGCTTGACCACACTCGACCTGACTTGGAGTGACCTGGTGTGACCTAATGTGACCGGACTTGGCCTGGTGTGACCTTACCCGATGTGATGCCCACAGGGATTGCTTCCGCCACCGCTTCCACCCCGTGTGCCACATCTGCCAGCAGTTCATTCCGGAGCGGCCTGACGGGCGCGTGGAGTATAAGGAGCAGGCCTTCTGGCGCGAGCCCTATTGCACCCACCACCTGCAGGACGGCACGCCACAGTGCTGTTCCTGCTCCCGCTTCCAAGGCAAAGGTCTGAGGGATGTGGGGGAGGGGGTGGGCAGGCAGATGAGGCAAGCAGGGAGGGATGAGGTGCGGGTAATGGGGTCATTTGGGGGGGGGGGGGGGGGGGGTAAGGGAGGGGGCAGGGTTGAAGGCTGGGGGGAGATGACTGGGGTATAGTGGATCCCGGACTGATGTGCGGTGAGTGGCTCAGTGGTAATGGGTGACTCCTACACCTGAGAGGTCGTAGGATCAAACCACGAGGACAACAAGGAAGCAAACGAAAGGAGACAGCACCCCTCCAGGCTTGGGCAGCCAACTAGTATAGATGTGCAACTATAAGAAAATACCGAGCCACGCTCCTTTGGGAGAGTCGTTCTTTCTTTCTTTCTTCCTTTTCTTCTTTCCTGTGGTTTAGTGGGGGCCTCTACGGTTGGGTTGTGGGGGGAGGAGCAGCAGGGTAGTTCCCCCAGCTGTGGACCCCCCGTGGGGGTTACTCCGGCCTGGCCTGCCCCACCACCACCTGCAGCTGGCCTTACCATCTATTGTTGCTGCTGTCCAGGGTGGGTGTTGCTCACTGACCTGCTGGCTGCTGCTGTGTGGCTGTGGGGGTGGGGTGCAGGCGTGGAGTTCGTTCAGCTGAGTGAGGGTCGCTTTCTGTGCCTGACCTGCCTGGGCTCAGTGGTGCTGGACACTAAGGACGTGCAGCCACTGTATGAGGAGGTGATGGCCTTTTACAGGTCAGGTCAGCTGGTCTATTAGGGGCAGTAGGGGCAGCAGGGGCAGCATTTCATGGCATTTGCTCATTGGCATCGCTGCAGTTTACATAGTCACAAACGCAACACTCCATAGTGGATGCTTGTATGACGCTGAAGTGCTCAGCTGGCAGCAGCTTGCAGCATCTTGGGTAATGGTGATGAGGAAGTGAGGTGATGAAAGCTGCGCCTCCTCCCTCCCTACCTTTCTGCCAGCTGCAAGTCAGAGTGCGCAGAGGGCCGGGTCCGGGCGCATACAGCAGCCCCTCACCTGGGCAGCTGCACTGTGCATGTGTGTGGGGCTGTGTGTGGCTGCAGGAGCATGGGCATGGCGCACCCTGTGAAGGCCCCGCTGATGATGGTGGACGGCACAACCCTGAATGAGTACAGGTGACTGATCGGTAGCTGCCTGGCAGCGGCCTGACATGAGCGCGGCCGGCCTCTGACCTGTCCCACCTCCTGTGCAGCGCAACCTAGCACTCTCTCACCGCCAGCCACTACACCACATGAAGGATGCACAGGGTCCGCTGACGACCCTCACAGGGTGGAAGTGAGGCAGTCGTGCCGAGCAGCTGGCAGCAGCCTGGTCTGATGCGCAGCCCTGTCCTGCCCTGCATCATGTGCCAGGCTGTCAACAGCCATGTGTTGACGCCCTGCCATCACTGCTGGGCTCACTGACCCACTGCAGCCAGGCCGCCCTGGCAAGGAGCTGGCCGCCTGCCTGGCTGTGTGCTGCGCAGCAACCGGGAGGGCAAGGACAGTGAGGGTGGACCAGTGTTCCACATCAGGGGCCTGACGCTGGCCACCGTGTACCGCACCATCCCCTCCATCATGCGCACATCAGGTGGGACCAGGGGGTGTGAGAGGGACGAGGGGCAGGGGGGCTGGCTGGCAGGGGGGCTGATACGAGGAGGTGGTGTAGGACACTGGAAATGACACGCAGGCGGTAGCCGGCGGCCAAGGTGGCGGCAGGAGGAGGCAATGTCTGGCAGCAGGGGTGTATGCTGCGTGTGGTGTGGTCTGGCGTCTGCTCCACGCTGCGTGTGGTGACAGAATGCTGGCGTTGGATTGTGGCAGCGGGCTAGGCAGGTGGAGAGCTAGGCTCACAGCCAGGCCGGTGACTTAGAAGAGACAGCATAGCCCTCCCATTGAGGAGGTATTAAACACAATGTTGGAAGATATTTCAACGTCATCCTCAAATGGCAATAAACCAAGTTCAGACTTGACTAGCCTACTAGTTCAGACTAGCCTAGGTTTTAGTTGTAGGTGCACGACCTCCAGTGCAGCGCCTCAAGGGAGATGTGAGGTTCTTCCTCTGCAGTGTGGCCATTGCGGCATTGGGCGGGTCACTAGGTGCACTGAATGCAGCCAGTCTATCAGCATTCAAGGCTGTGCTGCTTGTAGCACGTGTGTCCAGCATCCAGCATCCAGCATCCAGCATCAAGCATTGACCCGACAGCCAACCGCCTGCTTGTTGGCTGTTGTCTGTCTGGCTGGCTGTAGGCAACCTTGGTGTGAGCAGTGTCAGCACACCCGTGAAGGCAGCAGGGGGCGGGGGCGGGTCAGTGAAGTGCAGCGTCAGCGCCATCCTGGTGCTGTACGGCCTCCCACGCCTCCTGACGGGTGAGACTCACCCCTGCTCCCTTGCTCCCCCCTGCCTTCCTGCACACAGCCCACTGTCACCTTGTAGCCACTGGCCCAGGCGGGAGGGCAGGTGGGCAGGGTGCGGCATGCAGGCACCTCTGGTCAGTCCATTAGGGTTAAGCAGGGCAGGCAGGCAACACTGCGGGCAGGCAGGCACACTGCGGGCAGGCAGGCACACTGCGGTACGAGGTGGTGATGGCCTTTTACAGGTCAGGTCAGCTGGTCCATCAGGGCAGCAGGGGCAGCATGCGGGGAAGCAGGCGGGCTTTTGTCGCGGCTCTTTGCGTTGCTGTTGCGTTCAACTTCAGCTTCAGCCTCAGCTTCAGGCTGTAGATGAGCGGTGGTGGTGGTGGTGGTCATGGTGGTGGTGTAGGCTGCATCATCGCGCATGAGCTGATGCATGCCTGGCTGCGCATGAAGAACGTGGCTGGCCTGGATCAACAGGTGAGAGCAGCAGGAGCAGCAGCAGCAGTCGTCGGGGCTGCCAGGGAGGAGGGTGAGGGTGAGGGTGGCAGGGGGATGGGTGGGTAACGAGCAAGGGCCATGGGGGGTGTGGTCTGTTGGACAGGGGCCCATTGCATGGTGTGGGGAGTTTGCTCGGGGATTATGCTTAGGCGCCCTTTGCTTGGGAGAGGGGGCGACAAGGCTGGCTGGGGCGAAAGGCAACGCAGTCAAAGCTGCCGGTGGAACGGCAGGTTCAGGACTTCAGGTTTTTGGGTGATTGAGGTGTGTACACCAGGGGTGATTTGTGGTCGCAGCTGGGCAGGTGAGGCTGGGGCTGGTTGACGATGCTGGTCCTGATAGTCAGGTCGGGATGAAGGGCCACCGGCTGACTTCCAGCCCTGCAGGCCAGGGAGGCCAGGTGAAGATCAGGATCACCACGCCTCTGCTCTGCTGGTCTGCAGGTTGAGGAGGGGTTGTGCCAGCTCATGGCGTATGTGTGGCTGGACCAGCAGCACGGGCAGCAGCAGGATCCAGAGCAGCAGCGCTTGGGCTCCTTCTTTGCCTATCAGATCCGTGAGGTGCGCCCACAGCCAGTCTGATCCCTGCTGCCCCTGCTGCTGCCGCTGCTGCTGCCGCTGCTCACCCCCTGCGCTCAGTGCTGCCTTCACACAGCTCAAAGCGTTAGGCTAGCAAGAGCTGCCCTGCGCTGCCCCACTACCAGGCCTGAGCTGGCCTGGCAAGGGCTGGCCTGGGCTGACTCGCTCTTTTTTACTCTGGAAGGGCCCAGCGTGGAGTGTTCCGCAGCGGTTGGGGTCCAAATGGCATAACCCTGATGTCTGAGTAGACATGACTGAGACTACCAGGGACTTGGCTCAGGTTGGTTTGGCCTGGCCTGACTTGGCTTGGCTTGGCCTGGCTTGGCCTGGCTTGGCTTGATGCAGTAATCTCTCAATCCCCAGTAGTGAAATGGGTGCAAGCCTGGTGACTGAGAGTTGCTGCTGCAGGACACCTCAGCCGTGTACGGGGACGGCTTCCGCACCGCATACGACGCCTTCCAGCAGCGTGGCCTCACCGCCATCATCAACGACGTGCTGCGCACTGGCCGCATTGGTTGAAGTAGCGCCAGGCCCCCCTTTCCCTGCTTAGCATGGCCCCCGCAACCTCCACAAACCTCCCTTTAGCTGTTGTGAAGGGAGCATGGGAGCAAGCCTGACCTGGCCTTGATCCTCATCCAAACCCTCGACTTGACCCTGGTGCACGTCGTATCACTGCCATCCACCCTACCTCTCCTCCCCCTCCTCCTCTCCTCCTCCTGATGAGGGTCGTGGGATGGGGTATGTGCACTTTTGAGTGTTGGGTGTGCAGCCTCCAATACTCCGGGGTGCTTGTGTTCCATTATCCAGGTTTAGAAACATTACTTATTATCAACATCCAGGCAGAACCTCAGCCAGCAGGCAGACAGGCTGCAACTAGCCCAGGTGCTTTCTGCTCATGCAGCCCTTTCAAGACATCGACTAGGGTTGGATGGCCGCCACCACCCAAAACCGCAACAATTACTTGATGGCTAGACAACGCTTGATTGATGGCACACTTGATGGATGGCTAGACAACAGAAAACTATAACGCAACATTGGGCATACAGCGTTATGAAGGGAATGAGAGTGCTTACTCTGCCGGTGAAGACGTTAAATTAGGTTCCATATGGCTGTGACATCACTCATACGACGGAGTGTAGGGGTGGGCCGTACGCATGAGCACTCCGCTGAGAAGCAGTTCTCAGTCCACCGGATGGACTATATCTATGTGTGCACACCATGATGTGCCGTACAGCCAGGGGATGAAGTGGGTGTCTACACTGCAGTATGGCCGGGTGAGGGGAGTGGCTGTGTTGCTGGGAGCGGGCTGCTGCAACCAGGGTGGGTGGAAGGCCAATGCGGTGCGGGAGGGGTTTCGCAAGGTGGAGGAGCAACCGAGCAGGCCCAGCACGTTGGGGCTCATCATGAGGTGCCGCCAAACCACCCTCCCCCAGCCCAGGGACCCCTTCCCCCTGCCCAGGACCAGCCTCCTGCCCAGGCCCCAACCCCCCCTGCCCCCCCCCCCCCCCTTGCTGCACCTGCCTATGTGGCCCCACACAAGGCCCTCCCATGGGGCAGGTGGCTGGACCGGGACACCAACGCCTGCCTTAGCTCCCAGCGCATTGGGGAGAGTGTGCAGCGCCCCCTGGAGCTGTGCAGTTGGACCGGGAGTCTCTACCTGACCCCGGCAAGGAGTACCAGCAGTGCTACAAGCTGGTCAATGACCGGCTGCCTAATGTCAGGCAGCGGTTGCACCGGGCAGCGGAGTACTGGCGGGGCATTGATGGCCGGGCCCGCAACAACCCATAGGGCCTAGTAGTTTGAACATGTGTAACAAAGTGAAATACCCAAATAGGTAATACTTGTGCATTCCAGATATCCCTTTGTTACAATCAGCCACATAGGCATTAAGCTGTTAGTTTTGATAAGGTGCCCAATGGTCTTCAGGATGGAACGAAAGTGCTACTGGTGTGGGGTCTGTGGTCATCAGCCCTGGGTGCAACCGGGGACGCTATGTAATTAACTATGTTGGGCTGCATAGTTATGAGATGAGCTGTGACAACGGCGACACAAGTCCATGTTAAGGTAAGATGTGTGGTGCTTTGATCTTACTGAAGTGTCATAATGCATTGATGTGATTTGTGGGCAGGTCAGGCGCCCCCAACATGGGGTTGGTAATCTTCATGCAATACTCACTCTATACTGCACCGTTTTCGATAGCGTTTGTCACATCGGCACCGGCGAATTACTACGCGTCTACTGGCAAGCGGCGCGTTAGCTCTTGCAAGTGAGGCCATGCCGGTGCAAGCGATCGCGGACACACCTCAGCTGCTCACCATCAATTGCATTAGTGGTATGTGGCGGCATCAGTGGTAGAACTGCGCCTGCTATCGAGCAGGAAGTACAATCAATGTTTAGCCCGCCAGGCTCACTCCGTGACCCTTTCATTGGTGCAGGCGTTGTCGGAGGACCGTCGTTGGGCAAGTTGACACGCGACATTGCAGCGAAAATGTTCGTTTCTCTCTAGCCGGCTATACAGAAAAAGGGGCCCCCTTGCACAAACCGGCGTATTGTGAACCGACCACTGTGACTTTCCGGAATTTGCCGTGTCAACTTTGTTCCTAACCCAACAAAGCAGCTGTTGGAGATAAAAGGAAAGCAAAGCATTCCATCAACCAGGCTTGTGGAAACATAAGTTGGCGTGACCTAACTTTGCCTTGCAGTGCTGAACCCGGAACCCTTGCAGCCCGCCCCACCCCCTCCCAGCCCCTCCCACCCCCTCCCAGCCCCAGCCCCGCCCTCCCACCCCCTCCCAGCCCCTCCCACCCCCTCCCAGCCCCAGTCCCGCCCTCACAGCCCCTCCCACCCCCAGCCCCACCCCTCTCACCCCCTCCCAGCCCCTCCCAGCCCCAGCCCCGCCCTTCCACCCCCTCCCAGCACCAGCCCCGCCCTTTCACCCCCTCCCACCCCCAGCCCCACCCCTTCTCACCCCCTCCCACCCCCAGCCCCACCCCTTCTCACCCCCTCCCAGCCCCTCCCAGCCCCAGCCCCACCCCTTCTCACCCCCTCCCACCCCCAGCCCCACCCCTCTCACCCCCTCTCACCCCCTCTCACCCCCTCTCACCCCCTCTCACCCCCTCTCACCCCCTCTCACCCCCTCTCACCCCCTCTCACCCCCTCTCACCCCCTCTCACCCCCTCTCACCCCCTCCCAGCCCCACCCCTCTCACCCCCTCCCAGCCCCTCCCAGCCCCAGCCCCGCCCCTCCCACCCCCTCCCAGCCCCTCCCAGCACCAGCCCCGCCCCTCCCACCCCCTCCCAGCACCAGCCCCGCCCTCCC
Source organism: Haematococcus lacustris (assembly GCA_030144725.1). Taxonomy (NCBI): domain Eukaryota; kingdom Viridiplantae; phylum Chlorophyta; class Chlorophyceae; order Chlamydomonadales; family Haematococcaceae; genus Haematococcus; species Haematococcus lacustris. Next base: position 13,936,980 of record JASKMD010000029.1, read on the forward strand.
ACCCCCTCCCACCCCCAGCCCCACCCTTTCTCACCCCCTCCCAGCCCCTCCCAGCCCCTCCCAGCCCCAGCCTAGAAGCACAGCTGCGCTAGTGCCTCCCCTATGGTTTGCAGCCGGCGGCGTGCTAAATACGTAGCCCAAATAGTATCACCAAGGGCTGCTCATCTGCACAGTCCCAGTGGCTTGACAGCCACAGCAAGGAAGGCCCCCCCCTCCTTGGGTCTTGTCATGGCGCACATTCGCACACTGGCCGGCCTGCATGGGGATGAGCAAGGGGCAGGTGAAGGTGCTGGTGTTGGTGCTGGTGCCGCCCCTGGGCTGACCCCCCCTCCTGCTGCCCCCCCCTGGCGGCAGCTGGCAGCTGGTGCTGGTGCCGCCCTTGGGCTGCCCCCCCCTCCTGCTGCCCCCCCCTGGCGGCAGCTGGCAGCTGGTGCTGGTGCCGCCCCTGGGCTGCCCACCCCTCCTGCTGCCCCCCCCTGGCAGCAGCTGGCAGCTGGTGCTGGTGCCGCCCCTGGCATGCTCACCCCTCCATCTGAGCAGCAGGGGGCCACAGCGGAGCTGAACACGAGCTCGACACGCAAGCGGGGGGCGGGCGGGAGGGATCGGACCCAACATGTCGAGGAAGGTAACATAGCAATGGCATACACACCTTGTGAGGCATTGCAGAGTGGCCAGGCCAACAATACTGCTCACGAAGGGGTCAAGCATCGCAGCAACCTTGCATATTTCTGAGCATGGGTGGAGGGGCGCTGTTACATCGGTTTGGCATGCCATGTGAACCGTTTTGACTGCGGTGACTGTCCCTCAATATGTGCAGGTGCTCTTGGGCCACGTCGGTCGCGGCGGTCTCTCGCGGCGAGGCCCGCATGAGCAAAAAGTGCATGGATTTGAATGTGAGGATTTGAGCCGCCATAGCACCCAGTACACTGCACAGTATTTAATGATACAGGTTGCACCGCATAGCTAACGGAGTCCTCTATCCAGTGATGTGCGAAACATAAATAGAAACCACGTGGCTGAGACGCGGCGTCGTTTTGATTACCAGGGGTCGGTTTCCTATCATTTCCTGACATTTTTTGTCAGTTGGGGTCGCCTGAGGCCAATGGCGGGGGTGACCAGTGTCATATGCATTGGTGTGATTTGTGGGCAGGGGCTCTGCTGGCAGTGCGTCAAGCCAGTTTGCCTCATCATCGCCAATGATTTTTTTGTATCGAGCTTGCATGATGTGGACATACCATCACCAGCAGGAACAGGCCAGGAAAATTCACGTTAAGTGGCATGTGGATCATATTCACGCAGTCACATGGAGTTGCCCGGGTTTGCCGACGTTGAGGATGTGTTGCGATGTGATGTGTTGCGCGAGACAGCAGCACTTCTACTAACGGCACTTTCTGCGGGCTTCTTCGTATCGTCGCCTTGGATACGTGCGTGGTGCTGATGGAGGTACGGCGAAGGTAGCAACCAGCCGTGCTAGCCATCAGCCGAGCAGTACTCACGGCATGAAACGCGCCTCGACAGCGTTTCTCCAAGCCGCTGAAGACGCTTGGCGAAGGAACATACGGAACAGTACGCTGATGTTTGCTAGACACATTCTTAAGAGCCCGGGCTGCCAAACAGTGCAGGTCATCGTACCTGTTCTCATTGCAGGTTTACCTGTGCGTCGATAAAGCAGCTCCCGATGGACCTTGTTATGTTGCTATCAAGTCCTTCAAGAGCCAAGAGGTACCGGCTTGCACTTATACATGCAGGAGCTTGCTTGCATCACCGACACAAGCACGTTCATCACCACCCCAATTCTAACACCAGCTAGTAACCTTGTGTATGCAGCTTGAAGAACAGGCCAAGGCTCTTGCAGTGCGGGAAGCCAAACTGCTAGCCGCTGTACGAGGGCATCCTAACATTGTGCACCTTCACCACGCATACATGACACGAAGTGGCCAGCTATACTTGGTACAGGTGAGAATTGCTTCTGCCACACCGTCTGTACTATGCAGCGTACAGCTTTCTTTGTCAGTTGTGCCATGCCTCACCTCTCGTGCCTGGTGTTGATGCTTTCTAGTCTCGGGCACCAGTCAATCAGCCGATTCAAGCCCTGCCAGTACCTATTGCTTATGGCATGCAGAGCCAATGAAACACATCTTTTACAGATATATCTCCATCGATTGCTGCAAGCTCGCCCCATACTATTCGTACAGCAACAAGGTGTCAGCCAAGTATGGAGGGCTAGGGCATGGGTGCCTCCCAAAAAGGGGTGTGGGCTGAGTGCAGAGTGTGGTGACCAGTGAGGCTGCTGACTGGAGACTAACTAACCTCTCCAACCCACTGAGCCACTGACCACCAGTTAAGGCTTGCTGCGTACAACGCAATCACAGCACCTGCCCCTAGGGGTGGTGTGTTGTCTGTGCTGAGTGACTCCCCCACACATGACAGGGCGCCTACCGTCTACTAGTGTTATTGCCTGACCCCTGTGACAGGGCTAGAGCCTTAGGTTGGCATGACAAACATGCGCCGATGTAAACTAATAACAGCTTCCAAGGGAGCGCACTACTGTGCCCCGTAGGCTGCTGCTGCTGCTGCTGCTGCTGCTGCTGCTGCTGCTGGACCATGAGTTGGCGGTCTCGCAGCCGTGTTTAGCCCAGGTCAAGGTAATCCTTGCCCCTGGCTGGCAGCTCAGGTCACCAGCACAGCTCCAGTGGGCGCCACCTGCTCTCCCCATTGCGCTGCATGTTCAGTGCTTCGTTGCAGTTTGTACAGCCTGAGCTGCTGCCATGCCCACTCAGGGGCCAGGTACACCTCCCACACCTCGTTCCGGTGGCCAGGGTGGTGGTGATGTGCTGCAGGTTGGCCTCCAGGAACATACCAGCTGTGCTGGCTGCTGCCAGATGCTGGAGGTGGGGCTGGATGGTTGCCAGCCACCTCTTGGTCTTAATCAGGGCATTGTTAAGGCCACTGGCCTGCAGCACTTAGCCCCTGGTCAGCTCCCTCCAAGCCAATTTGTATGTCACGAGCTGGTTTGACTTCTTGTCCCACGCCCTTGAGGCCGCACTGCCTGCTTGATTGACGCTGGGGTCAGTGCCAGCCCCAATCTGGGGAGCTGTTGCAGCTGTAGGGGCCCGCTGCTAGGGGTTGGGGAGGGGGCCTTGTGAGGGGGTGTGCGCAGTGCACACACACGCAGACATGTCTGTCTCCACCTCTTTAGCGATCTTGAACACCCGGCTGGCCAGCTAGCCTGTGCTGAACCACCTGTCCCAATGGAACTTGCGGGCTGGCTTCTTGATGAGCTGGCTCATGGTTTCCTTCATAAGCCCCAGCTGCCTGCACAACCCATGGAGCACTTTGCTGTCCAGCTTGATAAAATGGACTCCCACCCTCACCATGGGGGTGCGGCTAAAGGGGGATAAAGGGGTGAGGGTCATGTGGCCACCAGTGCTGGGCGATTGGGTAATAATGTAATAAGTCGGTAATAATCCAGCGCAAAAACCGGTAATAAGTCGAAAAAACCGTCCTCAAAATGAGTGAACTTTATTACATCGGTAATAGCTCCACCGCCCGTTTGGTACTCCGCTTATTACTTATCCCCCAACAATGTATCCCATCTTCCGCAAACCCCAAAGCAGGCGGCTGCCCACCACAGCCGAACATCCATCGCAGTACAACCACATAGCGTCCCAACGCTCTGTAACAACAAGTGCCGATGACGAAGGCGTTGAGGTCAGTAACCGCAGCATGTCCGTCAACGCAGCATGTCAACAACGCGATGCGATGAGTATATTTGGGTGCAGAGCGTAGCAAGCGATGATGATGCGGACTTGGAAAAGAATGGACCTGCCAAGGTTGGTATACAGCAAGATGCCCAGGTTGTGAAGAGCTCCCAATAGGATCTTGTCCTTGCAGAGCAAGGTGAAGAAAGGCAGCAGTGATGGAGCTTGGGTCAGCAAGCAGAAGTATGGCATCACTGACAGCATGCGCAAGGACCATGGGCATTGGATTAAGCCTATCCTTGGCAGCCCCGACCGTGTCAGCTGCCGGTTCTGCCTCCACCCTCAGTCGATACAAGCCCGCAAGGCCACTGTCGATACGCATGCAGCCTCCGTCAAGCACTCTAACGCAGTGAAGGCAGCTGGGCTCAGTCCTGGCGGCCGTCCTTTTGGTACCATCCCTCTCAGCCCAGCGGCCCTCCCTCTCAGCCCAGCTGGCACAGCAAGGGTGGACAAGATTGCCATGAGACACGCCAAGCAGCAGCTATCAGCTGTTGAGGCTGCTGGCTGTCGTGTCATGACCCTTGAAGACAGCTATGCGCAAGCTGCAGCCGACCCAGAGACAAGGGTTATACGATGGCAAGGGTTATATGTGCATCTTTATGCACTCCATGGACAGGGACTTCGTGCGCCAAGCAACCTTTGTGGAGTAGTGCTGCTGCAGTTGTTCAAGGGGTGTGGTGCCATGCGCACCGCGGCCAGCTGGCTGGCAAGGCAATTGAAGACACCCCTGTCATTAGCAAGCTCAACAGCCTTTCCTCCACCTTAGCCCACTATTTCTGCCGCAGCCCCAAGCGCCAGGGTGAACTGCGGGCCATCTCCCGCAACCTCCTTGGGACTGATGTCAAGGTGCTCAGGAGGGTTCCAACTCGCTGGGTGAGCCTCTTGTCACCTCTTCGACGCATCCTCCGCCTCTACTCGGCCTTGGTGCAGCTTTTTGCAGAGTCAGAGGAACCTCAAGCCAGCGCCATGTACGACAGCCTTATGGACATCGAGGTGTTGCTGGGCTTGCATCTGCTCTTGCCCATGCTGCAGTTGCTGAACTCCTTCATCAAGTTGTGCCAACAACGTGATGTAGGAGTGTTAGAGCTGAGTCATGCAGTACAACAACTCTCAGCCAGTGTTACCCGCATGTACATCAACGAAAGCAGTCGCTATAACATCTCAGACTTTCCTGCCATCCCTGAGGCATTGCAGCGCACCCAGCCAGCCAAGCCGCCGCCCTATGAGCTGGTGCCTGATGTTGCTGATCCTACTCCCCAGGAGGTCCACAACCTGAACATGGCTGTGTTGCAGAACATGAGCTCTCATGAGCGCGAGAGCGCCTTACAGACAGTGACCAGGCGCTTGTCTACACGTCACATCAGCTTCCTCCGCAGCAGGGCAGCATCACATCAGCAGCAGGACGCCAACAGCTCAGCAGCAGCGTGGCAACAGCAATCACAGCAAGGCTACAGCGTTGCAGCAGCGGGACAGCAGCAACAGGGCAGCAACAGCCGGCCAATAGCATCACCTAGGCGGCAGCAGTCCGACAGCCCGCTGGTCATGGATTTCGTATGTGGGGAACAAGAGAACCTCTCTCTGCTCTGTGGCACGGTACGTCTTGTGTTAAGTTGCTTGGCTCATGCTATGCTATGCTGCGCAATGGTGCTATCATGACATTGCTTGCATGCCATTGCTTCACTCTCTTAGGTGTGGCACAAGGCAATGCTGAAGCCTCCCAGGCGTGGCAGGCAAGCTGCTGCCGGTCCCGTTGACGAGGCTGCATTGGAAACTGCACGAGGCAGTGTGGAGAAGCAATTGACATCAGCCGCTTTGAGCCTCACGGCCGACCTCGAGTCACGCTTCCCACCCTCAGAGCAGCTGTCAGCTTTTGCCCTGCTGACACCCAGCTATTGGTGGGACACCAAAGCGCCTAGTCAGGCTGATCAGAAAGCAAAGCTGCAGGCATTGACAGAGTGCTACGCTCAACCCAAGGCACTAGCAGCAGCCCCATTCTCCCATTCTCCACTCTCCCCGATGCTGGACAGCGCCAAGCTGTACCAGCAACTTGGGTCCTTCCAAGTAGCAGCACGGGGTGTGGCTCGTGCCATGAAAGCGCAACTGGAGGACATGCGCCGCAGAGCTGCCAAGCGCAAGCCAGGCACAAGGCAGGAGCAGTCAGACAGCGACGACAGTCATGGCTCAGACAACGGAGGCTATGATGTCCAGGAGCAGCGCACCCCACTTCTGTCAGAGTTTTGGAAGAAGCTGCATGCCAGCATGGCCTCACAGCTCAGCGAGTTCTGCAAGGCGGCCACACTGCTGATTGTGACAGTCCCAGGCTCAGTGGAGGAGGAGCGCTCCTTTTCTGCCATGAACTTCATCAAGGACGAGAGGCGCAACAGCCTCAGTGCCAACCTGTCCAGCACTTTGCGTGTGTACCTTGACAAGACCTTCACCCTCAAGACGTTCCCCTACAAAGAGGCCATTGATTACTGGATGGCTGGGGCATCTGCCAGGGGCCGTTACCTAGGGCACAGGGTCTAGGGCTACAGCCCAGCCTATTGCATGCTGACCCACTAGGGCTAGGGTGTGGGGCTAGGGTGTGGGGCTACAGGGCTAGGTTTAGGGCTGCATGCTAGGGTTAGGGCTAGTGTTAGGGTGCATGCTAGGGTTAGGGCTGCATGCTGACCCATTAGGGCTAGGGTGTGGGGCTACAACCCTGTTGCATGCTGACCCATTAGGGCTAGGGTGTGGGGCTACAGCCCTGTTGCATGCTGACCCATTAGGGCTAGGGTGTGGGGCTACAGCCCAGCCCTGTTGCATGCTGACCCACTAGGGCTAGAGTGTGGGGCTACAGCCTAGCCTGTTGCATGCTGACCCACAAGGGCTGGGGTGTGGGGCTATGTAGGATATATTGCATATGTGGGATATATCACAAGGGAGTATGCTGTAATTGTTTAGACTCAAATGGCGATTTTTGCGATTTATTTTAACTTATTTTGATTTATATTTAATAAACAATTAATTAGTTAATTAATATATATTAAAAGTAATAAAAAACTCCTGTTTTGATGTTTTTTATTACACTGAGTAATACGTCTTTGGCGAATCGCCCAGCACTGGTGGCCACCCTTGCGCCTTCCACGCTTTGACTGCCCTTGGGCTGGGGGCGCTGGGGGGGTGGGGGCCTGCTGCCACTGCTTCAGTCACCGGCATATGCACTGCATGGCATATGCGGCAGGGCAAGCTCAGGGTGTCTCGCAGGGTGTCTTCATGCCCAGCGGGCGGCGGTGCGTGGCTGCCATAACCTTCAGCTCATCCATGTGCTTCTTCTCCAGCTGGGAGTCCTGCAGCTCCGGGCTACCAGCATCAAGGGCATACACGCACACCGGTACTGGGACGCTTCCTCGGAGGCATTGCGCCCCTACCAGCTCATACCAGCTCATACCTGCTCACACCCGTGTGTCACTCACTCTCGCACCTCCACAGGGCACCTCCAAAGGGCACCTAAGGTTTAAAGTGTGCGGGCATGCTGAGGCCAGCAGGGGAGCGAGCCTGACCTGCCCTTAATTCCCACATCCACCCTCCCCCTAATCCCCCTCTTCCTCCCCCTCCTCTCCTCCTCCTGAAGAGGGTCATGGGATGGGGTGGTCATGCACTTCTGGGTGTTGAGTGTGCAGATTCAGCTAGTCAGCAGGTGCTGAGTTCTGTCCAGCGGGCTGTGTCCCATTTGTCCTTGCTCAGCCCGCAGTGATGCATGACTTGCACCATGCTCAGCTCCCACTCCCACGCCATGGGCATCTGCCTGTGTGACTGTCAAAGTCTCTGGTGGTTGTGAGCTAACGCTCAAGGGTGGATAGCTCCGCTGCCTGCCTCCTGACCATCTGGTCTGTGCTGTGCAGAAAGCGCATACCAATACTAAACGACCCTACTCTCAACGCATGCTTCCCTGCTTTCATCGCTGGGTGTGCCAGAGCTCTTAGCTCCTGCTGCCAGTCCTCAGTGTGGTGTTTCATAGTATCAGGGTTGGGGGTTACAACCGCACCACTTGCTCACTTTGGATCCCATTACTTGGGGCAGTGTTATTGTGTGTGTATAAGCTATTCCCCGAGCTGTGTCTAAGCCCCATGTCTGTGCGCAGCCATCTTAAGTGGGTAGTCAGCCCCCACGCAGGGTGATCACATCACTAGCTGTCTTGCCATGCCAAGCTCGTGCGTGTCACTACTCGTACGCGTAGATGCAGTAGGCCCATAGGCTCGTTCCCTGAACAGGGTGCTCCTAGCGAGCTCCCTTCTCCTACTCTCCCTGTCACCCACCACCACCACCACTTCCTAGTCCTTCTCCCAACTCACACCACCCCATACCCCACGCAGTCTCTGCCTTCCTGGTATAGCGCTCCAGCTCTGGCCGGCCCTGGCAGGCAGTGTGTGCATGACAGGAAGTGCCACAGGATGCAGCTGCAGTAGGCCTGCACCAGGGTGCGGCTGGGAGCAAGTAGGCAAGGCAGTCTCCACACACAGTGCGTCTACAGTGCCTATGGTGTCACATGTCACACCTTCAAAAGCAGCGAGTGTCACAAGGAGACAAATCAGTAGCCCAGGGCCACTAGACAGTGTGGATCCGGGACCCAGCTGCCTCCTTGTTCTTCCAAGCACCCTTGAGAACGCTGGGTGTCTCAAAGGTGCCCTCTGGATCAGGCGCTCCTGCCCAAGCTGGGCCCAGCAGGCTACCTGTCTACAGCCACTGCTGCTGTTGTAATGGGTGTTGTGCTGTCTTTCCTCAGGAATATGTCGAGAACAGCCTTGCTCAACAATTGGAGGTGCACAGCCCTAAGGGGTTGCCACATGGGATGGCCTGCAGCATCATCCGCCAGCTGTTGGAAGCCCTGGCCTTCATGCACAGCCGCAGTGTGACGCACCGGGACATCAAGATGTGGGTTATGTTGCTGTGCTAGTGAAACAGTTGTCTGATGAGACAGTTGTATGCGCAAAGGACTGCAACCTGATCTAGTCACAGACAGCCACCAGCCAAGCTGGCAATCTTTCAAGCCAGGCCGCACATGGATGCACTGTTGTTTGCAGGGCCAATGTTCTGCTGCGCAACGACGGGTGTGTTAAGCTGGTGCGTGCCAGCCTGTGCATCATGCCACACTGCACATCCTCTTGTGGCTCAGCTCATGCGGAGGCAGACAGCTGACCCACACAATGCTCATCTCCCTGAGCCACTCTGGTCTTGGGCTTTGCTCATGGCACCCAAGCAACGAGTCTGTGCCGCGTACCAAACCGCCCATGTGTGTAGCTTGTAGCCTGGAGGCAATCAGTGTCGCACTAAACTCACCCACCTGTGGCTGGTCATACAGTGCCAAATGGTCATGGGTGTCACCTGCAGTGCGACTTTGGTATGGCGACCAGCCTGGCACCTGCCATCCAGCCAGGGGGAGGGCCCGGTGGCCTGCAGCCCTCAGACTCTACTGCGGAGGCACAGCTGACCAGCTATGTCGTCACCCGCTGGTACCGCAGCCCTGAAGTGTTGCTGGAGCAGCCCTATAACGAGGGTGTGGATGTTTGGTCAGTGGTAAGTCAGGCCCTTACCCCCTGCACTGCAGGGCACTGTGTGCCTGGTGCCCAGCCATCAAGCAGTATGGAAGTGCTGCTTGCGGGTGGATACCGCCCTAGCACGCACCCCTTGGCTTGCGCAGATACCCAGGACTGGACTCCCTGGCATGAGGATCAAGGCCAGGGCAAACACACCCACCACCACAGCTCACATGCAACCAGAACATGGCCTGCCTTACCCAACAGTGTGAGATAAGGGCTCGCCGGCCCTTCGCTCAATGATGAAGACCCTGTCTTCATCCCTGGCCATGCCAGCGCTCTTAAATCCCGCTGGCACTTCCTTGCACTGGTGGTGCGGTGTTGAGTAGCAGCGATAGGGTTCAGATGTGGGATGGGTTACTTCCTCAGTGAGGCCCCCTGAGTTGGGGCATTACCAGTTCCTGTGTATAAGCTATCGCCTGTGGGAGCCATGCCAACTGCGTCGATCGCAAGCTGAAACATATCTCGTGTATAGCACTCCCCTGCAAGCTGCAACTTTGTGGACAGCGCAGGCAGCTCACTGAGGTGAATGTTTTGCCTATATGGAGCAACCCTCCCCTTGCACATATCATGGACCTACACTCTTGCCTGACCCCGGAGTGACAGGGGTACAATGTGCCACTGCTGCTGGGTGTTGAACAGGCAGTCTCGCAGCCGCCTGCAGCCCAGCGTGCGATTCTTCTCGCCCCAGGATAGCAGTGGTGGCGAGTTAGGCACAAGCATTGCGCCTGCGAGTGCCATCTGCTCTCCCCACGTACTGCAGATTCAATCCTGCATTGCAGACCTGGCCACGTGCCTGGCTGTGGTGCTGGGGAATGGGGGTCTGCTCTTGTCCTGGCCTTCATCGTTGGTGGGCTGGGTGGGCTCTGCTGCCTGCTCAGGGTTTGCGCGTTTGGCTGGCAAGAGAGGGCTTGGCCAGGCTCTGAGGGTACTGGCTGTGTGCCTGCCTGGCTGCGTGGGGCCTGTGATAAGCTGCGTGGAGCACGCCACAACCCTCAATCGCAGATAGACCCTTGTCATGACTCACCAACTATCAGGTAATGATGCATATTCCGACACTAACCTTATGCAGCACCTTAGCCCTCAACCTAGAGCCTTCATTGCAGAGGAATACTAAGTGTGGACCCCTACACAGCGGTGTTTTTGTCTGTGTGGAGTTCCCATGCACATGGCATACACATGGCATACACATGGCATATACATGGCATACGCATGGTCATGGTCGCCTACCACCTACACTAGTGCCTGACCCCGGAGGGCTATGATGTAGAGTTAGCATGACAAACATGCACGAAGTGTAAGCTGACAACAGCTCAAGAGGGGGGGGCGCACACTACTGTGCCTCAGCAGGCTGGGTCTTGGGTGGCTTGTCTCGCACCCGCTTGTACCCCAAGCCTGGGTACTCCTTGCCCTTGGCTGGCACAGCTCCCTGCTCTGGCCACCAGCACAGCTCCAGTGGGCGCCACTTGCTCTCCCCAATGCGCTTCATGTTCAATGCTGCATTGCAGTCCCTGTCCAGCCACCTGCCTGGCTGTAGTGCCGGCTTGGCTTTGGCAGCCTTGCCCTTGGCCTTGTTGGGCTCAGCTGCCGGCTCAGCCCTGATGCGCTTGCTGCGCTTGGCTGGCAGGGAGGTGCTGGGCCCAGGCTCCGAGGCTGCTGGCTGTGTGACTGCCTGGCTGCTGCATGGGGCTTGTGGGGGCTTGCAGGGGGCCACCACAGGGCACCACATCAGGCCCCTCACTGGCTGGTCACGCTGCTGGCTCCAGGCTAGGCGCACCAGGGGGTGTTCCACCTGCCCTGCAGGGGGCTTCCAGTCTGTAGGCCTGGACGTCCTGCGTTTGTTCAGCTGCCTCTCACAGCGCTGCTTGCCATTCACTGCTGAGCTGACCCGGCTGATGCTGTGGATAGCTCCGCTGCCTGATTTTGGCTCACAGTCACTGGGGTTGCCTGTGTGCAGGGCTGCCTCTTTGCGGAGCTGCTTTTCAACCGGCCCCTCTACCCTGGGCGCTCCCACATTGATCAGCTGGCCCTGGTTGCAGCTGGCACTGCCATGATCCTGCCAGAGCACTTGGCCACTCTGCGTGCCAACTATCGCATGTGTGGTGTAGATATCCCTCTGCCGCAACCCTCTACTGCCCAGGGTGCCACGCAGCTGCAGCAGCAGGCAGCCGTGTATCAGCGCATGAGCGGCATGCTCTTGCCAGCCATGAGAGAGTTCCTGGCAGCCACGCTGCACCCCGACCCACTGCTGCGCGCCACGGCTGCGGAGCTGCTTCAGTTACCAATCATGCAAACAGCACAGCGTGTGCCAGCAGTGCCTGGGCCGAGCCTGCCACCTGCCGCTGCAGTCTTGAAGCAGCTAGAGGAGGCTGAAGCTGCAAAAGCTGAGGCCACTGGCCAGGCTACGGGTGCCAAGCAGCCTGTCGTCAAGCCCTCGCGGTCCATGCGCAGAGGAGTTGAGGAAGGCATCCCTGCTGCAGTGCCTGCAGAGCAGCGGGGTCTTGCTAGTGTCCGTTGCGAGCCTGAAGCACCTGGGTTCAGCGCCAGCCGCGCCGCATGTGCCAGTCCTCCGCCGCCTCACTCGCTGTCGCCCATGCTGGCCAGCAGGCACGCAGACAAGGTGGATGGTCAGCGCTCCCCCGCCGCGCTGAGGGCCATGCACGATCCAAACCGCAGCCGGACCCCTGACCGGTCGCTCCTCCGCGTGCCATCAGCGGGTCGTCGAAGCAGCCAGTCTCCGCTGGTGGCGCCCTCCAGCCAGTCTCCTGCCACTTCGCGGCACACCTCTCCTGCCTGCCGCCACAGCTACACTCCCAATGGTGAGCAGCGCCTTCGCTCCAGTATGCCTTTCCCTCCACTCCACAGAACTACCAGCCACACAGTGGAGCATCAAAGCCCATCCCTCTCAGCCCCCAACTCTCGTCACAACCTGAACCATGCCCATGCACCTCTCACTAGTCCACCCTCGAGGCGCAACAGTGTCCGGTGGCTGCTGAACAACGCTGCTCCCAGCGGACAAAGCTCATCTGGCAGCTGCGAGGACACAAGTAGTATCAATACTGCGTCACTTTCTGCACCCTGCTTACCAGTCAAACAAAACTCATTCAACTCACCCTGCTTACCTGATCAGGCCTGCCTCAGCCAGCTTGCCAGCCTGCCACGCCAACTCAACGGAGAACCCAGCCACACCTCAACATCCTGCCTCTTGCCTCCAGCCCACACAGGGGGAACTTCGGTCCCGCCTAATGCCCCAGGCCGCCCAACATCTGCTCGGCCGCTGCGGGGTCAAAGCGACCTCAACACGCGCCTACTGCGCAGCAGCCTCAGCTCCACCAGTGTGGTGATTGAGGGATCTGGCGCTGGGAATGCCTTAGGGCATGGAGTGGAGGTGCAAGCGGCAGTGCCAGGGCTGAGAGCGCCCGTCTCAGGGCGACGCAGCCACATGCAGCACAGCGCAGGATCGCAACCCCCCGACAGTTCCAGTGCGGCAAAGGAAGGGCTGTCCCTCGCGTCACTCCTCCTACCCGCAAGGTCGCCGGGTCGCGAAGCACGCATTGGGCCAGCACCGTGGGATGAAACAGAGGGAAAGAGCGCTGGTCCCAGCAGCTGCGAAGTGAGCCCTCGAGAGCGGCTCGCAAGCCGCCTGGGGACAGCGATGCATGGCCGGCGTAGCGCAGGCCAGGACGCCCTGGCTACGGTGGTGGTGCAGCGAGGAGCTCCAACATTGGCGGGCACTCCCAGCACTGTGCCACGCAGCAACCTAAATCTTGGAGCCCAAGAGCGCAGCCATGTAGTGTAGCTTTATTTGGAGCTTCCTCGGAGGCATTGCGCCACTAGGCTCATACCAGCTCATTTCAGCTCATACCTGCTCAGACCCGTGTGCCACTCACTCTCGCACCTCCAAAGGGCATCTCCACAGGGCACCTCCAAAGGGCACCTCCAAAGGGCACCTTCACAGGGCACCTCCAAACAGCTGCTCCAGCATAGGCGGGCCTTGACTGTCTTGGTGTTGGTGATGAGTAAGTCACCCCTTATATTGGTGCTGCCAGCTCCTGCAGCTTGGCCAGCATGTCCTACTTGCTGGAGTTATCAGAGACAGGCTTGAGGACAGGTTGAAGGTGCTGCCCCGTGCGCCCTAAGCTGCGCAGCAGCTAGTTGTAGACCGTCTGCTCATGTCAGGAAGGGCCGTCAGTGACCTGCAAGGGCGAGGGCATGCGGTAGCAGAAGCAGGAGTCACTCTGCAACAGCAACACTATGTTGGAAAGACCAAGACATGGCATCTGTCAATAGCAGGTGCAGTAGTGTCAGTGATCACAGGAGCTGCAAATGATAGGCATTGCACATTTGTTTTCCCAGACCTGTAGGCATGTCATGGACATTCATGCAGCATGTCAACTCAAGTAGTTAGAGGAGTATGGACTGCATGCCACATTCACACTAGCAGTCACAGAGCACGTTGCATTGCCTCAGCCCCCACTGCACCTTCGCCCATTGCGTTGCTCCGCATACTCATACCTTGCGCATGCTTATGAACCCTTGTGCTTGGTACACCTTGCTCCTTGGTTTTGACCTGCCTGCACATTGCGGTGATGTAAATGTGATCCTACCTTGTACTGGATCAATGGATGGTCAATATTGCACGAGCATGCAGTATCCAAAGGGCTGTGACTACGAGGGAAAAGCTCACATAACGAGGGACGCATCCGAATGTCGTGGTTTCGTGGGCTACGACCAACCAATTCGTTGGTACAATGTCAGCTCCATGCAGCGACCTGTTATCCCCTCCTTTCCTCCGAGTCATAGCTTTCAGTACAGCTGACACATAGATTGGCGCGAAGGTAGCCGGCTGAGTGTTCGCATGAAACATCCAGCATGAATACTGGCGCAGTGTGTTCAGCTTTACAGCTGTCCTTCTGCCAGGGTCGGTTCCCTATTACTTAGGATTGCCTGACTTCCGGCCTGATATGCCCTGTTGGCCTGAATGGCTGGATCACTGCACCCGTGGACATGTATGCCGAGTGGTATCTTGTGCAGTGTCCTGCATGAGTGTGATGTTAAATACTGGGAAGAGAAGAAAGAGAAAAGGACCAGTCGGACGTAATGGTTTGATGACACTAATCATGCCTGATCATGATGATGTCCCAGGTCCTCCTGGGCTGATGACTGGCAGACCTGTTAGCCCACTGGCCTGTTTGTTACCCGATGTGCTGTTGCTGCTGCTGCTGCTGCTGCTGTCCAGGTCTGCACCAGGGCTGTCCTACGTTTACCAGGCTGGCAGGGGCAAGGGTCAGGGCCAAGGTGTGCAGCAGCAGCAGCAGCAGTATGGTGGGCGCTGACTCCACTCCACCCCTTCAAGGGCCTGACCCCCCTCAAGGGCGACTAGCCAGTTTGGCATGACACACATGCATTGGTGTACACTGGCACATCTTCCACATGGCACACCCTATGATGCCACAATAGGTCCCTTGCTGCTGCTGAGCCTTGGGGGGCTGGGTCTTGCAGCCGCGTTCAGCAAAGGCCTGGGTGCTCCCTGCCCTTGTATGGCAGCTTCAGCTGGCCTGGCCACAGGCACAGCTCCAGAGGGACCCACTTGCCATCTCCACTGCGCTGCATGTTCAGTGCTGCATGTTCAGTGCTGTCCCTGTCTACCCACCAGCTGTGGTGCTGGAGGTGGGCTCAGCAGCCTCTCCCTTGGCTGGCCTTTGCCCCTGGTGGGCTGTAGTCATCAAGGGTGCGATCGAGGACACTCCTACAATTTAGTCCCTGCGTTTGTCCCTGCGTTCTACCGACCTTGCCCGATCGGGCTGAAAATTTGATAGATGGCAGTTTTCAGAAAATAAAACATATTCTTCCAGAAAAATATTTGGAAAAATCCAAAAGCTGCTGCGCTGTGGCCCGCAACCTGTCCCTGCACTTATCCCTGCACCTACGCCCCTGGGCCGCAGCGCAGCCGCCTTTAATTTTTTCAAAGTATTCTTTCTGAAAAATATGTTATATTTTTTGCAAACTACCATCTATCAAAATTTCAGCCCGATCGGACAAGGTCGGTAGAACGCAGGGACAAACGCAGGGACTAAATTGTAGGAGTGGATGCTTCAACTTGTTTGGAGTAGCTGAGCGAGATTACCCACAGTCAAACATGTTGTTCCGTGTTTAATGAATTTTGTTTGACTGCTCCATGGCAAGTGAACAGATGCTCAGATCGGGATATGTAGCCTACATATCGGGATATGTAGCCTACATTGTAGGACAAGTGTCACCCTCCCCATGTGCCTTGCCCCGACCCCAGCTGCTGTTGACATTGCCATGCAGTGCATGCCAGGGGGGGCAACTAGGAGGCATGCACCACACTGATGTGGTGGACCCGACTTGAATTTCAACTTGAAAACCTCAACATGTACTGCCCCCCCTAGAAGCATGAAGAGCAAACCCGTGCCATGGCTGACATGCGCGCGCTGAGTGAGCAGGACCAGCAACAACTGCAAGCGCATCTGGAGGTGTATCACCTTGCCTGCCCAATATCCAATGCCCCTGTGGAGTCCCTGCTGCAGCTACTCAAGCATGGGACGGGCATGTTCATGGAGCTACCAGCTCTGCTTGAGCTCATGTCCATGCGTACCCACATCGATGCCATTGACGGCGTGAACGTGCTTGACTTTGCACAGCGGCTGCCAGAGCTACGCAAGGAAGTGTGGTGTGAGGAGGCAGCAGCAGCTATGGCCCGACGGATGGCAAAGGCGGAGATGAAAGCAGCAGCAGCAACTCATAGAGTGGGACAGGTGGTGGTTGATGTGGGGGACCATGAGGGGCAGCATAGACTGTCAGCAGCATATGCTCTGACCTATGATGGGCGCGACTACAGCCACACCACTGTCGAGGAGGCTGAGAAGCTATCTGTCAGGGAGCTGCAAGCTTACCTTCGCTTCCACCAGCAGGAGCTTATGAAGGGGTGGCTGAAGCCCAAGCTGAAGGGTCTTGTCATGGCCCATATCTGCAACACAGTAGCCGCTCTGCATGGCGATGAGCTGGAGGCAGCAACAGGTGCCGGTGCTGGTGCCGCCCCTGACCTGCTACCCCCTCGTGCTGCACCCCCCTGGCAGCAGCAGGCAGCTGGTGCTGGTGCCGCCCCTGGCCTGCCCCCCCCTCCTGCTGCACCCCCCTGGCAGCAGCAGGCAGCTGGTGCTGGTGCTGCCCCTAGGCTGCCCACCCCTCCAGCTGAGCAGCAGGGGGTTAGGGCGGAGCTGGACACAAGCTCGACACGCAAGCGGAGGGCGGGCGGGAGGGATCGGACCCAACATGTCGAGCAAGGTAACGTAGCAATGGCCTACACACCTGGAGTGGCCTTATTGAGTGGCCAGGTAGTAGGTACTACTCATGAAGCGGTCAAGCAATGCAGCAGCCTTGCATACTTCCGAGCATGGGTGGAGCATGGCGTCGTTACATCGGTTTGGCGTGCTGTGTGTCCTGTTTTGACTGCGGCGACTGTCACTGACTGTTTGCAGAGGCTACTGGGCCACGTCGGTCGCGGCGGTCGGTCGCGGCGAGGCCCGCATGAGCAAAACTGGCATGAATTTGAATGTCAAGATTTGAGCCGCCATAGCACTCAGCACAGTGCACAATATTTGATGTTACAAGCTGCACCGCGTAGCTGACAGAGTCCTCTATCCAGGCATGTGCAAAACATAAATAGAAACCACGTGGCTGAGACGCGGCGTCGTTTTGATTACCAGGGGTCGGTTTCCTATCATTTCCTGTCATTTTTTGTTTGTTGGGGTCGCCTGACTTGAAAACCTCAACATATACTGACGTCTGCAATGCTAACTGTGCCAAAACAGGCAGACGGTAGGTCAGGTGCCTCTGTCAACCGCGACACACGTTGTCTGAGCAGGGCTGCATCCTTTGTCTAGTTGGTGGCTGTGTAAATTATGTAATGGACATCACTTCCGCCTCACTCCGGTTGCCGGCACTCCGGTTGGATGGCGACCTGGTGCACCTCCCAGCACGGCCACTCCGCTTGAATGATGTTGCTGAATCCCTGTGATGTCCCCGAAAATATAACGCAAGCGCCCCATCTCCCCCGCACAGACCGCAGCCGGTAGGCCACAAAGCTTGACGGAAGGCTAGGCCCGAAAACTGGATACGCCCAGCAGGCCAGGTCATCCGGCGGCTGGTGCGCCCAGCGAAATGCCAGCGGCATGGGGAGTATGTGCGGGGCCTGCTGTGGTGCCATGAGGTACCGCCGACCCCGCCTCCCCCCCTCCCCCTGCCCAGGACCCCCCCCCGGTCACCCCCGCCATTGGCTGCACCCCCATGGCTCAAGACATAACATCTAACTCATTTTTGCACGGATGAAGCCGCCGATTGGTGCGATGGGCTGCTTGTGGCCTGACGAGTGTGCTACCAGTCCCAACGGTTTGCCGGGTAGCTGGCCCCCAACATGCGACGTGTTCTTGGGCCTCGTAGACACTTCTAGCAGCTGCTTTAGGCAGCCTGGACCCAGCGCGGAGTGAATTCGCATCGTGACTGGACATTGCAAGTTTTCAGGTCGGCACGCAACAGTGTTGCTACGTCACAGCACGCATTGAGACCCTTTCCCAAGCTAGGGGCATGACTGCGACGCCGGATTGCTGGCAGGTGCAAGCCGTCGATTTACAGGTTGCACAAGATGCTGAACGCATTGGTGCCTGTGGCTCCCGAGCAACAACGGGCAGCAAAAGTTAGTCAAAAACATGAAGGGACTGAGCTGATAACTATGTTTGCCGTTGTGCAGGCTAGTGAAAGCCATGGTTGACAAGAAAAGGGGAGTGAAGGCTAACTGTGCCAATGTGCAGAAAGCGAGGGAGGTTACGGCACAGCGGAGGGCTGCAGAGGCTGCTGGTCCCATTGAGATTGGGGCGCAAGCAGGGGTTATTGCTGCTGAGGCTCAGGCCCAGGCTGATGCTGGTGCTGATGAGGCTGATGTGCAGTTGCACCAGCTACAGGCAGACCTGCAGCACAGGGAGCTACAACTTGCTCACAACCAGCGCATGCAGCAACTACAGCAACAACTCCAGGACCTCCAGCGGAGTGAGCTTCAGCGCAAGGAGCAGCAACTTGCTGATTTGGTGGCGCAGCAGGGGGCAGCTCTGCTGCAATGGGAGCATCAGTTAACTGAGCGGCAGCACCAGCTGCAGCAGCAGCAGGTGGACCTTAGCCGGAGGGAGCAGGCTCTGACAGAGCGGAAGCACCAGCTGCAGCAGCAGCAGGCAGACCTAAATTCCAGGGAGCAGCAGCAAGCTCGCATCCAGACGTTGACACAGCAGCTTCACAGCTTACAGCAAGAGCTCAAGGGCACGCCATGGCACCACACTGACGCCCTTGCATTGTGGGATGCATGTGTGCATGTGCAGGCATCATATTGTGGCCCCCGCATTGTCCACCCCAACCCAGCCAGCGCCAAGCAGCCCTTCCTGCCTGCCACCACCACCTCTGCATGGGGGCACAGCCACTGAGTTGGCTGTGAGAGCCTGGGGGCAGGCATTGACGGAGTTCTTTAGCGCATGCAGCATGCATGGGGATCTATGGGTCCCCTACGCTGCTAGTCGTCTCACGGGGGGTGCAGAGGTGTGGTGGTTCCACCAGGTGTTTAACAACACCCCCGCTGCCACGTGCTGGATGGCTTTTGTGGGAGGCCTGTGTGAGCATTACACCCAACCCTTAGAGCGCGCATGGCAGCCAGCCGCGCAAACTTCAGCCACACGAGCCACAGCTCAGCGGGTGCAGTTTGCAACCCCCACAGTGTTGACTAGCAACAGATTTGCCACGCTGCACGTGGCCGATGAGCCGGAGCAGCTACCGCCCTCCAAACCTGCAGAGTGAGTACTGCCCCCACCATCCACCCCCACCATCCACCAGCAATTGTATTACAACTACCGTCATGGTTGTCTCTAGCCTCATAGCGTCAAGTGCAAGTTAGCAACCAGCTGCTGCCTCCTCTGCTACTGCTTATGTTACTGCTGCTGCGCTGCTGTTGCTGCTGCTGTGCAGGTTGGATGAGTACCAAGCAGCCGCAGCAGCAATTGCTGCGGCAGCTGTGGGTGCTGTGCTAAGAGCTGCAGTACAGGCAGAAGGGCAGGGGCAACAGGTTGTGCGTGTGGTTGTGCGTGCAGCACGTGCATGAGTGTGCCATGCCTGCCGTGCATGAAGCCTGACACTACCACCCCACTTAAGCCCATGCCCATGTTTCAAGACACTGTGAAGGAGGTGAGGGAGGATGAAGAGTGTTATGCATTGTTGATGTTGTATCATTCCGATTTGCTGCATGATGAGGTGTGCTTTGGCAAACTGACCAACAAACACTGTGAACGATATCGCATGCACATGGGGTGGAAGAGGGAAGAGGGACGTCGGGAATTGCGTCGTTGGGTGCTGAGAGAGTTGCAAAGTGAGCAGCTGGAGGCTGAATATGAGGCGGACAATGGATATGGCTGGGTGTAAGATGCACGGGGGTCTACTTTGGAGCATCACCAGCGGCCCGTACTAATGGCGTACTAATGGCCGAGATTGTGACTGGGTGCATGGTGCATGAGAGTCAACTTTACAGCAGCACAGACGGCCCACAAAGGAGGGCATCGCGCATTTGTCAAAGGGACACGTTGGTACTCTTCACAAAGAACCAATCAAGCTTGTCAACCCAGCATTTGACTTCCTGGTTGGAAAGTTAAGTGGACTGCAAAAAGGCCCACATTTTGTAAATTTTGACATGGGGTCACGTGACACAAAATAAACTCGAGCGTCCATGCCGCGGAGCCACCGAGCGCGATAGCTGTTTCCTGATCACAGCCCCACTAAGCAGCCCATTCCCGGCACAACGCGACCCAATCTCTCAGCACCCCCGCCCGCCCCGGCATTGGTGCACATCAGCCCGAGCAGCCCGCTAGCTTCGCGTTGATGAGCTACACCGCCCTGCGCAAGAATCGCTGTAAAATTCTTAAAGACCGGTAAGATGTTATCAGGGGTGCAGCCAATGGCGGGGGTGACCCCCCCCTCCCCTGCCCAGGAGTCCCCTCCCCCTGCCCAGCCCCCACCTGGCCCAGTCCCACCACCCCAGGGCCCCCCATGGGGCAGGTGGTTGGACCGGGACACCAACGGATGCCTGAACTTGCAGCGCATTGGGGAGAGCATGCAGCGCTCCCTGGAGCTGTGCAGCTATGAGGGCTTGGACTGGAGGGCTAGCAGCAGCGCCTATGCGTAGAGCACCAACAACACGCCTGCACTGCGCGATGTATTGAGGGTGGCCGGCGGATCCCAACCACCCTGCCGACCACAATCGAAGCAGCTACTGGTTGCTGCCGTAACTAGAGTCCGCGTTTAAGCCATGCCGCGCGGGGCTAAAGCCATCGGCCTGCTCCCGGAGCAATCGATCGGTGACGGTCTTACATGCCAAAACATCAGAGTTGGGAGGCCCTGACTTGGAGGCTCTGCCTTCCCTTGGCAAGGAGTATCTGCAGGGCTACAAGCGGGTCAATGACCGGTTGCCCAAGGGCAGGCAGAGGCTGCACTGGGCTGCAGAGTACCGGCAGGGTATTGATGGCCGGGCCCGCAACAACGCATAGTGCCTGGTAGTTTACACCGGCTGTTAGCCTTACTCAACATCAAGCTGCTGGTTTTGATGAGGTGCCAAGTGGTCTAGGGGGGATGTGCTTGTAGGGGATCAGCAGGGCTGATCCCCGTGGTTGGATAAGAGTGAGGATAAGATTAAGTCAGCTAGGTCACAGTGTCAGGCGTTCCCAACTACCTGAAAACCACCCCCCTGTGATACGAAGCCCGTATCTCCGCAGCCACTCAGTCAAAAATATATGTAAACAGTGCTTTGAACAGAGGAGAGTCATATCTACGAAATGGCAGACGCAGCAAAAACTATCTCGCTCTCAGCGGTGCTCAGTGCCTGTCCAAAGATAAGCATTTGAATTCATGCGATTTCGCCACATGCGAGGCGCGCCGCACTAGCACGCTTCGCCACGCTGTTGTGAGTGGCACCTGCAACACGCAGCAGCAGTCGGAACATGTTTTGCTTTTGGCATGTGGACGCGACGACGGCAGTCGTGACGACTGGATACCACTATGAGCTTTTGGAGCTGCTGCTGGCGCTAGTGCATTACCGGCTGCTCTACTACGCTTAAACAAGGTGCTAGGTGCAGTACGTGGTGTTGTCTCACCTTGCTTTGCTGCCCTCGACTTGTTAGCTGCAGGTGCCCCACGCTTACGGGACGTGCTTGCCGCTGCCAGCTGTTGCTGCTGCTGAGGGGGTGCACTAGCAGGCTCAGCCAGCTCAGGGGTGGTGCCTGCAGGTGTCAGCTGCTGCTGAGGGGGCGCAGCTGCGGCAAGCTTCCCACGGATGTGGGTGCACACGTGGCTCAGTAGCTTGGGTACCCTCCAGCTCGTGTGTACCTCCTGCTTGTGAAACTGGAGGTATGACTGAAGCTGCTTTCCTGTCATCTTCATTGCCTCCTCGACAGTTGTGTGGCCATAATCATGCCCCCCCAAGGCAAGGGCATGGGCCGCTGCAAGCCGCTGTTGGCACGCATGGTCACCCACATAAATCACAACCCTCCCGACCTTGTGCGTTGCATCTGTGATCTGGCGCTCTGCCTTTGCTGACCGCTGTGCTGCAGCTGTGGCATCCTCCTTACGCCGCACTTCAGCACGGAGCTGACCCATATGCTGCTGCAAATCATGAACACCCACAGTCTTCATGGCCTCCTTGCATGTGTGCAGGGACATCAACTGCAGCAGAGCTGGCAGCTCCATGTACCTGCCACCACCATGCTTCAACAGCTGCAACAAGGACTCCACTGGGGCATTGGAGATGGGGCAGGCAAGGTAGTACTGTTCGAGGTGAAGGCGCAATGCGGGGCTGCCAGGGTCGCCGTTCACAGCCATGGCACGAATGTCAGATGCATATTGACGCCAAGTGCCATAAGGGTCCTCTTGCTGCTGCTGCTGCTGCATCCGCTGCTGCTGCTGCTGCTGCTGCTGCTGCTGCCCATCCTCAGGCGGCGGCAGCCGTAGCTCTGCATGGTACACCACATCAATCGCCACTTCCATGCGCGTAGCTTGGTCTGAGCTGCCAAGAGCAGCGAAGAGGTGGGGCAAGGCCATTTGAGCCTGCACATGATGCTGGTAGTAAGTCCACATAGCACCACAGTGCTCCTGCAAATAGGTCGCAAGCTGCTGCTTCTGCTGCTCGCGCTGATCTGCTGGCACCAGCAGCTGGCTATGCAGACATGCCAGAAGGGGCAATTTGTCCCAGGTCCCGAGACGAGCTAGCACATCCTGGGTGTGGCGGTAGAGCTCAAAAGCGTGCAGGCCGTCATCCTTGCTGGCCCACATGAGCTCGGGCACCAAGAAGCTCTCCCCAACCGCTGCCACCACGCTGAGCCTGAGCAGCAGGCTGTTGTCCTGGAGCAGCTGGCTAAGGGTGACAGCCCATGGTGGAGACATACCCTTCTGCCGCTCAAGCAGCTGTGAAACAGCATCTCTCGCATGCGCCCAGACGCGCAGCATGGTCACCGTTGAGCTGATGTAGCTGGCCCAGCGTGTGTCACACGGCACTTGGGTGAAGGTGAAGGTGAGTGGGAAGCGGTGGGGGCGGTGTTTGTTCCGGTAGATATGCACCTGACCCTGGAGGCGGTGTCGAGCAGCCCGTAGGGAGTGATTGGTAGCTGCCGCTCTGCATGCCACCTGCTGCAAAGCCGTGTGCTCACCCTGCAGGCTTTGGTGTGTTGCCTGCAGGTCGTCTAAGTCGCCCTGCAACCCATCCACGGTGCCCATAAGGGACTGCTCCACATCCCTCAACCGCTGCACCTCAGCCTGCAGATCACGGTTTGTCGCTTGTGCCGTACAAGCTGCAGCCTTGATGTTGTTAGGGCAATGCAGATTGCCAGCCCTTGGCGACTTGTTTAGTGCATTGAGTTGGGCGCTCTTTGCCTTGCTTAATCTCTTCTTCATGGTTAGGGTGATCAGGGTAATGGGGGGTGAAGGATACAGAGATGGGTGAAGGAGAGGTAGGGGGGAGATGGGTGAAGGAGAGGTAGGGGGGAGGAGGCAAGGAGAAGGAGAGGTAGGAGGGAGGAGGCTGATGGCAGGCTGGGCTGCTGGGAGGAGGGGCTATTGGGGGCTGGGCTGGGTAGACGAGGTTGGGAGATGGTGGGTTAAGCTGTGTTGGTGGGGGCCACGTGGCGAAGTTGTAAGCCAAGCTCGGTCGTCTCCTCGTGCACCTGTAGCCATTAGCATGTGTACCTTGTAAGGGGTCAATCTTGACACTCACAGATCCAATGATTGAGTTGCATAGTGCCACGGACGCGTTGTTGAGTATGCTATAACAAATTCGAGTGAGGCCAGGCTGTTTGTTCAATGGTTGAAAACATAAAGCGGATCATAGCTGGAGGGGGTGACTAGTCCCTACTGTGCCGCCCACCATTATAGCGATACAGCGCTGCCACACTCGAATTCGGGTTTCTTCACATCCTCGCCAAGCGGCCTGCACCATCAGGAAGCTCGCGCAGACATGTTTGCTAGACTTCGGTGGTGTGCGCTACCGACATGTCGTGCATCGCTAACGGATAGCCAAGGACGTAGCTTACCGGTGTACCTAACCACGGTCTGCGATTGGGACACATTCGGGGTCACATGTGGCTGCCCTCCGATGGCAATTCCAGTCTTACATTAAACGCGCAATATCACATCGCAGCAGACGCAACAAACGTTACGTCAAAAGATTGAGTAGGTGGGCTGCAGTTGCATGAAGATTGCCAACCCCATGTTGGGAACGCCTGACACAGTGGCCAGCTCACAACATGCCATTTTGTGGATGGGGGTCTCCATTCTTGAGAGAGAGACGCACGTTTCCCGCGTATGCAACAATGTCGATTAGTAACTTGCCCAACGATGGCCCTCCAACACCGCCTGCACCAATAAGAGGCTCGCGGAGCGAGCCTGGCGGGCTGAAATGTGATTGTACTTCCGGCTCGATGCCAAGCGCAGTTCGCTCATTGGTGCCTCTACTCACCACTAGAACAATTGATAGTGAGCAGCTGAGGTGTGTCTGCGCTCGCTTGCGCCGGCATGGACTCTGATGCAAGGATTAACTCGCCGCTTGCCAGTAGATGAAGAGTAATTCGCAGGTGCCAATGCAACAAACGTTACCGATATCGGTGCACTTTGTAGCGAGTACTTGCATGAAGATTACCAACCCCATGTTGGGGACTCCTGACTCAATGACCGGTTGCCCAAGGGCAGGCAGAGGCTGCACCGGGCTGCAGAGTACCGGTGGGGTATTGATGGCCGGGCCCGCAACAACGCATAGTGCCTAGTAGTTTACACCGGCTGTTAGCCTTACTCAACATCAAGCTGCTGGTTTTGATGAGGTGCCAAGTGGTCTAGGGGGGATGTGCTTGTAGGGGATCAGCAGGGCGTGAGGATAAGGTTGAGTCAGCTAGGTTGTACTTTGGGCATTTCTCGGGACTCGAGTAGTGAACCAGCAGATGCGTGCCACGTTACAGTGCCCACCGGTGTGGGGTTTGCAGTCATCAAGGGTGCGACCGAGGATGCTTCAACTTGATTGGAGTAGCTGAGCGAGATTACCCACAAATTGTGGGCCACAATCAGGGCTGTGACTATACGGGGTAAGTTACGGATATACGGGTGGTAACCCGTACGTATGTATATCCGTAAGTAATACGGGTCAAATCCGGATCCAACCGCCACCCGTATGTGTGAAGCACCCAGTGACCTTCAAGCCCCGCAGCAGAATTAGTGCGTCGCGACGAGCGCACATCGACTGTCATGGAGCTGGGGTCACCACGCGCCACTCAGCGTCTTCAGATGCAGACACTTTTGCGCCGGTCATCCATGGCCACTGCGGAGGACGTGCAGCAAATCCCCGGCGTCACTGGGCCACTCAGAAAGCGCAGCCGGACCGATCAGCCCACCATCAGCACACCGGTCTGGTATCAAAGACACTTCGGTGCAAATGGCGAAGGCTGCGCTAGCGACAGGCGCATGTGCAAGTTCTGCTCCTTTGCTGCAAAGGCCGCCCCTGGCAGCAACCCGAACCACCTCGGTGCACACCTGCTAACAGCGGCCTGCTCGTACCTTTCGAGTGCCGAGGCCATGGCTGACTCAGCCAACGTGCATGTCGTCCGTCAGCACCTAGAGGCCAGGCAGGGCCTGGCAGGCCCAAGCCAGGAGGTTGGCAACAATAATGTTGCCCGCTTGCTATTGGAGTGGCTACTGCGTGATGGCCTGCCTCTCACCATTGTGGAGTCGGACGCCTTCTTGGAGTTTGTACGGGCTCTCAAGCCTGACTGGACACCCCCTTCTCGCTACTTGGTGAGAGACAGCCTATCTTGCCTCCTAATTGCCTGCCTGCCTGCCTGCCTGCCTGCCTGCCTGCCTGCCTGCCTGCCTGCCTGCCTGCCTGCCTCTATCGCATTGTGACCTGCCTGCCTGCCTGCCACAGCTGAGTCACCGCATGATGCTCGACGTGTACCAAGGCGTGTTCACAGCTGTGGTGGAGAGGGTGGAGACCCAGCCATTCGTGGCCATGTCCGTGGACGGCTGGTCCAAGGACCTAGGCTCTGCACACTGCCTGGCCTGGTGTGCTGCCTGGTGGGGGCAAGCGTACCTGGTGGACTGCGTCAACACAGAGGCCAACAGCGTGACGGCAGCCTACCTCTTGTCCAAGTTTGAAGAGACCATGACAAAGCACAACCTGGTGCGCAGCAGTCTACGTTAACGTCATCATGATCCAATGCCATTGTATTGATGTGCCATCGTATTGAGGCTTGGTGCTTCTATTGTATTTGGTGCAACTTGCACGCTACAAGGGCGCCAGTTCACTGCATGCATGACTTCATTGCATGACTGCGATGGGGAGGGTTCAAGGTTCGGCAGCCTAGCAACCCAGCAGCTGCTGTGACAGTGCAGACCTGCTTAGGCACGAGGCTGAAGTTGATGTTGATGGCTGATGGTTGGGCTGCGAGAGGTTGGGATGAGTTAAGGTTGCAAACACACCAAGTAACAAAGTAAGCAAGTATTTTAGGTTTGCGGAACAAGGGAAAGCAGGGTTGGCGGAAGCAGGGAAGGCGGAAGGGGAAAGGCGAAAAAGATGCCCCGCATGCTTGCATGGGCCCCTTACGGCGGAACCCTTACGGATTGGTTAGGCGGAACCTTACGCGTGTGACCACGTATTACGGTAAGCACGTAAGCGGATCCGTATTCCGTAAGCCCGTATCCCACAGCCCTGGCCACAATCAAACATGGTGATCATGGTGATGAGCATTAAGCAAATCATGCAAGCGTGCATGTGTTATAGAGCATGCAAACCCACTTAGCCTGATGCCCTATTCCTTAGGATCACACACGTTCACCACTAGCATTGAGGCTGGTCCAGATGGGCGACGGTGCTTCACTGCGGTGGTCGAGGAATGCATATCCGAACAGCTGGAAATTGTCGATAACAGGCTGGTCCTGCTCGCTTGTGGGGAAAAAGTGCTGGAGATACCGTTGCCCTTCGCGGTGGCAGAGCACCAGACAACCGCCACCATCTCTCGCAAGCATCGGCGTTTAAAATTTAAAGCACCAGAGCTGCTCATTCTCCGGACTGCTGATACATTGGAGCAGTGCCATGTCAGCAATGCTGGCTGTGCCAATGGTAAAATCGAGCAACGTGCCACCCCAACATTCATGATCACAACCCAGTGCACCATTGGCAGCATGACTTTGAGCTTGCGGGGCCATGGGCAGGCTCTGGCTCACATGGGTTTGTCCAAGTTGTACTGATAGATACAGGAAGTATGCACTCTTTTGTCCTCACCCCTGCCTGCAGATACCACACACTGTGGAGAGCCTGATGACATGCATTTGCTCAGCCTTATGTACGGGGAGGAGGTGGTGGCCTTTGGCCAACAGTGCCTCCCTGCCAGGTCCACCAGCCCTCCGTGCCACCCCCTCACACCCAGCAGCAATCCCCTCACCAGCAGCACTGCAGGCCGCTGTGCACCGGCACCCGCGTCTGGGCCGGCACTGTCAGCCTTTGTCTACACTGCCACCGCCTACGCCACACGCTCCTACAAAGCGCCCCTCACCACCTCTGTGGCTCCCACTCCTGGCCCCACCCCTGGCCCCACCCCTGGCCCCACCCCTATGCCAGCCACCACCCCTGCCTCCACTGTGCCAGTGCCTATGCCAGGCAAAGGATGCAGCAGCGAGGTGGCGCAGGCACTTACCAGCAGCACAGCTACGGTGCCATGTCCAACATCAGCTGTCTCTAACCTAGTGGCTGAGCATTCTGAAGTTAGAGAAGGTGAGGTAAACAGCCTGACTGGCAAGCAGGCTCCTGGGCAAGATTCCCAACCCAGCTGCACCCAGACGCCCTCGGGGCGCCCACGACCCACCCCTGCCCCTGCTGGGGTCGTCAGTGCCGATGCTGACGCTGAGGACTGCAGCGCCCTGCAGCAGCTGCTGATACCTGATGGGCCTGGGCAGCCCCACAGAAGCAGCACAAAAAGTGGGCAGAAGAGTGACCGTAAGAAGGTAAAAGGAGTGGGATCAGGGTGGCCAGCAACACCAGCGGGCAGAGGGCAAAGCAAACTGGTGAAGGGCGTGTATCAGGCCTATCACCATCAGCCTGGGCACCCATCGCAGCATTGCGCTTTTGCAGCAATTTGGCTACATGCTGCTGCTCGCCACCTTTTGCGCTAATAAGCCGCCCCAGTGAGGTGTATTCTCTCCTCCCCTCCCCTCCCCTCCCCGCACCAGAGTCAGCGCGGGTGCCTGGGCGCTGCCTGTGCAGCTGAAAGCCCTGGCGCAGTCCATTGCCGGCCGGCTGGAGGCTCAGGGCTGGGCAGTGTGCGACAATGTGCTCAGCGTGGGCCAGGTCATCGCTGTGCGCAAGGAGCTGAAGGTCATGGAGGAGCACTACACGGCTGGGGAGATCTGGGTGCGTGGTGCTGTGGGTCAGATCGATGAAGGGTAGCGCTGGAAGGGAGGAGAGGGGGGTGGCCTTTGCAGGTGCCAGTGCTGGGCGCAACCCCCCTGGCCCTCCCTCTACAGCATGGTGTGCATCAGACACTTCTGCCACCATGCCTTGCAAACGTATGACTTGCACATGTCGCACCCGCTTGCATCAAAGGGGCCAAAAGGTTGGTATCGCCATGTCAAACATGGCCATGCAAGGTGACAGCTTCATTATGAGGCCAGGCACACATCACTCTTGCATCCGCATGCAGCCCAGGTCCATGTGCTCCTGGCCCCCTGACTAGCAGCCGTGGCTAGTCAGGCCATAAGCACAGCTGGAGTGGGCGGCCCTTGTCCTCCCCGCACGTCGGAGGCTGAGTGCTGAATAGCAGTGCCAGTCTAGCATCCTGCCTGGCTCTGGTGCCAGTGTTAGAGCTAGGCTGGCTTGCCCCACCCCACCCCACCCCACCCCACCCCACCCCACCCCACCCCACCCCACCCCACCCCACCCCACCCCACCCCACCCCACCCCACCCCACCCCACCCCACCCCACCCCACCCCACCCCACCCCACCCCACCCCACCCCACCCCACCCCACCCCACCCCACCCCACCCCACCCCACCCCACCCCACCCCACCCCACCCCACCCCACCCCTGCAGAGCTCAGCCTGTCCTCACCCAGCCTGGCGCCTGTCCTCCGCTTGTTACCTGCTGGCTGATGAGGGAGGTGCCCTGCAAGCTTTCCCAGCAGGCCACCACCTCATGGCAGTACTGCCAGGGCGCTCTGACCTATATCACATCATCTGCATGGCAAATGGGACGCATGCGGCCAGGGTCAAGGTCTACATGAGGGTTGGGATAGGGCCCTTACGCCCAGCAGCTGTCCATTACACCACATGCTACCCCCCTCAAGCATCGCTCCAGCCACCCCTGAATAGCGTGCAGCATGAGCTGCTAGCTTGTTTGTCTGGGACACAGGCATTCTGTCATCTGGGTCAGCACCAGCAACATCAGGCCAAGTACCATCACTACAGGCGATTAGGCGAGAACAACTGATACCCTTGACAACTGGGCCTAAGTGCAGCTTTTTCACGTCTGTGGGACACCACCCCTCACACCCACACGCTTGGCGGGCTCTTTGGCACGATTGCTGCATGTCAATACAGACTGACAGACATGTGAAGCCCATGCCCCTTGCGCTTTCCATAGTTTCCCATGATGCTTAGAGGCTCTCTACCTCACCCTCGTTTCATTGACAGCGCCTAGCCTTTCTAGCAGTCTGAAACAGCGTGCAGGCACTGTGTGCTCATTGCAGGGCACCATCACAGCAGCGCAGGTGGAACATCAAACAAGTTGCTCCCAGCCCCAGGAGTTGATGTGCTAGGGTAGGGTGGTTGGTGTGGTTGGGGTGGTTGGGGACACCTGGCTGGTGGTTGGACCAGGGCTGTGTGGTCTCCCCACAGTGATGCCTGGTCCCTGTTCCCCCCATCACCTACCCTTGCTTGCAGGTGGGTAAGGAGGCGGACGCCGGGGCCACCCTGAGCCGGCGGGACGTACGCGGTGACCAGGTGCTCTGGCTGGATGAGCAGGCTCTGACTGCCACCGCCTTTGTGAAAGACGGCGAGCGGCGGGCTTGCAGCTTCACACACCTCAGTGCGGTGAGGCGGGCAGGGCAGGGGCAGCAGCAGCAGGGGGCAGGGGCCGGGGCAAGGATGGTGGCAGGGGCAAGGGTGGGGAAGGGGCTGAGGGAGGTAGGAGTGCTCTGAGTTTGACTGTGGAGTACTTGAGCTGTTAACATGCATGCCATGCACAGCAGGCCTTCTTACCCCATGCAGCCAGCTCAGTGCCTGCTGATGTTGGTGTCCTAGCCACCCTCTATAGCCCTGCGCTGCTGCATGGTCAGCAGCCGCAGTTGCTGCAAGGGTGCGCAGGTGCTGGCTTGCATTGACCGCCTTGTCATGGTGGAGCTGGCGCGGGTGTCGGCCCTGTTGAGACGCGTGAGGGAGCGCAGCGCAGCCATGTGTGCCGTGTATCCCGGTGGCGGCGCGCGCTTCGCCAAGCACATTGGTGGGTCAGGCTGCCCTCATCCCCACTGTGCCTCGCGTGGATTCCTGAGCAGCCCAGAGCTGCTGCGTGCGCACGCACAAGAGCTAAGTGACGATGTAGGTTCAGATTTTTAGCAATGGGCTGGAAGGACCACCCTGCACTGCTAGCAGCCCATCAGCACTGTGCAAAGCAGGTTTGGCCTCAGGGTTGGGTGCTAACTCTGCCTAGTAGGTAAGTCCATAGTTATCAACTATACTACTATACTACTATACTATATGTATTCTATACAACAATACTATATATATACATATATATTTCCACCTAGATCCATACCACCTACTGCGCCATTTCTTGCCCAGAGATTAGAGAGATTTGCAGCCCATTAGATGATTTGTAGTCCACAGGTTCGAGGGCTTGTTTGATCATGTGTCATGTGCAGCGATGTATAGTGATGAGGAGGGCATTGAACCTACTGCTAAGTACAGTAGCTCTGGGTTGCAGTCTATATTAGGCTAGCCACTGCATGGCCATGGCCCATGCATCCCTCCAGCTAGCTCCATGCTGCCACCCCGGACCATGTGCAGACAACACAGCAGAGGACGGCCGCCGCCTCACCCTGCTTTGCTACCTCAACCCCAACTGGTGAGAGTGCGAGCAGCTGTGCTGTGCCACAGCCTTGCTGTACAGCGTCCTGCCTGCTTACCGCACTCAGCCCTGACATTGAAGCCACAGCCCAACACACTGACTGGTGCCCTGCATGCAGGAAGCCGAGCCATGGCGGTGCGCTGCGACTCTTTCCTCCGAACTCCTCTCCAGTAGATGTGCTGCCTCACTGCGGCCGGCTGGCCATGTTTTTGTCAAAGACCGTGGCCCATGAGGTACGGAGGGCCAGCTGCCCACCATCTCCTGCTCCCACTGTTGCTGCTGGAACGTGCCGGCCTTTGCATGAATGCCCGCTGGTGTTCGTAGCAGCTAGCTGCGAACAGTGAGGTGTAGGTGAAGGACGCTAGCGTGCGCGTTGCAGGTAATGCCCACGCTGGCACCACGCCATTCCTTCACACTGTGGTACTACGACGCGCTGGAACGCGCGGAGGCCGTCGCAGCCGCACACACTCGCGACTCGTCCGGAATGACGACGGCGGCGCAACAGAGTGCGCGGGATCTCCTTCGCGACATCCTCGCAGGAGCAGCGGTGGAGGGCGACACAGGGGTTCCGGTAAGTTGCTATCGCTGTCTCTGTCATTGACCGCGGGTGATTGTCAACAAGTGAGGACTTCAAAGACGAAACCTGGCACTCAACTGCCGAAATGACTGGCAAATTCACTTAAGGAAGAATATGTGCCCCTGGCCTCGTGCACTGGTTCTTCTCCCCTTCTGTGCTTGAAACACGGCGGATGGGGAGGAGGATGGCTGTCCTGTTTTGTACAGGCAAGCACTGAGGGGGTGGAGGCGCTGCGGCTGCGTGTCGCCCTGATGCCTGCTGCTGCACTGGGCATCGTTGCAGCAGTCATGGGTCTGCCCTCCGCACAGGTACGCACTGCTGGGTTACTCAACGGATGAGCAGCCTGCCAAGTGTGTAGGGGGTGGGCCAGGTGCAGCTCACGGTCACCAGCAGGGCCAGCGGACCCAGATCAATTACTGTTACATAATGAATACTATGAATAAGCTCATAGCATAGATTGACAAAACCAAGATCATAGACCATATGTACTATCAACGGGTATGCGATTGGTATTTTAGTTTTTATAGCATAAGTTTACCGTCAGAGTTTTGTCTCCGAGCCTGTGCCTGTGGGAGCCCCCTGCGCCATCACCAACCCAATGCCTACGCAAAGCTTAAGAGCATGGCCGCATGGTAGTTGCCTGGCTGTGTTGGTAGCCAGGCGTGTCCCTCTATCCGAGGCTGTGAGTGCCTACCCCACATGCCCATTGCCCTCCTTCATGGTGCCAGCTGTAGCAGTAGTAGTACAGCTTCCTCAGGTCAATGCACCGTGCCCACACAAAGAGTAAACCTTGGATGGCATGGGTTGCTTCTCTGCCCCTGGCGCTTGGCTGCAGGCGCTGAGGGACACCGTGTCCGTCATGACTGTTGACAAGCTGGCTGAGCTGCGGCAGGCCATTGCCAACATGGGGCTCACGCACCATCCTGCAGTCTAGACCTACACGTCAATGCTATACAACGCTTAGCCGTCAAACGGCAGTCTGTCTATCCCCTTTCTCCAGGGGAAACAAAACACTGCAAGATTTGTAATTAAACACAGGTGTGAGGTCATAATTGTGATGGCTACTGCTGGCGTGCCTAATGCCTACATCACTTCCGCCTACCTGGTGTGTAAGCCTCCATTACTAGCTCCTGTGGCTGTTGCTCACACACATCTCCTTTCATTCTTTGTAGAGAGCTTCAGTACTGGATGGTGGGGTTTACTTGTGGTAGCTGGGTGTAGTCGCCGCTTGCGCAATAGGGCCGTGTTGCGCACGTATACCTGGCCTGGCCCAACCGGCTTTGGCATGGCTGGGCAGTCATCCCATCTGCAACTCTGTCACACATGCTGTGCATGCTTGTACAGCGCTCTGGGTGTTTGGTGCAAAGTCTTGTCTTAGTGTATCCCAGTGGGGAGCACTGTTCAAGTTTTGTGCCGTGGGGCGGTGCAATCGTCTCTGCAGCCGCCCATTAAACCTTAACTGCTTACAACCGTCCGCGCGTCAGCAGAAACAACCGTGACGAGAAACAGTTGCGGCAATGTGGCGCGGAGGCGGTTAGCAGCCTTCACCATGCTCAACAACAACCGCGTCATCTCAGCACCTTATCGCGACCCAAACCCTTTGCCCGTCTTCTTTCCTTTTGATCGCTGTTGACCAGCAGCAGGCCTGGCCTGTGCCGCGCTGTCCGGCAGAGCCACTGGCACGCGCACAGCAAAGCTGGTGTTGTGCGCTGCAGTCGCTGGTGGCGTGACCTGTGCCGCGATGATGGCCGGGCTCGTGTTGGGGGCTGTCAGCGGGGGCAGCGCAAGCGGCATGGGCTGCTGGGTGGGCGCTACGCCGCCTGCCACCCACTGCTGCATGACCCACTTGGTGTGGATGGCGTCAGCTGCAGTGTGCAGCGTCCTGCAAGCAGCAGCCCGACAGGCAGGTGGCCCCTCCTTTGCACAGGCCCTGCTCACCTGTCACCTGCCTTGCCCCCATTTTGTGACCATCTTCCCTCAACCCCCTTGCCCAGCAACTTACCCAGCCTTCCCCTTGGCTTCCAACCCCCCGCCCTCTCCCCTTGGCCGCCTGGCCTGCTGCCATTACCAGCTGCATCAAACCCTTCTGTAGTCATATGCCACACATTGCAGACACAAGCAGGACGCCGGCAGCATGCAGGCAGAGCGCAAGGGGCTGGTGGTCCAGGGCACCTGGGGTCAGGCCTGCCATCTGCAAAGCCGGGGAAGAAGAGCAGCAGCTTGCCTTCCTCAGGCTGGACCGACAGCGGCCCCAAGTGGTCGAACTGAGTGGCCCCGCCCTGCAGCAGGCAGCCAGGGGGCAGTCAGGGGCAAGCATTGCCCGAGCCGCCTTCACATGGTGAATCGAATGGGCGCTGGGTGCTAACAGCAGGTGGTGGCTCCCTCCCACGTAGGCCCAGCTGGCCAGCCCTGCCCTGCCTACCTCCAGTGTAGCTCAGTCCACCACCCACCACCCCACCACCACCCTGGCTCCCTCTGCCTTGAGACTTCCATTGGGTTAGGTCCCCAGCCCCAGTGGCACCCCAGTCATGGTGGACAGCGGAAGGACAGCGGAAGGCCTGTGTGCTGCTACAGCTGCATGCCACACAGCTGGTGGTGTGCAGCGGCAGCGGCAGCGGCAGCAGCAGCAACAGCAGCAGCACATAGCCTGCAGCATGTACCAGCATGGCTGTAGCGGCAGCCAGCGGCAGGTTGCTGCGTGTTTGGTACAGCGATAGAGACATGTGGTGCTGCATGTTGTGCTCCACGGTGGGGTACAGAGTCGGTGGCTAGGTTGCTGCTCAGGAGGGGGAGAGGGAGGGGGCTGTCCTGCTGAGTGCCTTGTTGGTGCCAGCATGTGTATCCTGACAGCTGTGCTGTGCAGTGTGCAGGGGGCTGAGGGCACAGGGCCCACCTCTGGCACATCATTTAGGTACAGCAGCAGAGTGGCGCGGCGCTGGAAGCCATTGGCACGGGCAAGGCGCAGGGGGAAGGCGTCCTGCACATGCAGGCAGTGCCAAGCCCTGTAGGCCATGTACAGCAATCACACATGCACCGCATGCACCTCATGCAGTGCGGCCTGGTGTGGAGCAAAGAGAGCGGGTGAGGGTAAGAGGTCACGGCCAGGCCAGGGTCGGTGTGGGCAGGCAGTAGGTCAGGCATGGCAGGCTGGGCATGGGCCTGATGTGCAGGGCAGCCAGGTGAGGGCCAGGGCAGGCCCAGCCAGCCAGGGTGTCCAGGGTACCCTTGCTGCTGGCTGTGTGCAACATGCAGCAGCGTGGGTTGCCAAGTGTGTATGGGAGGACGCAGCGGGCGTGTCCTTGCTTGTCACAGCCACCACCCACTGCTGGTAGGAGCAGACACCCCAGCCCTACCCTGTGCACCCATTGACCCCTATGGATGTTAACCGCTCCAAAGACAAGTTGCAAACGGCAGAATGCAGCGCCCAGCAGCACAGTCATGCGCAAGAAGCGCTCCCAAAATGTGGCGCAGTGTACTCCGCTTTTGTGACCAGTGTGCTCTGTGCTGTCTGAGCAGGGATCGTTGCTGCTGATGCCAGCGCAGGCCTTTGCTCGACACATGGCAAGCATGGAGGTGAGCCAGGGGTCCATGAAGCACACGGCAGTCATGCTGACTTGTGTCCCGCCCGTACGTCTTGCCCTCAGTCAGGCTCTGTTTGTGTTCACCATGCTGCACCAGCAGGTGACTGCAGTCCCTGAGGGGAGCTGGGCTGAGGGGTTGCAAGAAGACTGGACGGAAGATCATGGCGCACCTCTAGCAGGGGCTGCAACTTCACCCACAGCTCCCCTTCACTGCCTCAGTGTGTGTTCTACGCATCCTCCTCACCTTAGCTTAGCTGCCTAGCTGGCCAACCCACCCGGGGTTACACCAGCGCCACCACACCTCCAGCTGTGCAAACGGAGCTTGCTGCAGCTGTGCTCCTGGTCTGAGGTGCTTGAGCTGCTGGTGAGGGAGGGCAAGGGATACCCAGGCCTGGGCTACAAGTGGCTGCGAGACCCGGCAGCAGCAGCAGCCTACTAGGGCACATTAGCGTGCTCCCCATGAAGCCGTCATCAGCTTACATCAGTGCATGTCAGTCATGCCAAATACAGGTTGAAGCCCTGTCACAGGGGTCAGGCAAAAGTGTAGGTGGAAGGCGCCCTGCCATGTGCGTGGGAGGTACTCCATACAGACAAAACAACACCGCTAGTAAGGATCCCTGACTTTGCTTGTTGCGTGGGAGCAGAGCAGCACCCCACACTTCCAGCTGTGTGGACAGCAGGTGTCAGGGGTGTTGGGGCAGGCCACTGGGTGGGGCCGCTGCCCCGTCAGGTAGGCCAGGAGCAGGCCAGAAGGAAGAATGAAAGGCCATTTAAAGCAAAGGAGGAGACATGAGGGGACCGGGCAAGTCAAGGACAGAGGACAGAGGATGGGGCCTGCACGATGGCAAGCCTGGGCAAGGTGGTGGCGGTGGTGGCTCCGGTGCCTAGATGTAGCTGGATGGGTCTAGGTAGCTGTTGCCTGCATGGCTGCAGGTCTGATTAGGGTGGGCTGCAGGGGAGCCTGCCCTCACCTCGTGACTCAGGAAGTGCTGTGCCGCTTCGTACCGCGCCACCTGCACAGCATTGCATGCATCGGGGGCCCTACTGGGGCACATGCTCATGGCCAAGCGGTGGTGCTCCTGCCTGAAACATGCTGCTCAAGCGCATGGCAGCTGCGCAGGCCGCCAGCCAGTATGAGCGCCTGACGCGAGCTCCGCTCTAGCCGACAACAAGTCGCATGACCTCAACAACACATGCAGCAGCAGCACATATTAGATTTCATTCTTTGTAGAGGGCTTCAGTAGTTAGACATAGTCTTAGACGCAGCAGGAGCCTGGTAGGACTCCTGCCTGGGCCCTGCTGCTCCCAGCCCTGGCCTGACCCTGGGAGCACCAGCACTGCACCAGCACTGTGGGCTGAGGGCCCCCCCAGGACCCTGGGATCTAACCTACCTGGGGGCTCTCATAGCACAGCTGACCCGCAGCCGGCATGCGTCCAGGCCGGCCCCACTGCCGCCCATCCCCTGCAGGGCAGGCATGTGAGGGTAGAGGATGCGCACACTGCTGCTCCACTGCTGCTCAGTGTGCGTCAGACTCAGCCTCAGTGCCACCGCCACACAGCAGCACAGTAGGGTGGCCACATGCACCTGACCAAGTGGCAGCAACCGCTGAACCCTACCCTCAGGCCCACAGCCTGCCAGACACCAGTGTACACAGGTAGCAGCGCCATGAGGGCGCGCTGCCTTGCTTGGGGCAAGACCTGGCTGCTTGGATGAGGTTCGCCTGAGCCATGGTGTATAGAGAGGGGCTGGCAGCATGATTGCAGCGCGGGGTCAGGACCAGCAGGCTGGGCCAGGTGGGGCGGAGCAAGGCGGGGCCGGGTGGGCAGTGATGGGGTGCTGCTGATGCCGGGCCCCCACCAGCTGCAAGCAGCTGCAGCCCCCGCTGCTGAACGCGTCGTACGCAGCGGGCCAGGGCAGGGAAGCGGTCCTGCAGGCGGCCACCAGGGTGAGGTCAGCAAGGCCCTGCACAGCCCCCACTGGAGGGTGAGGGGGGCACTGTGAGGCCAGGTCCAGGGTGAGCTCGTGGGGCTGAGGGGGCGGAGGGTGAGGGGGCGGGGCTGCAGCCGGCCACTAGCCAGGGCAGCAGGTAGGGAGCCCCTGTGCGGGGAGTCCACGCTGCTGTCTGGCCCCCAGCACCAGGGGCCCACAGCAAGAGGGGCTGGACTGGCACCCTACAGCTGGTGCTAGGGCAGGGCACCCTAGCAGGGTGGGGGGCGGGACATCAGCGGGCCTGCCCCCACTGACCTGGGTCGCTGCGTCCATCAGCAGGCTGCTGCTGGTGCGGCGTGCGTCATAGGCATTGCTGGTCTCGCCGCCAGCATTGCCCGCCCCGATCTTTGATGCCGCTAGGGCCCCTGCATCAGGCAGGAGGCAGCAACAAGGGGGCCTACCACCACGCTGCTGCTGCTGCTGCTGCACATCAGCCAACTCCACACCTGCCCTTGCCCCTGCCCTGCCGCCACCCCCTCTAGGCCGTCAAGGGCAATGCAGCACCCCTTGCAGCAGGCATGCCGCCACAAGGTCAGTCAGGTCCTTGTAGGTGAGGGGTGCCGACTTGCCTGACGCTGCAGCCGCTGCCACCAGCTGGCGGCACTCCTCAGGGGAGGCAAAGCCAGGCGCCGCCAACACGGGGGGGTCTAGGTGCAACACCTGAAGCCAGCGAGGGAGGGAGCAGCAAGGGGGAGCAGCTGAGGGGGAGGGAGGCAGCAGGAGGGGAGGGCAGCAGCTGGGGAGGGTCCCACCCCTCAGCCTAGTCCTGACCCTCACCCCTCAAGCCCGGCCCTGGCTGCCCCGCTCCTGCTCCTCACTGACCACCCTCCTGCCTGCACCCCTGTGAGCTGCTGCTGCCACTGCCGGCCACAGCAGGGCCCAGCCCACCACAGCAGGGCTGCTGCAGGCGACCAAGCGGGCAAGGGGCTGTGGCTGGCAGACCTTGTTGCCCCCTGGCCTGTTTGCCCCCCTGGCCTGTTTGTCCCCCAGGTCTGCACCAGGGCTGTCTAAGGTGCCCCAGGCTGGCCAGGGCAAGGGGCAAGGGTCAGGGCCTAGGTGTGCAGCAGCAGCAGCAGTACGGGGGGCGCTGACTCCACTCCCACCCCTCAAGGGCCTGACGCGGGTCTTGGAGCCGCGTGCAGCAAAGGCCTGGGTACTCCCTGCCCTTGTATGGACTGTATGTACTCCCCTCCACCCCAGCTGCCCCACCCCCTCCTTATACAGGGGTGTGGGTCCTTCCACGCAGTCCTTGCCCATGCAAACATGACCAGGCAGGTCAGGGGCCTGGTGCTGCCCCCCTTGCGTGCACACGCACCTGCAGCCCTGGGAAGTCCAGGTCCACTGCCAGGAAGCGCACCGCCAGCAGCTGGTGCAGCGCCGCCCGGCTGTAGCCCCGGTCAGGAGCGTCGCTGGCGGCAGCCACCCCTCGCCAAGGGGGGGAGAGGAGGGGCTGCTGGGGGGGGGCAGCCGGGGCCAGTGCGGGCGTAACCTCATGTTCAGCTGGGCCGCGGGGTGCGGTGCTGCAGGGCAGCAGGGGCTGGAGGGGGGGGGGGCCAGACAGCTGGCTGGCTGGCTGGCGCTGGGCCCAGGTGCTGTGTGTGGCCTTGAGCTGTGCTGCCCTGCACCAGGGCTGGTCTAGGCTGCGGTGCTGGGGAGTGGCGGCTGGGGGCTGCTGCTGGGTCGTTAGGATGTTGGGCGGGGAGTGGCTCCAGCGCCCTCTGCTCTGGCTGTCCCCTGCACGCTGCAGCTCCCTCTACCTCCACACTGCTTCCTGCTGCTGCTGTTGCTGTGATCGTCCGTGCCTCTGCTGCTGCTGCTGCTGGTGCCACTGTCGACACTGCATGCG
This sequence comes from Haematococcus lacustris, assembly GCA_030144725.1. NCBI lineage: Eukaryota > Viridiplantae > Chlorophyta > Chlorophyceae > Chlamydomonadales > Haematococcaceae > Haematococcus > Haematococcus lacustris. The sequence goes on from JASKMD010000029.1 coordinate 13,976,003, forward strand.
CTGGCGTTGCTGCTGCTGCTGCTTCCGACGCCGCTGCCGCCGTTGCTGCCGCTGCTGCTGCTTTCGCTGCCTGCCTGCGAGCAAACATGTCCATGTGATGTCCTGTGCTGGACACCGCGCTGAGCTGAGACGCCCCTGGGGGCTGGTGGGCTGCAGGTGACTCGGGCGGGGGGGAGTCCAGCTGTGCCCCTGCCCCGCCAAACAACCCTTCCGGGTCCCAGCCCCGGCGCAGCACTGCCTCCACCTCCCCCCAGCCCTCCACTCCCACTGCGGCAGAGCTGGGCACGCTGGGGGCAACAGCCAGGGGCAAGGGGTGGGGGGGTAGTGGGGCATGGTGGGGGGGAGGGAGGGTTTCTGAGGACCCCTGGGGGGGAGACTCTGCTGCGGCGGCGGCGGCCAGCGGGTGGGTGGAGGAGGCTGCTGAGATTGACCGGCCCTGGGGAAGAAGTTAAGCATGACATGTATATTCTGATGTAAGCAAAAGTTGGAGCAATCGCAGAAGATGGCAAGTGTCAACTGCTGGTACTGGGGGAGGTGCCGGCTGCGGGTGGAGGTAGTGAGGGTGCAGAGTGCCTCGGCACTTGTAGCACCGTTGGAACTGCATGTGTCCCTATGTGTTAGCTGCTGGAGCTTTGCACAGATGGCTTGCGCAAGGCTACCTGGGGCCGTGATGGGAGCAGGCGGGGGCGCAGTGCCATGATCGGCATCGCCCTGTCCGCGGATTGCTGGGCTGCAGGGCTGGGGCGCCTTCCTGCAAAGGTGGGTGAACGAGACTCTGGCGAGGCTGGGGGTGGTGGCGAGGCTAGGGCAGCGACGGACGGAGGGGTGGGTGCTAGCGAGGCCAGTTCCCAAGGTTCACGGTGTCCACGCGGTTCATCGACGCGCAAAGGCACAGACAGTTGCGATGCCTACCCGATGCACCAAGCATCCTCGCAACGCTCCTAAAGTTGCGCGGTTCGGCTGTTTCGGCTGCCGGGATATCTTGGAGTGCGGGTCGCTGACATATAAATTACCATGCAAGCCCAGACGACATGGGCCGCATGCGGGTAGAATCTCGGTGCGTTTCCAATAGGCCGCATGGGAGCTGGGAGCTGGGAGCGGAGCCGCATGGGCCCATGCACCGAAATGGTGTTTCCATTGCGCTAAATCTGGGAGCTTGGAGCTGCATGGACCCTTTTGGCTGCATTTTTACAAGTTTGCAACACGACTCTTGGTGGGCTGGTGCTTTGCAAGGCTATGATCTCTGCCTATTGCAGGTTGTGGTGCAACTCTGCTTGGAGCAGGTGGCTGCAGTTTGCAGGACTACAGGTTTGGTGACAACAAGTTCGCTCTTCTCCCGTTAGCTGGGGTGGTGGCGAGGATGAAGGTGGCAAGTAGCAAGTAGCAAGCAGCGTAGGCAAGCTAATCTCCGCGCTAGCGGGGCGAAGCAAGTCAGCTGTACAAGCCGCGCAAGCGGGACTAGCTAAACATTCTCCGCAAAGCGGGCAATGCAAGTTAAAGCACAGCAGGTGCAGGCAAGCAGCAACTTTGCAGGCACGCAGGAATGCACACTAGCGGCCAGCTCAGCGGTTTAGAAGCTGAAGGTTGCTCCGCAATGTTGAGGTTGCGATAGAACTGCGGAGGAGGGCCTTGTGCCGTTGTCTCCTCAGCGATGTTGCCAGTGGACCGATACGGGGCACAGGCGCGCAGAGCAGCGCAAAGCATAGCAGAGCAGAGCTCGCAAAAACAATAAATTTGAAATGCAGCTCCCAGCGCCCCATGTCCTCCGCGCCTGGCTCCACTGGGCTCCCAGCATGGGATCCATTGGAGCCAGGAGGCCCTTTTGGGAGAACATGCGCAGGACATGGGGGCTGCATGCCTAGCTCCCATATCCAAGCATTGGAAACGGGAGCGCGGAGGAGCCGCATGGAGGCCGCATGCACCGTGTTTGGCTCGGGCTCCCAGCTCCCAGCTCCCGCTCCAACGCCTCCATGCAAAAAAGTGCCATGCAGCTCCCAGCTTCCAACTCCCACGCATTGGAAACGCACTGTCTAAGGTCAGCTGCATGCTGCATTGTAGCCTGCAATGCTCCCTTCGTGGCCGAGTGCAGTGAAAGGGTTCACATATGATCTTGGGCAACAAGTCAGTACACTAAGGGATGGTGAAAGCGCTGAGACCAGCATCCATGACTGGCAGCATCGCAGCAACAGTCCCCGGGACCCCCCACCAACCCCTCCCCATCTCATGCACAGATGGTGCACAGTGAGAGCTGGCAGGCAAGGCTTGATCTTTGGGTCACCCCGGCCATTGGACCCGCCAATCCGTGTCAGGCCTGCGCATCGCACCACGCGCTAGTGAAGAGTAGCTGAGGCTATCGCGGTAAGTCACGCGCGCTAAAACTCGCGTTTTAGACTGAAGCCTTGTCCCAGATCACCGCCCGCCACCAGGTCGAAACTTGAGATAGCGCAAACAAGCAGCGACCCACTCACAAGAGCAGGGTGGCGAGGCTCTCCGTGGCGTTCGTAGCAAAGTTCGCACTAAAGAGGCAGGCTCGTAGTGCGCCGCAGGCCATCGCAGCGAGCCGTGCTGCCACGCCATGTCACTACACCACGAGACTGAGTCACGCCACGGTGCAAGTTGGGTGCATGGCACTGCCATTTAATTGGCGCGGCGTCGGGGTCGGGGCAATGGAGGTTTCCGGCACTGCCACTGCCACTACTTACAAGCTTGACACGTATCGCTTTATGGCGTTCCAAGGCAGCGCGACGTCGGGTCCAGGATGGCCCATCGCAATTTTCGGCTTAAATTTCGCGCACAGTGCGACAAACGAAGCGATGCGGGCGCCTAACGGTAGCACAGGGTCCACCCCGTCGGGGATGAACCCAGGACGCCGCCAATCGGCCCCTGTGATGAGATCGCCCCATGCCACATTCACCCTCTGCCACATTTTGTCATTGTATGTACCACACAAGGTGATAGAGCTTGCCTGGGCTACATCCCGGAATATGGACAACCGGGTTACGACCCGAAGCCAGTAGCACCCCATGCAGCAGGCGTGGTTCAGTAGCTACAAACCTCCCTCTTCTTGCGAGAGGCCGGGGGATCGACACCCGCAAGGGGCCAGAAATATTTGGCGTAATCGATCTCTCTTGAGGGCAGTGCCCGCCATCGTGCGGGGTGGGAGCTGGAGTGGAGTAGGCTAATTTCCTATGAAGCTCAGGAGGGTAGACACGTTTCCGAGCCGGGGCGTGTCGTGCTGTGAGAGCGCCCTTTAGGCATACGTCAGCCCGCGGGGGCCCCTCCCATGGTGTGAAAGTGAGATGCTGTGCATGCTTGGAGGGAGGGTCAGGCAGGTCCCGGCTTAGGTGTCGGAAGGGCCCGCGCCAGGTTTCAGGAAGGGCCCGGGCCATGAGGGGTCCCGACCCAACCCAGGGAATCTTGCGCTTCGACCTGCGACCCACGTACGGTCGCACCCCGTTGAGCCCCAGGTTGTAGCGAGCGACTATGTTCACAGTCCGCGGGAATGGCGGGCGGAGTGATCTGGGAGGCTTCAGTCTAAAACGCGAGTTTTAGCGCGCGTGACTTACCGCGATAGCCTGAGCTACCCTTCACTAGCGCGTGGTGCGATGCGCAGGCCTGACACGGATTGGCGGGTCCAATGGCCGGGGTGACCTTTGGTCAAGTGCCGATTTCTTGTGGCATGACCCAGGAAACTCATTCAACATGGAACAACATGTTTGACTGGGTAATCTCGCTCAGCTACTCCAATCAAGTTGAAGCATCCTCGGTCGCACCCTTGATGACTACAAACCCCACACCGGTGGCACGTTTCCCCTAGACCACTAGGCACCCCATCAAAACCAACAGCTTCTTGGCTGTAAGGCTAGCAGCCTGTGTAAACTACTAGGCACTATGCTTTGTTGCGAGCCCGGCCATCAATACCCCAGCGGTACCCTGCAGCCCGTTGCAGCCGCTGCCTGCCCCTGGGCAACCGGTCATTGACCAGCTTGTAGCCCTGCTGGTACTCCTTGCCAACGGGGGGCAGAGCCTCCAAGCCCTCATAGCTGCACAGCTCCGGGGGGCGCGATCATCGTGAGCTGGGTTGATATCAGGCCCGGCTGCCTCCGCAACGCCACGCAGGGCAGCCTCGATGACCTGGCGACGCTGACCAATTACTTCCTGGAGAGCCTGCCCCTGCCCCAGGTCTCGCTGCCCGCTGCCAACGTCATCTGCAGCTTGATGTACTGAGTCGCAATGTCGCGTGGCGCACACTGCGTCGCGTCGTCCGGGGGGGCTAGCCTTCCGTCAAGCTTTGCGGTTCACCGGCTGAGCTCTGTGCGGGAGAGACGGGGCGCCTTACGTTTCCTTTTTAAGGACATCACAGGGATTCAGCAACATGATCGAAGCGGAGTGGCTGTGCTGGGAGGTGCATCAGGTCGCCATCCAACCGGAGTGCCGGCAGCCGAGTGGGGCGGATGTGATGTCCATTACATAATTTACACGGCCAACATAGCAGCCCTGCTCAGACAACGTGTGCCGGTTGGCAGTGCCTTGGCTCCAGTCAGCATTGCTATGGCAATGTCAGCAGCAGCTGGGGTCAGGGCAAGGCGCATGGGGAGGGTAACGCTTGTCTTGCATCACAGCTCTGCCTCCATCAACCCACAGTGCATGGCTCATCAGCCAGCATGGCAGCGCAAAAAAGGGGATCACATGGCCAGCCAGCCAGCCAGCCAGCCAGCCAGCCAGCCAGTTCATCAGCCTGCCAGCCGCCTGTTTGTCCAGGCAGCCAGTCAGACCAGCAGGCAGTCAGGCAAGCAGTAGAGTTGCTTGTAGCAGCACACTCTCATGCACACATCATGCGTGCACCACGTTTCCTAGGTTTCGTTCTATTCACCACTCGCAAGCATTTCAATGCAGATGCACGCAAGACATCAAGATCGCTGCATAGTGTGCGGTGCACGGCCGCATCAACTCATGGCCGCACATTGTCTGCCGCATTGACTGAACCAGGAGCCCAGGGTGGGTTGGCTGCAACACATGCCGCATGGCCCCATGGCCGATGGGGCTGCCATTAGCTCTGATCAGATTGTGTGTCAGGGGCAGGGGGAGAGAGTGGGTGGGTGGGTGGGTGGGTGGGTAGGTGGGTGCAATGGCACCAATACGAGGGTGTGTGCTGTGTGTGGCACATGCAGGGCGAGGGCATGCATGCATGCACAGTGTGGGGTCACACACGCAGTCACACTCTCCATGCAACATATGGGCAAAGTATTACGCCCATGAACCTTGAACCACTTAACCTACACAGTGACCCAGGCCAGCTGAGGGGCGCTGGTGATGGCGGTGCTGTCCTTTGCTAAGGGGGGAGGAGCAGCTGGACAAGACAGAAAGGACCCCTCCTTTTCCCCCTCCCCCCTCCCCTCCCCCCTCCCCTCCTCCCTCCCCTCCTCCCTTCCCCCCTCTCTCCTCCACACCCTGTCCCCCCCAAGACCCGCTGCCACCATGCCCAGGGAGCTGAAAGAGGGTGTGTGGCTGAGGGCGGGGGCGCACACAGGGACAGAGGCCGTCACCTCCACCTCGCCCGCCACCCCGACCCAGTCTGTGGGGGCACCCGCCAGGTGCTCCAGGCGGTCAGGTGGGTGGGGCCCAGACGGCAGGCTGGGGTCAGGGGGGTCAAAACTGCAGGCTGTGGCACGGGGGGGGTGCGCCGGCGGCTGCTGCCTCAATCCTGACCACCCCCCCAGTGCATGGCATCAGGGTCTGGGTGCCGTCCACCAGCCCCGGCCCCCCCTTGCCCAGCTGCTCCTTTGCGCCCGCCCCACTGCCCCACTGCGGGGGTGAGGAGGAGGGGTGGTGGCAGGGCGGGCCCAGCAGGGCACGCTGCAGGGGGCAGGCCGAGGGCAGGCAGGGGGAGCTACTTGGCAGCTGCAGCTCTGCCGCTGGTGGTGGTGCTGCCGCAGGCCTGATGGGACGCATGCCGCCCTGACCTGCGGTGCCTGGAAGCACCTCCTGTTGTGGCTGTGGCGGCAGCTGAGGCTGAAGCTGAAGCTGAGGGGGCCCCATGCTGCCAGGCACTCTCAGGTTAAGGTCAGGGTCAGGGTCGGGAGTTGTAGTCAGCAAGGTGTGCATTGAAGAGCTGGTGGGACTGAGCTCCTGCAGCTGCCGTGTGCCAGGCTTCACGCCGCCACTGCTGTTGCCCGGGCCGCTGGTGGGCGGTGGGGAGGCTGGGCTGAGGGGGGAGGGAGCAAGGGCTTGCTGGCAAGCGGCGAAAGGGGAGGGGACCCGCCCAGACTGGGCCAGGTGCTGCTGCTGCTGCCAGGATGCTGCCGTCCCTTGTAGGGGAGGTGGCTGAGAGGCAAGGGCTGCTGCTGCTGCTGCTGGGACTGCTGCTGCCATGGCTGGGTTTGCTGCTTGGGTGTTGCTGTGAAGTGGCGGCAGCGGAGTGGAGGGTGGTGCAGGCACCGGGTCTGCCGGCTGCATGGCGGGGGTGGGGGGCAGGGTCAGGGACAGGGGTGCTGGGGGTGTGGCCGCCTGACGAGCAAAGGGCGAGACAAAGTTGCCTGTTCTGGCAACCAGAGCAGGCTGCAGCGGCTGAGGGGGAGTGGCAGGGGAATGAGTGGTAAGGGCAGCATGGGGTAGGGGGAGGGTGGGCGGGGGGGCTGGAGGGTGGCCTGGCTGCAGCCCCTCGCCCTGCCTTGGTAGTTCCGGGCGGTCGCAGGGTACAGCTGGCGCTGCAGGAGCTGCGGTGCTGGACTGCGGCCCTGCCTGACCTCCCTCGTCCTCCCAGGGCAGGCTGTTGCTGAAGGGACTCGCAAAGCGTGTGAGCGGCTTTGGGCGGCCGGCTGGCCCCTCCTGCCGCTGCCCCTCCTGCCCCTCCTGCCGCCCCTCCTGCAGCTGCCTGGGACCCTGCTCTGGCGCGGGGGAGGCTGGCTCCTCCTGCTGCTGCCCCGCCCCTGTTGGGGCCGGGGTGGTGTGACCCAGCCGCATGTCATTGCTGCTGCTGCCGCCGCCCTGACAGCGCACAATACTAGCAGAGGGCGACGCTCCCGGTGGCTCGTCCACTGTGGCGCTCAGAGAGTCAGTCCCTGGCCCCCACCCCTGCCCCCCACCCCTGACCTCCTGCTCTATGCTGCGGCACATGCCCTCATGCTGCTGATCCACAGGGGCTGGGGGAGGCTGGGCATGGGACAGGCTGGCCAAGGAGCTGCCCTCACACCCCTCCCCCTCACTCTCCTCCTCCACCTCTTCCATGCCATTGTCCAGCTCTGAGCAATTACGCGACCCTGCCACGCCCAGCCCCTCCTCCCCCTCCCCCCTCCTCCTCCACCTCCCCCACCTCCCCCTCCTCCCCTACCTGCTCCTCCTCCCTCACCTCCTCCTCCTCCCCTACCTCCTCCCCTTCCTCCTCCTCCTCCCCTACCTCCTCCCCTTCCTCCTCCTCCCCGTCGTTGTCAGCGGTGGCGAACCAGGCCAGGTGACAAGGCATGGGCATGGAGCGAGCACGTGCCATGTGGCTGCTGCGCTTGCGCCTGCGGCTGCTGCTGACCTGACGCAAGGGGCTGGGCCCAGCTAGGCTGCTTGGCTGCTCCTTCTGCCCTGCGTCTACGCCTTGGCCTCGACCTTGGACCAGGCCCGGGGCAAACACTTTGGGAGAGCCCTGGCTGGGGCAGGTGGTGCGGTTTGAGGCAGTGCTGCTGGGTGTCAGGGGCTGGGGGGTGGGCTGGGGGTCAGGGTGATGGGGGCCAGCAGCGGCAGCAGCAGCAGCAGCGGCAGCAGCAGCAGCAGGGCTGTATTTGCCTTGAAGGTGTATGAAGGGCACAGCCCTGGACATCCGATCCTGACGCTGCTCAAGCTGCTGCTGCTGCTGCTGCATCTTCCCCTTTCCTTGACCCACCTCTCGCTGCCCCTGCCCCTGCCCCTGCCTCGGCCCCTGCCCCTGGGGCTGCAGCTGAAGGCAGGTGGGCACAGCCACAGCAATGGGCCTGGTGTCCGCAGTGTCCGGCACCTGGCTGGCAGTCAAGGGGGAGGAGGAGCAGGGGGGGTCCAGCGCTGCAGGGCTCAAGGCGGTGGGGCGGTCAGGCTGCTGCTGGCTCAGGTCACGGTTGCCAGCGTCGGCAACACCCTGGTCAAGGGGGTACGGGGAGGACTGGGCATGAGCAGCGTGGGGGAGGGTGGGTGGGTGGGTGGGGCAGGGGGAGGGGGAGGGGGAGGGCGACTGCCGCCTTGCATACACCTCCATGCATGGTGCCGAAGGCTGCTGAGGGTGGGGGGTGCAGGGGGTTTGGGGGGAGTGGATGCTGGGCTGAGACGGTAGGCCCAGCGCCCTGCCCCTAGCGCCAGCCTCCCCTGCCCCCCCCCCATGCCCTGGCGTCGCCCCTGTGCCAGGCCCCGTCAGCTGCTGCTGCCAGTGGCTGAGGTGTGGTGCGTGGGTTGGAGTGGCCAGGTATGGCGGGGGCTGAGGGGCTGAGGGGAGGTGGCGGGTGGGTGTCCCCGGACCCCGCCTGGCCCCTGCTGCCCCCCCCACCCCGTGTGATGCGGAGGCGCTGGCCAGCTGGGTGGGTGGTGGTGCGGTGCTGCAGCCGGGGGGGGCCTGGGGCGGCCTGGGGGGGCTGCTGGCGGCAGCGTGAGGGGGCGGTGCGGGGGGGGGGGAGGCAGGGACCGGGGCCAGGGAGGGGGGCAGGTGGGGGCGCAGAGCCCCTGGGCTGGCGGCAGCAATCATGGAGTGCGCGGAGTCTGAGCGGGGTACCGCTGCGGTGCAGGGGCCAGGGGCAGGGACTGGAGGGGGGAGGCCAGGGATGAGGGGAGGCGGGGGGGGCAGCAGCATCAGGGGGTGGCAGGAGGGGGGGCGGGAGGGAAAGGAAGGGGGGGGAGGGGCTGGTTAAGGATGGGTGCAGCAGGTGGTTCAGGGTGAGCCAGCTGTGTTGCTAGGAGGGGCTGGGTCTACCGTCCATGCTAATCATACTACTATAGCGCAGTCATGAAGCATGGCATTGCCCCAGACTCACAGCAACCATGTGAGCGCAACCAAACCCAGCTGCCCCGCCCTGCCCGCCACCTGCCCCCCCCCACACACACACCTGCCCCCGCCTGCTGCTGCTGCCCCCCTGCCTCCCCTCATCCCTGGCTCCCCCCCCCCCACCTGCCGCCCTGCCCCTGAGCACGCGGTACTCCTGCTCCAGGCAGTGCAGCACGTCCCTGAAGGAGGGGCGCTCAGCCGGCTCCCAGGCCCGGCAGCGCTCCACCAGCCGCACCAGGCCCGGCGTGATGCCCGCCTCCTCCTTCAACCCGGGCAGCTGGAGGCTTCCGTTGCCCAGGGACAACAAGAGCACGAAGTTGGGGCAGTCCGCGTCAGCAAAAGGCCTGCGGGTGGGGGGGTGGGGGGTGGGGGGTGGGGGGAGCCAGGGGTAGAGGCAGGGCGGGGGGGTGGAGTGTATGGGGGAAGGGAGGGGGCTTACACTGGCATCATGGGCCATCAGGGGGGAGGGGGGAACAGGCAGCAGTGGCAGCGCTAAGAGAAATGGCTGGCTGCATGGCCAGTGTGAAGCAGGGTGACGTGAGCAGGGAGGCGGCCTGGGCATCACATGCCAGTGCAGGCCTATCCAGCAGCGCGGTCCCTCACCTCACGCGCATCAGCACCTCCCAGGTCACCACGCCAAATGACCATATGTCTGCACGGGCAGGGCGGTCAGGTCACACTGTGAGGCTGAGGGGAGCCAGCAGGGGGGGGGCCACGAGGGGGGAAAGCGG
>JASKMD010000029.1:13990725-14113225 GCA_030144725.1 Haematococcus lacustris
TGGTGGTGGTGGTGGTGTGTAGCCTGACTGGCTGCTGTGTCCCCTCCTCCACCCCGGAGGCAACACCTTGGACAAGTCCGCAGCCAGGTCCATGGCTGCTGAGGTGTTGATTGCTGGGGTGAGGCACTTGTGGTGGCCATGGTGACAGTGCGGGGGTGGCAGTCAGCCAGCAGCCGAGCAAAGGGGTCCATAGGGGGCCAGCTGCCAGCCAGCTACCTGACAGGTTCCTCTGATGTGCAGTGCCCCCTCCCCTACCTTGTTGAGGTCCAGGCGGCAGGGCCAGCTGTACGGCCTGTATGGTGCTGAGGCTGATCATGCCCACAAAGGCCGCCAGGGGGTCTAGGGGGTCAGCGCGTGCGGGGTCGTGCACCAGCAGGCGCCGCAGACCCTTGTCCTCCATCACCCGCTTGGCACTGGCCAGGCTGGTGCCGGTGGGCACGGATACCACCTGGGCAGGGCAGAGCAGTCCTGGGACCAGTGGCGCAGACGGGGCGGCGGGGAGGTGAAGAGCCGGGCAGGGGCAGTGTGGGGCAGGTCAGGTCAGGGCAAGCACAAGGGGGGATAGCGAGCAGGGTACAGCAGTCGAGCAGGGCAGAGTCAAGCAGTGGGGGGCAGATCAGGCGAGTAGAGCAGGGCACAGCACAGCAGAGCAGGCGGCTGGTAGAGCAGGTTGAGGGAGGCGGTGCAGCCAGGGCCATGGCAGTCAACAAGGTAGGGGAGGCAGGTGGCCCTGCTGCAGCAGAGCATGGCCCTCACTGGCCCTTGCCGCTGTGTTAGACGTCAGGGGTGGGAGGTGTGACATGTGGAGCAGCAGCTGGAGCAGGAGGAGGGGAAGGGCAGGGGAGGGGAGGGAGGGGAAGCAGCGTTGGCTGGAGAGGGGGGCAGGGGGAAGAAGAAGGGACGTCGCGAGGGACAAGCACAGGCAAAGGGTGATGTGGATGGTACTGTCGAGATGCAGGCTGTGATGAAAGCAGGGGAGGAGGGGGAGGAGGGGGAGGGGAGCAGCAGGGGAGGAGGAGGGGCGGGGGGGAGGGGAGGAGGAGGGAGAGCTGAAGCAGCTGCACTGACCTGCTGAGTCATGATGTCGCACACTTTGAGGTTGTGGTGACAGACCTGGATCAGGCAGGCAAGAGGCGCATGCTGGTGCAAGGCCTGCTGCGCCATCAGGCAGCCAGTAGGAGCTGAGGAGGCTGTCAGGGGGGAGGGCAAGGCAGTGGGAGGCAGGAGGGTCACGCATGCGCATGGCAGGGTCAAGGTTACACCCTAGGGGGGTCAAATCAGTCCCAGCCGTCGTTAGACATCTCATGGACTGGCTCGGGCGTGTTGACCCTCATCCTCTGGCCCACGCATTAATGGCCACTGTTGCCCACCGCTCTCCTCTTATGTGGTGGCCCAGACCTCCCTGCACACCGGCCCTGAACCACCTGGACACACTGTTCCCCTCCCCCTCTCACTCACTCCCTCACTCACTCTCTCTCCCCACCTCCTTCTGCTTCGCCCCCCCCTCCCCTCGCCCTCCTCCTCCCCCCCCCTCCCCTTGCCCTCCTCCTCCTTCCCTCCCCCCGCCCCCCACACCTTGCCTATGTCACTCCTGGTGATGAGGCCAGGGGGGGCCTGGCCCGCATCGACCAGCAGGGCGCTGATGTTGAACTGTGCCATGAGGCGCAGCGCCTGGCTGAGGAGCGCCGTCATGTGGATGTAGCGCACAGGCTGGCTCATCACTCGCTGCACCAGAGGGCTGCTGGACGAGCTGGGAGGGGGTGGGGGGTGGGGGAGCAGGGGCAGCAGGGGCAGGGGCTGGGGCCAGGGGGGCATTGGCGAGGCCCGTGCGGAGCCCAGGCTGGCAGCTGGGGAGGCTGGGCACAGCTGAGCTGGGCTGGACGGCGTGGCCAGGGTGCTGGGTCTGTGTGGGCTGCTGGGGAGAGGAGCTGCGGGGGGCTGGGGCTGGGGCTGAAGGAGCAGCAGCAGGGGGGGAGGGAGCGGGAGAGTGGCAGGTGGAGGGGTGTTTGACCGTGGGTTTCGGCAACAGGGGCAGGGTGTTGGGAAGAGGCCTACAGGTCCACAGCCTGGCCAGTGGGGTGGGGGGTGTGGGGGGGAGGGCAGCCAGCCCCCAGGTCAGGGGCGGGCGAGGGGCACCCCGGGTCTGTCCCCTGCTGTCGGGGCTGGTCAGCCTGGTGAGCCTGCACTGCCACAGGCCGTGGCGCCTGGCCCTCAGGAGGCTGCAGAGGGGTGAGGTCAGACTGACCGACCTCACCCGCCTCCTCCAGCTGCTGCTGCTGTCTGAGGAGCGAGTGCTGGGCATCAGATGCGGTATGACCATGGTGGAGGTGGCGGTGGAGACAGTGGCGGTGGTGGTGGTGGTGGTGGTGGTGGTGAGGTAGGTGCGGGGAGCAGGGGAGGGTGTCCCCCTGCCCCCCCTGCAGCGCCCCTGGTCTCCTACCCGGGGACAAGTGCTGCTGCTGCAGCTTGGCTTGCATGGTGTGGTACAGCTGCAGCTGGTGCGCCACGTCCTGGCCCCTGGGCCCGGGCTCCGCGCCACTGCATGACCAGGCCCCCCTGCTGACTGGGGCCTCGAGCAGGCAGGGGGGGAACATGCCGGGGCTGACGTCTGGCCCCGCGCCACTGCTGCACACCGCCGCCGCCTCCAGGCCGTTGTGCAGCTTGCAGGGCGCTGAGGCCAGCAGTGGGCCCACCCGGGCTGAGGCATGGCTGGGCTGGGGGCTGGGGCAGGGGCTGGCGCGTGAGGACAGGGTGGTGTCGGATGGGAGGCCGGGCAGCGGGCTGTCTCGTGAAGGGTGTGCTGCACAGTGCAGTGGATGCTGCACAGCTGTGTCGGCGGCAGGGGCAGTGGCTGCGGCAGGGGCAGAGTGCCACTGCAGGCTAGCGGGCTCGGTGGCGCTGGTGGGGGTGCAAAGGAGGGTGCAGTGGCCAGAGGCGCCTGGCAGGCACAGGGCGGGGCTGTGGCACTGGGGGAGGCTGGTGCTGACCTGGCAGGCACTGCGGCCGGAGGTGTCTAGCAAGCAGGGCGTCAGCACTGGCCGGGATTGCGGTACATCAGGAGGGAGCGGGCCTGGGGTGCCAGCCACGGTCCCTGCTCTGACGCACTCCTGCTGGGCAGCCTCACTGGGCAAGGCCACACTGACATGCAGCTTGCGTTGCAGCGCAGCTATGAGCTGGTCTTGATGCTGCACTGTCAGGGGCTGATCCAGGTTGTCTGTGACTAGGAAGTATCCGCAGAAGCTTCCTTTGTGCATGCCAGGCTCTACGCCAAAGCTCAAGATGTTGAGGTCTGCAGGGTCAGGGTGACGTGGTGGCGGATAACATGTCGACCGCAGCGAAAGGGGTAAAACGACACAGCGGGAGTGCACAGCGCTTCCAGACAAAGTGCCACTCACCGTTCGCCTCAAATACCGCGCTGAGCTCTCCGATAGAGACTCTGCGGGGTATGTGCATGTAAACCATTGTGCCTTCGACCTCCTGAAGCAGCCTTATGATGGCGGGCTGCTCAGTTTGGGACATTTCGCTTGTTAACATTTAGGTGTACGATAGGGAGAGGTTCCGGCACATAGAGGCTCTCGCAAGAAACTGTGTGCAAGTGCTGGAGTTTGAATTGGGCCGCCGTGTTTTTTTTGCACAGGCTGGACGTTCATGCACAAACAGACAGGCTGCACAGCTCTCAGCTGTAAAGTCCCCGTGTCATTACACAGCATGGCTCACCTGGTACTTGCCACATTGATGCGACAGCGTAAGCTCAGGCCACAGCTGGACAGCCTATCCTGGGCCATTTCCCAGAGTGTTAACTGACAGGAGCCCATCGCATACCGCCTAGCTGTGCTGGACCAGAACACCAAGGAGCCCATGTGGGCTGGGATATAGCATTCACGCTGGGCCTACCAGCGGTTCTGGCTTCACAGTGGCAAGTGGATCATGGCTCTGTTCTGTGCCCAGGTACGTTGGCAGGGCTGCCTGCCTAGCACCCCACACACGCACACCTTGTCACTGCCAACGACTATAAAGCTAGGCTAGGAACAGCGCCAAGGTGGAATGATCCTCTGGCACGCGCCCCTTGTCATGTTGGCGAGACAGCAAGCTGATATGTCCTGGCATGAAGCCGGTCATGGCATACGGCGCTGGCACCTGGATGCCTGGTCGCCGGGGGCAGCTGTCAGCGCCGAGCTACGATTTTGCAGTTCTGCATGCGCGACTTCGAGGTGTTGCTGGTGGACGATTTCCGGACCGGCGCGGTCAGCGCCGGTCCGGAGTGCTAGTGCTAGAGCAACTCGGGAGAGAGAGGGGCCGGTGGCTGATGCCGGTGCGCAGTGGCGCGACACGGGAGCAGGTACGGCCTCGGCGGAGCATTGAAAGTCGTGGACACGGGTGGCGCTAGTTGAGATCGCTCCTGGCTTGTGTTGCCTATGGCTGCTGGAGGCGCTGAACATCCGGCGGTGCCTGGCCATCTGGTACTGACCGCGCGAGCTGTTTCGCTGGACTGGCTGACCGCGGCTGCCAACTCGGGCGCTGGGCGCAGGCACTGGATGGACATCCCGGACGCCGAACCGGACCAGCAAATGCAGCGGTTGCAGCGGGACATCGATCAGCTTGACCAACGCATGCAGCGTTCGGACCGCCTGATGTCTCGTGCGGGAGCGCCAGCAAGAAGACTAGTACAGGCGGCGGAGAAGGCCCGTGAAATGTGGCGTGGATCATGCCAGCTTGAAGCGAAGAATTGCTCTGCAATTGGGTAGTCGCGGTCAGGCCACTAGGGCGCGACCATATCAACTGCCTTGTGGGCCGCCCTTGGCAGATATGGCCGTGGCTTAGTGATCCATACATAGCTAAGGGTATCCGCTAGCCTACTCTCCGCTCGCTAAGTCTCAACTCTTCTCCACCGCCCTACAAACGGCGAAAATCATATTCCAATCATATTCAGTCATATCGGCGTTTCCTCAGGAAAATCATATTTCGGTCGCGCCCTACAGGCCACACCACCTTTGTTGCCCACTTGCCTAGCATCGTGGAAGGCTTAGCTTGGACCCGTTGCTAGCAGAGGCGTCATCATCTCGCGTGGCAATGCATGTTAGCAGTGGATGACCCATCAATGCCCTCTAATTGCTGACTCGATTATAGTGATAATGGAAGCAACATGCCAGCCTAATCTTCTGCATGCCGCGGCACAAAGCATGCAAGGCCTGGCCACAACACCTTGCCATGCCCTGCTTTTTGGCTGCTGAACCTACCAAACCTAAGACGAAAATGATGGTGAGCGTCATGGTGGTAGTGGTGCTGCTGATGAGGAGCACGAGCAGCAGCATGAGCAGCAGCCACATTCTTCATTAGGTACGCAGCATCCTACATCGCACGGGGCCACCTAACCAACGACATCACCCATTTAGGTTTGTTGACAGAGTTTTTCCAAGCACAGCGTCAAACAACTCCGACGCAATCTTGGCAACTGCAACCGCACATGGCAATTTTATCTTCATGCAATCAGCAAGGCCACGCAAGCACTCTTATCTCAATTAGGGCTGCTGAGGCTGCATGGATGCCCCACCCCTTACCCAGGCTTCGGGATGCTTCCCCCTTCTCTACCCCCCAACGTACAAACGGACAGGTATACACAAGGACTCCACTGCCCTGTGGGCCTACAAGCAATGTGAACAACCCACAGCCCAAGGCGCTCAACTCCACCAAAACGGAATAGGCAACGTAATTTAGTCATTTGTTGCCTCAGGCGTACTGCTTCATGAACTGCTTGTGAAACACCTGCAAAGCGACCAGCAAAACCAAATTCCTAACCATGGTGAAAGATGATGGCCATCAGCCAAGCTGCTGGCAAAGGGGCACATCCCAGATCAGCCACAATGCCACGCATGCTATAATTGAGTGGCATGCATGGCTGCATAGCTGCATGTTCAACCATCTTCATGATGCATGCATGGCGTGCAACAGCCTGCCCCAGCAGTGAAGCAGCCAGCCAGCCCCTGACCTGGAACTTCTGCACGAAACTCTCCATCACGTCCTCGCGGGGCAGGAAGGTGGTGCGAAGGTGCCACGAGTCCTGCAGCAGCAGGCAGCACCACAGGCCACAAGGCAGCAGGCAGCCAGCACATGGGGCAGCAGGCAGCAAGCACATGGGGCAGCAGGCAGCAAGCACCAAACATCGCTGCCAGGCAGCATAGTCATGATACAGCATAGTCATGATACAGCAGGAGCAGCAGCAGACGCCCCCAGTGACACGCCAGGCGCTAGCGGCAGCAGCAGCCAGAGCCACCAAGCAGCGTGGGAGGCGCAGGAGTCAGGCCATCCTTGGCAGAGGAGGCCAGGGCTGCATGTGCCCTGTCCAGCTCAACCTGTTGCGTTCCACCCCTTCCATGCACACACACACGATGGGGCCATCAGGCTGTCAACAGGGTGCGGTTGGGGGGAGGCCAGGTGCGGCTCACAAGGTTGCGGTGCGGGTCGTATTGGCTGCCAGGTGCTAGACGCTGTGTGTCACTGCCACTGTGTCACTGCCGCCCTACAGCTGCCCGCCATGGCCCCTGTGCGCTGCGCTGACGGCTGTCCCGCAGCTACAAGCACTGGGTGGCCAAAGCAGGAGGGGGAGGTGGTCAGGGGCCAGGCTTTGAGGAGCACCGCATGACAAGGTGCATGCACATGCCGCATTTCTTGCAGCTGCATGGCTTTAAGCATGAATGCTTGTACGGGCCATGTATCTCTTGTGCCACTGGAATCACCAGTGTCAATACCTGGAGGCAGGCACCCCGGCGGCGCCTGCCCTGTCTCACCTCCTGCTGACCAAACCCACTTCCAGGGACCTGCAGCAGCAGCCACAGCCACAGCGGCAGCAGGGCAGAGGCCGGGCAGTGAGCCACACTGGAAGCCACATCCCAGCATGCACAGCAGGTGCTAGGAAAGAGACAGCGCCTCACCCATTGTCACCTGACCCTGCTGACCTGGCACCCTGCGGGTGCTGCTCCTGACCTGTCACCCTGCGGGTGCTGCTCCTGACCTGGCACCCTGCTGGCGCGGTTGTGCCGTTCCTGCCACTCCATCTGGTGCTCTTCCTGCTGAGCCTGCTCACTGCGCCTTCAGTGGTGCCACTCACTGTGCTGATCCCTGTTGCCTCGAGCAGCTTGAGGCAGTAGAAGGCGTCCGGGGCCTTGCCTGCAGCCTGGGCTGCAGCGATGGCATTGGGGGGAAGCTTGACCTACAGCACAGCACACAGCGACTGCTGAACCAATGCCAGAGGGGGAAGGGGCAAGGGTGCCAGCGGCAGCAGTGGTTGGTCCAGCAGCAGAGGTGGATCTGGCAGCAGCAGCAGCAGCAGCAGCTAGCACAAGATAGAAAAGAACAAACAGTGCGGGGAATGACTTGGTTGGTGATGGGTGAACCATACAGCTGAGAGGTCCTAGGATTGTTACCATGAATGGTTCCCAATACAATTGCTCCCATGCTTCCACTCTGGTGTTGCTTCCATCATTTCCCTGACTGCCTCTGTGGCTGGCCTGTGACGCACCTTGGGGAAAGCGTACATAGCCCCTTCAGTGAAGTTACACGTCACACCCTCCATGGCGTTGAATGCGTCCGTCACCATCTGAGCCCGCCTGGGTCAGCGGGGAGGGGGGGCGGGGTGATGAGGCTGGTGTATGTGGGGCCAGCAAGGCCGAGGCTGTCCTCAACTCAGCCAGGGGTCAGGGGCTGGGGCTAGGTGTGGTGTGGTGTCTGATGCTGGACAGGTGCTGTGGGTTGAGGAGTCCTTAGTGAGGACCAGGCCTGACCCTGACCATCATGACATGGCATGGCATCCCCAGCACACCCAGTGCTGCGGCTTCACCGCCTGAACCAGAGTCGTGACACAGTTTTCTCTAGGGGCCAGTGCAGGTAGGTGCAGAGAGTGAGAGTGGGAGGCCAGGGGGGGAGGTGGGTCACACTGCCCTACCGTTTGAGGCTTGCCAGCTCTGCCTTGCGCTCATCCTCATACTGCTGGTAGCTGACGTCCCCTGGAGCTGGGGGGTTCACCAGCACCGACATAGCCACCTGCAGGCCTCGCCATACAGGCAAGACTGTCTCAGCAGAGCAGCTGAAGCTGGAAGACAGCAGGGAGACAGCTGGAAGCCTGCCTGCCTGCCTGCCTGCTGCCCTCACGCTACAGGCAGGCTTCACGCTTTACAGGCAAGCCACCACCTCCTGGGAGTGGGCATGCTGCTGCCGCCACCCTGCTGCTGCCACTGTGCCCACCACACCAACCTGAACTGCCTGCAGCCCAGCAGGCCCCATGTCCGCCAGGTAAGACAGGCAGCAGAGCAGCTGAAGCTGGAAGACAGCAGGGGGAGGGCCAGGGTCAGAGTGTCAGGGACAGCGCCAGGGCCAGGCCGCAAAGTGGGCAAGTTGGGCATGGCTTCTTGACCGACCGGCCTGCCTGCTTGCCTGCCTGCCCTGCATTGCGCTGCAGGCAGACCCCCAGCACACGCCGGGTCCTCACCTGGCCTATTGTGTTGGGACACAGGTTGATGGAGGCGCACTTGTAGATCTGCTCCAAGGCGCCCGGGTGGATGTTGGTCATCTCCACATACCCGCCACGCAGCCCGCACTCCCCCCCAGTGCCCTGCAGCCAGTGCCGTACCAGTACCAGTGCCAGTGCCAGTGCCAGTGCCAGTGCCAGTGCCAGTGCCAGTGCCAGTGCCAGTGCCAGTGCCAGTGCCAGTGCCAGTGCCAGTGCCAGTGCCAGTGCCAGTGCCAGTGTCAGTGTCAGTGCCAGTGCCAGTGCCAGTGCCAGTGCCAGTGCCAGTGCCAGTGTCAGTGCCAGTGCCAGTGCCAGTGCCAGTGCCAGTGCCAGTGCCAGTGCCAGTGCCAGTGCCAGCGCCAGTGCCAGTGCCAGTGCCAGTGCCAGTGCCAGTGCCAGTGCCAGTGTCAGTGTCAGTGCCAGTGCCAGTGCCAGTGCCAGTGTCAGTGCCAGTGCCAGTGCCAGTGTCAGTGCCAGTGTCAGTGCCAGTGCCAGTGCCAGTGCCAGTGTCAGTGCCAGTGCCAGTGTCAGTGTCAGTGCCAGTGCCAGTGCCAGTGCCAGTGCCAGTGCCAGTGCCAGTGCCAGTGTCAGTGTCAGTGCCAGTGCCAGTGCCAGTGCCAGTGCCAGTGTCAGTGCCAGTGCCAGTGTCAGTGCCAGTGTCAGTGCCAGTGTCAGTGCCAGTGTCAGTGCCAGTGTCAGTGCCAGTGTCAGTGCCAGTGTCAGTGCCAGTGTCAGTGCCAGTGTCAGTGCCAGTGTCAGTGTCAGTGTCAGTGTCAGTGCCAGTGTTACTGTCAAGCGCCACACCACCCTGTCAGCTGTCATCATCCAACAGGACAGTCAGGGAAGGCTGTTGACAGCTGCAGGTCGAGACAGCCATGGGACTCAGCCCTGGTGTGCTGGGCCCAGTCTGCCCAGTCTGCCCATGCACATCATGTGGCTTGTGTTCATCTTGTGGCCATCCTTTTCAGCTGGCGGATTAGGACAGCCGACACTCAAGGCCACACAGCCGACCAGCAGGCTGCAGGCTGTATGCCAGTCAACCAGCCAGCCAGCCAGCCAGCCAGCCAGCCATGCCTTGTGAGGTGCTGTTGCTACTACTTCCTTTGCCTCAGAGCTTCAAGGGGCACTGAGCTGGGTGGCGGCAGCAGGTGTGTCAGGGTGGGGTGGGATGTGAGGAGATGATGCCAAGTGGGACGAGTCAGGGACGGGCAAACACCAAGGCTGGTGGCTTGCGGGGTTGCTGTGTGGCCTGACACCCTGGCCCAATGCCCACGTGCTGCTATGGCAATGCAGACAAGGTGGTGAGGGCGTGCCCTGGGGGCTGGGTGAGCATGCGGGGGCCATGAGCTGACCTTGGACACCGTGTGGAAGGACAGCAGCTCCACTCCTGACTTGAAGGGCTCGCCCATCTCGAACATCACTTTCTTGGCGCTCACAAAGGGCCGCTGGTCCTGAGGGGCGGCAAGGGGAGGAGGTGGGGCAGGCTGGCAGCCAGGCTATGGCAGCGTGGTCTTGTTCACTCGCAGCTGGGTCAAGCCTGTGCAGCTGTACCAATTGTGGTTACAGGCAGTTACACTAACGGTGCAGGACCCTAAGCGTGGGTTGGGTCAGCACTGTCTGACAGGGAACACCGGGTAGGGTAGGGTAGGGTAGGGTAGGGTAGGGTAGGGTAGGGTAGGGTAGGGTAGGGTAGGGTAGGGTAGGGTAGGGCAGGGCAGGGTAGGGTAGGGTAGGGTAGGGTAGGGTAGGGTAGGGTAGGGTAGGGTAGGGTAGGGTAGGGTAGGGTAGGGTAGGGTAGGGTAGGGTAGGGTAGGGTAGGGTAGGGTAGGGTAGGGTAGGGTAGGGTAGGGTAGGGTAGGGTAGGGTAGGGTAGGGTAGGGTAGGGTAGGGTAGGGTAGGTGTCATGTGCCTAGCTGCTGCCTTAGCCTGACCTGGTACACGTTCTCCTGGTACACCTCATCCGCCATCAGCACAATTTTCTCATCGTGAGCAAAGCGGATAAGCTCCTGCAGGTTCTCCACGCTCAGGCACTGACCTGGGCAGAGGCAGCGGCGGCACAGCAGCAGCTGCAAGGAAGGCAGCGACAGCACTAGCAGCGACAGGTGCAGGAGCAGCAACAGCAGGAGCAGCAAGAGGATCAGCAGGGGAGTACAGAAGGTGGCAGGCTGTCCGCCCCTCTGCAACGCAATTGTCTTGCTGCATGCAGCATCAGTCCAGCTCAGCACCACCTCATTTGTGCTGAGCATCCTAAAGCTCAGCACTGGCAGCGATGATGTAAGCAGCAACCTCTTGCCCACTACCAGGCACTAGGCACTCCCTGCCTTCAGTTCTGGCAAAGGAAGCGGGCCAAGTGGGCCAGGCTGCTTCAACCTGCTAGGCACCAGGTCTGACACATTCAGGCTGCCGCACCTCAGGTGATCTAGACTAAGTACCAGGACATGTATCCACCAGGCAGCAGTGGCACACACCGGGGTGTGCTGGGCCACTGCAAGGCCCCTTGCCACGTCATTCATTGCCCCCTCGCCCTCACCCTCCCTCCTCCCCTCCGTTCCCTCCCGCTTTCCCTACCGCCACTGACCCGTGGGGTTGCCCGGGTTGATGAACACCAAGCCACGCACGTGTCGCCCCTCTGCCCGCGCCTCCTCCAGGCTCTCCTTCAGGTCCGCCATATCCAGCGCCCAGCCCTGACTCTCATTGAGAAGGTACGGCACCAGAGTGCCCCCTGCAGTAGCCAGCCAGCGCAGCCCCAGCCCCTGGAGCGCAGCCACAGCCCCTACCTGCTGCTCAAGGGGTGGGGCTAGGGTCTCAGGGCTCTGTGACGACAGGTACCAGGTGATGAGAGTCGTCGAGGCAGGCACTCAGCCCTTGAGCAGGCTGCCTCAGCATCACTCTGCGCTGAGGTGATGGCCCTGGCTGGTGTCCAGCAAAGTGCTCACCATACAGTTTGATAGAAGCAGAATACAAGGGGTACTGGGGGATGGGCACCATGATGCCATCGTCGCTGTCTCGGATGAGGGCATTCAAGCACATCCGCACAGCCACGCTGGCCCCATCTGTTAGAAAGATGTGCTGCACAGGCACCAGTACAGCCACATGTGTCCTGTTTTCACGCCGACAGGGAGGCAGGGCAGTGGCAGAGCAGCAGGGGGAAGGGTGGCGGGAGAGGTGCTGCGTCAGTACCTCTGGGTTGCTGGGCACGCCATCCCGTGCGGTGATGAAGCGGGCGACCTCTTCCCTCACAAGCTGGTTGCCACGTGAGTCTGTGTATGCTCCTACGCCACCCTTGAAAGAGGATAGTAGCTTCTTCGCGCGGGCGATGGCATCGGAAGGGAAGATTTGGTCGACATCCGGTCGGTCCATCAGGAAAGGTGCAGTGCACAGCGCCACGACCTAGGGGTACACGTGTTGCGAGTCTTAAGCAAAGCTATCAACATGTACGAGGCAGGGTATGTGCTGACCTGGCGGGTGAATGTCAAGGGCTTGGCTCCCAAGGCGTGTGGGTTGCCGACGTTGGTGAAGATGATGTCCTTCCCTTCCTGCCGCAACTGCTCGCCTCGCAGGTATAACTCGCCTCGCACTGCATACTGCGTGGCCAAGACCTGCTCGTTGAGCAGGTCAGGGTGCATAACCTTGCCATCCTTGTGGTTGAGGTCCGCGTCAGACACCAGCTCTGGCACTGCAGCACTGGCAAAGCTCGCGACCGACGTCGCTCCCAGCCGAAAGCCGTTGCAGAGCTGTGAAGCCAGGCATCCTAAACGTTGCGGCAGCATCGCGGAAGCCAGCAGAACAATCCCGCAACTACACCTAACCCTTGACGCATGCAGATGGCCTAATCTTCTCGTCATGATAGTAGCTTTCTTACCACATTCAACAAGCTACCTGCAAGAAAGGCAAAGACAGTCTGCAGGGGCAAGGAGGCTCCAAGCTGCAGTGTTGGCAGTGCCGTCCTGGCGAAGTAATTGATATGTAATGGACCTCACTTCCGCCCCACTCCGGTTGCCGGCACTCCGGTTGGATGCCAAGCTGATGCACCTCCCAACACGGCCACTCCGCTTGGATAATGTTGCTGAAACCCTGAAATGCCCCCGAAGGGGAAACGCAAGCGCCCCGTCTCCCCCGCACCGAGCGCAGCCGGTGAGCCGCAAAGCTTGACGGCAGGCTAGGCCCCCCCGAAGCTAACTGACGACGCGACACAGTGTGCACCACGCGACAATGCGACTCCGTGCATCAAGTCCTGCCGTGCGTGTGCTGTGCTTTCCCTGCGTCTACAGGTGCCAGTGGCAGTGGGCAGCAAGGTCAGGGGCATGGGCAGGCTGCCAAGGTAGTGATTGCAGAGCGGCGCCAGGTCATCAAGGCAGCCCTGCGTGGCCTTGTGGAGGCAGCCCGGCCTGATGTCAGCCCAGCTCAAGTCGATGCAGTTGTTGCAGAGGTCAACAAGCGTATGACCATGGGCAGCAAGCAGTGCGTCCTGGCAGCAGTCATGTGTCTAGCTGTGCTGCTCCAGTCTTTCCTAGGTCAGCCCACTATAGGCTTCCCAGCAGCAGGTCCAGCCCCAGGTCCCCCTCCCCCACCTGACCCAGCCTACCCTCCTTATGCTCACCCCCGCCTTGCCACACGCATCTGCCCCCGCACAGCTGCCGCCCCAGCCCAGCTGCCTCCCCCAGTGCAGCTGGGCATCTGGGACCCACAGCTGTTGATACAGATCAGGGATGTCATGGAGCTGCTCACCAAGGCCAGTGAGCTGGAGCACCTGATGCGTGGCCCCCACCACCGCGGCATCAGGCTGCTGCCCGGGGAGGTGGCGCTGTTTGAGCAGCCCAGCAATTCATGGCTGCCAGCGGAGCTGCCATGGAGCCAGCGGAGCTGCCCTCCATAGGGCGTCGGCTGACAGCCACTAGCGGCACGCAGTCACAAGCGGCACGCAGTCACATGTCAGGTGCTCAGGCAGTGGGAGTGGGAGCTGAGCAAGGGGCAGCTCAAGCATGACAGCGGGCTTACCAAAGCCAAGCAGGACACAACCCGCTGGCAACTACCACCCCAGCTGGCAACTACCACCCCAGTTGGCACAACCCTGGGCGGCCTCCATGCCCACATCCTGGCCCTCAAGGCCACCTAGGATGCACTGTGGGAGGAGTACCTCAAGCCACGCTGGCGCCGGCAGCGGTTTGGGCTGCACCATCGCGTCATTGAGGCCTTCTGCAAGAAGGTATGACTTGACCTGACCTGACCTGACCAGACCTGACCTGACCAGACCTGACCTGACCTGACCTGACCTGACCTGACCTGACCTGACCTGACCTGACCTGACCTGACCTGACCTGACCTGACCTGACCTGACCTGACCTGACCTGACCTGACCTGACCTGACCTGACCTGACCTGACCTGACCTGACCTGACCTGACCTGACCTGACCTGACCTGACCTGACCTGACCTGACCTGACCTGACCTGACCCGACCCGACCCGGCCCGGCCCGGGCCCGGGCCCGGGCCCGGGCCCGGGCCCGGACCCGGACCCGGACCCGGACCCGGACCCGGACCCGGACCTGGATCAGGATCCGGACCCGGACCCGGACCCGGACCCGGACCCGGACCCGGACCCGGACCCGGACCCGGACCCGGACCCGGACCCGGACCCGGACCCGGACCCGGACCCGGACCCGGACCCGGACCCGGACCCGGACCCGGACCCGGACCCGGACCCGGACCCGGACCCGGACCCGGACCCGGACCCGGACCCGGACCCGGACCCAGACCCTGACCCTGACCCTGACCCTGACCCTGACCCTGACCCTGACCCTGACCCTGACCCTGACCCTGACCCTGACCCTGACCCTGACCCTGACCCTGACCCTGACCCTGACCCTGACCCTGACCTGCAGGTGGTGAATGGGATGAAGTGGGTGCCACGCCACTACTACCACCAGGAGAGGGGAGTGGCTGTATTCTTGGGAGCAGGCAACTTCAGCCAGGGTGGGTGGAAGGCGGGGGCGGTGCGGGAGGGGTTTCGCAGGGTGGTGCAGCAGCCCAGCAGGCCCAGCACAGATCCCAGGCCTGACAGGCTGGTGGTTGTGGATGAGTTCCACACCAGCCGTGTCAGCTCCTCAGTGCATGCCCGCCAGCCTTGTGAGCTGCACCTGCCACCTGACCAGTCTAGGCCTGCAGACTGGGTACCCCCAGCATGCCAGGTCAACCCGCGGCTGGTGCGCCCAGCCTGGAGCCTGCGGCATGCGAAGTATGTGCGGGGCCTGTCATGGTGCCATCAGGTGCCGCCCAACCCTCCTCCCCCTCTCCCAGCCCAGGCCCCCCCCGCCCAGGCCCCACCTCCCCCTGCCCCTGCCCAGGGACCCCCCCCTCCCCCAGCCCAGGACCCCCCTGCCCAGGACCCCCCCCCCTCCCCCTGCCCAGGCCCCCCCCGCCCAGGCCCCACCCCCTCCCCCACCCCAGGCCCCCCCCTCCCTGCAGCACCGGGCACAGTCCCACCACCCCAGGCCCCCCCATGGGGCAGGTGGCTGGACCGGGACACCAACGGGTGCCTGAACTTGCAGCGCATTGGGGAGAGCAGGCAACGCCCCATAGAGCTGTGCCAATGGGATGACCTTGCGGCTCCGCCTGCCATTGGCAAGGAGTACCAACAGGGCTACAAGCTGGTCAATGACCGGCTGCCAAAGGTCAAGCAGAGGTTGCACCGGGCTGCAGAGTACCGGCAGGGTATTGATGGCCGGGCCCGCAACACTGCATAGGTCTAGTAGTTTGCACAGGCTGTCAGCCTTACAAAGCATTAAGCTGTTAGTTTTGATGGGGTGCCCAGTGGTCTGTTAGGAAAGTGCACCGATGTGGGGGTTGAAGTCATCATGGTGTGGTGCTAGAGGTGGGCTCAGCAGCCTCTCCCTTGGCTGGCCTTTGCCCCAGGTGGGCTGTAGTCATCAAGGGTGCGACCGAGGATGCTACAACTTGTCTGTAGTAGCTGAGTGAGATTATCCACAGTCCAACATGTTGTTCCTTGTTGAATAAGTTTTGTTGGCCTGCGACGTCAATTGCCCTGTTGTCCACCCTGTGGACCATGGTGGGATGATCATCACTCCATGAATCTCTCGGGAAACCCAAGTTGCTTGAAAAGGCCACCGCCCGTCTTAATGTACTTCGCATGATGGCTAAGAAGAAGCGGAAGAGCACCGCAAAGCAGAAGCAGGGCCCGGCAAAGAAACTGAAAGGTTTATGTCCCTGGCCGACTGTGGGCTACGTGAGTTCCGCGCTGTGTAGTAACCCGTCGCTCCGGTTGGTTCCATCGCAGCGTCTCGTTCCCCTCAATGCCAGCAACGACAGGAGCGCCGGGATGGCTGGAACACGAGCAGACGTCAGGTGAAAGGCCGCCCCCGCCTTGTGTATCCCCGCACTGTTTGTGTCCCCGCATCGTGTCTTGGCCTGCCTAAGACCATTGCATACCATGTCCACTGGACATTGTCCAGTCAAACAAAACTCATACAACATGGAACAACATGTTTGACTGTGGGAATCTCACTCAGCTACTACAAACAGGTTGAAGCATCCTCGGTCGCATGTAGCGAACGGCTCCTCGAAGCCTAGCTCGCCTCACGGTACTTCTGTACTGCAGTGTGACATGGTGGGCGAAAGGGGCAGGTGGGCCTTCGTGCACACCTGCTTCAGAGGTTCGACTCCTCGGGGGAAACGTTCTAAACCCTGGCCGTGTCATGCTGTGGGAATGAAGGTAGTTATCGGTTCTCGGCGGTGTGCCTCAGCACGCTACATTTTGGTTTCCGACCGATGTTGCTACTAACGCCACCTTCTCTCCTAAGCAAATGACTGCCAAAAAGGAACCTCCGCATGGCGGGGACCAACGGACGGAGAACACTCCACTTGGAGATCAGGCTTTTGTTTCTCTACGCCCAGCAGTTGCAACGGAGCATCAACAGCTGGTAGGAGCGACTGCGCACCTGGAAGCCTCCCAAAACAAAGCCGTTCGGATTGGAGCTGAGCTCACTGCCTTGGAGCGTCTCTATGGCCAACAAAACGCGGTGGTGAGTGGTGAACAGATTGTGGCAGCGATTCGCAGTCAGTACTCGCAGTCAGCTCGACATGCTCTGGACTAAAGTTGCACTTGCTGCACCAGCCTTGTCGACCGCTGCACCTAATGCACATGTCGCACCCGCTGCGCCACATTCGACGCCAGTAGGGCAGTTTGCCCTCGTCTCAGGTTTCTTTGCCTGCCAATGCACCACTCACTGTGTCAGCCTCCTCGCCCAGGTCTAAGGTCCCAAGTCCTGACATAAGGACAGACCTGTGTTTTGCCACATCTCGGGTAACAGAGACTTTCTGTGAGGACCTTGAGGTCCTTTGTGTATATCTGTGCATAGACCCGGCTGATGCATTGACTAACTTCTTGACAGGCAAGGCACGAGAGGTGTGTTACCTTGCCACTAGGAATGCCCACATCCTTGCTCATGGCACTAGGCCAACATGGGCCTACCTGCGCTCTTCTTTCAAGGAGATGTCTGGCGATGACCTGCGCAATGTTTTCAGATGTGCACCGCAGGAGGTTGTTGTGCACTGTGCATGTCAGCAGCTTCTACCCTCAATGCCTACATTACAGAGTTCAGAAGTACTTTGACTGTGGCAGGTGCCACCTGCATGGCGCCATTGATGCTGGTTATCACCGTCATTAGGGGCTTTACCCCTGAGGTGCAAGCACGTGTTGTGCATGATCTTGCACTTATGCATGACCCCACACTTACTGATGCTAGTAAGGCTGCTGTGAATGCACAGAAGGTACTCTTTGCAGTAGCCACCATACAAGTGGGACGTCGCCCTTCTGCACCACCTATGGTTGCCTTTGTGCCTCATAAGCAGATGGACCGTATGCCAAGGCTTCTCTGGCCCGGCTGAAGGATGTGGTCCAGCTGCGGCCCCTCGTGGCTGGAATGTCAGTAGCAGTAGCAACATCCACCACACCATTCAAGGTGGGGGTCGTCCTCCAGAGTGTTCAGCCCCTGCCCCCATGCTCTTGTGCTCACAGATGAGGCAAGTCTGCCCATGGGTCATGCACCAGACGACTGTGTATTACACCTCTCGTTCTAAGGCAAAGTGAATGGACATGATTGTACCATGCTGTTTGACAGTGGGGCAGCTGCCAACATTATCAACTGTGTTGCTGTTGAGCAATAAGCTTTGCAGTTATGAATTGAAGCAGCCCAAGGAATTCCTTGTTGCCAATGGGCAGATTGTGTTGTGCACGCATGCATGCAGCGTCCAACAGCATGTGCAATCTTTGAGTTGCAGGATTGATCTGTTGGTGATGCCTAAGATGTTCTTAACCTTTGCCATCTTCATGGGCAGTGACTTGTTACACTCGAATGGTGTGTTGCTAGACTATCTGGCACGTACTGTTATAGTACAGTTGTCGTCTGTCCAGACGGTGCTCGAGTATGAGCCTGCAGCGCCTATCATGGCCCCCCACTGTGCCCATATCCTGGCCAAACACAAGCAAGCCACTGTGTCAGCAAAGGTGGCTTATAGGTGGCTAAGGAAAGGCGGCCAATCTCTGGTTGCTCTGATCTCTTCTCAGCCCATCAACGCTACCCCAGCAAGTGTGCTGTCCGTTCACCCAACCCTTTATCCAGCTAATCTGCTGTCCCATGACCTTGACCCTCACTCTCACTCAACTACCCCACCCTCTAACCCACCTATCAATTACCCAACCCCTTGTCCAGCTAATTTGCTGTCCAATGACCCTGACCCTCCTTCTCAATCAACTACCCCACCCTCTAACTCACCTATCAATTACCCAACCCCTACTCCAGCTAATCAGCTGTCCAACATACCTGACCCTCGTTCTCTCCCATCTACCTCACCTCCTGCCCCCATCATCAACTACCCAACCTCTATACCCCCTTAGGTGGCAGCTCAGCTGACAGCACTCATATCTGAGTATGACGATGTCTTCGCACCCTTCAATACTCTACCACCTCAACGTCCAGTGGGACACACCATCCCCTTCAGCTGGCTGTAAGCCACCAGCTTTGCCATCATATAAGATGAGCCAGCCAGAGCTGTTGGAGATGAAGAAGCAGGTAGCAGCCTTCCTGGAGCAGGGCATCATTGAACCCTCATCCTCTCCCTACGCTGCCCCTGTCCTCTTTATCAAAAAGAAATCAGGTGAGTTAAGGATGTGTGTAAATTATCGTCAGCTGAATAAGATCACAATTAGGGATCAGTACCCACTACCTCGAGTGGATGACCTGTTTGACAGGTTGGCTGGGTGCACGGTGTTTTCATCACTAGACCTGCAAGCTGGATATCACCAGATCAGGATTCCTGATGAGGATGTCCCTAAGACAGCCTTCAGGACACCCAGTGGCCTATATCAGTTTAAGGTCCTATGCGTTGGATTAACCAATGCACCTGCCACGTTTCAACGTGTGATGAACAATGCTTTTTGCTGACGTCATTAATGACTGTGCCCTTGTGCACATAGATGATATCCTCATCATGTCCAAATCTGTGACAGAACACTTCACACATTTGAGGAGAGTTCTTGAGCTACTTACGTAAACATCAGTTTAAAGCTAAATTATCAAAGTGAGAGTTCCTTAAAACCGCACTAAAATTCCTGGGTCACATTGTCAGTGACCAGGGCATAGCTGTTGACCCTGATAAAGTGAAGTCTGTCACTTCCTGGCCTGTGCCACGTAGCCTGACTGCCATGCAGCAGTTCCTGGGTGCTGCCAATTTGGTGCGCAAGTTTGTACACAATTTCAATTGGCATAAATGGCCTGATGATAGTACCTTGATAGTACCTTTGATAGTACCTTTACTCAAAATCCCAGATATTACTAAACCATTTCAGGTTTACTGTGACGCCTCCTTGCAAGGCGTAGGGGCAGTGCTAATGCAAGAGGGTTACCCTCTGGCTTATTTAAGCAAGAAGCTGATTCCAGCTGAAAAGAATTATACCACAGGTGAACAAGAACTACTTGCAATCATCACTGCATGTAAAGAGTGGCGTTGCTACCTGGAAGGTGTACCCTTCACATTGTACCCAGACCACAAACCTTTGGTAGCGTTAAAAACTCAAAAGGTCTTGTCAAGACGCCAAACCAGGTGGTTGGAGTTTCTCTCCCGGTATGATTTTACCATTGAGTATCTTCCTGGTGATACTAACCCTGCTGACCCTCTGTCACGTATACCTGATACTCCTGCCAGCAACCCTGTCATGGTTACGACCAGGAGCAGGAAGCGCCTTTTGGAGGGGGAGGAAGCTGGGGTGGTACAGCCTGCTTAGCATGCTCAGCCGCAGCAGGAGCCACAGCCTCAGCTGGTTTTGGAACAGCCCTTGCCCCCACCTCCTTTACCTGTGCACCCTTTGCACGCTGTCAATATGACAGAGCAGCTGCTGACAGCGTATGCAGCAGACGAGGACTTTGCCAGCACGGTGGATCAATATGATCAGGATAAGCATGGCTTGTATCGCACCAAAGGCAAGAACCAGATAGTGGTTCCTAATTGCCAAACAGCTCAAAGCCAGGGTATTGGTGGAGATGCATGATGCACAGTTTGCAGGTCATGTGGGTATCACCAAGACGCTGGGGCGTATCTCTAGGATATTCTGGTGGCCACGCATGAGGTCTGAAGTACGTCACTATGTGAGTAACTGTGATGCATGCCAGCGCAACAAGTCTGTGAATACCAGACCTGGTGGTTTGCTTACACCACTGGCCATACCCTATGACAGATAGTAGTCCATGTCTATGGACTTGATTACTAAACTGCCACCTGGTGATCATGGTTTTAATGCCATTGCTTTCTTTGTGGAAAGGCTATCTAAAATGGTACACTTTGTGCCATGCCGTGAGTCTATGAACGCTGAGGGCTTTGCCCGCCTGTTTATTGATAATATGTTTAAACACCATGGAGTGCCCAGAGAAATAATCTCTGATAGGCGCTCTCACTTTACTAATCATTTCTGGGCGTCAGTTATGGTCATTCTTGTTGTAAAAGAATGTGCATCCAGCGCTTACCATCCTGAGTCTGATGGTCAAACAGAAAGGTATAATCGTACCCTGGAGGAAATGCTTCGACATTACATCTCCCCTGCCCAGTCTGACTGGCCTTTCTTCCTGTCACTAGCTGAGTTTGCTGTGAACAACAGCTGGCAGGAATCCATCCAGTCCACCCCCTTCCTGGTCAACACTCGCCAGTCACCTCTGACACCGGCTCTGCTGGAGCTGCCAGGTGAGGTGTACTGTCCCTCTGCCAGGAAGCTGTATGAGTGGTGGCAGAGTAATGTCAAGCAGGCCCGCCATTTCATGGAGCAAGCTCAGCAGCGTCAGGCCTATCTGGCCAACAAGGGACGCAAGGATGTGGAGTTCAGCCCTGGTCAGCTAGTGCTTCTGAGCACCAAGAACCTCAGGCTGAAGCCAGGTAAGGCTAAGGAGCTGCTGCCTAGGTTCATTGGGCCCTTTAGGGTGCTGGAGCATGTAGGTCCTGTTGCTGTACGCTTGGACCTGCCTCCTGCCATGGCATGCATGCATCCTGTGTTCCATGTTGCTTTGCTGAGACCCTACACTAGTGAGCATCCTCACTTGCCTCCTCCTGTGGATTGGCTGGACGAGGCGCCTCTGTATGAAGTTGAGAAGCTGCTCGCCCATCGTGGTGTACGTGCTGGTAGAGCACGAGGCTACTTGGTCAAGTGGCAGGGTTATGATGACTCTTACAACACGTGGGAGCCAAGGAATAACCTTGTGAACTGCCAAGAAGTGTTGACTGCATATAATGCAGTACATGGTTTGTCTTAGCATCACTGCTATAGTGTTGCGAGTCCTTGTGTTCTCACGAGGGCGGAGCGTTTCCTCTTTGGAGGGGGAGGAATGTAGCGAACGGCTCCTCGAAGCCTAGCTCGCCTCACGGTACTTCTGTACTGCAGTGTGACATGGTGGGCGAAAGGGGCAGGTGGGCCTTCGTGCACACCTGCTTCAGAGGTTCGACTCCTCGGGGGAAACGTTCTAAACCCTGGCCGTGTCATGCTGTGGGAATGAAGGTAGTTATCGGTTCTCGGCGGTGTGCCTCAGCACGCTACATCGCACCCTTGATGACTACAAACCCCACACCGATAGCTCCCACTGAACCATTGGGCACCTCGTATAAACAGCTTAACGCTTAAAAGGCTTACATCCTGCTAAGTGGTGGATGGGGGCAGCTGGGGTGAAGTGCAATCTGCGCTCCCCCATACAGCGGCAGCCCCCTTCCTGCCGAGTATTCTGCCTGGAGGGGCCTCTTGCGTGGCCTGGGCACATCACAGCATGTCCAGCATGACATCATACCATGTCCAGGCGGAGCTGAAGTGGGCACTAGGCACGCTCGCAGTAGCCTAAACAATAATTTGCTCGTAGCCTGTGTTCGATTGCAACTCTTGCTTTTGGAGTAGCATGAGGGCTGACGGGTCTAAAACTACCAGTAGAGGTTGCATACCTAGCGCCACAATACCTGATGTTGCTGACGCCCTTTGAAGCTGGGCTGGGTAGTGGGGGGTTCAGCCGCGATCAAGCACTCCCCAGCAATCCAAGCGTACCAAGCCCACCAAAGCTGAGCAGGCAGCAGAGCCCGGCCAGCCCACTAGGGGCAAAGGCCAGCCAAGGGAAAGGCTGCCAATCCCACCTCCCGCACCACAGCTGGTGGGTAGACAGGGACAGCACTGAACATGCAGCACTGAACATGCAGCGCAGTGGAGATGGCAAGTGGTGCCCTCTGGAGCTGTGCCTGTGGCCAGGCCAGCTGAAGCTGCCATACAAGGGCAGGGAGTACCCAGGCCTTTGCTGCACGCGGCTGCAAGACCCAGGCCCCCAAGGCTCAGCAGCAGCAAGGGCCTGCTGTGGCACCATAGGGTGTGCCGTGTGGAAGATGTGTCAGTGTACACTAATGCATG
This sequence comes from Haematococcus lacustris, assembly GCA_030144725.1. Lineage (NCBI taxonomy): Eukaryota > Viridiplantae > Chlorophyta > Chlorophyceae > Chlamydomonadales > Haematococcaceae > Haematococcus > Haematococcus lacustris. The sequence goes on from JASKMD010000029.1 coordinate 14,013,167, forward strand.
TGTGTCATGCCAAACTGGCTAGTCGCCCTTGAGGGGGTCAGGCAGTAATGCAGGGGGGTGGATCCCGCAGCCTCATGGACACTCTTGGGGACGTACTGAGTTTTAGGCTGGAAAGCATGGCCTTGGGCTGATGTGTTCAACCTGGGACCTATATTGGGACCTATACCTGGTCTTAGTCACTAAAATGCCCTACGACCAAGGCTGTAACAGAGCACTTGTGTAATTTCACACAACCGTGTATTTTTCACGGGAAACCCAAGTTGCGAGAAAAGGCCACCGCCCGTTGCACTGCGCATCGCGTGATGGCTAAGAAGAAGCGGAAGGGTAGCGACAAGAAACATAAAGGTTCGTGTCCCCAGCTGTTCGTGTCCCTAGACTGTGAGCTACGTGAACTACGCGCCGACTGTGAGCTCCGCTCCCGACGTGTAATAACCCGTCGCTCCTGTTGGTTCCATCGCAGCGTCTCGTTCCGCCCAAGGCAAGCAACGACAGGAGCGCCGGGATGGCTGGAACACGAGCAGACGTCAGGTGACGGCCCCGCCTTATGTGTATCCGCACTGTTTGTGTTGACCCCGCCTTGTGTCTTGGCCTGTCAAAATGGCAACCTCGCTTGGCTGCAGGTCATCAAGGTCCCCGAGGGCGCAGTGCTGCGCGGCTGCAAGAAGACCAGGCGCAAGCTGCGGCAGCACCTCCGGCTGCGGGCTGAAATCCACTCCCAGCTCCGCTTCATCGCTTCGCTGATTGTATTGCGCATTTTTCTCACCTGCCTGGTGGGCTACCCTACCCCGGGCTTCCCCAGCGCCCCTCAGCCTCCAGCCGTGCAGCCCCCCCAACCCCCTGATGCTCCCCCCCTACCCCCACTACCCCCACGGGCCCCTGCCCAGCCAGCACCTGCCCAGCCTGCCAGCATGGAGTGGGACAGTGATTGTGACTCCGATTCAGTCTGTGACTCTGAGCCAGAGCCACAGTCCGACTCGGAGTCAGAGTCAGAGTCAGAACCTGAGCCAGTCACGCAACCCCCCCAAAGGCGCTGCAGCGCCCGCCTGGCAGCCCTTGCACCCGCAGCACCCACTGGCCCTCCCTTGCCCCTTGACTGCGAGGACCCTGTCATGCTGAGGCAGCTCAAGGACTTCTGCAAGTTCTTTGCCAACCCCAACTACAAGACATGCTACAACCAGCTGCAGCGGCGCCTTGTGCGCAAGGGGCTGCACTGCCACCCCATGCTCATGCCAGTCTTTGAGGACCCCAGCAACCAGGCGCTGCTGGCCAAGCTGCAGGAGCTGGGCAACATCAACATGGCGGGTGACCACAACACCATCGACGCACACTCCATGCAGCTGGCGGTGGCCATGCAGCAGCATTACTCCAACCTAGGCAAGACCTGACCTGACTCCAACCCAGGCAAGATCTGACCTGACCTAGACCTGACCTGACCTTGTACCTGACCTGACCTAGACCTGACCTAGACCTGACCTGTACCTGACCTTCAGAGCGCATTGTCAAGCTGTACGCCAATGCTGCCAGGGCCCAGCTAGGCTGGAGCGGTGAGGAGGCGCAGCTGTTCATCAAGATGGCGTGCGGGTATGGCATCAACGCCCAGAGCTCGGAGCTGAAGGCCGCCACCCTGGACAAGGGCCATGTGGCGGACCTGATAGAGGAGGCCAACAAGCACCGTCGCCTACTGGGCATGAAGAAGCAAGGCTCCCTGCAGGACACCCTGCCCCTGCCCTGCCGCATGCGCCATGCAGTGCATGTGTGCCGGTGGCTAGAGCGGTGGCAGCAGCCCCACACCCTACCCGCACCAGGGCAGCCAAAGCGCGGCAAGAAGCGTGGGGTTGGTCCCCTGACGCTGACCTGCCCACCCCCCTTCACCCTCGCCCATGGCCAGGGTGGGGGTGCATTTCATCAAGGTGGACAGCAGGGTGCTGCATGAGGTGTGCAGGCAGCTGGGCCTGACCAAGGAAACCCGGGCAGCATTCACCTCAGAGCCAGCACTGAGCCATCACTGGGCCAGGTGGTTCAACACCAACAAGCTTCACAACAACAGGTTTGCTTTCGAGAGGTTGGTGGACACTAATGGTGTCAGCGTGTGCGTGCACTACACGCGCCCCCTTCCCCCTCCTCCAGCCCCACCTACAGCTGCCAGCAGCAGCAGCACCAGCAGCCGCCCAAGTGCAGCAGCAGCAGCGGCCCATGCAGTGGGGCTCCCCCACATAGGCAGGGGCATAGCTGAGACGCGTGAGTTTCTGTTCGATCCAGACACCCAGATTGGGGTGGGCATCGACCCCGGCGTCACCCAGGCAGTCAGCGCAGCCTCTGGGGTGTGGGATCCGCAGTCGGGCCAGCTGATGGCAGACCAGCTGCGCCGGTGGAAGCTGACCAAGGGCCAGGTGAAGCATGACAGCGGCCTGAACAATGCCCGCCGTGACACTGAGCGATGGCTCGCACCCATCAAGCCCCACCTCCAGCACCTGGCAGCAGCAAGCTCAGCCGGCACCTCCCTGGAGGCCAACCTGAAGCACATCACCGTCACCCTGGCCACCTGGGATGCGGTGTGGGAGGTGTACCTGGACCCCAAGTGGGCACGGCAGCGGCTGAGGCTGTACGGAGCCCAGGACCGGGCGCTTGAGCAGTTCTTCAACAAGGTGAGGTTGGGTGGGTGGGTAGGTGGGAGGGAGGGAGGGTAAGGGACTGAGAGGTGGATGCCTAACCTGGATGTCAGCCACCATGTGTGTGCCTCGTGTGCATGGCTGCAGTTGGAAGAGGACATGGCGAAGTTGTCCATGAAGCGCCATGGGTGTGCCAAGCAGCTGGTGGTCTTCTTTATCGCTGCTACCATTGGCACTGGGGGTGGGTGGGGTGCTGACGCGGTGCTGCGGGCCTGCTGCAAGGTGGTGTGCAGGCCCAGTGGCGCAGGCCAGCGGCGAGGCAGGGTGGTGCTTGTGGCTGAGCACCGCACCAGCCGGGTCAGCTCAGCAGTGAATGGCCAGCAGCCCTGTGAGGTGGAGCTGGACCATGAGCAGCCAACAAGGCCTGCAGACTGGAAGCCCCCAGCAGGGCAGATGGACCTGCGGCTGCTGCGGCCAGCCTGGAGCCAGCAGCATGACCTGCCTTTGCGGGGCCTGATGTGGTGCCCGGTAGTGGCTCCCCGCAAGCCCCCACAGGCCCCACGCAGCCAGGCAGCCACACCGGCAGCAGCCTCAGAGCCGGGGCCCAGCACTCCCCTGCCAGCTAAGCGCAGCAAGCGCACCAAGGCTGAGCAGGCAGCTGAGCCAACCCAGCCCACCAAGGGCAAAGGCAAGGCCCATGGCAAGGCAGCCAAAGCCAAGCCAGCACCACAGCCAGGCAGGTGGCTGGACAGGGACTGCAATGCAGCGCTGAACATGCAGCGCATTGGGGAGAGCAGGTGGCGCCCACTGGAGCTGTGCTACTGGCCAGACCAGGGAGCTCTGCCAGCCAAGGGCAAGGAGTACCCTGGCCTGGGCTACAAGCGGCTGCAAGACAAGCCTCCCAAGGCCCAGGAGCAGCAGCAGCAGCCTGCTGAGGCACAGTAATGTGTGCCCCCCTTTGTTGAGCTGTCATCAGCTTACAATTAGTGCATGCAGGTCATGCCAACTCTAGACTATAGCCCTCAGGGGTCAGGCAATAGTGTAGGTGGTAGGCGGCTCATGTGCCATGTGCACTGGGTTTACTCCACACAGCCCAATAACACTGTTTGAGTCGGATCTAGTTAGTGGCTGTTAGTGGCTGTTAGTGGCTGCTAGTGGCTGCTAGTGGCTGCTAGTGGCTGCTCAGATGGAGGCCCTAGTGAGGGACAAGAGGGCTGAACTGTAGCATCATGTTTTACAGTTGGGCCGTTATTGGGAACAGTTGGGACGTTGTATCTGCAAGCCCTGACCTGCCGGCTGTAACCGACATCCGCGACCTTAGGGCTCCCTCCGCATTTATACGTTAAGACCAGAGAGACAGCAGGAGAGCACGGCGACACGTCACGATGGTGGCAACAATATGCAAACAAACTGCCCAATCCAACTACCGTCAGTTGGGTGGGCTTGGACGTATTGGCCGAACTAACGAGCGCGCAGCAACCTCAGGGCTTTCTGTCACGTTTAAACCATACCGGCGAAGGAATTCGCATTCGCCGAAAGTTTCCGTCGAAGTGTCCGTCGAAGTGAGCCGCGTGAACCTCGTGTTTGGACGCCACCCACGCGATGAATAAATTAAATGAGGCTGGGCGATATCCTCGCGTAACCCGGGTAGGGTTCTAGTTTCTTGCGCATCGGCAGTCGATACGCCGATGTTCCGGGAATCCCCGCGACGTATGTATCACGGCAGCGAAGCTCGCCCACATCATTCACTCGTGATGACGATCCGTGATGACGTGTTCCAGGCACTTGCATTAGCGCCACGGCCCTACTTGTATGCCGCTCTCGACTGCCTCCGCCCGTCGCAGCCCCACATCCATGCCGTTCCTGTGCTTCGCATGAGTTCTTTAACTTGATCCCATACCTGACCCCACACCATGGATGGTGTGATCTGACCCCCAGATCCGACCCCACCCCCTGACCCCGTACCTAACCCCATATCTGACCCTGCAAGTGTGCAGGATAAGGATGCAAGTGGGCTGTGCAGACACCCAAGGGGGAGCCCAAGCACCTCCACCAGCCGAATGTGCTGCGAGTGTGGAACTAGCTGCACTCCACAATGGCGAGGAGGGCCCCTGGGTAAGCCGCTGTCCCCTGCGCTGCTCCAGCCATGCGACATGGTGCATCATGAGCCTGCATGGGGTGCCCGTTGCTGTGTCTCACCACTGCACGGCGCACTGCCCCTGTGCCAGCACAGCTGAACTGCAATCTCACAGCGGCGGTGCAGCGGTGCCAGGATAGCTGTTAGGCGGACCCACTGCAGTTGTGGCTGCTTGGCTGTGTGTCATTGCACTGTACAGGGCCGAAGAGTCTGTGCAACCGCTGTGGGATTCGATCCCAGCGTCATGCCAAGCCTAGGCAGCAGCCCAGCCCAGGCAGCTCCCCCTGTACCGCCCCTGTGACAAGAACCAGTACTGCTGCTACTGATGCTGCTTCACTTGTCTTGTCAAGGCCAGTCACCCCGTGGGAGCCACCCTCCCCTCCGAGCCTCCAACCCCCCCAGAGCCAAACCCCTCCCTCCCCTGACAGCAGTGCCACGCACTGCAGCCTGGCTGCCCTCAACCACGGCAGCGTCTCCCTCCTCAGCAGCCAGCAGCCAGCAGCCCCTCTGCCCTCTCCCCATCCTCCGACCCTGACTGTTGGAGGGGGGCGGGTGGCGCAGTGCAGCCTGGTGCGCAGCGGCAGCGGTGGTGGCCGGGTGGAGCAGCAGGATGCTGACTGCCAGGCAGCCTGGCTGCTGCTGGCGCTGTGCAGGGCAGGCCCCCAGCCCCTCATGCCGCGGCACAATGCACGCAACACCTGGCCTAAACACCTTGCCCTGCCCTGCTCTTGGCTGCTGAACCCACCAAGCCAAGCACAGCAGCAGAAAGAGGAAGGGGGTTATGATGACGACAACCATGATGATGATGGTGAGGAGGGGGAGGAGGAGCAGGAGGAGGAGGAGCAGGAGGAGGAGGAGCAGAACCTTTCAGTGCAGCAACGAGAGCAGCCCTGGCTCCACAACAGCTCCATGGCGCCCACCCCCTCCCTTGCCCGCGGCTCCTGCGCCCTTCAGGCGCCCTGCTGGGTGACGTTGCGTAGACGTAAAGGCCCTCGCGCTCAGGTCAGCCTCCCCCTGGCATGTAGCCGCGTAGACGGAAGCGTAGACGGAGGAGTGTAGTGTAGCCGGCTACTGAGAGGAATTGCACCTCTAGCACTCGGTCGGTTTGTGCTGCACACTGAATTGTGCCAGTCCGGAGGTGAGCGGGGTTTTATAGTCGTCCCCTCACCGCATGAGCGGTGACGGGTCACGCTCGGAGCGCACATGTCACGGTCCAAGGCATCACGGCCGGGACATGTGACGCGGTCGCGAGCGCATGTGCGGTCGACTCGGAAGTTATCGTATCGGGTAGCCAAGCAAGATTAACTCTTACTCGCTACTACAAGTCGCCCCCCCTTAGTTCGGACGTCCCGGGCGGACCTAAGGAGCGGTACTTGCTTACGGACTCAGCCGGCACTCGGTCAGACGGGAGCCACTGATCGTGGACTTCGGAAAACCCGGGATAACGGACTCGGTAGAAAAGCTTTTCATAACGTTTGTTCTTATTTCGGAGTTTTCGGTAATGCACCTCTTTGCGCTCGGCGACAATGTATGGTAGCACTTCAGGCTCGGTCGGGTTGATCAATACTTCGGGCACTTCAACACTCGGTGGTTGTACGGAGCCATCGGATTTGTATGCTCGCAGTAGGGACACATGAAACACGGGGTGAATTGTCATATGAGGAGGAATTTCCAGCCTCACTGCATTTCGGCCCACGTGTTCAATAACGGTAAAGGGACCAAGCCACCTTGGCAAAAGCTTTTGGTGGGGACCACTGCGGAGGTTCTTAGTGTTCAACAATACTTGTTGACCCGGGTTGAAGCGTTGATCAACTTTGCCCACATCGTAAGTGGCGGCTTGTCGTTGCTGAGCGGCCTCAATAGCCACTTGAGCTTGTTTGAGCGCGGTGCGGATGACTTCGGCTCTCTCGGTGGCCACGGGGATATCTGTCGTGAGTTTTAAGTCACGATAGAACGGAGTAGCGGGGTGACGGCCGTAATTAAGATAAAACGGGGAATGGCCGGTGCTTGCTTGTTTGGCATTATTAACGGCAAACTCTGCTAAAGGAAGTAATGTGTCCCAATTTTTCAGGTTGGGAGACACAAAAGACCTTAGCATTTCCTCAAGCACTCGGTTCATTCGTTCGGTTTGGCCGTCAGTTTGCGGGTGATATGCGGTTGAGAGCCGGGATTGTGTACCAAGGCGTCGGAGATACCCATGCATGAAGTGTCCAGCAAATTGCGGGCCTCGATCGGATATCAAGGTAGCTGGTTCGCCGTGAAGGCGCACAACATGTTGGAGAAAGAGTTCAGCAGTCTCTTCCGCGGTAATTGCCTTTTTGCACGGTACAAAATGAGTCATCTTAGTAAGGCGGTCCACAAAGACACATATTGCATCGTACCCATGCAACGTGCGCGGTAGCCCCGTGACAAAGTCAACAGTGACACTTTCCCACGGATCGTTGGGTATGGGTAGCGGTTGCAAGGTGCCGGGAACACGACCACCACGGGGTTTGCTTCGTTGGCACTTGTCACAATGTGCAACATAGCGTTCAACATCAGCACGGAGGGTTGGCCACCAGAAATGTCGTTCAACCAAGTCAAGGGTGCGGTCTCTGCCTGGATGACCGGCCCATGGGCTATCATGGTGGTCATTCAGGATGCGGAGGATGAGAGGTCGGAGGCAAGGGACAGCAACCCGCCCACCCTTGAGCCATAAGCCACGGGACCTGGTTAGACCAGCGGTGTTGGTTGGATCAAGGTACCAATCATCTTTTCGGTAACCCTTCATAATCTCTTCGTCAAGAACTGACTGTGGTGAACGGATGGCGGAACATTGTGCACTTGGTCGGTGCAATGTTGGGTTACGGGAGATCGGATCAGCTACATTAGAGCGACCAGGTCGGTAGAGCCACTTATACTTAAAACGAGCCAGAAACTCCATCCATCTCGCTTGCCGGCGAGAGAGAAGGGCCTGGGTATTCAAGAAAGTGTTCGGATTGTGGTCAGTCACCAAGGTAACCTCGGACCCTTCAAGGTAGCAACGCCACACTTGCAAGGCATCGTGTACGGCTAAGAGCTCTTGCTCTCCGGTAGTATAGTTGCGTTCGGCGGATGAAAGCTTACGGCTGTGATATGCTAACGGACGACCCTCTTGTTGCAAGACTGCCCCAATACCATCAAGTGATGCATCAGCAATCAACTCAAATGGTTTGGTGAAGTCAGGCAATGCAAGAACGGGCGCGGAAGTGAGTGAATGCTTAACCCCTTCAAACGCCGCTTGACAAGAAGGTGTCCACACAAAGGGAACAGATGCTTTGGTCAAGTCATGCAAGACAGCCACTCGTTTGCTGTAACCTTGCATGAAGCGACGGAAGTAATTAGCAAGCCCAAGGAAAGAACGTAACTCGGAGACGGAGGTTGGTGCGGGCCATTCGGCCACGACTTTAACCTTAGACAGGTCAACCTTAATACCTTCGGCGCAAACTACATGACCCAAGAAGTTGACTTCCGGCTTATTGAAGTCACATTTCTTGAGCTTGGCGTAAAGCTCATGTTCACGGAGGCGTTTGAGTACAAGCTCAAGGTGTTTGGCGTGATCGGCGGCGGACTTGGAATAAATAAGAATATCATCCAAGTACACAACGACGAAGTCGTTGATGTAATCGGAGAAGATACGGTTCATCTCGGCTTGGAAGGTAGCGGGAGCATTAGTAAGACCAAAGCACAATACTAAGTACTCATAATGACCAAATGGGGTCCGGAAAGCGGTCTTTGGTATATCTTCGGGTGTGATGCGGATTTGATGGTAACCGGACTGAAGGTCAATAGAGGAAAAGACCTTAGCACCGGATAACTTATCAAACAAATCCTCAATGCGGGGCATCGGGTAGCGGTTGCGGACGGTCATAGAATTCAAAGCACGGTAATCAACGCACATTCGGAGGGTGCCATCTTTCTTGGCCACAAATAATACGGGAGCCCCATACGGAGAGGAGCTAGGGCGTATCCAACCCTTTGATAATAAATCGGATATTTGTTTCTTAACTTCGGCATACTCAAGGGGAGAGAGGCGGTACATACCTTTGAAAGGTGGTTTCGCACCATGTTCCAGCGGGATGGTATGGCCGACTCCTCGTGATGGTGGTAGGCCAGGCGGGATGTCGTTGAAGACCACCTTATGACGGTCCAAGAGTCCTCGGAGCTCGGAGTCGGACAGCAAAGGGTCGGAGGGTGTGTTCGTGGATTCTACGGGCTTTGCGGGTGCCTTGACGGTATCGGGATTTCGGGGCTTATACTCGGTTTGTACCCAGAATAACATAGACTCTCCACCTTTCCTAACCTCTTTGGTGGCGGACCGGGTGGATATCATGGTAGCGGACAAACCCTTACGTAGGGCTTCGGTAATAAGGTTTGTACTTGGATGCGACACCTTCGGTTTACGGGCAAGGGTGCGGGATTTGAGTGTGAACTGTTTACCCTTGGAGTGCATTGTGACCATAGGCTCATGACCAAAGTCAAGTTGGACTTGAAATTGGGACATAAAATCATTGCCTAATATCAGGTCAATGCCGTGTGGTGTGTGCGGCAACACAAGCAATCGGACAGTGGCAAACAAGGCATCATGAACACATGGCAACTTCAATCGTGCCATGCATTCCCCCCTCACTTGAAGGGTGCTTGTGCCATCAGCAAGTTCAACGGTATTCACATGTGTGCGGCGCAAGTGAAACTGTGCGGATGCGGCAAATGCTTCCGATACAAAAGAATGCGATGCACCACTATCAAAGAGTGCATTTGCAGATGCACCGGACACCGTGCATTTGTGGACATGGGTGACTCCATGTGATACGGCATTGCAACGTGCATGTGTCGGACTCAACCACATTTGCATGTCATATGGCAAGCCATGATGGACATCAAGGTGTGGAAGGTGCGGTGGTGGTTTGACAAGCACATCGGAAGTGCGTGCATAATCAGCAATAATGCGGAAGCCATGTTTGCGAAGCACATCATGTGTCGCATTGTGCGCGGTGGGTAAGAACATGGCAACAGTTGTGGGTGCATGTGTTTGAGCAACAACATATGCACGCACAACGGACTCGGCATGCAACGGGGACGGAAACATCAATGTGTTGTGACCTTGGAGAGATGATGAAGTGACATTACACGGCGTGCCACTTGTATCAACATCAAAACAACCACCGACTACATGCTCAATGTGGTCGACAAAAGTGCGGGCAAAGCACGATGTGGGTGTTTGAATTGGGTTCCTTGCAAGTTGGTCACTCACATGCAAGGCAAGTCCCTAGTGGAACGGAACTACTTCCCCATTCACCACCTTCCCATCCTTGCGGCCGTGGGGGCGGGTGAATGTGCAATTTGCAGCCCGGTGCTTACCCCGCTGGCAGTTGAAACACATTCCGCGCTTCACCAGAGAGTCTACTTCCGCCTCGGTGAGGCGCCGATCCTCCGTTGCGTGGTAGATGCCAGAGAGATCTGTAGCCTGCACTTCGCCTTTGTCAAGGCGGGACTGGCGGGGTGTGCGGGTTGCCTGGCCATTGGGCGAGGCTGCAGCGGATGTGCGGGCTGCTACGCGGCGAGCAGGTTGCCGAGCACCAGGCTCCGGAGTGACAGGGGCGGGGGCGGGTGCAACTACGGCTGCGGCGGTGGCGGGTACGGGCTTCCTCTTCTGAGAACGGGCAGCATGCACAAAGGGCTTGCGGGCAGGCAACGGGGCAGCTTGCACAGCAGGCTTCTTGATAGCTGCCTCTGCTTTGAAGCGCATTTCAACACCTAGAGCATGCTGATACAGGGGCTCAATGGTGGTGAATGGTTCACCTAGCACGGTGCATGCACATGGACCTTTGAATGCATCAGGCAAACCTGACATGTAGAAACGCAAGATGACAGCCATGTCCAACTGAGGGCAGTCCCTGATGAGCGCTCGGAATGAGGCATTGTAGCTAGCAATCGTGCCCTTAGCATGATACTTGCCAGCAAACAAGACATCAAGGGCACGCTCGGACGGGGCACGCACCTCAGAGGCAAAGACCTCAGTTACCGCGGCCATTGCACGGTCCAGGGTTAAGGTGGTAGTCATCTCTCGATTGACGATGTCGACCATCTCGTCTCCACCCTTGATGGAGTTGAAGAACGTTACCGCCTTCACCGCATCCGGCGCGTCCCACGAGGCACACAAGACCACCACGGTGGCTTTGTGCGCGGCGATGCGGGCTGTTTGCTCGGGGGACTGAACGGAGGTGACGGTGATGGTGGGGAGGGTGCGCATGTGCGGTCGACTCGGAAGTTATCGTATCGGGTAGCCAAGCAAGATTAACTCTTACTCGCTACTACATGGCACCCCCCCGGCCCTCACCAGAGCCTCAGGCACCAGCATTGCTTGACTCAGGCAGGACCTCAACACGCCAGCACGCACGACAGTCACACGAGGTTGCAGCCACGAGTTTAGGCTTATATAAGCAGCACCTGCCTCATAGCCTGTGCCTCCTAGCCTGTGCTCGACTAGGAGCGCCCTGCCTGGCCTGTGCCATGACCTCAGCTGGGCTTACCCTGTTGCTGTCATGCTGCCCCGTGCAGCCAGCCATGGACGCATACCCTGACCTTACAGTGGACAGTCACAGCCCTTCCCCCTCTGCTCTCCACCGCCTCCCGCTGGCCCCCCCTAGCCCTCCCCACTCCCACTCCCTTGCCAGCAGCCAGACACCCTCCTCCGCCTCCTGCAACGCCCAATGCTGGCCATGCAGCCCAGACCGCCATGAGGCTACACAGGCCCAGGCCCCCGAGCTCAGGAGCAGCCCACACCCGGCCACTCCCCCCAGGCGACCCACGCTCACCGTCCCAGGCAAATGGCGTTGGGCAGATGGGGCCAGGTTCGGCATGGCTCCTAGCCGGGGCCCGCGTCCCTCGCTGCACTGCCAGGAGGGCCCCGCTGCACCCCAGCCCCACTGCCTGCTGCTACCCATGCGGGCGGCAAAGCGCAGCAGAGGGGCCACTGAGAGCCCTGGTGAAGGCAACAGGCAAACCCAGCCGACCCCAATGGCAGCGGAAGCAGCTGCTACAGCACGCGTGCCAGCGTAGCAGCAGCAGCAGCAGCAGTAACGGGTGGCAAGGAGGGGGAGGGACAGGCCTCAGACTCGTCTCTAGCTGGGAGGGCACAAGTGTGGCACGCGGTGTGATGGCTCCTCCTTGACTGCCCTGCAGCCTGGGTCTGCAGCCTGGGGTTAGGGTTCGGGCTGCCGCCAGATGGACAAGAGACGAGGTGGCGAGGTGACACAGCCGAGCTGTAAGAAGCGGGGTGCGTTCTGTGGCTGATTCTCGCTACTGTTGTTGGCCATGCTCAGGACTAGAGCAGCGAGCAGCAGCAGCAGATAGGGCACGCACAAGCTCAACGGGCTGGTGGCCAATGCCTTCTGGTACAACACCTGGACCCACATGAGTAGAAGGAGAAGTCAATCAGCACTACCTGATAAAGTCACCGAGCTGCAAGCACTCATGCCTGCTTCCTGTTAGCGTTCCGCAATCAAGCACTCCCCAGTGATCCAACCGTACCAAGCCCACCAAAGCTGAGCAGGCAGCAGAGCCCGGCCAGCCCACCAGGGGCAAAGGCCAGCCAAGGGAAAGGCTGCCAATCCCACCTCCCGCACCACAGCTGGTGGGTAGACAGGGACAGCACTGAACATGCAGCACTGAACATGCAGCGCAGTGGAGATGGCAAGTGGGTCCCTCTGGAGCTGTGTGTGTAGCCAGGCCAGCTGAAGCTGCCATACAAGGGCAGGGAGTACCCAGGCCATTGCTGCACGCGGCTGCAAGACCCAGCCCCCCAAGGCTCAGCAGCAGCAAGGGACCTGCTGTGGCACCATAGGGTGTGCCATGTGGAAGATGTGCCAGTGTACACCAATGCATGTGTGTCATGCCAAACTGGCTAGTCGCCCTTGAGGGGGTCAGGCAGTAGTGCAGGGGGGTGGCTCCCGCAGCCTCATGGACACTGTTAACCATGAGAGTCGAGAGAGTCGCGAAGTGCCGTCTACTACAAAGCGCAATGAAGTGCTAGAAGTACCATGTGTGCACTTGGCAAAAATGCTGAAGCTGTTGCTTACATCAGAGGATGTTTTTCATGCCAACACTTATCGCCCCACCCTCGTAAGGGGTGGGAGGTAGGGAATTAGGTATTGGTGCCGGCTGTTTTAGGTCTAGGTTCGGATTTCAAATATCGCATCTCCTAGTAATGGGAGAATATGTGCTGGGGGAAGCCTTGAGAATAAGTTCAACATGTTGCCTGTTGCCAACACGTGAATAACTAAATAAGAGAATAAGTATCAGCACAGGGTAGGCTAGGAAAGACTTGAGCAGTGTTGACAGGCACAACTGCCCTTATAACCTGGCGCCGCTGGCCAGCTACACATGACGCATGATAATTCACTGGGGGCTAACTGTTTAGATAATGAGGTAAAGCCAGCGGTGGCATGACCGAAATGATGAGAAATCTTGTGCGTGTGCAAACTGCATGCTGGCGCGCGTCACTCTTGGTAGGCGACCTCTTGGTCGACTCTTCATGGCTCCTGCCAGAGCGTAGACAGCTGGTGGGCTCGCAGATAGTCAATAACACTCGCATCGGGAATGTTGCGGTATCTCTTCATAGCTGAATAGTAGGCGGCTCTAGAGAGAATGCCTTGACCCTCCTAACACCTCACGCAGGCCTATATAATGCCGGCCACCCGACAGCTGAGATACGGTGCCGGCGTGTTAAGCCTCGTTTTGTCTTGGCAGCTGACGCTGGTATCCTCCAACTCCGATGTAGCGCTGAGCATGGCAGCTGCCAAAGTGTATGCATCAGAAAAGAAATCTGGCGCTGCCCGTCCAGACGCCGCGGTTGTAGGCGAACTTCTGTCCGGTGACCACGGCGGCCGAGCTGTATCATCGGAAGACGCTAGCCACGCGAAGGTGTGAGGGTCCACGTCGCGGGTTGGTTAGCTGCCGATCAGCATCCGCCGTGCTGCTGTGTGCGCCTGACGCAGCCTATGTTGTCGTTCCACACCTGCTACCTTGCTTCTTAGCAGCCTGCTGAGTGATCAAAGCTGTAACCATTACAGTGTAACACCAGCATACGGGTGGGCCTACTATTTGCTGCCTGCACGTTGTGCAGGTCTTTATAGTTCGGCCACTGCTTGTGCAGGCCCTGCCACAACAGTACCAGGAACCGATGTTTTGGCCTGGGGTGCCCTCAGCTGGGCTGACCAGGATGCCCTCCCACAGCCAGCCACACAGGAGTGCAGCACTTGGGTTCTGTCTGCTTTCAGTTTGGTGCACGGTTCTGGCTGGGGCAGTGGCAGGAAGTTTTTGGCGCCAAGCAGCCTGGCAGCGTGGCGAGCCTGCACCTGCAGCTTGGAAAACGGTTATGCCTCCTGGGCCTGGCGCTGCCACAACGCTCGTGCTGACGGACGTGCAGGTAAGGCGAATGCCCCTCTGACCAGACCTGACCGAACCTCATGTATAATGGTGAGGGACAGCAGCACATGCTAAAGCCATCATGCACCCTGGGGATTAAGGCAATGCTGTCTGTTCAGCATGCGTCTTGGGCATTGCCCATTCATTGTAGGGCATAGATTTGTACTGCTAGTTTGATTGATTTGCAGGACTCTACCACATTGTATGAGAGACTGCCAGCGGACGTGATGGATGTGGCCATGCGCCTTGTCGAGCGCCTAGTACGACAGCTGCTGTTGGAGTACAGTGGCTACGAGAGCTCCACTGAGGGAGATGCCTTTGTGTGTGCATTCCACACCCCTCTTGGCGCAACCCTTTTCTGCTTAAGGTTAGTGTGGTCCACACCAAGGCACATAGGATGGCATGCATGCGCTCCACAGCTGCCATAGAAGGCCCAGTTAGCAATTGTTTGTGATGGCTGCGTCCTGGTGCGCCCAGGCTGCAAGAGGAGCTCTTGGCACTGAAATGGCCCGTAGCCCTGACGACCTGCCCTGAGGTGCCATCCTGTCACCCGGTGTGGGCTGCCCCCTCCCAGCGCTTCAACGACTTGGCACAGGTCAGGCATCAGTCATCACCATCACGGCACTGCTGCTGCAGCGCAATGTCGTCTTCCTAAAAGCACATGCTCTTGCTCGTCTGCAACGACCATTAGGACAAAGGCATTGGAATGCTGGGGACCATTAGGCTGTGGCCGCTATACATGCTGCCCCAGGTGCTGACCATTCCACTGCCGAGTGCTGACTCCCCTGCAATCTTGGAGGAGTGGCTATCACCTTGCAGGCAAGTCATGAGCCACAGTAGACAGCACTACCCAGCTTGCCGGTCTTTGCCTGCAACACTGTGACATGGCTGTGCTGTACATGCATGCAGGTGTGCTGGAACTAGGCAGATGGGGTCGTGGGTGCGGTCCATGGTGAAGAGCGTGTCAGGTTACCTACCTGACCCCCCATTCAGCGTTGTAAAGCTGCGCAGCCTGTCAGACACACAGCCAATCACACACGGCAGAGCTGGTCTCGTCAGCCGTTCTCCGTCCCTATCATTCTTGCCGCTCACTCCTACTGCTACCTCTTCTGTGCCATGCGGCACTGTCGAGCCTGCTCAACAAAACTTCGTGCCTGACACTGCCAGCCCGGCAAGCAGCTCACAGCTTGCCAGACTGCTCAGTGCCCCGCCATACCAAGCACTGTTGGCCAGCTCCAGTGGCATCCCAGCAGCCCTGGTCAGGCACAGTGCCAGCATGGCAGTACGTTTGCCAATGGACCGGCTCTCAGTGCTGCCACGGGCGCTCAGCACCCCCCTCAGCAGTCCAGCGGGCAACAAGTGCACAGCCCCGCCAAGGGCACTCAGCCTTCAGGATTCCAGGTCCAGCCCTGCCATACACTTTGGTGCAGCAGGTCACTGCCAGGCCCAGCAGGCCCTCATCAGCCCCTCGCCTATCTCCAGCGACCCTGCGTGCTTTGCCTCCCGCCTTGCTGTGAGCAGAGTGGTCCCCCCCGCGCCTACACTTCACCACTTGTTGCGTAGGGCGCTAGGCATAGGCAGCAGCACTGCTGAGCAGCCTGGGCCCTTTGCCTTGGCGCCACAGCAGTCCCAGGCGTGGGCCTACGATGACCCACAACGTGCCGCGGATGGGCACTGCCAGCAACTAGTGTTCAGTGGGCTGCGTGTCCGCTGTGGGGTTCATACTGGCGTGGACTCAGCTCGGGATGTGTTCTTCAACTCCAGCTGCGCTCGTACGCAGTACCGAGGCCCAGCCTTGGCTCTGGCACGCGCAGTATGCGACGCAGCGCAAGGGGCGCAGGTCCTGCTAAGCCAGGCCTGCTTCACAGCCCTGCCACACCAACAACTAGCTGAGGTGACAGCAGCTCTCACCTCACCCAGCTTCCTTGGGAAGAAAACAAGCCGTTCTGTGTCACCAACAATGCTTCAACGAATACTCAGCAGCTCCAGTGGTGGCCCTGACCAGGTCAGGCACGCTGCCATTGCGCCAGTAGCGTCGCGAACCATCATGGTGTTCCATGTAGGCGAGTTTCAGCTGAAGACAGGACTGCTCTCAGTGGACCAAATGTCACCCAAAGAAAGCGCGCCAGTGCGCCTGGTCAACAATTCTGGTTCAGAGGAGCCAGTGGGACGGCACAGTGCCGGTGTGAAGAGGCTGCGCACCAGGCTGACGGCTTGGAGCGGGTTCTCTACAGACAGCTTCTGCCCTAAGGACGCCAGTGCCACAGCAGCGGGTGTTGGCCAAGTGAGGGCTGGGCAGCTGAGGGGGGCGGTAGTTGGAGGAGACATCAGGCCCCCTGTTCATTCAACGGAACGCAGCCACGCCCCAGCAGGCCTGGCAAGCACCATCTCTGCCTCTCCCACCACCATGCGCGCATGGCCAGGAGGAGCCAGCGGCACGGCCGGTGCGGGCGAGATTCACAACTTGTACAGCTTGCTGCCAACCTCCCTGGCACCGCGTCTGGTGATGCTGAGCGCCCCACGAGCGCCTCGTGTGATGGTAAGCCTCGCATCCAAGGGGTGCATATAACAGGGCCAGCAGCAGCAATTGTATTGTTTATCATAAATGAATGGTGCACAGGCTCATCACTCATGTTTGCTGTGTTGAAGCTTGCCCGCTGCCAGGCTGGCAGTTCCTTCCGTATGTCCCATGCAGGTGCCTGGGGTCCTTGAGGCTCCTTATGGCCATGCGTGCGTTGCCTTCCTGTATGTTGTGGGTTTCTCTGAGCTGCTGGACTGGGACTATGATGTGGCAAGCGCAGCGCTGGAGCAGCTCATCACCCTTATCAAGTGCAGCCTCGTGGAGTACCAAGGCTACCTGGTAAGCTCCCTACAAGTAGAGCATGCTGAAGGTCCGGCAGCATGAGTTGTGTTGGTCCAGCCACAAACAAAGTCACAGTATAGTCAAGGGTTCGTGCAGCAACACCAGCCTCCTCCCTCCCCATCTGTGCTTAACATGTTGACCTACATAGATCAGGCAACCATGTGGCGTGTTGTTGCTGGTGCTAGGTTGAGCTGGTGGACGGGTTTGTGTTGGCTGCCTTCCCCTGTCCTGCCTCAGCCTTGCGGTGGGCCTGCAGCTGCCAGCAGCAGTCGAGGTACCTGGCCTGCCATCCTGCAATGCCTCTATACTTGATGGCCGGGGAGCAGGTCCAGAACCGTCACATTGGGGCCCCACGCAGGCAGCATGCCGTGCCAAGAGGATTAAGCATCAAGGTGAGGAAGGTAGTGTTGGGGGAAGCAATATGGCTTGTCTTCTCTGCCTTGTGTCCAGCTCACTGATGCCCTCTATGGTGCCTTGCTGTAACATCATAAGGTGGGGGTGCCAGCTGTGGTGGCTGTTGCAATCCATGCTTTTGCTGCTCTCCCTCTTGGCTGCCAGCTGCTTCTTCCCTGCATGCTATTCATTCATATAGTCTGCCATGGCGGTGCCTTTCATAATTGCCAGAAGACTACAACCTTGGTTCTGGCAAAGTTGACCTGCATGCCCCACATTGCAGCCACCTTTTCAAGAATATGCATGGCCATTGGCAAGTGTGCATTGCTGTCAGCTCTGAGCACCATGTCAATAGCATACATGAGCAGAAGGCAGCTGGTGTTGGGGTCAGTGGCAGTCAGGACGGGCAGCAGGTCAGGCCCAGCCATGTAGCCCAAACCGCTTGTGACTGCTTAGTGTTTATGCTTGGCTAGTTATCTCAAGCCCACTGCCCGCTGTACTTGAGGAAGCGCCATGTCATGAAGATGACGGTGTCACCAGCACCAGCTGCATATGTTGTGTTGCACGGTGCAGGTGGGCATTGACATGGGCCCAGTGCGCTGCTTCCTGCAACCCGTGTCTGGTGTCATGGCGTTTCGTGGCAAGGTCAGTGTTGTAACACTACCAGCAGTAGCTGTACAACTCGGCACCACTTCGACCATCCATGCCAGCTGCAATGTCACACGTAAGGAGGACAGTATCGCATAGCCCTGGCATATGCGGTGCAGCCATTATGGCAACGGCTCCTCCTATGCTGGTCATTCGTGCATCGCCTCCACACAAAATGCAGGTCATGAATCGTGCCGCCCGCATAGCCAGCACTGCTACCAGTGGCCAGGTGTTGTGCAGCGCGCAAGTGTGGCAGCACAGCAGCCAGACTGTTGCGCAGCGCGCAGATGATGAAAGTGGGAAACCCCCTGCTCCAGTGGTGGGGCCCATGGAGGCGGCAACTGCACCAGCTGGCAGCCGCCTGAGTTGCCCTGCACTCCAGGCAGCCTCTAGTGGCTGGGTGGCCCTGAAAGGTGTGCCTGAGGAGGTTGAGTTGATGGAGGTAAGGGCAATGAGGCCAAGGGTGGCTGTCGATGATTCGATATGGTGGGTCAGGCCTGGCAGCTGGGGCAGGTGAGGCTTTGCTCTGGAGGCATATGCCATATTTGTATGGCAAAGGAGGCATGACCATCACTATAGTTTGGCCACCTTGGCGTTATGCAGCACATCCCTCCGTTTGAGGACACCTTGCAGTGCAGTTTTATTCTGTTGTACCTGAACTATTGCCTGACCCATAAAAACGCTATGCATTGAAGCTGTTGGCCTGCTGTTGGCCTGCTGCTGGTGATGGAAAAGGCTGGCTAAGGCCACACTAACAAACATAGCCAGAGGGTTGTGCTTCTACAGTGCATGCATAGTCCTTGGCCCCCGAGTGAGGTTTTGGCATGTGTGCAGGTGCGAGCTATTCCGTAATCAATGTGGAGAGCGCCAGGAAGTGGAAGAAGGCGATGAAAAGGCTCCAGTGTCCAGCAGTGGCTCTGCACAACAGCTATTACTTGGAGCCAAACGCTAGGGCAGGTGCGCAACCGTATGTCTCCATGTACAGGTTTAATGGAACTTAATGCAGATCATAAAGATGTTGGGGAGGGAGGGGCAGTGAAATGCTGGAGCAGGGACGGCCACCAAGCCTTCTGCCATGCACAGCGTGGCACGCACATCACTGCCTGTATTGGCCCCAGGCATCATTGCTCTGCTATGCCAGGGACAGGGGCACCTGGTCTAATGTGTGGAAACATTTCATGAGCGCCGCATATCATGCATCCGTGACAATGAGCATCCATAACAAAGGGTACATTCTTACCTAACGGTTAATTAGTGGTGGGCTGCTGGCAGCACCCCTGGCTGTTAGCTTACTCAGTGTTGTTGGGCAGCTGGAAGATGAGGGTGGCAGCAGCACAACCACAATAAGGTATTCAACCCTGGTTGTAGACACCCACAGTCAGCACATAATCAGGTGTGGCTAGTTGGACAGAGGTTACCTCTCTGGGACAGGCCCTGTGCCCAGAACCCTGTTGGGGGGTGAAGACGAGCAGTAGGCTATATGCTGTAGCTTGGTGATGGTGATGTATGGCAGTCAGTGCATAACACACAGGTAGTGGATAGGGTCTTCACGCAACATGGGTGCAACCTCGTTTAACTGTTCTACCATCACAATGGGTTAACTTGCTATTGGTTATGCTTGGCTACTCTTTAGTTGGTTGGCGTGTAGTGTGGGGGGTGTATGCGGTTGGGTTTGCACGCTGCCTGCTTTGTGCTGTTGTGTGGGGGGGTCCTGCACATCGTTGATGTCGCTGCCAGCAATGTGGGATTGTGAGGTGCACTGAACTTTGCTACTGTGTCATGCACCTCTGAAAGTATGAGACATGTTGCCCAGGGGTGATGCCACAGGCCCATTGCTGACACCGTGCCCCCCATCTGTCTGGCGTGATCATCACGTGCCCTGCATGTGGCTGCTGCTACTGGCTGCTGTTAGCGGCCAGGGGTGGTACAGTGCGCAAGTGTGGCAGCACAGCAGCCAGACTGTTGCGCAGCGTGCACACGATGAGAGTAGGGAATGGCCTGCCTTAAGGGTAAAGTGAAGTGGATAATGGTAAAGTGAAGTGAACAGTTAAGTCGTGTAGAGGGATGCCGCTGGTCTCTTCATGGATGTGCTCAAGATGTTCGCTTTACAAGTTGTTTTAGTTCCTGAGGGACGTGCGGATCATTTAGTGTTGCAGTGGTACAGCAGTAGAGTGGTTGTGTAGTGTGACGGCTACATGGTGTGAAGTAGCGATTACATCCAACATTCGAGAGTGACCCTGACTCAGAGACCCGGCCCCTCATTTTTCTCACCAGTATTTTCGGACGGCAAACGGTTGACCGTACTCTTAACATGTGTCAGTTGGCAGTGCCTTGGCTCCACTCTCCGCAGCCCGTGGAATGGTGTCATGGACTGGCCATGAAACATACAAACAGACTACCACGAAATGAAGCGAACAAAAAGTAAATGATGCAGTCAAGGGTGTTATGAAGCCGGCTGAATAGGCAAGCATAACCCATTCACCATGGAACAATATGTTTGACTATGGGTAATCTTGCTCAACTGCTCCAATCAAGTTGAAGCATCCTCGGTCGCACCCTTGATGATTGCAAACCCCACACCGGTGGCACGTTCCCCCTCGACCACCGGGCACCTCATCAAAACCAACAGCTTCATGGCTGTAAGGCTAGCAGCCTGTGTAAACTGCTATGCCCTATGCGTTGTTGCGAGCCCGGCCATTAATACCCTGCCGGTACTCCGCAGCCCGTTGCAGCCTCGTCGTAAAAGTTTCGGACCTCTTCGCGACCCCTAAAACGCGACTTATCAGAGCCTCTTACTGGGCAGTGACTGATAGGTTCGGGGTACCTCTGATATGCGAGCAATGACAAAAGGAATGACCGGTTGCCTGACCTCTGGTTTAGAGGGGTTTGAATCAGTGCTGAATGTGAGCCTATGAAGCTATGTATCTGTGGGAATTCAGAGCTGATTCATAGGGCTCTAGATCAGGTAAATCAGAGGTGACTTAGTTGTGACTCAGTGGTAATTCAGAGGTGACTTAGCTATGAATCAGAGGCGACTTAGCTGTGATTTCTTACTGGTTACTTGCACAAGCCAACTGCACATGTCTGGACGTTGCCACAATTCGCAACACCTCGCAAAGGCACTACACGAAGGTACGAAGGTACTGCAAATATGCACTCCACGCACAAACAACTCGCAACACCTCACTACACCACTAAAATAAGGGTAAATATAGACACCTTGCACACATCGCAAAGGCACTGCAAACGACATTTGTTGGCGCTAACCCCTCACTACGTTACTGTGCAAAGCACTGTACTAAGCACATGCATTGATGCACAACCACCCCACCCCACCTTCCTATTGAAAAGCATATGCATTGATGCATAACGCCTCACAACATCTCCACACAAGGTGACAAGGTGACTACATCACAACAACAAGGTGACAACACAACAACATAACAATGTGACTACATAACAACAACAACAACACAACAGGAACATGGGGTTTGGCTTGGCTGGGCCGGGCAAGGAAAGGGTGGTTGTATGGCTGCAGGCTCCTGGCTGCACCTCCCCACTATAGCTCCCCACTATGGCTGTCGCTTTATTCATGCCTTGCTGCCCCTACCCCATAAAACCAAACGCATGCCAGCTAGCATCACTCTGGTTGCATATGGCTGCAGGCTGCGGTGTATGGGTGCTGCTCCTTGCTGCTGTTTTATGCTGCTCCTGGGTAGTGGGGTAGGGGAGGGAAAGGTGGGGTAGGCAGGGCTGGAGGGGTGCTGATCTTAGCTGGCTGTTGTTGGGTGTTGTAGTGGAGCGTAGGCGAGGCGGTAAGGGAAGGGAAGGTGGAAGACAGTATGACTGTTAGACCTGCAGCGAACAGGGGGTGTGGCAATGGTTTGGCTGGGTAATGGGTGCAACATACTAGTAGGGGGCTAGCCACTCACCACTTGCTTCATGCTACTACATGCTGGCTACATACTACAGAGGGAAGGGTTGCCGATTTATTGCTGGCTCCTTGTTGGCTGCACCTCCTGCCGAAGCCGCCTTGCTTGCAATCACCGAGCCATGCTACACTGTCATGTTCCAGCTGCAAGCAATCATTAGCCAGCTAAGGCTCAGCAGGCAGATGTATAAGGACATGCATGACCACATTTGCGCAGGCTGGGCTGACACCCCAGCAGCATGTATACTCACTTGATGTCCTGGCTGCTTGCGTCCTCTTGCCCCACCATGGCTGCTGGCTCCTGGCTGCACCTCCTGGTTGCGCCTCCTCTCTTGGCAGCAGGGGGAGGGGAGGGGAGGGGAGGGGAGGGGAGGGGAGGGGAGGGGAGGGGAGGGGAGGGGAGGGGAGGGGAGGGGAGGGGAGGGGAGGGGAGGGGAGGGGAGGGGAGGGGAGGGGAGGGGAGGGGAGGGGAGGGGAGGGGAGGGGAGGGGAGGGGAGGGGAGGGGAGGGGAGGGGAGGGGAGGGGAGGGGAGGGGAGGGGAGGGGAGGGGAGGGGAGGGGAGGGGAGGGGAGGGGAGGGGAGGGGAGGGGAGGGGAGGGGAGGGGAGGGGAGGGGAGGGGAGGGGAGGGGAGGGGAGGGGAGGGGAGGGGAGGGGAGGGGAGGGGAGGGGAGGGGAGGGGAGGGGAGGGGAGGGGAGGGGAGGGGAGGGGAGGGGAGGGGAGGGGAGGGGATCCTCCACTCCGGGCTCCTAGCTGCTCCTGGCTGCATCTGATGGCTTGGAAGGTGGTGGTGGTGAAGGTGGTGGTTGGGGGGAGAGTGGGTTGGCTTGCTCCAGGCTGCCTCTTAAGTGCAGGAGGAGGAAGGTAAATGGTAGTGGGGAAGTGGGGTGCAGCAAGTGGGATGTCAATGTGTGTGAAGGTAATGGTTGTAGGGAAGGGGAGGATGAGACCATTAACCCTGCAGCAATTAAATTGGTATGCTAGCCGTCAGGCTAGGTACTTGGAGCTACATGACTGCAAGGTTAACCACTCACCATTTGCGTGGGGTTTGGTGGCGTGGGGTTTGGTGGAAGGGTAGGGGGAATGGAATGCGCCTCCTTGCTGCTTCCCCTTGGCTGCTCTTCGCTGTTCCATGTTGATGCTCCTGGCTTCCGCACCCGTCTTCGTCTTCTTCATGGCTCCCGACTTTGATGGCTCCCGACTTTTGCTGCATTGCTGCATCGCTGCGCCGCTGCATCGCAGCGGCGCTTCACCTCCTGCCATTCTCTGTCCCTGCCTCTTGATTCTCTCGCATCTTTGCTGTGGCATCTTTGCTGGTCGCGAATGCACTGAGGTTGCTATGGCTGCCTAGCTTGTAGCTACGCTTCTGGCTGCGACATGCTCCCGGCTGCTTATGTTTGACATACCTGTATGGCGTGGCAAAGGCTACACTACGACTTCCTTCGTGATTCCTTTGCCGAAGCTTCATGCAATCATCATTGTCATGCAGTTTGAGACCTGTATGGTGACAGGCTGATTGTACAGCTTTGATTGTACAGCCCTATTAGAGCCAGAATTAAGCGAAAGGTGGTGGGTTAGCTACATAGCCCGGAGCGGCTTGCTGTACTCAGCAAGATTAGACATCAACGCATCATACGCTACTGGTGCAATACTGCGCAAATTATCTATGCTTTAGTCCTCAACTAGCCTCTGGTTTACTACATAATGGCCTCTAATTCACAGGCCGTGAATGTTGCCCTGAACGCCTCAAATATTGCTCAGATTCAGCTCTGCTTCAGCCCTGATGGACCTCTAAAACACCCCACATTCAGAGCCCCATGAATTAGTGCTTAATCAGTACTGAACTGACTGCTATGAAACACCTCTGATTCGCCGCATATCAGCGGCCGCTGAAACAACGCACAATTATAGCGCTCTGAAAAGGTGCTAAGATGCGGGTCATAAGAGGTCCGAAACTTTCCGACGCTCTGCCTACCCTTGGGCAACCAGTCATTGACCCGCTTGTAGCCCTGCTAGTACTCCTTGCCAACGGGGGCCAAAGCCTCCCAGCCCTCATACCTGCACAGCTCCAGGGGGCGCTGTGTGCTCTACCCAATGCGCTGCAAGTTCAGGCATCCGTTGCTGTCCCGGTCCAGCCACCTGCCCCATGGGGGGGCCAGGGGTGGTGAGACTGGGCTAGGTGGGGGGTGGGCAGGGGGAGGGGGCTCCTGTGCAAGGGGGGCCGGGGCTGGGGGAGGGGAAGGCGGGCTCGCCGGCACCTCATGGCATTACAGCAGGCCCCGCACATACTTCCCATGCCGCTGGCTTTTATCTGGGTGCACCAGCCGCTGGATGACCTGGCCTGCTGAGGGTCTTCAGGCTTAGGCCGGTCACGTGGCAGGTGCAGCTCACAAGGCTGGAGGGCATGCACAGAGGAGCTGATACGGCTGGTGCGGAACTCATCCACGATCACCAGCCTGTCAGGTCTGTCAAACGTGCTGGGCCTGCTAGGCTGCTCCCCCACCCCTCCCGCCCCCCCGTGGCCTTCACCCACCCTGGCTGAAGCAGCCCGACCTTAGGAACACCGCCACTCCCCTCTCCCGGTCGTAGTGCTATCGTGACACCCACTTCATCCCCTGCGCACCACCTGCGGGTCGGGTCGGGTCGGGTCGGGTCGGGTCGGGTCGGGTCGGGTCGGGTCGGGTCGGGTCGGGTCGGGTCGGGTCGGGTCGGGTCGGGTCGGGTCGGGTCGGGTCGGGTCGGGTCGGGTCGGGTCGGGTCGGGTCGGGTCGGGTCGGGTCGGGTCGGGTCGGGTCGGGTCGGGTCGGGTCGGGTCGGGTCGGGTCGGGTCGGGTCGGGTCGGGTCGGGTCGGGTCGGGTCGGGTCGGGTCGGGTCGGGTCGGGTCGGGTCGGGTCGGGTCGGGTCGGGTCGGGTCGGGTCGGGTCGGGTCGGGTCGGGTCGGGTCGGGTCGGGTCGGGTCGGGTCGGGTCGGGTCGGGTCGGGTCGGGTCGGGTCGGGTCGGGTCGGGTCGGGTCGGGTCGGGTCGGGTCGGGTCGGGTCGGGTCGGGTCGGGTCGGGTCGGGTCGGGTCGGGTCGGGTCGGGTCGGGTCGGGTCGGGTCGGGTCGGGTCGGGTCGGGTCGGGTCGGGTCGGGTCGGGTCGGGTCGGGTCGGGTCGGGTCGGGTCGGGTCGGGTCGGGTCGGGTCGGGTCGGGTCGGGTCGGGTCGGGTCGGGTCGGGTCGGGGCGGGCGGGCGGGGCGGGGCGGGGCGGGGCGGGGCGGGGCGGGGCGGGGCGGGGCGGGGCGGGGCGGGGCGGGGCGGGGCGGGGCGGGGCGGGGCGGGGCGGGGCGGGGCGGGGCGGGGCGGGGCGGGGCGGGGGCGGGGCGGGGCGGGGCGGGGCGGGGCGGGGCGGGGCGGGGCGGGGGCGGGGCGGGGCGGGGCGGGGCGGGGCGGGGCGGGGGCGGGGCGGGGCGGGGCGGGGCGGGGCGGGGCGGGGCGGGGCGGGGCGGGGGCGGGGCGGGGCGGGGCGGGGCGGGGCGGGGCGGGGCGGGGGCGGGGCGGGGCGGGGCGGGGCGGGGCGGGGGCGGGGCGGGGCGGGGCGGGGCGGGGGGCGGGGCGGGGCGGGGCGGGGCGGGGCGGGGCGGGGCGGGGCGGGGCGGGGCGGGGCGGGGCGGGGGGCGGGGCGGGGCGGGGCGGGGCGGGGCGGGGTGGGGGCGGGATAAACGGCCCCAACCGCTGCCGGCGCCAGCGTGGCTTGAGGTACTCCTCCCACAGCGCGTCCCAGGTGGCCTTCAGGGCCTGGATGTGGGCCTGGAAGCCGTCCAGGGTGGTGCCAGCTGGGGTAGAAGAAGTGTGGGTCAGTGCGGCTTACCGGCTGCGCTCTGTGCGAGGGAGACGGGGCGTTTGCTTTTCTTTTTCGGGGACATCACAGGGATTCCAAGCGGAGTGGCCGTGTTGGGAGGTGCATCAGGTCGCCATCTAACCGGAGTGTCGGCAGCCGGAGTGGGGCGGAAGTGATGTCCATTACATAATTTACAGAGCCAACAACCATACAAAGGATGCAGAACGGCAAATGGCTGACTGTACTCTCAACATGTCAGTTGGCAGTGCCTTGGTCAGTCAGTATTGCAGAGGTGAACTGCAGCGCACAGACCCAGGTCGCCGGCTGAGGCGAACCTCAACAGCTGAGCTGACCCAGGCGGTGAGCAGCTCATCCACACACAACACTGAGCCCGGCGGCCTGTCTGCTGCCGCCCACACCGACCTAAACTGTGCGCAGTGACTTGACTGTGTACAGCCTGCTGCTGGCGCCCAGCTTGAAGCAGGAGCCGACTTTGAGAGGCTTTGCGGTGTTTGGTCGTATCCACACATCCCCCAGCTTGGTGCCGTGACCTGCACAGCTCATGGTAAGAGCAGGTGGCATCAGGGATGGCCCCTCCTCCCTCGCATCCCTCCCTCCACCCGCCCACATCACAGAGCCCCTACCGCACATCACACTATGTGTCACTGCCTCACTCCACATCACATTGACAACCCGTGTGCTGACGGCGCTCTGTCTGCAGCAATGTTGTGTTCGGCAGACTTCATGTAAGGATGACAATGATGACTAGACATCACACAGCAGCTAGGCAGTGGGAAGTGCAGAGCAGACACGGCACGCTGGCTGAGGCTATCCTGGACAGGTGACTAGAACACGGAGGGAAGACTTGAGCCATGGTGGTCGGCATGCACCAGGGAGGGTGGCCTCAAGCTTATGGAAATGGCCGCTTGCAATATGCCACCCTGGCTCTGCCCTGAACCAGATGTCTGAGGTGGTTAGGGATGCATAGAGTCCCATGGGTCCTTGAGTGTAACTGGGTGGCAGGCGGGCTACCTGGCCACCAAGCATGGTACAGTACAGTAGCATGTTGGCACCTTATTGGCAAAATGTTGTGGGTGCCAAGCCCCTGAGCTATTGCCCCCTTGGGACTGTTCATGCTAACTCACCTGACTGCAAGTCCGTCAGTGTCAGGCCGGCCGTTCCTTCCACAGCCAGAGCTGCATGCTGCCGTGACAGTGACTGGTGTTCCAAAACTACATCCGCGGTGGGCAGGCGGCCGAAGATGACCCGCTGGTGAGGGCCCATGGGGCCAACCACCAACTGCCCAACCAACCCCTCCGGCTTTGACACCTCCAAAGTCACGACAAGACCCTTGCCGTTGTGGCCAGGTGGCAGGTCATTTGACTCGGCCGCCCCTGCCCCAGTGGTCGCGCCTGCACCAGCTTCCCCGCGATTTCTCTTGGCTGACCGGTCGTCAGCTCCGCTGCTTACACCGTCACTCTCCACCTTGCGCTTCAAGTCGTGCGCTGCTGCCTGACCGCCCGTGAGGAGTGTGACCGGCACTTTTCCGCCCACAACGTCAGCGCTGAGGGCTGCGGGGGCCGCGGGGGCGTCCACGCCCAGGAAGCCGGTGGTCGCGTCGGGGTCGCTCCTGTCACGCGCCATTAGCGCAGCGAGGGCAAGTAAGTGAGTCCATCGCATGCCACATTTGAGCGATCGACACCGGGGCACCCTGAGGTGAGAGCTTTTCACAATGTATGTCAGATGAAGCGTTGCCAGAGTAGGTATGCAGGTGTGAGGGCTGATGGATATGGGAGAGGGGTGAGGGGGAGGTGGGCCTGCACCTGGATGTGATGCCCAGGGTGGCCTCCAGGGCACACAGGGTGCGCCAGAAGCCGTCATTGGGGCACACCACGCTCCTGTGGGCAGCATCTCACACTACTGGTGTGACATCTCACACCGCTGCTTGCCCGCACCAAGCAAGCATGGAACATGGCGCATTGAGAATATGAGTATATGTACTGCAGTGGTTCTGACGGCCGCATGCATGCCTGCATGTAATGCTGGCAATGATGCTGACTGCTGCTTAGACCCATGTGCCCTGCAGCTGTGCCTGCAATCCAGGCCAAGTGTGACGCAGGTCTCAGCCACCCAAACAGCGCAGGGTATAGGCTTGATGGGACGTCGACTGCTTAAGTCTAGACGAGGGTGAAGGGGGAGCCTGGGAAACCGTGGGTAGCTGTGCACCTCCACGAGGGAGAGCTGAGCAGCCATGACATGCTGGAACGCCCCTGCTGCAATGCCCCTGCTGGAACGCCCCTGCTGGAATGCCCCTGCTGGAATGCCCCTGCTCGAATGCCCCTGTGCACCTCCCTCCTGGCACCCCTTGACCGCTGGGCAGACCTCAGCTGCTGCCAGCGGTCCCCACTGTCCTGCTACAAAAGCAACCCGGACGAACAGATGTCCTAGCCAGCCAGGGCTGTGACCCTCAGCTGCTCCCACCATGCCTGCTGCTCAAACAACCGCCCTCCCTCCCTCCCTTGGCCCCACCCCCCCTCAGCCCCTGCCTGCCGCCCCTAGCCTCAACCAGCCCTTGCTTCCCCTTCTCCTCCAGGCCACCTGCCTGCGCTGAACACCCTGTCGGCCACCTCAACCACCTGCCTGCGCTGCACGACAAAGTCCTTAGCCATCTGGGCATTCCAGTGGTTGCGGCGCATGAGGTACCTGCAGCAGCGGGTGGGGCAGGGCAAGGGTGTCAAACGACCCAGCCAGCAGGCACAGCCACAGTGCTCACGAAAGGGGGGCGCTGGCAGCAGGCAGCAGGTTCAGCGCTGCCGGCAGACACAGCACCTGGTTTGTTGAGAGGGAGACGTGAGCAGTGGCAGCACTTCCCTGCACCAGCCCACCGCATGCAGCAACACATGCAGCATGTGAAGCCATGCAGCCCCCAGGCGAGGCAGGGGTCAGGGCAGCTTACGCACTCCTACTGCCCCTCGGGCGGCTTAGCCTGGGCAGGAGGCGTGGCAGGCCTGGCCTCACTCACATCATGCACAGGGTGGCGCTGCGAGACACGCCCGCCCCGCAATGCACCAGCACAGCTGCAGGCAGCGGGCAGCAGGTATGGCTGTGGGCAGCAGTCAGCAGGCACAGCTGCGGGCAGCAGAAGTGGCAGCAGGCAGCAGGCTGCAGGCAATAGGCAGCAGGCACAGCTGCAGGCATGGTGGTATGGAGGCATGGCGGGTGAAGGATTGGGGCCAGCCGGCAACAGTGGTGGTTGCCGTCAGTTGCATCCACACTGCACGGTGCTTCCTATTGCTGTAACTGACCCAACTGGTGGTGGGTGGCAGGAAGCCCTCTCTCACGGTGGGAGCTGCACCCTCACCTCTACGCACCACCACCACCACTTCATCCCTGCTGCACATCCCTCTGCAGCTGCTCCCCTCCCTGCCGCCGGGTTGCCGCCGGGCTTGTGAGGGAGGTGCTGGTGGATGCGGCATGCAGCCTATGCACCCACACCTCCCAGTGAAAGGAGGGGAGCATCTCCCTCTCTCACTCGCCTTGTTTGCGGTTGCGGGCGTCTTCTATGAACTCAAAGGTGCGATGGAAGCACGGCGAGATGTCCGCTGTGTCCACGTCAGCTAAGCTCCAGGGCAACCATCGCACTCCCTGCATGATCGCACTCCCGGCCACTTCACGCCAGCACAAGCACAAGAGCACAGTCGAGACAGCACCCCCACTGGCACCCACCCTGCATCAAAACTGAAATATTGGCACCAACAGCAGCGCCCAAGCTCACTGCTGCCTTCACAGGTACCCTCATCACAGGCATTAAAGGCGGGTTAGGGACATCAGGGGCTTCAACCGTTCACCATGTGGGGAAATGGCAGTGCCATGCAGCTGTGCTGGGATGTAGGGTGGGACCTCATCCTTCCGCCTGGTCTATAGGTGGGAGTGCATGCGGCACCAAGGCTGGGCGGCAAGAGACGACATAGCCCTGGCTGTGCTGGCACCGCCCACAGCCTGCAATGACTTGCGCTGTGCACAGCACACAGTGAGCAACACAAGGGTTGCAAGCCCTACCTTGGGCAGCTTCGGCTTCAGGTTCTCAGGGTGGTTATGGACTGTAACCACCGCCTGAATGCCCAGCTCCTCCTGTAGCCTCTCAATGGCCTCCGCATGGGACCAGTCTCCCAGGTACAGCAGGCCGCTGATGATCTGACACACAGCAGGCAGGCAGCATAGCCTGGCTTTAAGCTGAGGGTCTCTCAGTCCAGGAGGGCACTGAGGTTAGGCCTTGCTGGTAGGTGGTATCTCTGAAGCTAAGGGGTTAGGGTTTTAGGCAACAGCCTGGACAGTAGCAGTGCCAGGAGTAGTTTCTGGTGCAAGGGAAGGCTAGCAGCTGACAGTCTGGCATACGGGATGCCGGGTGAAAGGATGCTGGTGAGAAGCGGTGAGGAGTGACTGTCATAGCCACGCAAAAGAAAGTGGCATCAGTGACCCCAGCCAACCCTGGTTAAAATCCTGACCTGGGCCATGGTTTGTGTTGATGGCATTGGTTCTACAGTGAAGGGCTGCGACTGGTGTACTCTGTGGTAATCATGCAGGCGCATGACCGGCAGTCAGCCAGCAGAAGCCAAGAGGTGCATGAGTAGTCAAGCCTTGCCTGGCTGGGGTACTGCTTGTACGAGTTGGCTTTGATGCTAGGCGTGCACAGCGCGGGGTAGGCGGTCTTGAAGGCTTCGTAGCCCTCCTTGTAGACTCTCAGGCTCCTGCACCCAGCTTTACTGAGGAAGTCCAGCACACAGTGGTCCCGCTTCAGGCCAGCTGAGCCGTACACAAACACATCCCGGCCCACCCACACATCCTGGGACCTGCACACGACACAGCACCACACTGGTGAACCGGTGGCCAGCAGAAGCAATGCTGGCCCAGAGGAATGCAAGCTGTCAGGCCAAACAAAGAGAGATGTAACGCAATGGCATGCTGTGTCAGGGGAATGCAATGAATTGCAGAATCAATGAGGTGCAGGACGCTTCCAGCTGTGTCTCAGTACCTCTGCTTTCACCCCAGCATACACCCAAGTTCTCATAACTGCACCGACAACGCTGGCCCACCATGGCAGTGCGTACTCCGCTCCGCTGTAGTCCGCAAGTACCTTGCCGTTCGTGCTCAGCCTTACGCAGTATGCCTGGTTCACATGCCCGCGCTTGAAACTTTTCTGGTCGCGAACATCGAGAATAAGCGTTGTTTTCACAAAGTCGGTCAGTGGCACCGTGAAGAGCCTAAATAGCGTGTCGACATCAACGCTGGTATCCATAAGGCTCTTGACATTCGTGAAGGTCGGACTCCATGTTCCTCCCCACCCCCAGCTTCCAATGCCTTGAACTTTGGTTGCGCCCCCATCCCAGCATTCAGTATGATTGTCATAGCTGCAGCAGGCGGCCAGACGTCAGAGTGCTGGGTTGGTCATTCAAGCCTTGAGTTAATACAAGATCCCAGGCGCTTAACCATATCCCTGTCTACTCAATAGTGGCGATGCACCTCATGTACACCCTCCCTACCCCTACACTACCCATTCCTCCACAACTAACACACGCCATGCAATACAAAACGGGATAGCCTACACTATGCACAAGCAGGCGTAGATAATGAGATGCAGGCACGGCAACCAACATCAACTCAACTGTGCCAAGGCCAACAAGCAAGTGTAAGTCAAACCAAGGGAGCAGGCCCATGCTTGACCTGCTGCTCCCTGGCAGGGACTGCATCTACTGCTGCCCCACCAAGCTGACTGCTGCCGTCGCTCCGCCATCAAAGCTTGCCATCTGCCTGCTGCAGCGCTGGTCATGAGTCCCTGCCCTAGCTGACCTGCTGAGAACAGTGCTGCTTATGCGTCGGGGTCTGCGCTGCAATTGGAGGGAAACAATATGTTGGTGCGCCTGTAGAAGGTTTCCCTGATGAGAGGCTTCTTGGCGTGCTCTGGCTTCACAAACTGCTCGGGAGGGGTGTAGGTCAGATTATGGGTCCTGCACACCACCACAAACAACAGCGTTGTCCAATGCAGTGCAAGCATACCACTCCTGCTTTAAGAGGCGAGCCTGATGCTCCTTGGTGCATCTGTGCTGCTGGATGCCTGCCGCCATCTGAGCCCTGTTGCCTGCCCTTGCTCCTGCACACCTGCCCCGGCTGCTACTGGGGCGAGGGAGCTGAGCAGGCTGCAGTCCCAGGCATGCACTGTCACAGAGGTAAAGGCTGTCAGGGGTGGGGTGGAACCAGGCACCCTGTGTGTATCGATACTCACGTCATGGTTCCACCCAGAGTGCGGTCATGGGACAGCATGGTCCTGTTCTTGGTGTCTCTGTGGGTTTTCGATGCGCCCCTAAACCCGGGGTCCTCCTTGTCAAACACTGAGTCGTACAGGAACTGCATGAAGGCAGGGTGTGAGCTGGGTGAGGCGCCAGCGCAGGGATGGTGGGGTAAGTTAAGACCTGCCAGCTGGCAGAAGGTGCTGCGTGACAGGTGCTGCCCAGGACGATCAGTTCCCTGCCATGCAGGCTGCACTGATTACAGCTGCCCATATTGAAACAGATGAGCCAATTGCTTTGGCTCTGAGCTCTATGGCCTCACTAGTGTGATATCCAGGCTGCAGCTGGTGGGTTTGCAGCAGTAGGCCTAGGTAGGCATGGACAGCAGGGCTGACGTGTCACCACCCATCAGCCACGACTCGCACCGTTTCCTCCTCTTGTCTCGAATACATTGGCACTGAGCTCTCCAGCATGCCTGCTGATGATGAGAACATCTGCACAGCCTTCTTGGCAAACTTACCCTCCATCTGCATGGGTGCACAGTGGTGGCCTGGAGTGTCAGTAACTTGGTTGGTGCTGGCAGGCAAGTAAACCTGGCATGCTGGCTGGTGTGCCCCACCTGCAGCTGCTCACGCCACTGCTCTGTGCGCGTGGTGTTGGAGAACTCATCACGCTTGCTGAAATCTGATGTGAGGAAACCTTTTTTCTTGTCGGGCTGCTGCTCCTTGTAGCGCCACCTGTCCACATACTTGTCGCCCTGCAGGCAGGGGAGGGAGCAACAGGCTCATTAGCACCAAAAGCCTTTGACAGTGATGCTAGGGCATGCAGCATCAGGGTGTGCCATCTGACCTTGCAGTGCCTGCACCTGCATACTGGCTGCAGGCTAGGCAAAGGCACATGGCATGATGCTCTGAAAGACATCTGTAGATTTCACTCCCAGCTGAGTCTGGCTGTTCACTGCCATGAATGAGCTCTCCACATAAGCTACCGGTGAGCATTCGAGCCAGCTTAGATGTGCATATGTATGGCTGAACTCACGTCGCTAATCCAGTTGTGCTTCTTCTCAAAGTAGACATCGGTAGTGTGCCCTTCTTTTCCAGGTATAGCAGTGAAATGCTTGCCCCCATACACGGTGCGTACAGGGACCTTCTTGCCGTACTCCTCAGGCTTACTGCGGAGAAATGTCCAGACAGGGGCTAATGTATTTGCGCTTCTGCATAAAGCCAGACGCACGGCACACGGGCTGGTTGTCCACGCACTCTTTGTTGCCGATGGTGATGTATGAAGTTTTGGCAAAGACGCCTCTGCACCCTGCTAAGAGCGCTGGCTCATCGAGCTTGTTGTTATTCATAACGGAAGCGGCCTGTCACGTTCAACAAAGGACTTCGATGGAGCTTTCGAGGCCAACTCCTTGCAAGCTGTTGAAGTTGTATGTACAGGCTCTGTGCGCTGCCTGTATTGGTTGCGATGTAATGTATACGTTTGGCATTTCGACGCCACCGCAGGCCTACTTAGAATGGATGACAGAGTGAGATTGATACGCGGCCTGCTGATGACTGATGACTGAAGCTGATGACTGACGCTGGTGGCTCAGGGGCTGTGAATGACTATGGCTATGTCGTCCCTGCCTTTGCTGTGTTGTCGCTATCGCAATGCTCATCTTCTTTCATGAAAGTGAGCTTCGTTTAGATGTACTTACTAAGTAATGTGGCGTCTACGCAGGGTTAAGCCACCATAACTTCTGACAAAAGCAGTCACCTTCATTGTTGTTTTGGTAACTTGCCACTTAAAGAACATATGACTTTGATTGCGGATGGGTGTACCTGCAGCTTGGCTGTCGCTCGGGCTAACAACATCAGGGTGAAATGAAAGACAGGCTATAGTCATATTCAAGAAACCCGGTGCGACACTGGACGCATTGATCAGCGACCGCCAGGATGGGAGACGTAAAGAAAAAAATCAAGCCTGGCCAGATGGAGTTGCACCCAGAGGAGCTAGCCATAGTGGTTAACTACGAGGTATCGTTCTTCTTGCGCCCTCGCCCCTACATCCCAACCTGACTACCTGTACCTGTACCTGTCGACATTCATAGGTCCAGGAGATACAGACGCAACCAGACGGGACGCAACAGCTATTGAACCGAGAGCAGACGAACAAGAAGTGTGCAGCACCAACATGTGCTTAGTGCCAATCAAGTCCCGGTAGCCTAGGTCGTTAGCAACCACCCTGCAGGATTACTGTCAAGTCCCTTAACGAGTCCAGCAACGTTGCACAGCTAGCTCAAGAGATAGTGGACAAGTGCAAGCTGATACACCCGTCTAAGGTGATGCTTGTGTTGCCATGACGACTGGGAGCGAGCTGTGCCCCGCCACATTGCAAAGCATGGCTGCACACAGGTTGGACAAGTAGAAGAGCTATTGCAGAAGCTGTTGAAGCGCAGTAATAAGGGAAATGGCAAGTCTCCAAGTGCAGCAACAGCAACACCACCGTCAGATGGCAGCCCACCAGCACCTTCGAGGAAGGCTGTCAAGACAACACCTCCAGCAGCTCGGCGCAATGAGCCAGGTGACGCAGTACCAACCTACCCTGTGATCTCCGCATGCATGGACAAGGATCAACATGGCCCTGTGTTTCTCCGAGCAGGCCCTGAAGAGGTGGCAGAGATGCGTGCTCGCCAGCAGGCGCAAGCTAGCCAGATCTTCAAGGCGCAACAGAAGCAGTATGAGCCAGCATACGTCAAGCAGCTAGACACATACATAGTACGTTGCTTGCCAGCCATGTGTTGAGGGCCAGCCAGTAATCACGGTGCCAGCTACCTGGGACCACTGCACAGCTGCTGGTGTCTGAGTCGATGAGCTGTGCCCACACCACATCCGCAGGAGGAGCTGTATGAGGAGGACATGTCGCACAAAGTGCATGCCACTGGCATGATCGCCCAGCTGTTCAGGCAGACCGAGAACTTTGAAAGTCTCTTGTCACACGAGACGCTGTTGCAGGTGATGGCACACTTGATGGCATAGCTACAAGCAGCAGCATTGTTGCATGCACCAGGTCGCTGCATGCCCCCAGGGGGGAGGGACTTGCAGGGTTAATGGTTTCAGTGTGTGCCAGGTATGTGCCAAGAAGGCAAGAAGATTCAGGCCTGGGCCAGCTTGCTGCCTGCAGACCTTGGCTCGCCTGATGCGTGAGGAGATGAAGAAGTCCATCGACCTGTGTGTCAACATTGTGTCTGTGTTCTTCTCAATCTCCAACTTCTCTCAGTTTCACCAAATCATCATGGACAACCAGGCAAGCTGCTGCATGGCCGCTGCCGTCACCACTCCCACTGTCTCCGCTGCCACTGCACCCTGCTATGCCCTCTTTGCTGGTCTGCGTCATACCTAGACACTGCAGCTGGGCTGCAGGTGGGTGCACTCACTATGGACCTGATCGACCTGGAGATCAAGCGGACAGAGCACCGGGCAGCTGAGGAGGGCATCAGCCCATCAATGGTGGCGCAGAAGGCGCTGGATGCAGCCCAGGGCACCGTGCAGCTGAATGACAGGCACGGCACTACAGCACACAGCAACGCATGCCCACCCTGCTGCTGCATGGGTCGTGCCCCTGTTTATACCTGAGACACCCATTCTGCACTGCATTGACCTGCCGGCCTGTTGGAGTGGATGCATGGGCGATGAAAGGAGACACAGAGCACTGATGGGCGCCAGTCACTCGCTGCATGGGAGGTCTTCACTTTTTTCCTAGACTGAGCACCAACATAGCGAGGGGTCTGCATGTATGGCAAGTTTGGCAATCCTGGACCTGTAGACACCTACAGAGCTGCATGTAGGAGCTGGACAGCTCTGGGCTGCTGTTGTCATCCGCAGCAGCACGTGGCCCTTGCCAGCAGGCTTCAGCCACCCAGTGTGCCTGCACATGTTGACATGTAATCATCGCTAAGGGGCCTGGCCAGATGAGTGTGTGTTGCCCACTGCCCTCATCCAGGGAGCGCAAGCTGCTGACTCTGATCCAGAAGCAGGACCGCCTGCTATACCTGTGCCTCTACATGCTGCTGAACCTGTCAGAGGATGTTGGCGTAGAGAAAAAGATGAAGAAAAAGGTGTGCATACCTTGCAGCTCAGCGCACGTTGGAGCAGCCATCTGGGGCGAGGCCCTCTGCATGCTACCGCCGCCTGTGTCTGCCACACTGCTGGTTGCAGAATGTGGTGGTGTACCTGGTCAAGATGCTAGACCGCTCCAATGTGGAGCTGCTGATCCTGGCCACCACCTTCCTCAAGAAGCTGTCCATCTACAAGGAAAACAAGGTGGGCAGGCAGGCAGGGCGTGGCCCTGCTGGAGGCAGCCAACAGGCTCAGCCGGAACCACCTGCCCTGCCTGCTGCCCTTTAAACCCAGCCCTACAGGGCTGACATGTCTGGAACGCAGACGGGTGTAGAACTCCCTGCTGCATGGCCTCCATGCTGCCACATGTATGGCATCCCTGAACCCTCCAGCCTGGCAGCTAGATCGAGCTGCTGGCTTAGGGTCATGTTCTGGTCTGGAGCCACAGCAGCTGTCATATGTACGGAAACCACGGTTCCAGCAGCCTAGCAGCTAGGCTGAGCCTTTGTTTTATTTGGTCTGTAGCCACAGCAGCTCCCTGCCTGCGCCCTACAGGAGAAGATGGTGGAGTGCCGCATCATCGACAAGCTGGCCAAGTTTGTGCCAGTCCGCAACGATGTGCTGCTGATGAGTGTGCTGCGCCTGCTGCACAACCTCTCCTTTGATGGCATCTTGCGTGATGCCATGGTCAAGAATGGGTTGATACCCAAGGTGGGCCAAGCTTAACTGCACCTGGCCGGCCTGGACAGCACACAGGGCCTATCTAGAGGCCTTCACTGCATGCCTTGGTTGGGTGGAGCCAGCAGCGCATGCACCGCCCTGCGGCAGGGCGGTCTGTGGCAGGCACTGAACACAAAGGCATTGACACGGTAGCACAGCAGTGCAAAGCAATGTGTGGCTGTGCCTTCAATGCATGGCAATACAGCAGGCTGCAGCCAAGACCCAGCTGCTTTATGCCCTGCTGGGCAGTACGCCGCCCTACTCCGGCCCTCCCCTGGCTGCATGAAGCACACGGCGAGTTGAGCATGGCATCTGCGCAGTGTGTTGAGCTGATGGTGGTGCCCCGCTTCCAGCCAGTGGTGCTGGGTCTGCTGTACCACATCTCCATGGAGGACAAGTACAAGAGCCTGTTCACCTACAGCGAGTGCATCCCTCGCATCTACGAGATGCTGACTAGGGTACAGGTGGGCCACTGCCAGGGAACCCTGCTCCCTCCTCCCTTGCCCCACAGGGGCGACCCATTGGAAAAGGCAAACAGAATGCCAGATTCATGTGAGCTGACTAGCTGGACAAAGCTGCCACACAACACGGCAGAAGCCAGCACCTTGGCCCTCACATAGTGCCTTCATTGGAGTGGGACACTAAGTGTGGACCACTGCAAAACGGTGTTCTTGTCTGTGTGGAGTTCCCATGCTCATGGCATGCACATGGCATACGCATGGTCATGGTCGCCTACCACCTACCACTATTGCCTGACCGCGAGGGCTATTGCGTAGAGTTGGCATGACAAAACATGCACTAAGCGTAAGCTGATGACAGCTCAAATTACTGTGCCACAGCAGGC
Source organism: Haematococcus lacustris (assembly GCA_030144725.1). Lineage (NCBI taxonomy): Eukaryota > Viridiplantae > Chlorophyta > Chlorophyceae > Chlamydomonadales > Haematococcaceae > Haematococcus > Haematococcus lacustris. The sequence goes on from JASKMD010000029.1 coordinate 14,050,963, forward strand.
TGGGTCTTGGGTGGCTTGTCTCGCACCCGCTTGTACCCCAGGCCTGGGTACTCCTTGCCCTTGGCTGGCAGAGCTCCCTGCTCTGGCCACCAGCACAGCTTCAGTGGGCGCCACCTACTCTCCCCAGTGCGCTGCATGTTCAGCTCTGCATTGCAGTCCCTGTCCAGCCACCTGCCTGGGTGCCGGCTTGGCCCTGGCAGCCATGCCCTTGCCCTTCTTGGGCTCAGCCGCCGGCTCAGCCTTGGTGCGCTTGCTGCGCTTGGCTGGCAGGGAAGTGCTGGGCCCAAGCTCCGAGGTTGCTGGCTGTGAGGCTTCCTGGCTGCTACGTGGGGCCTGTGGGGGCTTGCGGGGGGCCACTACAGGGCACCACATCAGGCCCCGCACTGGCTGGTCACGCTGCTGGCTCCAGGCTGGGCGCACCAGGCGCTGTTCCACCTGCCCTGCTGGGGGCTTCCAGTCTGCAGGCCTAGTGGCCCTGCGCTTGCTTAGCCGGCTCTCACAGGGCTGCTTGCCATTCACTGCTGAGCTGACCCGGCTGGTGCGGTGCTCATCCACAAGCACCACCCTGCCCCGCCGCTGGTTTGTGCCCCTGGGCCTGCACACCACCTTGCAGCAGGCCCGCAGCACCGCATCAGCACCCCAGCCTCCCCTAGTGCCAATGCTATCTGCGCCAAAGAACACCACCAGCTGCTTGGCACGCCCATGGCGCTTCATGGACACCTCCGCCATGTCCTCCTCCAACTGCAGCCATGCACACAAGGCACACACATGATGGCTGACATGGTGGCACACGGTTAGGCATGTCACAGTCACCTACTCTTTCACTTCATGCCTGACCTACCACCTCGCAGTCCCTTAACCTCCCTCCTACCCACCCTTACCTTCTTGAAGAACTGCTCCAGCGCCCGGTCCTGGGCTCCGTACAGCCTCAGCCGCTGCCGTGCCCACTTGGGGTCCTTGTACACCTCCCACACCGCGTCCCAGGTGGCCAGGGTGACGCTGTTGTGCTTCAGGTTGGCCACCAGGGAGGTGCCAGCTGAGCTTGCTGCTGCCAGGTGCTGGAGGTGGGGCTTGATCGGAGCCAGCCACCGCTCAGTGGCACGGCGGGCATCGTCCAGGCCGCTGCCATGCTTGACCTGGCCCTTGGTCAGCTTCCACCGGCGCAGCTGGTCTGCCATCAGCTGGCCCGACTGCGGATCCCACACCCCAGAGGCTGCGCTGACTGCCTGGGTGACGCCGGGGTCGATGCCCACCCCAATCTGGGTGTCTGGATTGTACAGAAACTGCCGCGTCTCGGCTAGGGCCTTGCGTGGCAGTCCCAGCACATGGGCCGCTACTGCTGCTGCACCTGGGGCTGACGCTGGGCTGCTGTTGCTGCTGGAGGGGCCTGCTGCTGAGGGTGGGGCAGGAGGAGGGGGGAGGGGGCGGGTGTTGTGCACACACACACTGACACCGTCTGTCTCTATCGTCCTCTCGAACTCAAACCCCTGGTTGTCCAGCTTCCCCGTGCTGAAGCACCTGTCTCAATGCTGGTTACGGGCTGGCTCTGCGGTGAACGCGTCTGCCGTCGCCCTTGTTAGCCCCAGCTGCTGGCACACCCCATGCAACACCCTGCTGTCCACCTTGATGAAGTGGATGCCCACTTTGGCCATGGGCGAGAGGGTGAAGGGTGCCCATGGTGTGGTCATGGGTCCATATGTTGGTATCAGCTCAGCTAGGGGGCGAGTGGGGGCACTGCATGGCACGCCCATGTCAGCATAGCAGGCACTTGGCAGAATTTCGTGCAGCACCCATGTTTGCGTAAGAGGCAGTAGGCAGGTCTTTCATGTGGCGCAAGGAACTGTACAGCACTGTGGCCAGGCCTTGACCAGTACACCCCTTTAGTGGCAGCACTGTGCCGCACACAAACTGACATGACAAAGTGTATAGCCATGCTTGGCGGGCCAACATGAGCAGGCAAGCAAGGCCAGCAACATCACCAAGAACATCATCATCACAGGCATGCATGTGTAAGCAGGTTTGCAAGCAGGCCTTCCCCTTTGCTGCTGCTGCACACAGGACCTGCGCAACACCCCAGAGCTCATTGCACTGGCAGTCAACCTGACACAGAACGGGCGCAACGCAGAGGCCCTGTGTGAAGGCGACCGCTTTGACCGCCTAATTAGGCGCGCATTCCAGACCCGTGACGAGCTGGCCTTCAAGGTGCGTCTGCAGGGCCCAGACGCTCTGGTTGCAGCAGTGGGGTGGGCTCGAGCCAGCTGGCACCGGCTGACTGGGGCTGTGGATGGCGGATGAGGTGGGCGTGCGTGGGGTGGGGTGGGGTGGGGTGCTGCTGCCAACCCTCCTGGGCACTGTGTCATGGTAGAGGCAGGTGGGTGGGTGGGTGGGTGGGTGGGTGGGTGTGCTGCCACTGACCTGCTTGGTAGTAAGTCACGGCGCTTTGGCCACTTGTCGTGTGTGTGCTGCTCCACTCCACAGGTCATGCGCAACCTCGCCCAACAAGAAGCCATGAGCGTCAAGCGCAGGTTTGGGCCCTACATCGAGCAGATGGTGCAGCTCCTCAAGGTGTGCAGCCTGCAGCCCTGCGTCCTACCTGCTGCCCCACCAGCCGTCATCACAGCCAGCCAGCCTGTTCCCCAAGCCTGGAGCAGCAGCAACACGGTGTGACCACCGTGTGACCTGACCTGCGGCTGGCTGCTTGCAGCTTCCCGAGATCACTGCGGAGCTGTTTGTGGAGGTGCTAGGCTGCCTCGCTAACCTGTACCTGCCAGAGTTTGACTTTTTCAACCTCGTGCGCAAGCATGACCTGCTGCGCTTCCTAGCCACCTACGCCCAGCCGGGTGCAGGTGCGCGGTGATATGAGCACAGCGGCATCATCAGTAAATCAGCGGCATCAGTAGGAACCAGCACCTTGGCCCGCAACCTAGAGCCTAGAGTGGACCACTACAAAACGGTGTTCTTGTCTGTGTTGAGTTCCCATGCTCATGGCATATACATGGCATACGCATGGTCATGGTCGCCTACCACCTACACTATTGCCTGACCGCGAGGGCTATTGCGTAGAGTTGGCATGACAAAACATGCACTAAGCGTAAGCTGATGATAGCTCAACAAAGGGGGGCACACACTACTGTGCCCCAGCAGGCTGGGTCTTGGGTGGCTTGTCTCGCACCCGCCTGTACCCCAGGCCTGGGTACTCCTTGCCCTTGGCTGGCTGCCCTCAGATGCCTGTCCCCTGCGTTCACATGCTGGCTGTGCAGTGGATGATGACATCTTGCTGGAGGTGGTCATGTTCGTGGGGGTCCTGTGCAATGAGGGCACGGCCCACATGCTGTGTGACTCCGGACTGGTGCGTGGCTCTGGTGCGCACCAGGCCCTCATCTCAGGCGGGGCCCGTCACCACACCAACTCGAGACGCCAGCCTCTAGGGTGTTGCCTGCTGTGTTGTGGGGTGTAGCTGTGGGCGGAGTGCTGTCACCAGGCTGGCACCAGCACCAGCACCAGTAGTACGTGTGCAGTCATAAGATCTTCAGGGAACAGTACCTTTTTTACAAGCAGAGTGGGGTCGTGGATCACAGCATTTGTGTTCACGCGTGCATCCTGCCGGGCAGCACTGCCTCATATGTGTCAGACCGAGTCCCTGGTGGCTCCTATGGGCTGCTGAACGCAACCGTTGGTCCCATCCAGCCTGTTGTGAACTGATCTGCAGGTAAACACGCTGTTCCAGTTGATGGGCGAGAAGAAGGAGGACGACGAGTTTGTGCTGCAGATTGCCTTTGCGTTTAACAAGTTCATGATGTACGAGGAGACGCGCAGTGCGCTGCTGGGCCAGACCCAAGTGGTGTTCTACCTGGTGGACCTGCTGCAGGACAAGAACAAGGAGGTGCGTGGCGCTGAAGCTCCTGTTATGGCCCCCGTTGCGGATATAGACCTCTGTCATGGTAGCGGGTTGCGAGTGCTGCAGTAGTCCGGGTCAAGTACGCAAGGTGTGGCGGGCTCCTTGCAATGAACGTCGAGGGCACGGAGGCTGGTGCGGGCGCGCCGACACCTCGTCCCGGCCGAGCCGTCAGCACGACAGGCGCCGCCTGGCGAATATGTGTACACCGGCATCTATTGTCTGCCCTGCTCACACAGGTACGGCGCGTGGCGGACCAGTGTCTGGATGTCATCATGGACACGGACGAGGAATGGGCAGTGCGCATCCGCAGCCTGAAATTCGAAAGTTTCAACGCGGTAAGTGCTGTGGATGCCGCTGACATGTCCACTGGATTTTCGCAGTGCCAGTTTGTGGAAAGTAAGCAGTGCCCGGTGAGCCTGGTGTGCCTGCTGGGCACTAAAGTGACAAATGATGACTACCGTCAATATGGTCCCTGCATCAGCAGTTTGCCTGATGAGCTTGCGTTTCTTCTGCACGTTAGCGTAACAGCATAACGGCTGTGTGCATGGCAGTGTCAGCCATTACCTTGTTCTGGTCGCAGGAGTGGTTGGACGTGGTGGCGGCCCCGCCCGAGCAAAACATCACCACACATGGTTTGGGGGGTCACGTTCCTGGCTATGGCGGCCACTATGACAGTGCCGAGCTTGACTACGCAGATGGTGAGGTTGGCAACTACAACATTGGCGGCCAGCGTGTGGTGGCAAACTTCGACGACGACCTGGGACAGGACATCCCTGAAGAGTATCAATGATCACCGGCACCTCTTGGGCTGCAGGCTGTGGGCCTTCACAAACCTCACCCTATCTATGCAATGAGCCATGGAATGATGACATGTTGCCCGCGTTAGGATTTGTATAGATAGCTGAGTGAAGCAGGATGCCTGCACATTACAGTGACGCAGACGCCAAGCTACGCTTTACATACCCCGGCCCATCGCTCAACCCCTAGCTGCATGCTCCCTCCCACTTTCCCTCTTGCTGCTGTGGTCAAGGCACTCCGACATGCTGGCTGTTTGATGTGACGACTGGGCTGGAAGATCCAGCAGAGCGTGCTTTTGCCTCGTGCAGCTCATCATGCTGGGTGCCGGCTGCTGACAGGTTGTGCTGCTCGTGATCTGTAGCGGGCTGGAAGGAGGGCCTTGTCTCAGTGGCTGCCAGGGGGTCTGCAGTCCCAGCCACAGGCTGTGAGTGTGATTGCACTATGTTGTCTGAAGCTGGCCCAAGTCCCGCACTGCCTTCACTGCTGCTGACTGGGCCGGCATGCGTTGGGGAAGCGCTGCTGGTGGTGGCCTGGCTAGGCAAGGCTGCTTGTGCAGCTGTCCTGGCCACCCGGGCTTGTACGAGCGCTTCTGCCACCAGGGCAGTCTGACGAGCAGCTTCAGCCTGCTGTCTCTCCCGTGCCTGTGAAAAGCATGTGCACCACAATGTGCATCCCCCAACACCCTGCATGCTTGCATGCATCTCTGAAAAGCTGTACTGACAGCTACCCTCAACCTCTGTGCTGCTATGGCTGCTATGGTATCTGTGACATTGCTGGCTGGTTCACGCCGCAATTCTCATGTGGACAAGCCTAACATGTGTATCTAGCTGGGTGTAAGCTGTACCTTCTGAGCTTCCCGTGACATCTTAACTGCCTTGTTGGCACGGCTGATGGCAGGAAACCAGGCCTCATTGTTCTCTGCCAGCACCGTTGCCCCAAACAAAATGGCAGCGCCCCCCACCACTACTGTCCAGACACGACCCTTGTCAACTTGCTGCTTTGGCAGCGACTTGGCATACTGGGTGATTTGAGAGGGAGACACCGTCTGCATATGGAAAAAGCATTGCTGTGTTATGGTGCTGCCTCTGGTTAGTAGACCACGCCCACCAGCTCAATGCAGGCATTCCCGACACCTGTATGACTGACTCCTGCGCTGCCATGCTGAAGGGCGGGGCAGCCAGGAGGAGTGCAGTTGCTGCGATGCTAGCAGCAGCCCTTGAGCCCAGATGTCTCGCGATGTCATGCTGATGTTTTGGCGCTACCTGGTGACGAAGGAGCACCTTTGCGGGTCTGCTGCGAGAACGTCAACACTGCTTGCAACAGTTGTGCACCCACCAGCTCCCTGTTTGCTGTCGAGACATGAGAGCAGGACGTTCCCTCCGCACGGATGCCAGGGGCCCGGCTGCGTACGCATTCCGGGCCTTGAAGAGGTGGGCCAATCATGTGCTTAACTCGTTGTGTCTGGCGAACCCGCTAGGTAGGGACACAAGCTCGAAAAGTGCACATCATTACCATGACGATGATGGTAATGCCATGAATTGCCGACGGAGCAAGCGTATGGGACCAGTGATGGGTAATACAAGATACGTGTATCGATACCGATACGTATTTTTTGTATAATACAAGAATACACGTATCGTATTAAAAAATACAAGTGCCGGCCGGCAAGTTGCGTGGATGCCTTAGAAGCAGCTGCTGGGTGCTGCCGCAACTAGAGTCCGCGCTAAAGCAATGCCGCGCGGGGCTAAAGCCATCGGCCTGCTCCCGGAGCAGCCGGTCGCATGTGCCGGTGTTACATGCAAGAACATCAGAGTTGGGAGGCCCTGACCTTCCGACGTCGCCGTCCTGCCCAGACATCAGGTACAGGCTGCGGGACTGGCTGCACTGCTCTTAGCTGCTCCTTTCCCGCGTGACATGTTGCCTCTGTATCGCTGTATTGTATCGATACAAAAAATACACGTTTTTTCTTGTACTAGTACAGTAGGCCCGTCCCACATCGGACGGACAGAAAGACATGGCAGCAATGCGTGGCTGGGACGGCCGTAAAACTACAACCCGTTGAAGGCCCAATGCAACATGTTCATAGCATCAACAGCAAAGCAGAAGTAAAGCAAAGTTAATGTTGTGCCAACATGTCGTTATGCCAATATGTTGTCATGCCATCATGCCATGTTGGTTGTCGGTTGACTGCTGCCCCTGCTGCCGCTGCTCCTACTACTGCTACCCCTGCTGCTGCCCCTGCTGCTTCTGCCCCTGCTACTGCTACCCCTGCTGCTGCTGCTGACGATGCCGCTGCTGCTGCCCCTGCTACCGCTGCTGGTGATGATGCCGCTGCTGCTGCCCCTGCTGCTGCCCCTGCTGCTGCCGCCGCCGCCGCTGCCGCCGCCGCCGCTGCCGCTGATGCCGCTGCCGCTGATGCCGCTGCCGCTGCAGCCGCTGCAGCCCCTGCTGCTCCTGCCCTTGCTGTTGCCTACCGCTACCTACTGCTGCCTTCTGCTGCCCCTGTTGCTCCTGTTGCTGCTGCCCCTGCTACTGCTGCCCCTGCTGCTGCTGGTGATGAAGCCGCTGCTGCTGCCCCTGCTGCTGCCCCTGCTGCTGCCGCCACCGCCGCTGCCGCTGATGCCGCTGCCGCTGATGCCGCTGCTGCTGATGCCGCTGCTGCCACTGCTGCTGCTGCTGCCCCTGCTGCCCCTGCTGCTGCTACCCCTACTGCCCCTGCCGCCCCTGCCCCTGCTGCCCCTGCTGCTGCTGCTGCTGTTCCTGCTGCTGCTGCTGCTGCTGCAACCCCTGTTACTGCTGCCCCTGCTGCTGCTGCCCCTGCTGCTGCTGCCCCTGCTGCTGCTGCCGCTGCCGCTGCTGCCCCTGCTGCTGCTGCCCCTGCTGCTGCTGCCCCTGCTGCCACTGCTGCCGCTGCCGCTGCTGCCCCTGCTGCCCCTGCTGCTGCCGCCGCCGCCGCTGACGCCGCTGACGCTACTGTCCCTGTTGCCGCTGCCGCTGCTGCCCCTGCTGCTGCTGCCCCTGCAACTACTGCCCCTGCCGCCCCTGCCCCTGCTGCCCCTGCTGCCCCTGCTGCTGCTGCCCCTGCTGCTGCTGCCCCTGCTGCCCCTGCTGCTGCTGCCCCTGCCCCTACTGCCCCTGCCGCCGCTGCCCCTGCAGCCCCTGTTACTGCTGCCCCTGCTGCTGCTGCCCCTACTGCTGCTGCCCCTGCTGCTGCTGCCCCTGCTGCTGCTGCTGCCCCTACTGCTGCTGCCCCTGTTACTGCTGCCCCTGCTGCTGCTGCCCCTACTGCTGCTGCCCCTGCTGCTGCTGCCCCAGCTGCTGCTGCCCCTGCTGCTGCTGCCCCTGCTGCTGCTGCCCCTGCTGCTGCTGCCCCAGCTGCTGCTGCCCCTGCTGCTGCTGCCCCTGCTGCTGCTGCCCCTGCTGCTGCTGCCCCTGCTGCTGCTGCTGCCCCTGCTGCTGCTGCCCCTGCTGTTGCCTGCTGCCTACTGCTGCTGCTGGCGCTGCTGCTGCCCCTGCCCCTGCTGCCCCTGCTGTTGCTGCCCCTGCTGCTCGCCTGGCTGCTTTTCGGGGCTAGACACCTGCCATCAGGTGTATTGGGGACGTGAGGCTCCCTTGCGCTGAAGCAGAGGCTGAGCATGTTTTACCGCATAGGCAGTGCGCAAAGTGCACGCATAGGCAGTGCGCAAAGTGCACGCATAGGCAGTGCGCATAGGCAGTGCGCAAAGTGCACGCCATCCACGCCACGGCCAAGCGCCGCATCCGTACGGTGCAGCCCAGTCCTTGGACTGCGGCTGTCAGTTCAAATTGATGAACCAACCTGCGCTATGTTCATTTCATTCAAATTGATGGTCCAACCTGCGTGATGTCATATTTCATTCCGCGCACTGGCGCCACCACGTGCCGAGCCATGATTGCAGCTGAAACGTAATTATTCGTCTCAAAAAGTCGCCAATCGAAAGTGAATCTCACTGCCCAGTGCGGAGCTGGGGCTGTCTTCTTGTATGGTTGGTGGCTCTGATTAGAGGAGGCTGTGCGCGCGTTTTCAGGCCATTCCGAGCACATTTTTCATCTTGCCCCCTTATATTTTTTATATGTAGATTTTCTTGTATTTCCTGTATCGATACACGTATGACCCATCACTGTATGGGACTAATCAGGACATTGCTGCTCGTATATTTGAACTATGTATGCAAGGAGACTGTGGGTGTGGCTGCCATTGAGGCTAATGAGCATACTTCATCACATGGCGTATTTGCACTCTCCCTTGCTGGTATGTTGTGTCTCTAAGACTGATTAGAACTGACTGCTCATCATATCATTTGTGTACAAGAACGCATCAGCTTGCATGGCCCCTGCGTGAACCTTAGCCCACCCAGTGCTGTCTATTGAAACCATGCTGCCCCGTTGTTGGCTTCTCCTGTAGGCTCCTAGACTGCAGATGGGACCGGGGGTCTCTAGCCTGGGGTTGATGGGTGAGGGGTATGTGACATTGTCAGTGACGATGTAGCTAGCCAACTGGTGCCATACTAATTCAATCTCACTCCCACTCCCACGGCTGGCCTTGGTCCTCCACCTTTGCAGCGGGCCTGGAGTGCTGCCTTGGCGACTTGGACACTTTGAGTGATGTTGCCAAGGCGGCTGTGATAGTGCCGGCAGACATTAAATGTCTGTGACGCGCAGCTGAGCCTCCAACCCGCTCCACAGCTGAGCCTCCAACCCGCTCCAACCCGCTCCGCAGCTGAGACTCCAACCCACTCCGGGCCCTGGCTGCCTTGGCATACAGCTTGACATAGCGCTCTGCATGAGTGCATGAGGGCATCGGGTCGGGTCGGGTCGGGTCGGGTCGGGTCGGGTCGGGTCGGGTCGGGTCGGGTCGGGTCGGGTCGGGTCGGGTCGGGTCGGGTCGGGTCGGGTCGGGTCGGGTCGGGTCGGGTCGGGTCGGGTCGGGTCGGGTCGGGTCGGGTCGGGTCGGGTCGGGTCGGGTCGGGTCGGGTCGGGTCGGGTCGGGTCGGGTCGGGTCGGGTCGGGTCGGGTCGGGTCGGGTCGGGTCGGGTCGGGTCGGGTCGGGTCGGGTCGGGTCGGGTCGGGTCGGGTCGGGTCGGGTCGGGTCGGGTCGGGTCGGGTCGGGTCGGGTCGGGTCGGGTCGGGTCGGGTCGGGTCGGGTCGGGTCGGGTCGGGTCGGGTCGGGTCGGGTCGGGTCGGGTCGGGTCGGGTCGGGTCGGGTCGGGTCGGGTCGGGTCGGGTCGGGTCGGGTCGGGTCGGGTCGGGTCGGGTCGGGTCGGGTCGGGTCGGGTCGGGTCGGGTCGGGTCGGGTCGGGTCGGGTCGGGTCGGGTCGGGTCGGGTCGGGTCGGGTCGGGTCGGGTCGGGTCGGGTCGGGTCGGGTCGGGTCGGGTCGGGTCGGGTCGGGTCGGGTCGGGTCGGGTCGGGTCGGGTCGGGTCGGGTCGGGTCGGGTCGGGTCGGGTCGGGTCGGGTCGGGTCGGGTCGGGTCGGGTCGGGTCGGGTCGGGTCGGGTCGGGTCGGGTCGGGTCGGGTCGGGTCGGGTCGGGTCGGGTCGGGTCGGGTCGGGTCGGGTCGGGTCGGGTCGGGTCGGGTCGGGTCGGGTCGGGTCGGGTCGGGTCGGGTCGGGTCGGGTCGGGTCGGGTCGGGTCGGGTCGGGTCGGGTCGGGTCGGGTCGGGTCGGGTCGGGTCGGGTCGGGTCGGGTCGGGTCGGGTCGGGTCGGGTCGGGTCGGGTCGGGTCGGGTCGGGTCGGGTCGGGTCGGGTCGGGTCGGGTCGGGTCGGGTCGGGTCGGGTCGGGTCGGGTCGGGTCGGGTCGGGTCGGGTCGGGTCGGGTCGGGTCGGGTCGGGTCGGGTCGGGTCGGGTCGGGTCGGGTCGGGTCGGGTCGGGTCGGGTCGGGTCGGGTCGGGTCGGGTCGGGTCGGGTCGGGTCGGGTCGGGTCGGGTCGGGTCGGGTCGGGTCGGGTCGGGTCGGGTCGGGTCGGGTCGGGTCGGGTCGGGTCGGGTCGGGTCGGGTCGGGTCGGGTCGGGTCGGGTCGGGTCGGGTGTGTGGCAGCAGGGGGCAGGGTGTTTGGCAGCTGCCCCGTTGCCCTACTGCTGCTGCCCTCCTGCTGCGGGTGCGCTTCTGCTGCTGCTACTGCCCTGCTGCTGCGAGTGCGCTGCTGCTGCTACTACCCTGCAGATGCCGCCCTGTTGCTGCTACCCTGCTGCTGCGGGTGCGCTGCTGCTGCTGCTGCCCTGCAGATGCCGCCCTGCTGCTGCTGCCCTGCTGTTAACCCACATTGTTAAAGTTGTGTTCTACTAAAACTTTTGCATCGCTTTTGCCCGCTCCCAGGTACACCGCCACTCCCCTCTCCTGGTGGTAGTGATGGCGTGACACCCACTTCATCCCATTCACCACCTGCAGGTAAGGGTCAGGGTCCGGGTCCGGGTCAGGTCAGGGTCAGGTCGGGTCAGGGTCAGGGTCAGGGTCAGGGTCAGGGTCAGGGTCAGGGTCAGGGTCAGGGTCAGGGTCAGGGTCAGGGTCAGGGTCAGGGTCAGGGTCAGGGTCAGGGTCAGGGTCAGGGTCAGGGTCAGGGTCAGGGTCAGGGTCAGGGTCAGGGTCAGGGTCAGGGTCAGGGTCAGGGTCAGGGTCAGGGTCAGGGTCAGGGTCAGGGTCAGGGTCAGGGTCAGGGTCAGGGTCAGGGTCAGGGTCAGGGTCAGGGTCAGGGTCAGGGTCAGGGTCAGGGTCAGGGTCAGGGTCAGGGTCAGGGTCAGGGTCAGGGTCAGGGTCAGGGTCAGGGTCAGGGTCAGGGTCAGGGTCAGGGTCAGGGTCAGGGTCAGGGTCAGGGTCAGGGTCAGGGTCAGGGTCAGGGTCAGGGTCAGGGTCAGGGTCAGGGTCAGGGTCAGGGTCAGGGTCAGGGTCAGGGTCAGGGTCAGGGTCAGGGTCAGGGTCAGGGTCAGGGTCAGGGTCAGGGTCAGGGTCAGGGTCAGGGTCAGGGTCAGGGTCAGGGTCAGGGTCAGGTCAGGTCAGGGTCAGGTCATACCTTCTTGCAAAAGGCCTCGATGACGTGCTCCTGGGCATGGTGCAGCCCCAACCGCTGCCTGCGCCAGCGTGGCCTGAGGTACTCCTCCCACAGTGCGCCCCAGGTGACTTTGAGGGCCAGGATGTGGGCCTGCAGGCTGTCCAGGGTGGCAGCCATGAATTGCTGGGCTGCTCAAACAGCGCCACCTCCCCGGGCAGCAGCCTGATGCCGCGGTGGTGGGGGCCACGCATTAGGTGCTCCAGCACACTGGCCTTGGTGAGCAGCTCCATGGCATCCCTGATCTGTACCAACAGCTGTGGGTCCCAGATGCCCAGCTGCACTGGGGGAGGCAGCTGGGCTGGGGCGGCTGCAGTGTGGGGTGAGTTGCGTGTGGCAAGGCGGGGGTGAGCATAGGGAGGGCAGGCTGGGTCAGGTGGAGGAGGGGGGCCTGGGGCTGGACCTGCTGCTGGGAAGCCTTGAGTGGGCTGGCCTAGGAAAGACTGGAGCAGCACAGCTAGACACAGGACTGCTGCCAGGACGCACTGCTTACTGCCCATGGTCGTACGCTTGTTGACCTCTGCCACAACTGCGTCGACTTGAGCTGGGCTGAGATCAGGCAGGGCTGCCTCCACAAGGCCACGCAGGGCTGCCTTGATAACCTGGCGCCGCTCTGCAATCACTACCTTGGCAGCCTGCCCCTGCCCCTGGACTTGCTGCCCGCTGCCACTGGCACCTGCAGACACGGGAAAGCACAGCACACGCACGGCAGGATTTGATGCGCGGAGTCGCATTGTCGCGTGACGCACACAGCGTCGCGTCGTCAGTTAGCTTCAGGGGGCCTAGCCTTCCGTGAAGGTTTGCGGCTTACCGGCTGCACTCTGCGCGGGGGAGACGGGGCGCTTGCGTTTCCTCTTCCGGGGCATCTCAGGGGATTAGTTACATTATCCAAGCGGAGTGGCCGTGCTGGGAGGTGCATCAGGTTGGCATGTAACCGGAGTGCCGGCAACCGGAGTGGGGCGGAAGTGAGGTCCATTACATATCAATGACCAAATGACCCCAGACAACTCCATTCCTATCCTCCACCGCCCCAGCACACCAATGCAGCCCACACAAGCCTGGCAATAGCTGCCAGCCCTCAACATGCCACTGCTGCCACCCACAACATGCAAACCGAACCTGCGATGCCAGTCCTATAGTTCTACTGTGTTCTTGTTAGAAATTCCACTGCTACGCTATGCATAACAAAGATGTATGCACACGCCTGCTTAGTTTCATTCTGTGGGTTTGTCCAGTCACAGCATTGTACACAGGTCAATACTAGACGTCATGAGCTTCCACCCTGCTTGCTTCCACCCCATGGACATCAATGTTACAATGGCTGCAGCAAAGCACAGCAAGCCAACAGGTGCCCCTGAAGGTACTGGTGTCCCCAGGTCAGGGTTACAGCCAAGGGGTGAGATGGAGCCAGTCTGCCATGCACCTAACCCAAGGGTTAGGTGCTCCCCCCCGTGGCCAACTTTGGCCTCGGGGGGGTGGCGTCGTTTACAGTCGAGTTTGAGAGGCTGGGAGGTGCAAGGGGAGTTTGGGATGCACAAGGCTCATGATCGGCAGGCAATGCTCCACAGATGAAGACGCTTGGCATCGTCACGAAATGCACGACATGGGGCTACGTTCTTGTAACCAATTAAGACCCTGTGAAGCCGCGTACCAGCTTGACATCAATAGAGCACGTTGAAGTGCCGAACTGTGTGTGTGTATGTAAGCAATTAATGTTGTAAGCATGGTAACGAACAAACCTGACAAATTTTGGCACTAGGCACACTATCAGTAGCCTTTACAACAGCGATCTCGCAGCCTGTGTTTGATTGCAACTCATGAGTTGCATGAGGGCTGTAGGGATTAAAACTTGAAGTGCCGAACTTTATTAGAGTGCCGAACATGTTTGACTAGGCTACTCCGGCCTTCTTTGGATTATACCGAAGGATGGCTGACGCGGATGATGCGGAAACTCGTATACAGGTCTGGCTTGCGACATGCTGATGTCTCGTGCTGGCTCATGCTCGCACTGGTTGGACACATTTATGCTGATGGCTGAGAAGCCTTAATTGCTCTCCTCTGCTCATCAGGTGGTGGTGCGCGTCCGGCCTGTCTTGCCCCACGAGTCAGCTGAGGATGTGGCTGTCACCTGCTCCACCGACACATCAGCTGTACAGGCAGGTTGTAAGCGGTAGGCTCACAGCAAAACTAGTGCACATGCACGCAAAGGCAGTACTTGCATGGTGATGACATCGCCCTCGTCCCTCACTCAGGCCTCCATTTGAGTCGCACCACTAGGGACCATTAGGGATCAATAGCGGGACCATTCAAATGGTGGTAAGGGGCTGTGTGGAGTATACCCGATGCACATGGACATGGTGCATGAGTGCCTACCACCTACACTATTGCCTGACCCCTAAGGGCTATAGTCTAGAGTTGGCATGACCTGCATGCACTAGGTGTAAGCTGATGACAGCTCAGATAGGGGGGGACACATTACTGTGCCTCAGCAGGCTGCTGCTGCTGTTGGGCCTTGGGTAAGCGGTCTCGCACTCGCTTGTAGCCCAGGCCAGGGTACTCCTTGCCCTTGGATGGCACCAGCACAGCTCCCTTGGCTGGTCTTGCCACCAGCACAGCGCAAGTGGGCGCCACTTGCTCTCCCTAGTGCGCTGCATGTTCAGCGCTGCATTGCAGTCCCTGTCTAGCCACTTGCCACCGTGATGTGGTTTGAGACGGCTGTGGCTATTTCAAGCTACTTGGGTTTTCACGGGTCGATGTGTATGTCAATGTGACACGATGATCCTCACCAAGTGCCTGAACATTGTGCGTCTATTGATGTGATGGCATACATCAGCACATGGGCATACTTGCACTCTCCCTTGCTGATGTATTGTGTCTATAAGGCTGATTGGCACTGAATGCTCCTCATGGCATTTGTGCCCAACCACCATACGCCAATCCGCTTCATTCCACACTATGCCCATAGCCCCCCTTGGTGGCGACAGTGTAGAAGTTGCGCCCATGCAGGTGCTGGTACCAGAGCGAGGGGCGTCGCATTCCAACCCCAAGGAGCAGCTGCCTGGCACAGCTCGCCTAGGTGCTCGGTCCTACAGCTTTGATGCTTGCCTTCCCGGCAGCACCTCCCAGGTGGGAAGAGCCACAGCCACAGTGAAGGCCATGGGAGTATCATAGCCACCACCATCAGCCATTCAATCAGCCAAGCACACTTTTCATGGGTGGTGCTAGACAGCTACAATCCCAGGGGCAAAAAAATGAAAGGATGTTTCTGACATGTTGGGCAACCCAGCTGTGGTTTACACTCATCTACAATGCAGCGGTGACATCATCAGTTGCACCATGCACCATGCAGCCCCCAAGCTCTTCCTGTATCACAAAAACATACAGGCCAGCAGGCCTCAGAACAGAGCATACCACTGCCGTCGCAGCCTTGTGAAGTGAGCACAGAAGATCTAGGCATAGCCCAGATGCTGGCATGCAGCTTGGGCAGAGCTGTCATTCTAGTGATGGCTGGCTAGCATGCACGGCACGGCATGGCCAGGCCTCTGGGCCAGGAACGCGGGTGAGCTAGTCCATCACGTCACCCTCACCCTCACTGAGCCTGGTTGACGCAGCCTGGTATGTGCACACACCAGTGACTCATAATGGCTGAACCTGAGCCACTGCACCCAGGCTGGGCTGTTTCACAAGGGCCAGGCTGGGCAGCCCTGGCCACCAGCACAGCTGCAGCACTGCTGTTAGCATCTCTCTCAAGCATGCTGCATACTGAGTGGGTTTACATGTATCAATGCTACCGACTGCCCAGCAGGGTGATGTGGTAGGGCAGAGCAGTAGCAGGCTGCCCCTCCCTCCCTGCCCTCCCTAATAGCACCTGGCAGCAAGCACATGCATGGCTGAGGGCAGCCTGACCTGCCTTGCTTTGCCTTGCCCGGCCCCGCCTGCTACACACCATTTGCGGGCATGTCCTGTTCACACATGAGGCAGTGTAGCTGTGGCGTGATGTGTTCGCACCAAGGATAGCCTGGCCTGCCCTTGAAGTGCCAGCCTCAGTCCAAGGGCCATCCTTGCAAGACAGCACAAAGCACAGCCACGCCAGCCATAGGGTGCGCAGCATGTCACCCCCTGCTCCTGGTGCCTGCAGGCGGAGCTGTTTGAGGTGTGCGCCATCCCTGAGCTTGTGGCCCAGGCCCTGGACGGCTTCGCGGTCACCATCTTTGCGTTCGGTCAGACAGGTGACGCTAGCCATGGGCACAGGCAGTAAGGGCAAGCTGGCCATCAGGGCCTGGAGCAGGATGAGCCGGCTAGCGGGCCACCTGTGGCTGCAGCTACCCAGTCATGCCCAGCTCAACGCTCCCGCGCTGCACCGCAACAGGGGCCTCCACCACCACCCTGCACAAGGCTGTTCCTCTATATTTCTACACACACTAGTAAGAGGGCACTAGTCAGGCGATCTAGCTGTCCTTCTGTCTCCTCCCAGCCTCTACTGCTCCACCAGCCACTGCTCCACCAGCCACCTGCAGCACCTCTCTGGCCACACCCACACACCACAGCTAGTTTGCCCACCCACTCCGTGTGCAGCACCTCCTTTGCCCCTCCACATAGGGCCCTCTTGATGCTAGGGGTGTTCACTCCTAAACGGTGTGACGAGTTGTGCAGGTAGTGGCAAGACCCACACAGTCATCGGTTCACGGCTCAGCAGAGGCAGCCCCGCTGCGGTGCTTGATGCCCCGTCCAGTTCACCGTCAGAGTCAGGCACTAGCACCAATGCAGCTCTGGGCGAAGAGGACGGGCTGCTGCCTCGCTGCCTGGCGGAGGTGTTCGCCGGTGTGCAAGCGCGTGCCGACCGGTGTAACTATAGTGTGACCGCCAGCTGTGTGGAGCTGTACCACGAGGCAGTGTCTGACCTGATGAGCGCGGACAAGTCCAAGCAGCTGCAGGTCAGGCCGGGCTGGGGCAGTTCAGGCACAGAGGTCAGCAGTGGAGGGGATGGGGCCGTGGGAAAGGTGTTGCCCATCCGTGTGACCAGTGTGACCAACAGGAGTGTCCAGGCTGTGTCACTCCAGTGGGTGAGGTGGCTGTGTGTGGGGTTGCCCTGTTCAGCTTGCACCCCTGCCTGGCGGTGGTGCTCAGGTGCGCAAGGATGAGCGCGGCTGCTTCCAGGTGGAGGGGCTGACCCAGCGGCCTTGCACATCGGCAGGCGAGGCTGCGAGGGCGCTGGGCGCAGCGCTGGCCCGGCGGCACACACGCGCCCATGCCCTCAACGACTACTCCAGCCGCAGCCACTGCCTGATGACGCTGTCGCTGGCCAGCCAGGAGGTGCCTCAGCCGGGGGCCGCACAGGGTGCCAAGGGTGGGGTGCGCAGGTGGCTGTGGGGGCGGGGAGGCAGGAGCGGGGAGGGGGCAGGAGCGGGAAGGGGGTAGGAGCGGGAGGGGAGGGGGTAGGAGCGGGAGCGGGGAGGGTGGCAGCAGTTGGGAGAGGGTTTGAGCTGCTGCTGCTGCTATGGAGGCTCAAGGCTAGGCATCAGCGTCAGGTAGGGGTGACCCCAGACCCACCATCATACTCCTACCTAGCTCCAGCAATGCCGAGCCTGAGCGCAGCGCTTTGGTTCATTGTGTGTTGTGCTCTGCTGCTGCCGCTGCCACTGATACCAGGTACGGGCGGCTAGTGCTGGTGGACCTGGCCGGCAGTGAGAGGTTGAAGGACACTGGCAGCACCGGGCGTGAGGCGGTGCGTGAGACAGGCTCCATCAACAAGTCCCTCTTCACACTGGGCCAGGTGCTGGCGGCGCTGGCGCAGCGGAGCGGGAGCGCGCGGGGTGGTACGCTGCAGCATGTGCCGTACCGCGATAGGTGAGATGTGTGAGGCTGCAGCTGGGTCTGCGGGCCTGAGTCTGACAATGGCTGGACCTAGGCAAGGCTTGGCTGGGTTGGGCAAGCCTTACCTTCCTCGCGACCTGCCTGTCTGGCATTTGTCGCCCCGCTGACCCTGATCCACCAGGCTACACCACAGAGCCTCCGTGACTGTGGGTGCGAAGTGCCTGTAGCACTTGACCCTGCAGCTGAGTTGTCGGTAGCCTGCCGCCTGGCCTGGCCTGGCCGCAGCAAGCTAACTCAACTGCTGTGGGACGGGCTGCGGGGCGGCGGCCGCGCGCTGATGCTAGCCTGCCTGGGGCCATTGCGGGGGCATGCGGAGGAGGCGCTGTCCACTCTGCACTTTGCTGCCATGGCGCAGCGTATCAAGAGCCGGCCAGTCATCCTGCTGGACCCGCAGGTGAGGGCCACAGGCTGCAGCCTGCCAGCACCAGCCCACCTAATGCACCCTTGTCTGCCTGCCAGCCTGCCTTCCCCATCCCACTCAGCTGAACCACACTGCCTCCCCAACTGCTGCCCCTTGCTGCCCCTTCCAACCTGCAAACCTGCTCTGCCTCACACCTACCTTCACCAAGCCTGCCTGCCAAGGCTCTGTGCTGATCCTTACTGCACCTCCCCACATTGCCCTACCCTACATCGCTACGCAACCCGAGCTGCACTTGGCAGTTCACCCCTCCCCAAGTTTCCCTTCTCGGCCCCCTCCACTCTCCACCTGACCCTCCCCTCCTCCTCCCCTCCTCCGTACCCACTCCCTCTCACGCACCGCCACCTGCACTCCTACCCCTCCACACGCAGCTGGCACCCAGAGCCCCTGCTGCCCCTACCCACCCTTTGCCTTGCACTCTACCCCAGGACGCCCTGGTGATGGAGCTGAGGGACACCATCCGGGCCCTGAGGGAGGAGAACCGGCAGCTCGCTACCGCCATGGCAGCCCTCACCTCAGGCGCTGACACCGCCACCATACTCGCAGCCCTGCCTGACAGCCTGCGCCTGGCGGCCGCTCGCAACGGCATGGGCTCAGCCCCCCCAGGCCAGCCCTCACCCCTTCAGCTGCAGGGGACTGACGAGGCTCCAGGCATCCAGGCATCCAGGCTCCCAGTCCGCCTCCCTCCCCCCGCCACCGCGCCTGAGTCATCTGCGGCTGGGGGGAGGGGCGCAGTGGGCCCACCCCCCTGGAAGCAGCTGCCTCCGGGCACAGCAGCAGGGGGGGCAGAGGTGCTGAGGGTGGAAGGGCGGGAGGAGGGGGCAGCGCCCAGCCCCTGGCCCACTTCACAGCCGCCTGCCCTCTGCCCCGGCCCTGGCGCGGGTGCTGCCGCCCACAGCTACACCTTCGCCCAGGCACCCAGGGCCAAGCCCCATCAAAGTCACCAGCCCCGCCGGCGCTCATCACAGCCATCGGCATCAGCATCACCAGCAGGAGCAGCAGCAGCCAAGGGAACCGCACTCCGCATTTCCACCAGCGCCAACAGCAGCACAGCTCGCTGGGCCAGCCCTGTCCGCCTGCCTGCCGGCAGCCCCTCACTGCCTCCGCCTCCACCTCTGTCACCCACAAAGAGCTCACCAGCCCAGGTGCCCAGGCAGTCAAGACCCAGCCCGCCCCCCCGCACTGCAGCCGCTGCCGCCCCCCGTCAGGCTGCCTTTGAACAGGGAGGCTTCAGCGAGCTGGCTGCTCTGGAGGCTGAGTTCCAGGCACTGCTCCGAGCCAGCAGGGGGCCTGAGAAGTCAGTGGCCCCGCAGAGCAGCAGCAGCACCAGCTACAGTGGCGGGGACAGCAGTCTGGCCGGCAGGGACAGCAGCGCCGCAGCCAGCCATAGTGGCAGCAGCAGGGGGGTGTCAGAGGAGCAGGGGTTGATTGGGAGGGTTGAGGGGCAGCAGCAGGGGGGCAGCCCAGTGCCTGAGCCTGAGGCATTAGGCTGGGCCGAGCGCAACCCCTGGTTTGGCAGCGACCCCGACATGACAGCCTGTGCGTACACCGTGCATGATGAGCTGGTGGCTGCGGGGCAGCAGGGCGCAGACGCAGCCTACTACCGTGCCATAGAGCAGCAGGTGGCCACCCGGTTCCCTGACAAGTGGGCAGCGCTGCTGCGGGCCCAGGCAGGCCCGCCTGCACAGACACTGCCGCCAGACAGCCTGGCTGCTGGTTGCGAGGCACGAGCTGGCCCTGCTGACCCTGCTGAACCTGCGCAGCACCCACCCTCCTCCTCCTCACTTGAGCCCAGGCAGAGCCCAGCAGCTGGCGCCAGTGGCGGGGCCTGGGCGGGGCTGTCAGGTTCCGGTCAGGCCCCGGGGCCCGGCCCTGCTGCTCCAGCTGCCCCTTGTGCCTCCTTTGCGCCCCAGCGCCAGCTCCTCAACATGCGCCTGGCGGCTGCCTCCAGGCAGCTGCAGCTAACCAACCGCAACCGCCGACCTCAACCAGGTGGCGCTGCCCCAGTCATGCAGCGTCAGGTGCACAGTGGCAGTGGACATCCAGGTGCCACCGCCTGGCAGGGCACTGGGGCGGCGGCTCCTCCACAACTGCAGAGGGCCAGTCAGCAGGGCCAGCTGGGGTTGGGGAGGATAGGGCATGCAGGCAGCGCAGCCGTCTCGACCCTTGGCAGCCCAGTGGAGGATGAGTCTGGTGAGACAGGGCCAGCCACTACTGTAACTACAGGTGTGAGCAGCAGCAGCAGCCACAAGCATGCTGTTAGTGGTCCTGAGTCATCTGCGGCTGGGGTTAGGGGCGCAGTGGGCCCACCCCCCTGGGACCAGCTGCCTCCGGGCACAGCCTCAGGGGGACCACAGGTGCTGCGGGTGGAAGGGCGGGAGGAGGGGGCAGCGCCCAGCCCCACCCACCATCCGGCTAGCACCCGGTCAACTTCACAGCCAGCACTTCACTGCCAGCAGGGCCCTGAGAGTCCCTGGAGAGGGGCGGCTGGTGCCAAGCAGGGGCAGTCTTCACCTAGCCAGGGGGCCGCCAATCCTTGCCAGAGCAGGCCACAGCTGGCGGCGGTGGAGATACGAACAAGCAAGAATCGGCTGAGGGGGATGCTGTCACAGCTGCCTGAGTATCGGTGGCATGACGGCAGCTGGCAGAACATGCAGGCAGAGTATGCTAGGCAACGGCAGGAGGTGCTGGAAGAGCTGCGGCGAGCCAAGCAGGATGCCGAGGATGAACGAAAGAAGATCTTGATGCGGATTGGCATGCGGTTGGGCAACAGCCGTTGGCAAAGCTGATGGTGTGTTCAGGCCCTTGGTGAGGATCATCGTATCACATTCATATACAAATGGACCCGTGGAAACCCAAGTAGCTTGAAAAGGCCACCGCCGTCTCAAACCACATCGCGCAGCCCCCCTCATCCTGCCTCAGCCCCCAGGCAGCCAGGCAGCCACACAGCCTCAGAACCAGGACCAGGGCCCAACACTCCCTTGCCAGCCAAGCGCAGCAAGCGCACCAAGGCTGAGCAGGCAGCTGAGCCTACCCAGCTCACCAAAGGCAAGGGCAAAGCTGCCAAAGCCATGCCAGCACCACAGCCAGGCAGATGGCTGGACAGGCACTGCAATGCAGCGCTGAACATGCAGCGCATTGGGGAGAGCAGGTGGCGCCCATTTGAGCTGTGCTGGTGGCAAGACCAGGTAGCTCTGCCATCCAAGGGCAAGGAGTACCTTGGCCTGGGCTACAAGCGAGTGCGAGACCGCCCACCCAAGGCACAACAGCAGCAGCAGCCTGTTGGGGCGCAGTAATGTGTGCCCACCTACACTCAGTGCATGCAGGTCATGCCAACTCTTGACTACAGCCCTCAGGGGTCAGGCAATAGTGTAGGCGGTAGGCACTCATGCACCATGTCCACGTGCATCGGGTATACTCCACACAGCCCCTTAACACCATTTAAATGGTCCCGCTATTGATCCCTAGTGGTCTCTAGTGGTGCGACTCGAATGGAGGCCTTAGTGAGGGACGAGGGGGCTCATGGTGTGCTATGTGGGATGATGCCAGCACAGTGCCAGCGGGATGCTAAACCCAACCCTCTACTTTGACCATGTTAGCATCTGTGGGCCAGGAATGGGCAAGCTTGGCTGAACATGACCAGCTGATACCAGGTGTAACGGCCGAGCTGCGCTGAAGCTACAAGGACGAGCTCAATCATCTGAGCGTTGATACTGCAAATGTAGTCTACGCATTTTGATGCCGCATGTGGACAAGGCGTGCGATTCAACATTTGATGTTATGAGCTGTACGTACCATCTTTTCGCCTAGCATCCTCGTCAGGATGAAGCATCCCGTAGCTTCAGCGGAGCTTATCGACTTCTTGTCTACTACGCTACAAAATCTAGAACTCGCAAGCGGCCAAAGCGACCTCGAGGGTCAAGCCGCACTGGAGAATCTTCGTAGACACCTACATCCAGACCTGCCAAGTACCCTAGAAGTAACTGAGGAGCAACTAGCTCAGATGCTAGAAAGGTGGTGGCAAGTGAAGACACCCGATGCACCTCTAACGCACTGACCTCAATCTACTGCATGTATTGTGTTTCTAGGATGGAAGCTCAGATGGGTGAATTGGAGTCAGCCTTGGCCAGCGCTGATTTTCAGACGACTAATCTCCTTGCAGCTTCTTTAGACGTCTGGACAAGCGGGGCATCCAGTCAAGACATAGAGACACCCTGTCATGACCCCCAGCCGTCAGCAGCGTCGGAACCCAAGAGATCCTTAGAGGATGGATTAAAACCAGCACCTGTCAGTGAAGATGCAGCGTCCCCTGACCCTGCCAGCCATAACCAAGAAGCTGTGTCTGATATGGTCGGGCAGCAGCAGCCCCAGGAGCCTTGTGATCAGGCAGTCAGCGATAAGCTAGGGTGAGATGTCTTAGGTGTAGTATGCCTTGATGGATGGCAAAGGCACGGTGGTGGTGTGTTGCCTGGCTGGCTATGCAGCCGCAGTGGTAGGGATTGGCATGTGTGTGTGACCCAGCAGGTCCCGCACTTGCTGCTGCTGCTCAGAGCTGAGGTGTGTGGGGAATGCGACTGTGTAGAGGACCCATAGATCCCCCTTCTTGGGCTCTGCGTTGTGGACCGGCATGCCCTGGCCTGGATAGTGCTGGTAGTCGCCTGGCTTTGTGATTCTGTCTGCCTTCAGGGTGACCTCTTGGCCATCCAAGTGTTTGATGATGCGTGTAAAGCCTGCAGCGCGGCCAGCAGAGGGAGGTCATGGCAAAGCCTGCGTGTGTGCAAAATCTTGCTACAGCTCATGGCAGAGGCGCCCACCTGTCAGGGCATCCACCAATGTGATAGTTTCGTTGATGAGCAGATCGTCACCGCGCCGCTCCCAGCGCTGGCTCGGAACAGTCCGGATCACAAATTTGAGATCACCGGGCTCGCCGTCTATCATTGGCTCTCCCTCCTCAAAGAATGTGATGGCCTGCATGTGAGCGCTGGACATTCACTTCTTCAACATGTTCAAACCCTGAACTGCTGCTGTGTGCATGTGTGTGTGTGTGTGCGTGTGTGTGTGTGTGGCAACGATGCATTGCTGCGCAATCCTGCGGTGCTTCAAGCTGCCATGTTGGTGATATGACAATGTCAATGGACAAGCGGCAAAGAGCTGCACCTGGCCGTTTGCCATGCCAGGCTCCACGTGAACTGTCAGCACCTCCTGCTCTCGCTCCAGTTTCACGTTGGGACACTGTTCACAGACCTGCAAGGCCGCGGTGTGCATGCACCACATGGGCTTTGGCACCCTGTCCACATTGTGCCCTCTCCATCCACGGCGAGCTGCAGGTAGCGCCTCACCTGCTTGTGGTACTGCTGAAACATGCCTGGCCCTAGCTGCTTGGTGACTAGCTTCTGCTTGCACTTGCACTCCCGTGTGCCAGATGCCGGCTTCACGACGGCCTTATCTCTCGTCACCTGCAGGCATGTGAGAGAGGCACCATTGACATGCACTGCTCTGAACATCACATCGCTGCACAAGCAGGACCCTATATGGCCAGCATCACCTTCATTTCTTTGCCCACGTATAGGTCTGCCAGAGTGACATGCAAGTCAATGGTCACTGTGTGGCCTTTCTGTACTCTGTCTTCGTCATTATGCATGCCTTGTTGCCCAAAAAAGCTGCATGCATGGTCACAACACAGGCAGCAGCACAACGTGGTAGCATGTTAGCACACGCCATGAACTGCATGACGATGCTGTGCTCATGCTAAGCATCTGTACACCCTCCAGGCAGGCATATGTGCACACTGTGGAAAGCTGCAAGAGTGGATGCACGGAACATGCCCATTGCAACCTCAGCTCTGGTTAGCTTACAAGTCAAAGATGCTGCCTCCACTCTGTGCTTCTTGCGATTGCTGGCCTGCAAACTGTCGAAGACCCTCCTCTCCATGACGATCATATATACTCCTCTTCTCTGAGTCAGATAGCACTTCGTAGGCTGCAGATGTTGGGCAGGAGGGTGTACAACTCAGATGAGAACCATACTAAATGCTGCTGCAGCAGCTCATCTGACCATGGTTGATCTCCGCAAACTTCTTCTCTGCGTCCTTCTTATCTGCTTCACTGCCAGACACTTTGTCCTGCAAAAGTACCTCGAGATTACGAGTTGAGATATGTGGCAGCTGTCGCTGGGGACAGCAATGTCACAGATCACCAGGGTCGCACCGGGTGATACTTCAATGCCAGTTTGCGGTAAGAGCGTTTGATTTGCGCATCATTTGCGCCTTTGGGGACTTGCAATAGCTCGTACAAATCCTTGCCCTTCCTGTCGCATCGCTGACATCAATGTTATCAACGTACAGCTCAATTGAAAGAAATAGATGCGCTACGCACCCCAAGGTGTGTGCGGCAAATGTTAGCAGAAGCAAGATGGAGAACACGATACGTGGCATTGTGTCAAGCTCGGCATATAGGCACAGTTACCGATGTTGGCGAGGGTGATTCTAGACCCGAGCATGGACATGTGATCCATGCGAAGCTGGGGCCGCAGGCTGAGCAGCAGGGGGTCAGGGCGGAGCTGGACACAAGCTTGACACGCAAGCGGAGGGCGGGCGGGAGGGATCGGACCCAACATGTCGAGCAAGGTGACGTAGCAATGTCCTACACACCTTGAGTGGCCTTACCGAGTGGCCAGGTAGTAGGTACTACTCACGAAGCGGTCAAGCACTGCAGCAGCCTTGTATACTTCCGAGCATGGGTGGAGGGGCGTCGTTACATCGGTTTGGCGTGCCATGTGCATTGTTTTGACTGCGGCGACTGTCCCTGACTGTTTGCAGAGGCTACTGGGCCACGTCAGTCGCGGCGGTCGGTCGCGGCGAGGCCCGCATGAGCAAAACTGGCATGAATTTGAATGTCAAGATTTGAGCCGCCATAGCACCCAGCACACTGCACGGTATTTAATGTTACAGGCTGTACCGCATAGCTGACAGAGTCCTCTATCCAGGGATGTGCGAAACATAAATAGAAACCACGTGGCTGAGACGCGGCGTCGTTTTGATTACCAGGGGTCGGTTTCCTATCATTTCCTGTCATTTTTTGCTAGTTGGGGTCGCCTGACCGCAGCACCTTCGCCAGCCTGGTCATTTGTTGCCAGTATTGTCTTAGAAATGACAGTGTCCTCACAGCATTTACTACTGCACAGAGCTACGTCATCATAACATGAGTACGGTTGAGCGGGGCAGGTGAGTACGGTGAGTACGGTTGAGCGGGTCTCTCCAAGTATACAGCAACTTGCCGCAGAATGACGGCATGCTGATTTTGACCATAGGTCAGGTGTTCCCAACTGTTTAAAAATGACAGGAAACCGACCCCTGGTAGGTGGACGGCTGTAACTCTGCACTCACTGCGCAAATAGTAATATGCTAGATGATTCACAATGTAGCCAACCCGTCCAGCTACCTTTCACCCATCCAGAATAATTATCCAGTCAGTAGGCCGTGCACAGCAAAGCATCAAAGTTAGTGATTCAAATTTGAGCCGTTGCGGAGCATGCAGTCATCGCTACGACCGCCCGCATCGCTTAGGCTGCTCTACACGAGCATGCGCGTCGGCAGCAGCAGTCGGATCGGAAAGCGGTTGCGGAATTGTGGCACGGAGGCAGTTGGCAGGTGCGGTTGGGAGAGGTGGCCACTACAACCTTAGTCTAACTATGTCTCGTGTGTCACCGCTTGCGCTTGGCAGCTGTCTGGGGGTGCCCCAACCCAGCAGGTGTGGTACGCTTGCGGAGCGTGCAGCCAGGAGTCGGCGCTTGCGCCATAGCAGCGTGCCCCTCGGTGGCGATTGCAGCTAGTGCTAACACAGTGGAGGACACAGGGTGTTCTGGGAGGGGTGGGCTGGGAGGGGTGGGCTAGCAGGGGGTGTGCTTGGGGAGGGGGCGAGGGGAAGGGCTGGGAGGTGGTGGTCAGGCTCAATGAGGTGGGCTCCTGCAATGATGGGTAAAGGGGGGGCGGGCATGGTGAGTCGTTGCATGCCGTGGCCTTGAACCAGCCTGGTGAACATGATGTAAGTTTGAAAGTGTCAAACGGTTTGAGGCTACCCCTCCCATTGAACCACCAACCCCCCTAACGATAAGGGACAACGGCTTTTCCGGACTCATTTCTGCACGGACTCACACGCGGATTGAAGCGTCGGAGAGCGGCTGCGCTGAGGCACACGCTGAGCCGGTAGGGCATGTTGCCGGGTATCCGACCCTACCGAGCCTGCGGACTTGATGTACGTTGACCCAGTAGCAGTGAGTCCCTTTTTAACGCGATGGATAGTGCGCGATGTGTTAGGAGCCCGACCCCATGTCCATCATGATAACCAACATGCGCTGGCTCAGGGGCTCTGAAACCTGGAGGAGACCACAGTAGGAGCACAGCAGTGGCAGCTGCCTCAATCCTTTGTTGATTAGGCTCCAAAAGGTGGGCAAACCCTCCTCCATGCTGCCCACTGTGTTGATGTCAATCTTACAACCATCGAAGTGAATCGAAGTCTCCAGCCCTGCGTCACTAGCTAGGGAACTCAACTGTGAACCAGTGTTTTTATTTTCGCGCTATTCATAGCGTTCGCTATGAAAAGCACTATTTGGGAGGCCGTTTCGCGCTATGAAATCATAGGCTTACGGAGCCCGATATCGGGCTCGCGCTATAAAAAACGACCTTTAATCGGCGTTTTAGCTTAAATTTCGCTGAATTGTGGACCTGCGCCGTAAATTTTGGACGAAGCCAAGTATGGTCGAGCTATGAAATTGAGGGTTTAAGCCTGGGCCATGTCACTTTGCGCTATAAAATTCGAAACTCGCCAAACGAAAAAAAAACCACTGCTGTGAACCCCCTGCCAAGTTCTCATCTATTGTTGACAATTACCAAGAGGGGTTTTAGGAGCTGGCGTGTGCACATGCCTGCAGGCATGGGTTTGTACTCCAAAACCCACCCCTACCGACGGAAGGGGGGCCATGCTGCCCGCTGTGCGTGTTGTGCAACGTGTACGCCAGCTGGCAGAACTGGCTGGGTGGAAATCCATGTGGAGGGGGAGGCAGCTTCTTACAGATCCGGATGCAATCACACAGCCATTGGCCAGGTCACAGCCATGATGTCTGAAGTCATCAGGGCTTGCAGCAACCTGGAGCCTCAACAGGTTCCACTGGCCCACAGAGCATGTGCTGAGGCTGCTGCAGCTGCGCATGCTGTGTGCCAGCGGCTGCGGGGGCAGGAGCCAGCCAGCCAGCTCCAGCCCATGCCCCGTCTCAGCTCCACACCCACGCAAGCACCTGCACAGCCTGGGCCAGCCCATGCGCCCTGCCCCCACCATCTCCCAGACCAACCACCCTCGCACCCATTACAGGTGCAGGGGTCCAGCCAGCACCACCCGGCCCTGCCGGCACTGCTGCACCTACCGGGGCTCTCCATCCTCACTAGGCCTGCCACCAACCCTGTGACCTCACCTGCCGTGGAGCAACAGCCCATCATGTAAGTGCCCCTGCTGGATGATGGGCTGACATGGCAAGCCAGCTGAACAACATCAGTTGCACACTCAGGTTGCAGCCTGTTTCCACCCATTCCACCTAGCACCATTGTGAAAGCACCACTCGTCACACTCCTGTGTGTGGTTTCATGCAGACACATCACTGAGGAGCAGGACGAGCAGACCATGCCCCCAAGCATGCCCAAGCAGCAGCAGGACTGGGCCACCGCAAGGTGCGCTTTACACTCCTTAGCCCTGACCTGCACCAGCCCTGCCTTGCACCAGCCTTGCCCTGGCTATGGCCATAGCCTGACCACCAGACAGCGTGATGCAGCTGTGCACCTTGGGCAAGAAGCTGAGCGTGAAGATGTTAAACGAGTATTGCAAGGCAGTGGGGTTGCATGTGCCAGCCGGCACCTTGCGTGCTGACCTACGATACATGGTGCTGCAGCATATAAATGAGCAGGCAGAGTGCGACTGAGCTGGCTGTGTAAGATGACGTTGAGAAAACTGGGCTCCATGCGTAAAGTGTACCGCAGTGTACCGCAGCGGAGAACTCTGCATCCCGCGTTGTGGGTGTTGTGAAGCAGCATTACAAAGGCCCATTGCGCAGAGCGAAACCGTTCGCGTGCCTGGCAGACTGCCGGTCACCGTAGGGTGCCAGCAGCTCGGGCGCGCAGGCGCAAGCGCAACGCAAAGATAAGGCGTTCCGCGTTAAAATGACAACTCAACTCTCACCAGGCACGCCGCAAAGTCAAATGTCCCTTACGTGGTGGTTCAATGGGAGGGGTAGCCTTGAGGCCTGGGCTATTTAATGTGCGATTTGTTTCAAGAGATCCGCCAATGAGTCAAGAACAAACAAAGTGTGTGGCTTTTCCTGTGGGTGCAGCGGTTGCAACACAGTGGAGGACACAGTGGAGGAGGGGGGGTGTAACCCGGTGATACCTTAGCGTGCGCCGACCCAAATGATGTATTCGGCGAGGAGCGAACACAGTTTAATGTTTCAATCACCCCGTCTAGGCGCCCTGCACGCCCGGCAGGCATCGCGTTGGGTGTTGGCCGGACATTCCATTTGTGCAGCACACTACGCTAGATAGATGGGGTCACAGGGATGTGGCGCACCGTGCCAAGGAGACCCGTCTCGCCGATGTGATTTGTTCGCAGGCACATGTGGCAGTACACGAGCAAAGACTCCAATGGCTAGCGCTGATGGTCAGATTACGCGGAATAAGTTACGGCTGCCAATGTGACAAACGCTATCGAAAACAGTGCAGTATTGATAGAGTACTTGCATGAACATTACCAACCCCATGTTGGGAACGCCTGACCATAGGGCTGAGTGCCAAAGTTAGCAAGGGAGAGTGCAAGTATGCCATGTGGCTGATGTATGCCATCACTTCGATAGCCGCACAATGCTCAGGACCTTGGTGAGGATCATCGTAACACATTCATATACACATGGACCCGTGGAAACCCAAGTAGCTTGAAGAGGCCATCGTCGTCTTAAAGCACGCGGTGGCAAGTGGCTGGACAGGGACTGCAATGCAGCGCTGAGCATGCAGCGCATTGGGGAGAGCAGGTGGCGCCCACTGGAACTGTGCTGGTGGCAAGACCAGGTAGCTCTGCCATCCAAGGGCAAGGAGTACCCTGGCCTGGGCTACAAGCGGGTGCGAGACCGCCCACCCAAGGCCCAACAGCAGCAGCAGCAGCAGCAGCCTGTTGAAGCACAGGAATGTGTGCCCCCTTTTGAGCTGTCATCAGCTTACACCTAGTGCATGCAGGTCATGCCAACTCTTGACTACAGCCCTCAGGGGTCAGGCAATAGTGTAGGCGGTAGGCACTCATGCACCATGTCCACGTGCATCGGGTATACTCCACACAGCCCCTTAACACCATTTAAATGGTCCCGCTATTGATCCCTAGTGGTCTCTAGTGGTGCGACTCGAATGGAGGCCTTAGTGAGGGACGAGGGGGCTCATGGTGTGCTATGTGGGATGATGCCAGCACAGTGCCAGCGGGATGCTAAACCCAACCCTCTACTTTGACCATGTTAGCATCTGTGGGCCAGGAATGGGCAAGCTTGGCTGAAAAAAGAAAAAAAACACAAATCGTAAAGCTGGTTTTATCCAGATGTCGGGCACGTGAAAGGGCTATGACCGGGTTGGGAATGTGATGCAACTTGAATGGAGGCCCTACTGAGGGACGGGGGGGCTGAGTGCCAATGTGGATCAGTCGCCCTGCTAGCCTGATGCTGAACGAACGGTGGTTACATTGGTAGGCATGTGCTGGGCACTGCTTGCTGGGTGTGCACTCCTGACAGCGACTTTACATAAGGTGCATTTGTGGGCTATCGCCAGGGACGGCCATGTGGGGCTGCGCCTGCAGCTCCTTCCCTGCTCAGCCCATCAACCGTTGCCGCAGCTCATACAGCGCCATGAACTCAGAGATAGCTGCGCTGCTGTCTGGCTCCGCCTCTGCCTGCACCTCATGCGGGCCTTGTGGGCTGCTGACGGGCTGTGCTGCAGCAGTGGGCCCTGTTGCCACCGCTTGAGGGGGAGGCGGTAACCCCACAGCTAGCTGGAAGCCAGGGGGCAGCAGCAGGGGGAGGCTGAGCTGCAGGTTGGTGGCCTGCTGCTGCTGTGCCTCGAGTCCAGTACCCTGACCAGTGGCTTGAGGTCGCTCACCAGCCCTTTGTTCTAGGAGCCAAGACTGCTGCTGTTGCTGCTGCTGCTGCTGTTGCTGCTGCTGCTGTTGCTGCTGCTGCCATAGCTGTTGGTGTCGCCCGCTTGTGCCTTCTGTGTGCGCCGCCAGACCTGGCCAGGCTTGAAAGGCCCGGGGGCCAAGGACGGGTGCATCCCCCAGCCCCTCAGCGGCAGCCTGCAGTACCTGCTGGTGGAGGGGAGGCTGCCAACCAGCAGCTGGGCTGGCATCAGAGGGCGGGCGAGCTTGATGCACCTCGGCAGCCCACACACGCACCTGAACACCATCCATGTGATGCTTGTCAACAAATCACCGGACCTAGTTCATGGACTTGATGCACCCTGCGCTAATGATTTGCGATGATAAAACAACATACAGGCAGCCAGTGCATGTGCCTCAACGCCCCCGCGCTGTAGTTGCAATGAGCGCGTGTGGACTCGCCTGCAAGGCTTTGAGCTGTTGCTCAAGCTGCTCCATTTGCGCGGCATGCGTCAGGCCTGCGACGTGCAACTGCTGAGTGGCGGCGGCGGCCAGCTCGCGAGCTCCGCGTGCCTCGCCGCGCTCCCGCTCCGCCTGACGCGCGAGGTCCGCCAATTCAACCTGTGAGAGCGCGGGCGGGGGAACAGCGTCAAAGCCAGAGAATGACGACAAAAACCCATATCCCGGTGTGCCCTGACGACGCATCCTGACCTGCCACACACATTACAAGGTGTGAAGTCCACCTCTCCACATCTCAAACCACTGCAGCAACCACGTGCCTACCCGCAACACTGAATCACAGCTATCACCAGGAACACCACCAGCTGCACAGTCACATCAATAGCCGCACAACATTTAGGCCCTTGGTGAGGATCATCATATCACATCGACATACACATGGACCCGTGGAAACCCAGGTGGCTTCAAGCCACCGCTGAGTCAAAGCACATCGCGCAATGACTCCAAAGAAGCGGATGGTCCCCACCAAGCAAAAGCAGGGCCCGACATCAGTTTACACTTAGTGCATGCAGGTCATGCCAACTCTAGACTATAGCCCTCAGGGGTCAGGCAATAGTGTAGGTGGTAGGCATGTGCCTCAGGTATACTCCACACAGCCCCTTAACACCATTTGAGTGGTCCTGCTATTGGTCCCTAGTGGTCATTAGTAATGCGACTCGAATGGAGGCCCTAGTGAGGGACGACGGGGCTGAACTACAGCTATGAACACACACAGACAATCCAGGGTGGCACTGCGCTGTAACCCAACATCGGACGCGAGCAGACCAACACGATGGGGTGGGGATGGGGCAGGGGTGGGGTGGGAGCGATGCCATGAGCATGGGTGGGTGGCTGGGACCACAGCCACGGTGAGGCTACCCACACCACACCTTGACCGCCGCGTAGTCCTTCTCCATGAGCTGCAGCTGAAGCTCGGCGCTGCAGGCTCGGGCATGCGCCTGCGCCAGCTCCTGCACCGCCACCTCCACGGGTCCAGGCGGGGCTCGAGCCCCCAGCAGCAGCAGCGGCAGTGCCTCACTGCCACCCTCGCTACCCCTCCCGCCTTGTGCAGCGTGCAGCTTGGCAGCGGTGGAGGGCAGGTAGGCCGACAGGGAGGCCTCGCGTTTGCGGGCAGCCTGCAGCAGGCAACAGGGGCACAGGGCAGCCGGGTATGACTGCGAGGGCTGGTTCGGCTGAGTAGCATACCTTGCAGAGGCTCGTGGCAGGGGATGCTGGCTGGCTGGCCTTCTCTTCTCCTACGGGCCCCACCCCTGGGCATTGGCTTCAGCCCCCCTCACTGTCCTTGCCTCGTCCTTAGTTGTACGAACACGTCATGTATGTTTTGTTTGGTATGTGGGCTGCACGGCACACGCTGGTGTGTGTCACATTGCAGTGCCTGATCCCATCCCTGAGTGAGGGACAACTTGGCTAGCGGTGGTGTGGGTGTGTACATCCGGTACACAAAGGCCGACCTGTGCTGCAGCCACGCTACCACACAGCACTATGCAAAGCAGCTGTGGCAGTGGTGGTCAGGGTAGTGATTGTACTGCTGCTGCTGCCGCTGCCGCACTTGCCACTGCTGCTTCTGGCCTGGCCTGCTGCCCTGCTTGCTTGGAGTTAAGGTGAGAGAGGAAACGAGTGCTTTGTGCCTGTACTTGCCACGTGCACTGCCTGCGTGATGGCACCTGCAGACTCACCTCCAACTCCTCCTTCACCGCCTTCAACTCCTCCGCGTCCCTGCCCGCTTCTGCCCTGACCGATCCCACGGCAGCAGCCTGGCTCAGAGCCGCGCCTCCCGTTGCCGCCATGAGCGCGCGCAGCATGGCCACTTCGTTGTTCGCAGCCGCAATTTGTGTGTGTAGCGCAGCTCGCTCCCCTGACAATTGCTCGGCCCGCGTCCGATGCAGCTCCAGCGACGCCTGCGCTGACGCCAGCTGCTGCTCCAGCTGTTGCGCGCGACCACGGTACATCGCGATGTCCTCCGCCATCTTTTCCGCGGCCTCTGCGACTTGTCGGCCACCGACTCGAGCCCGGTCCAGCCTCCGCTCCGCAGCGGCCAGTGCGGCCCGGTATGCGACTGCACGGTCCTCTGCCGCCTGACGAGCGGAAGACTCGTCTGCGACGCAGCGTTGCATGGTGGCCATGTCCGCGACCATCAAGTTGTGACGCCGCACAAGCTCTGTGCTGCGCTCAGTGACTGCCTGCACATGGATTATGAACAGAAGGGGAGGTGGCGCTCAGCCGCGCCTGGCCATGGTGGTTCAGTGCCATGACAGAGGACAAAAAAGGTGAGAACAGGGCATGCTCGCAGTGCGCTGAGGCAAACCTGCGCCTTGGAACAGGCAGCCCGAGGCCTGAGCAGCGAATGAAGCGAGCGGGAGCCACCAAACACAACAGTGAGAGGGCCTGGTTGACAAGACAGAGGCACAACACGTCTCCAACAGAGCCCCCTTTGCATGCTGTGACCCCGACAACAACCCGCATACTCAAACCAAGCACTGGCAGCAGACCCCCCAGCAGAGGCCCCCCAGGAGCTCCCTGGCCTGACGCCCTCGCCTGCTCCCTACTAAGGAGCACCCCCTGCTACCCCGGGGCCCCCGACCTCTGTGGCCCTCCAGGCCTCCTGCCCTCCCTGACCCTCTCCGCCACTGACGATGAGTCTTCAAGAACTCCTCCGCCATCATTCATCCACCCTGTAACCCCCCTCAGTCCCCCCCTGCCTGCCCACTCTGACCTTCCCCGTCCCTCCCCCGGTCACCGGACCTGAACCTGGCGCTGGGCCGCCTCCGCCTTGACCCCCTCCAGGCGGAGCCGTGCCGCTGCTGCCCCGCACTCGGCCTCAGCCCTGGCCGCCTGGCCCGCCATCACCGCCAGCCTGCTCTGCAGGGCCAGGCCCTCCATCAGTGCAGGGCAGCTCAGGGAGTGCAGGCTGGCAGGGAGGGCAGCAGCAGCGCCACTGCCACCAAGCAGGATGGCCAGCGGCCCCACCAGGCTCAGGGTGTGCAGGGCCCGGCCCCCAGGCTCCTCCTGCCGGCTGCCTGCAGTGGGGCCAGCGGCAGTGGGGCCAGCGGCAGAGGAGCGGTCAGTCAAACGTGTCCCATCTTCTACAAAGCTGTCAGCGGCTGCTCCCACCACCATTGCACAGCCGCCCTGCACAATCATACGCCTGGCTGCCACCCAGCCGCCCAGCAGCAGCCCTGCACCAGCCCCAGGCCCTGCACTGACCCTTCAACGCCAAAGGGGTCCAGCTGCCCGTGTCCATGTCCAGCAGGTGGGCGTCTGACAAGTGGCGGGCCCCGTCATAGCCCCCCTGCACCAGCAGCTGCTGACCCTCCACCAGGCAGGCATGGCTGCGCCGGGGGCTGGGGGAGGGGCCCTGGGGGCAGCAGGCAGCAGGCAGGCAGGCAGCCAGCCTTGCCTGGATGCACCTGGGATGTAGCGGCACAGAGGCACTGCAGCCAAGCAGGTGTCTTGACCCACACCTGACCCGTACTTGCTGAGCAGCCAGGCCACAATGATGCAAGCGAGTGATGGGCATTTCTGAAGGCAGGAGGGCGGCAGCAGGTGGATGGGAGCACAGGGCGAGGGCAGGAGGAGGGCAAGAGGCGGGCAGAAGGAGTGAGATACAGCAGTGTCAGGGTGGCCCTGGTTGCTGGCACCGAGACAGTCTGAGGCAGCACTGGCCCCGAGCAGCAGCAGCAGCCACCCCCCTGGCCCCCCTTACCTCCATCGCCAGCTGCCGCCAGGTCCAGTGACCCAGGTCCAGGGCCCAGGTGTCCCCCAGGTGGCGGCTGCCGTCAAAGCCGCCATGCACAACCAGCTGCCCTCCCACCACTGCCGCCACATGGCCCCGCCGAGCTGGTGGCCAGGCCCCTGCACAATAAAGGAAGAATGACTGCGCCCTCGCCCTTGGGCGTGCAGTAAGGGAGGAGAGTAGCCTTGGGGGGTGCCCTTGCTACCCTCCCACCAAACCCCGACCCACAGCCCCACTGGCCCCGACCAACAGCTGCCGCCACAGTTGTTGTCAATGCCCCAGGTTTGTTGTTTAAGTACTCAGCAGCGGGGACCAGGCAGCAAGGCGCCCCCAGTCTGGCAGCAGGGGGCTGTCAAACAGGCAGGCAGGCAGCAGGCAGCAAGAGTGCACAAGGGACCCCATGCAGCAGGCAGCGGCAGGGTGTCAGGGGCCCTGAGAGCAGGCAGCGGAGGGCGGCAGGAGCCCCAGGCAGTCGGCAGCAGGGAGCAGGCAGCGGGAGGGCGGCAGGGGTCAATAGGCAGCAGGTCGGCGCACCTATAGGCTCAGGCCGCCACCAGTCCAGGCTGTCCTGGCGCCAGACCCACAGCTCCCCCAGGCAACCGCCACCCCCACTGGAGTAGCCGCCAAACACCAGCAGGCAGCGGCCAGGCGGGTGGTAGCAGGCGGTGTGGTGGCTGCGCCCGCTGGGCTGCTGGGGGCTGCTGGGCAGCAGGCGCTGCACCTGGGCTGTAAGCTCCCCCTCAACGGCAGAGGCAGCCACCTGGGTCAGGGGGGGCAGGGGAGGTAGGGGGGTCAAGGGGCTCAGGGGGGTCGGGGGGGTGCTGTTAACCCATGTCTAGCGGGGTTAGGGGTGAGAGAGGGAGAGGGGTGTGAGTAGGTGTGATGAGGGGCAACGAGGGGTATGATGGTGTGAGAGGGGTGAAGATGGGGCAGGAGTGATAGGGAAAGCTTGGGTGGGGAGAAGGGGGTGCGAGGGTGGGGCCAAGCATTTGCAGCCCACCTGGAAAAGGAGCAGGTCCATGTGCTCGGCCTGGCCATCAAAGCCCCCCACCACCAGGAAGCAGTCAGGGCCAACAGGGCAGGCCGCATGGTCACGCCTGGCCGGCAGCCGCCCCTCTGGCAGGGCACTTGCATCCAGCTGCACGCGGCTGGTACGCACGGCAGTGAAGGGCACAGCCGCGGCCTCTCCCACTGCAGCCAGGCACCGGGAAGGGCAACGGCAACATAAGACAGGGTGGCGTGTACCAGTGTCTTTTCCCCCTTCCGTCCTGATGTATGAATTATGTGGCATGGCCCAGGTCCATACCCAATGTATCTACCCATATGCAATTTATGCAAAATCACAGGTCAAACGTTATGTTTATAGCGCGATGCGTTGAGTTACTACCACTCAGGTGGGACCCACTTCCCACCTGATTCATCATGTCTGCTGAATGCCCTGGCGGCACACCCTCCCCTCCTGATCTCCCATTCCTGCCCCTGCTGCTGCCCCTGCCCCTGCCTGTCACTGACACCAGCCCTGACCTTAACCATGGCCCGGCCCTGTCTGACACACCCACCCACACCAACCTCCCCACCTACCCTGACCCGCAGCCCACCGTGCCCCTGCTCCTCCCCACTGCCCACCCACCCACCCACCCACCCAGCCACCTTGGAAAGTGAGGTGTACAGCTTGCAGCCCAGGCACCCACTGCTCGCCCTCCAGGCCACCGTACACCAACAGCGTGGCGCCCAGCCCTGCGCCCCCGCCACCCCCTGCCACCTCGCTGGCCATGCTGCCGCCCTCCCCCTGGGCCCTGGAACCCCTGGGCATGCCTGGCTGCAGCAGCCCGCTGGCAGCCCCAGGGTTGGGCTGCAGGGCGGGCAGCAGCAGGGTGGAGTGGCGGCAGCGGTGGGTCAGCGCAGTGGAGGAACGCTGGGCGGCGTCTAGCGGCACACGGTGCCAGACCAGGCTGCGGTGCAGCAGTCCAGCTGCAGGCAGAGGCAGCAGCAGCGACAGCAGGAACGGCAGCCACAGGCGTGATAGGTGCAGCAGCAGCAGCGGCAGCAGTGGCAGATGAAGCAGCAGCAGCAGTGGTGGCGGCGGCGGCGGCAGCGGCAGTGAAGAGACCAACAATCACATATCACCCCGCTGATCAGGTGTGCAGCTGTGTGGGGGTGCAGGGGCCCACCTTGCCCGCACCGCATGGGTCCGCGCTGCACTTCGCTAGCCAGACGCTGGCTCTGCTTGTCCAGGGCGGCGGCGCGGGCCAGCGCCACTGAGTGCTCGCACTTGCTCTCATCCAGCTCCAGCTGCAGGCTGGACACATAGGCCTGTGCAGCAGGGAAGGAAGAGGACATTCACCCATTGCCACGGGTTTCCTGTCGAGCACCGGAAGTATCTTTTATTAGCGTTGCTGGGAAGCTGGGCAGCCTGTGCGCAGAGGTTGCAATTTGGAAGAGAGAGCATCGAGTTCGAATGTGATTGCGCTGACCTGCGTACGGGACGCCTCCTCGGACAGTAGCCGTGACTGGCGCCAGGCGCCCAGGATGCTCCATGCGTGGAAGGCCCGGCGTCGCAACGCTCGCATTTGGCGGGCTACTGCCGCCGCTGCCACACGCCTACCGCGGAGCTGCTTTGCGGTGACCCGATGCCACTCGCTAAAGACGCGAAAGCAGAGCCCATGGCGCATAGCGGTGTGTACGTGAGTGGCGCGGACGCAGAGCGCCAAGTCCTGCCAGGCAGCCTGAAGTCGCCGGGTTCGAGCCTTGGACGCGAGCAACTCTGCGGCATTGGCAGCGGGCGTCAGGCAGCTCAGTGACCAGCACGAACATGGATGTCTTGACAAGAAATGTCACCTACAACTTGCGAAGCATTCACGGACCTTCGCAGTCTCGCAGGTGTCGCCGGTACGCCGTCAACGCTCTCCACATAAGCAGCTGCATTCGCCGGTGACGGGTTGCCCACCGGGTGAGAAAGTTCAGCGCCCTGTTTCGGGTGGCTACCTGGCACCTGCAGAGCCGTAACCAGGCGAGCAGGGCCCGTAACTGCACGCCACGACGCCGCACAGCCGCCACCCTCGTCGCACGGACTACGACTCGCACCCATGCCTGCAGCCAGCAGCCAGCAGCCAAAGCTATTGGGTACTCTACTGCTCACATACAGAGTGTATCCATCCCCCATGTCCCTACTGTTTCACAACACCCCACCCCACACTCTTGTACGTCCCTTAGACCAGCCCCAGCCTTCCCACAAGCTAGCAGCAACGCACCCGGAAAGAGCAACGAAGGCGAATGGAAGACAGACGCTGCCGTAAGTGCGAGAGGCTACTCCTTGCCCACCGCACACAATCCCTCAACACACGCAGAGCCCCCCGCAGCCTGTACCGCCTGGCATGCTCTTCTGCCCTTGTTGCCCTGCAGCGCTTTAGGTGCAGCAGCTGGGTGCGAGCCTGCCAGGCTGCCAGCAGGGCATGCAGGTGCAGCAGGGCGCAGCGGCGGCCCAGGTGGCGCATGCGGCGCAGTGCCCTGGACACGTCCAGCCAGCCCTGCAGCGCCTGCTGCTGCACCTCCAAGCGCTGCTCTGGGCTCAACAGCCGCCTGGGAAGCAGCAGCAGCAGCAGCAGGAGCAGCAGCAGCCAGGGTAGGAAGGGCCAGTCAGTGAGGGCCAGCAGTAATGGAGATTGGGGTGCTACTGTGTGTAGTCCCAAGGCCAGAGTTTGTGGAGTTAGTGACACCCTTAGACCCAGGCTGCGGGGGGCTCTGCGTGTGCTGAGGGAATGTGCGCGGTGGGCAGGGAGTAGCCTCCTGCACTTGCGGCAGTGTCTGTCTTCTATTTGCCCTACACCCCTAGACCCCTAGACCCAGGCTGGAACGAGTCCGGGGAGTCACTGCCACGCCGTGACTGCTACATGGGTATACAATGCACCGAAACACTAACAACCCTAACATCTCGTGAGCACCTATTCCGCCGCAACAGTGACCCTGCGTGCACGTCCCTAGATGCACTCCAGCATGGCCTGCTGCTGCGCCCTTGCAGTCCTGCCCCACCCTTGATGCACTGCGCCAGGCTGTTGATCAGTGGCTGCACACCCTCTGAAAACCCGCTCAGCAGTACCCTGACCCCGCGCCCCACCCCACCCCCACTCACTTGACTCAGTCCCACCAACGCTGCTGCCCCAGCTGGCCTGCCATGCACCCAGCTCCTCCTCACCCTCCACCCCGCCCCCTATCTCCCCGCTGCGCAGCACAAGTCCCCCCTACCTCCCCAGCCCTCAGCTTGCTGGCGCCGCCTGAGCCCTCATACCCACCGGGCGGCCCGAGTGTAGTCCCTCCACGCCTCCACCACGGGTCCCAGCAGCCAGGCCAGGTCCCACTGCCGCTCAGCCCAGCGCAGGCGGCGGGAGCGCCTGGTCTGATGCAGCCAGGCAGCCAGGGCGCGCGCCACGTGCCTTGTCAGCCGGGCCCGCTGCAGGGCTGAGGCGGAGGACTGGTACAGGGCGTGCAGCTTGGCCCCTGCTATGCCCTGCACGCCGGGCAGCAAGGTTGGTTGGGAGGCAGGGAGGCAGGGAGGGAGGGGTGAACAGGGAGGGGGCTGGCAAGAGGATGCAGCTGCCTAGAAGGTCAGGGCCTCACACGTGTGAGACCACCACACACACAGGGTACAGCAGGTGGTCTCGTGGCCAATAGCTTGCTGTGGTGTGACCTGTAGCGGCTGCTGGCAGGGGCACATGGCATGACATATCCCTCCCAGCTGGTGCTACAGGCAAGAGCGGTGGGGGCGGGGAACCAGACTGGTCCTGGCACCGTGGCTGGCAGTGATGTGCTGCACTGGGGCTGAGCCCCCATGGCTCTAAGGCCTTCAGTGGCCCCCTTTAGTGCCAGTGCCGGGCAGCCTGGCCAACGCTTTCGTTCACAGCCTCCTCAATGCCTGAAGCGCTTGACAGGGTGAGACCCTGCCACGCTTGGGGGCTGCCCTGCAAGCTGCCCTGCAAGCTGGCCCTCCCTTGTCACACTGTTTGCAGCCTTCTCACACACGAGCGCTACAGTGTGTGTGATCTGACCTGAGCCTCCCTGAGCGCCTTGGCGTGCCGGGCATGCACCTCCACCAGCTGCCGGCGGTGTTTGCTGTCCAGGTGTGCATACTGCTCCAGCTGCGCTTGCAGGCTGTCCCGCTGGCGTTCCAGGGCCAGCAGCGCCGCCGCCTTGCTGCGCTCCCAGTCGGTGCCGCTACCAGCTGCTACGCAGCTCCCTCCAAGCCCAGCTGACCCAGGCGCTCCAGCTGCTATGCCTGATGGGGGGTGGTGGGGCCTGATGGCTGCAGGGTGTGTGGCAGGGTCAGGTGTTGCTGGGAGAGGATGGTTGGGCACCTGGGGACAAGGTGGGACAAGGTGGGAGCTTTGGGAAGTTGGTACGGCAAAGTCTGCCGCAGCGGCAGCTGCGTGCGTCAGAGCCTGCGGGACGGGCTGGCTCTGGGCCTGAAGCAGCTGCTGCTCCAGGGCAAGGAGGGCGCGGGACTTTTCATACTCCCAAGTGCTGAGGGGAGCAGCCCTGTGCCAGGCCTCCAATTGTTCAGGCAACTCAGGCTGGGCTGTGGGGCTGGGCTGTGACCCTGGACATGGACCATGGACCATGGACATGGACCCTGGGCCATGGACCTGGACATAGATTCTGCTTGGGCTGCTCTGCAAGCACCGCAACCCGCCACCACGGTTTGAGCCTGTGCCCCTTGAAGCTGTTTCAAGCTATTGCAGCATGCCTGCACTTGTGGCACGACTTCTTCAACGTGAAGCGGGGTGCTGGTACTAGAGATGTCTGCCCGCTGCTCTAACGCTTTCAGCTTCCTTTCCAACTCCTGCGGTATCAGGGGGTCCGCGTCCAAAGTCAGGATTTGAATGAATGAATGGAGATGCGTCGCGGTGCCTTACGTCGATGTGTGCGTGGCCAGAGGCCGAACCCATAGGTTATGAAGTGGACGTCCTATGTTGCGCGAAGAACATAGGACCCTTCTCACCACTCCACTCTTGAACTTGGCCAAGGAGGTGACGTCCGCTGGCAGCATGCCAGCGGTAAGCATCAAGCCAAAGATGGCCCGGGTGTCAAGCTTGGTGTGGTGCGCCTTGCAGTTGCAGCCGGGTGTGAGTGCAAAGGGGGAGGGGGGCGTAGGGCCTGGCGTTGCGCTGCCCCCCAGCTGCCTGCCAGGCCATGCAGTCCAGCTGCCAGCTGACGTTGGCTGCCTCCAGCTGTCTGTTGGTGTTCACTACATGGCGCAGCAGGCTGCCCCGGTTGACCTCCCTCTCCCACCACTTAGGATCCACCACCTCCCCCTAACCCAGCCCCAGCAACCTCCGCTACTTGGCCACCTCATACCGAATGGCATCAGTAGGCAACACCCCACCCGCACCCTGGATCCAGGTCACCTCCTTCCCCTGCACTCTGCGCTCCACCCAGCTGCGCTGACGCTCAGTCCAGGCTGGCCTGCCACCCAAGGGCAACCCAAAGCGGCGCTGGTGCTCGTAGGAGCCAGCGATGACTCGGGCTCCAGCCAGAGCCACCGCTTGCTGAAGCCTGTGGGGGAGCAGCTCGGTGAGGCTGTTGGCACAGCTTGTCTCCAGCTTTTTGCCCACGTCGGCCACGGTGTCGGAGTCGTGCGGATAGCGAGGAACGGCGTCGAGGCGGGCGTGGAGGTCCGGGTACGCGACCAACACATCCTCCACAGCAATGGGGGGTGACCAGCTGCGCTGGGCTGGGACTTGTCGCTGACAGGAGGTAGCCCGCGGCAGACTTGCAGGAACAGGTTGCGGTCCGCCAGGTTCGGGATCACCGCTGGGATGCCTTCGAAGGCTTCCTGCCCGTCCGCAAGCACCCTGACCCGCGAGAAGAAGCCACGCACCATGCGCCGTGATGTTGCAGGCCTCCACCCAAGCCTCGATTTGCGTGACGAGCCGCGCCTCGACCATTTCGGACGCCACGACCGCTCCCGCCTCTAAACCCGCAGCGGACACACCGGTCATCACGGTGTGAAGCTTACATTCATGGTATGAAGCTGTACGGTATGAAGCTTACGGTCATCACGGTATGAAGCTTACGGTATATCTCTTCCAACTCAGCCATCAAACTGCATGTGAACTGCACGTGAATTACCACCACCTCATTCCCATCTCTACACGCCATCCCAGCCCCACCATCACCCAGCCCAGCCCAGGCCATATATCTCTTCCAACTCCTGAGCCTCATGCTGGTCACCCCCAATCAATCCTCTCGGTAAAATGTCAACCGACCTCAGTCGACATTTTGTCACGGAGTTATGTTGACATTTGAAACACGCACCAAACAGCTAACGCTGCATCAACCTTGCAATGTCTTAGTACCTGCGCGCCAACCGTAGGCCAAACACTGCGATCGACGCAGCCACCCAAACATGTGACCGCTCACTCCCTGCCAGGCCCGGCTTGGGCCCCTGTTGCTGTTGATGTGTGTTGATGGGAGATTGGACGTTTATTCAAACGCACCAGGCCCGTACCCACAGCGAGAGAAGCGAGAAGCGGGGCCTTCCAACCGTCCAACCGCAGCCCACTCGCTCATCGGCACCACCTCGCTGCACGCACGCGTGCGCCTTCCGCTACAGCTTTGCGGACAAGACGGCTGCGCAGCAGGGTAAGTGCCCACGGTAATAGCCTCAGCACCGGCAGCTCCTATCAGCACCAGGCAAGCCGCAGCAGGAGCAGTGGGGAAAGCAGCTGCTGCGCCGACGCTACGTCCGTGGCAGCTGTTGCGGATGCTGAGGATGGACTGCGGTCTCAGCGGCCAACGCAGCTCGCGTAATAACAAATGGTCGCTCCAACCCAGGTATGAGCTGCGTTGTGCCCCTAGTTCCTGGTATACCCGCACATGCTGTTGCATGCTGCTGTTGTTGCACCTCACCTGCTCAAGTGCTCAATGCACAGCTATGCGCTGCATTGCTTCACTCCTATGTGTGGCATCGTGCTGGTTGTGGTGCTTGTCCACAGGTATGGCCACACAGAAGCGTACCACCCGTGAGCAGACATTGCCCCACAAGGGGCAAGGCCATGTTGGCATCACAGCATGAGCATGCGGTAAGCACAGCTGGGCCACAAGGGGCAGGGGCAGGTATGAAGCGCAGCTGGGGCAGGTGCAGCAGGGGTAGGCAGGCAGCATTGCAGGAGTACCCAGGCAGAGCAGCAGGGACAGGCGCAGGCGCATCATGGGTTTGCGGGTAGTAGAGGGGCAGAGGCCGGCGAGCAGTGCAGTAGGGTCATGCGGTAAGGGTTGCATGTAGCTTGGGCAGGCAGGCGGTGGAGCTGCAGTGGCAAACGCAGCAGGGATAGACTATCAGAGGAAGGCATGCTTTGCCTTTTGACAGGGAAGCTTGTGCCTGCTGGTGCTTGTGCAGATACCCGCTCAGGTCGCATGATGTGATGGCGGCAGCAGTGGGGGAGGGCGGTGCTAGCAGCAGCAGCAGCAATGGTGGTGGCAGCAGCAGCAATGGTGGCAGCAGTGGTGGCAGTACAACAGGAGCTCTAGGACCGCCGCATCCCAGCCGTGCCCCACCCCCTCCCAGCCGTGCCCCACCCCCTCCCAGCCGTGCCCCACCCCCTCCCAGCCCTGCCCCACCCCCTCCCAGCCCTGCCCCACCCCCTCCCAGCCCTGCCCCACCCCCTCCCAGCCCTGCCCCACCCCCTCCCAGCCGTGCCCCACCCCCTCCCAGCCGTGCCCCACCCCCTCCCAGCCCTGCCCCACCCCCTCCCAGCCCTGCCCCACCCCCTCCCAGCCCTGCCCCACCCCATCCCAGCCTTGCCTTGCCCCTCCCTGCCCTGCCCTGCCCAGCCCTGCCCTGCCCTGCCCTGCCCTGCCCTGCCCTGCCCTGCCCTGCCCTGCCCTGCCCTGCCCTGCCCAGCCCTGCCCTGCCCTGCCCTGCCCTGCCCTGCCTGTAGGTGGCAGTGCAGGCTGCAGGGAGCAGCAGGCTGCACATGTGCTGCAATGCATGAGCAGCAGCAGGCTGCAGTGCATGTGTTACTGTGCATGAGCAGCAGCAGCAGCAGGCTGTAATGCACGAGCAGCTGTGCAAGGACAGCTGCAGCAGTGTATGGGCAGCAGCAGCAGGCTGTAGGTGTGTAGCAGTGCAGGTTGCAGGTGTGTAGCAGTGCATGAGCAGCAGCAGCAGGCTGCAGGTGTGCTTCAGTGCATGATCAGCTGCAGCAGCACCAGGCTAAAGTGCATGTGCTGCAGTGCATGGGCAGCGGCAGCAGCAACAGATTGTAATGCATGACCAGCAGTGCAAGGACAGCAACATGTGCGGTGTGTGTTTGGTCGCATGCACAAAGCTGGAGTGGCAACCCAACACTGCTGCGACAGGGAAGCTCATTTTAAGGCATAGATCTGGCATGGTCTGCGGTGGTCTTGGCAAATAAAGGCATGCAATTTGCGGATGTTCAACCATGCCATTGCTTGTGTAGCCGCATATGGATACCACATTGGTTGTGTAAGACAATGATGGGCAATTGCAACTCGAATATCAAGGTCTACAGTATACCTATCGTACTTGACCGTGCCAGTTGCAGCGTCGATGTAATACCGCGTGGTGCCATATGGTGAGCATCAACTATAGGTACCATCCGTGGTCCAGCTGGCTGTGACACATTGGGTGTGGATCACTGCCAGGATTGCACTTGCTCAGCGTGATGCATACATGCAAAGGGGGTATGTAACAGGTGGCTACCACGTTTGGAGCATTAGCGCATCACCGCGTGGTGGTGTTGTCCATACAAGGGGCATGTGGCGCACCACCCCCTAGCACCCCCTTATACATCACGGTCATGCTTAGCAAGTGCAGGCCTGGCAGTGATCCACACCCAATGTGTCACAGCTAGCTGGACCACGGATGGTACCTATAGTTGGTGCTCACCAGATCCAGCCACATGCTAGGGTGTGGTGCGCCACATGCCCCTTGTATGGACAACACCACCACGCGGTGATGCGCTAATGCTGCAAACGTGGTAGCCACCTGTTACATACCCCCTTTGCATGTATGCATCACGCTGAGCAAGTGCAATCCTGGCAGTGATCCACACCCAATGTGTCACAGCCAGCTGGACCACGGATGGTACCTATAGTTGATGCTCACCATATGGCACCACGCGGTATTACATCGACGCTGCAACTGGCACGGTCAAGTACGATAGGTATACTGTAGACCTTGATATTCGAGTTGCAATTGCCCATCATTGTCTTACACAACCAATGTGGTATCCATATGCGGCTACACAAGCAATGGCATGGTTGAACATCCGCAAATTGCATGCCTTTATTTGCCAAGACCACCGCAGACCATGCCAGATCTATGCCTTAAAATGAGCTTCCCTGTCGCAGCAGTGTTGGGTTG
This sequence comes from Haematococcus lacustris, assembly GCA_030144725.1. Lineage (NCBI taxonomy): Eukaryota > Viridiplantae > Chlorophyta > Chlorophyceae > Chlamydomonadales > Haematococcaceae > Haematococcus > Haematococcus lacustris. The sequence goes on from JASKMD010000029.1 coordinate 14,095,807, forward strand.
CCACTCCAGCTTTGTGCATGCGACCAAACACACACCGCACATGTTGCTGTCCTTGCACTGCTGGTCATGCATTACAATCTGTTGCTGCTGCCGCTGCCCATGCACTGCAGCACATGCACTTTAGCCTGGTGCTGCTGCAGCTGATCATGCACTAAAGCACACCTGCAGCCTGCTGCTGCTGCTCATGCACTGCTACACACCTGCAACCTGCACTGCTACACACCTACAGCCTGCTGCTGCTGCCCATACACTGCTGCAGCTGTCCTTGCACAGCTGCTCGTGCATTACAGCCTGCTGCTGCTGCTGCTCATGCACAGTAACACATGCACTGCAGCCTGCTGCTGCTCATGCATTGCAGCACATGTGCAGCCTGCTGCTCCCTGCAGCCTGCACTGCCACCTACAGGCAGGGCAGGGCAGGGCAGGGCTGGGCAGGGCTGGGCAGGGCAGGGCAGGGCAGGGCAGGGCAGGGCAGGGCAGGGCAGGGCTGGGCAGGGCAGGGCAGGGAGGGGCAAGGCAAGGCTGGGATGGGGTGGGGCAGGGCTGGGAGGGGGTGGGGCAGGGCTGGGAGGGGGTGGGGCAGGGCTGGGAGGGGGTGGGGCAGGGCTGGGAGGGGGTGGGGCACGGCTGGGAGGGGGTGGGGCAGGGCTGGGAGGGGGTGGGGCAGGGCTGGGAGGGGGTGGGGCAGGGCTGGGAGGGGGTGGGGCAGGGCTGGGAGGGGGTGGGGCACGGCTGGGAGGGGGTGGGGCACGGCTGGGAGGGGGTGGGGCACGGCTGGGATGCGGCGGTCCTAGAGCTCCTGTTGTGCTGCCACCACTGCTGCCACCATTGCTGCTGCTGCCACCACCATTGCTGCTGCTGCTGCTAGCACCGCCCTCCCCCACTGCTGCCGCCATCACATCATGCGACCTGAGCGGGTATCTGCACAAGCACCAGCAGGCACAAGCTTCCCTGTCAAAAGGCAAAGCATGCCTTCCTCTGATAGTCTATCCCTGCTGCGTTTGCCACTGCAGCTCCACCGCCTGCCTGCCCAAGCTACATGCAACCCTTACCGCATGACCCTACTGCACTGCTCGCCGGCCTCTGCCCCTCTACTACCCGCAAACCCATGATGCGCCTGCGCCTGTCCCTGCTGCTCTGCCTGGGTACTCCTGCAATGCTGCCTGCCTACCCCTGCTGCACCTGCCCCAGCTGCGCTTCATACCTGCCCCTGCCCCTTGTGGCCCAGCTGTGCTTACCGCATGCTCATGCTGTGATGCCAACATGGCCTTGCCCCTTGTGGGGCAATGTCTGCTCACGGGTGGTACGCTTCTGTGTGGCCATACCTGTGGACAAGCACCACAACCAGCACGATGCCACACATAGGAGTGAAGCAATGCAGCGCATAGCTGTGCATTGAGCACTTGAGCAGGTGAGGTGCAACAACAGCAGCATGCAACAGCATGTGCGGGTATACCAGGAACTAGGGGCACAACGCAGCTCATACCTGGGTTGGAGCGACCATTTGTTATTACGCGAGCTGCGTTGGCCGCTGAGACCGCAGTCCATCCTCAGCATCCGCAACAGCTGCCACGGACGTAGCGTCGGCGCAGCAGCTGCTTTCCCCACTGCTCCTGCTGCGGCTTGCCTGGTGCTGATAGGAGCTGCCGGTGCTGAGGCTATTACCGTGGGCACTTACCCTGCTGCGCAGCCGTCTTGTCCGCAAAGCTGTAGCGGAAGGTGCACGCGTGCGTGCAGCGAGGTGGTGCCGATGAGCGAGTGGGCTGCGGTTGGACGGTTGGAAGGCCCCGCTTCTCGCTTCTCTCGCTGTGGGTACGGGCCTGGTGCGTTTGAATAAACGTCCAATCTCCCATCAACACACATCAACAGCAACAGGGGCCCAAGCCGGGCCTGGCAGGGAGTGAGCGGTCACATGTTTGGGTGGCTGCGTCGATCGCAGTGTTTGGCCTACGGTTGGCGCGCAGGTACTAAGACATTGCAAGGTTGATGCAGCGTTAGTTGTTTGGTGCGTGTTTCAAATGTCAACATAACTCCGTGACAAAATGTCGACTGAGGTCGGTTGACATTTTACCGAGAGGATTGATTGTCACCCCCGCCATTGGCCCCGCAAATGTGAGACGGTCTGGGGCGCGAATCTCCGTGTAGCTCGCGACAAAGTTTTGGCGCAGTTGGGTGTAACAGGCGTATCCGGCACCCCGCAGCCGCAAAACACTAGCTCAGATCGGCGCCCGCCCAAACCTGACCTGTGCTTTCCGCTCCTAAAAGACTCACGCACATCATAAGGCGAGGCTGGCAGTCCTTCTACGCACGCCGTAAGCCAACGGCACAAGTGCAGTACGCCTGCTTGCATGTCAGTGCATGGAGCATATAGTTCGTGCATATGCGCACAAGTCAGCAAGCTGGCACCCCTTACCTCACTTACGTTGCGGTATGACTCTATGTAAATGTAAGCTGCCTTATGACAGCGCTACATCATCACTTGGCAATATGTCGTCGGGATGCCTCGGGATGGCTCTGGCTTTCAGTGTTACATGTGCCGTGGTGCCTCAACCTTCTTCCTCAACTTCAGCAGGCACATGTCACGCAACTCATTCTTTGATTTACTTGAAACCCCTCTAATGTTGTTGTGCTTACACCATACTTTGTTACTTGTAATTACTTTAATTATCTACGAGGACCCCCGCACGTGGGCACCGAAGGACCCCCGCTCGTAGATAAATCAAGTAACTTGAAAAAGTGTGTGCGCAAGTTACTGCGCCTCATCGCCTCCTTGGTGGCCCCGAACCTGAAGCGCACTTCGACGAGGCACGTAGTGCTGTTGGCGGTCGCTGAGCTGCTGCCCAATCCCGGCAAATTTCATAAGAAGGTTCAAATAATCTTTGAATTTGGCGTTGTTTCAGAAAAAGGTCCTTACTTGAAACTTAGTATATGCACTACTCCCATATAAAGCACGAGTTGGAATCAAACCAGGCTGCGAGCTCATCATTGTAAAGGCTACTGGCAGTGTGCCTAATGCCTACTTCAGCTCAGCCTTCTTGTGTGTGCCTGAGGGGTTCATTGTGTTTTTTTGCTTGGGTCGTTCTTCTTGGTACGCTCACTGGTCCGGCTCAGCAAGGCAGCGGCGAATGTTGAGCGCTGCTGCCTCGTCCCGGTCAAACGGCCTGCGGGGGAGGCCCAGAATAAACTGACATTACGATTACGTTTACGCTGCCTGTCACGCAGCAATCCTGCCAAGCGCTTTAGCGTCATATCAGTTCTATGTTACAAGCATATCGTACTTAGAACAGTTCCCCTTTTTCAAAACACCAACTACCTCGCCAGGCCATGTGGTGTCAGTGGAGCAAGTGTCAGCTACCCACCACAGTAATACACAGACACAGTCGAGTTGAGCGTGCAATGCAACCACGAATAGGAAGCTGGTTGATGTGGCCTTCACGGGTCGTGTCGGTGCGCACAAGACTGGCAACATGTCGTAGACATAGTATGCGGGCATACTGAGTGCGAGATGCCCGGTTATTGTGATTGTAGGTCCACTGGGCTGCTGTCAAGGCAACGCCGCTTCTCCTTCTGCCTCCCATCATTTTGTTGTGCATGCTCTGTGGCATTGGTTGCTGGAGCGTGCTGCAGAGTGAACACGTTGCTTCTCAAAACCTACAGGTATGCACACCTGCCGCATTGTTGGGTACAATATGTGGACCTGGGCTCAGCAGTATGCGACCTAGACCTCGCTACCATTACTTGCACCTACAGGATTCTGTCAAGCGATCAGCCGAGCAAGTCATCCAAGGGTGGCAGGCACAGCTGACAGCAAGCTATCAATCCCTGAAGATGCTTGCAGTAGTGATTGAGACATTCCCAAACTGGGATGACTTGCTGGTACACATGCCACCATTTGCAGCGGCCGCCCTCGCAAGCGTAAGCCACGATGCTTGCAGCAGCAGCATGTGCCTGCACGTCATGACGAAGGCCTTGCCTGCCCTGCCACTGCTGCTGCCACCAGGTGCCGCCCAACACCATCTCCCAGCTCCAGATCCAGCCTTTCAATGTTGTGAGTCACTGTTTCATCTGTGGCAATTTGTCCATGCTTCCTTCCTGCTGCTGCTGCTGTTGCTGCTGCTGGTCCCACCAATGGGACTGAGATTGAAAAATAGGTGGAGGCTCAGCACCAGGCGCATGTGCATGTGCTGGCCGTCACAGATTTCTGACGTGTACCCCAAGAATCCAATCAGCCTGGCAGCCCTTGACCTGGACCTCATGGCGTTGGGATCAAAGGGGGTGAGTGGCCTGCACGGTGAGCTGGCAGTGGTTGCTACGGTGCTCTTGGCTGCTGCTGGCATCTGGGACGGAGTAATGGGGCATGCTCCCACTGTACGACCAACACCATTAGCATTTGACCGTGGCCCATGGCTGCTGGAAACCCACGACACAGTGCTGTGGTCATCATGTCACGCATGACAGGGGGCGTGGTTTACCCATGTTCAGTGGCTGGTGTGTATGGCAGCAGTAAGCAGGCGGTGCAGTGGCGCATGCCTGACTGCACAGATGTCCGAGCTCATCATCAGCACCCGGCAGATTGAGTTCCAGGGGCCCCTCATGCTCTATGAGGGCTATGAGGCCGTCATCAGCCAGGTATGCCACCCTCCTGATCATAAGCAAAATGACCCCTCAGCATGCAGTCAGCCATGGTGCCCTGCTGCTCCACAACCTGCTGCCACCACCCAAGTAGCCTGCGAGGAGTTCTGGGCACATGAGTTCCTGCAGAAGGTGTTGGGAGTGCAGACTGCCTGCAGCCTGCAGTGGACCTGGGGCCATGTCACTCAGCTGGAGCTCAGCACTGCCACACCCAGGACGTGTGGACGGCCCTGCTCATCATCAGTGCTTGCTTGTGCACATCATGGGCAGGCGGGAGGGCCCAAGCCTGCAGTGTTGTCAGAGCGTGCATGACGCAGCCTCTGCTCTGCCTGGTGCACTGGGCTGCACCCTCTGGCGGCCTCCCGCAGATCCCGGTCTTCATACGCAATGTGTCGGAGGGCGAGCTGTTCGGTCGACCCCGGGACATTGCCAACTGCACCAACTGCTACAACGCCACTACTCGTGAGAAGTTCTGGGTGAGTGATGCCCTCACACTATTGGACAGCGGGCAGCACACCCAACTCCAATGCAAGCCATGCACTCCATGCCCCTGGGCCAGCCAGCTCCCAGTGCCAGGGGTGGTGCTACAGCTGCACATGCAGCAGGCAACGTGGCCAGGCATGCAATGCGCTTGACTAGGAAGGGTGCTGTTGCCTGCTGACATGATATGGTGTGGTGTCTGATGTCCCAGCGGCCCTGCCTGCTGCATATCCACAGGGCAGCCTGCAGGTCCTCTTGCGCTGGGACACCATGCTGGCTGGGTTGGACCCTCTGAGGAAGGCAAGTGCTGGGCCCTGGGCCCATCTGGCAGCCCCCCTGCCACAGCCACACTCGTGCATTGAATTGTGCCAAAGGCATCAACACAGCCGCTCTGTGTCATCCTATGCCGTGCCGTGCTGTGTCAGTGTTGCACGTGCACCTCTTGCTTGAGCAGGCCGGCTACTCCTACCAGCTGCTGCGCCAGGGCGGCTACCTCAGCTTTGACACCCCTGCTGACCCCAGCGGCAACTTCCTTGTCGTGGACACCACACTGAACAGCACAGGGCTGCCCAAGGACCCGCTGCACATCCCCATGGAGCTGGAGCTGCCTGGCAAGGTGCGCTGCCCTCCCACTGGCCTTGCAGCCTGCAGCCGTGATTAAAAAGTGCAGCCGTGATGCACACCATCTACAGGCGTCTGTAAGCCTGTGCCACTGCAGCCACTGCACCACCACCTGTGCCTCAACAGCAAGCTGCCCAGGCCTTCTCCTTCTCGTGCTCTCCTCTATGCATTGCTGCAGCGCCCAAGTTGCTGATGGCCTAGGTCAAGCTGCCTGACACAAGGCTGACGGTTGACTCGCCCACCCTGCCTTGTGTAGCATGCTCACCCACTGCGTGGTTGTGCTGCAGTGGGTGCTGCTGGTGGGATACCCCGGAGGGTGGCAGAACAGGGAGCGTCAGGCCGGGCTGCTGGCCCTGGTGGTGGTCATGTCCTGCCTGCTGTCCACACTGCTGCTCGTCATGCTGGTGAACAAGTGAGTGTAGGGAGGGGCAGGGCAGGGCAGTATGTGCAGTGCTGTGGCACACGTGATGAGGTAGGGCTGGCAGGGGAGGGCAGTCCAGTAGGGGCGGGTCCAGGCCCACCAGGATGCTCTGCTCACTGACATCCAGCAGCCATGACCCCAGGCGGGCCTCAACCCTGGCACCATACTCTGCATCCTGACTGCATGCTAGCCTGCCTGCATGCGCATGCATTTCAAGCAAGGTGACAGGGAGATAGGCAGGCAGGCAGTGAAGGAGTGACCCTGCCCTGTCCCTGTGTGCACCACAGCCACCGCTACCGCGCCCTGCTGGAGGCGGTGCTGCCGTCCAGCCTGGTGCAGCAGATGGCGGACAAGGCAACACTGAAGCAGCTGGCCCTGGGCAATGGGCACCACATGCACGCACGTGAGTTGCTGCGCTGCTCAGCTGGCCCACACTGTGATGGTGGCAGGCGTGCAGGGGACAGGGCATGGCCAGCTGCTCAGTGCTCTGATGAAGCTGCTGACCTACTTGGGAATCCACGTTGCCATGGGCAAGTGGCCTCATGATGATGCTGGAGCTGAGGATGATGACTTCGCCGCCGCCCGTGATGCTGATGGCGGTAGTGGCGTGATCTGGCTGCGTGTGTGTGTGTGTGTGTGTGTGTGTGTGTGTGTGTGTGTGTGTGTTTGTGCTGCTTCTCAGGCACGCCTGCTGACTGCATCCTTGACATGATGGGTGAGGTGCTGGGGGGGCGGCTGCCCAGCATCAAGGACGTCATGATGGTCCGCACCACCCTGATGCAGGTGCGGCCTGCTGCCTGATGCCCACCCCTGCACTGCTGACCCGCCAGCTGCTGCGCCTTACAGATACATGCACCAGGCTGCTACTGGGCCTCACCATCCTAGCCAGTGTCCAGGTATGCGGCTGTCACCCTTGTGGCCACTGCTGCTCCTCCTGCACCGCAGGCTATAAACATATATCAGCCCGTGGACATCATTGGATCCATCAAGAGGGGCAACATGGATGTGAGTGGTGGCCACCTCCCCAATCACACCTCCTACACTTTCTCACTCACTCAGTCACCCACCCACACTCACCAACGTATCCCACTCACTCATACTCACTCCCACTCATTCACTCTTCTTCCCTGTCTTTGTGCGCCTCTACTCCTCCTGGTGTGTGACTGCCCAGCTGCTGCAGTAGCGCAAGTGTGCAAACGGCGTGCTGCATACTTCTGTTGCACTCCCCCTCGCAGGCAGATGTGGCAGCTGCCTTGAGCAACCTAGTGGGCCAGGGCGGCGTGGTGGAGGAGCGCAGCATCTCTGCGGTGTCATCCCCTCTCATGCGCAGCAAGTGAGCAGCAGCACCCCACTGCCCCCTCCCTGGACAGCACATTGCTCATGCGGCTAGCCCTGCCTGGCCAGGCCTTTTCCCTGACCTGGGCTGTTCCCTGGCCAGGCCTGTCCCTTCCCTCTCCTGACCTGGGCTGACCCTCCTCCCCCCCTCTATCCTGCACTGCCTTCCATCAGCCAGCCTGGTCAGTGCATAACAGGCATGTGCAGGGTGTGCTTGCCCTGCACCAGGCTGCATGCCCAGGAGCATTGCAAGCAGGTGGCATCAGGCAACCCTCAGCTCCATGACAGGCTCAAACATCACTCTATTGAGTCACAACCCGGTTTGACTGCGATGGCTATGCTGTGGCTCCACCACTGGCAGGCCTGCATCAGCCCACAGGGTGGCGAGGGTGCGCTAGGCAGGAGACCTCAGACTGCACCCCTGGCCCTGGCAGGGGTGGGTTGCATATTTGAACACTGTGCCTGGGCTGTCAGGCCTGCTCAGCAGTGGCCCCTCTCACCCTTGCTGCTGACTTGCTCCTGACCCCCTGACCCCTGCTGCTGCAGGTCCGGGGTGCCTGACCCTGCGGCCTGGGACCCCGACTGCAGCACCCTGGGCACCACACTCAGGTGCTGGCCACACTGCTACTGCCACTGTCATGGCCATGGGCCCTGTATGAGGCTGCTGTTCCCCCTGAGCCCCTGCCGCCACCCCTCCTCCACCCTCTGAGTGCCCCTGCGTGACTGCCAGTGCGTGTGCCATCTGCGCTGCAGGGCTCTGATGGCCACTCAGCCTGCCGGGCTGCAGTGCACCACCTCCTCAGCCAGGCAAGAGCTGGAGCAGCTGGCGTTGCTGCACACGCAGCCCAGCCTGTCCTCCCTGGGTGCCTGGGATGACCTGGAGCAGCCCGCCACTGGGCCCGGGTCGGCTGCAGCATACGGCAATGGTCCTGCCACCATCATGGTGGGCCTGCTCAGCGACCCACTGGCCCTCTCACAGTTCGACCTTGCTGAACCCCTCCATGATCCCTCACCTTTACCTCCATACCCACTTGACCCTTCACCTTCTTGACTTCCATACCCGCTGGACCTCACTGTCACAGACCTCGCTGTTTTGCTGTAGCCATGGCTGCTGACGATGATTGGAGGCTGCCTGCACCTGGCTGCAGCAGCTGCACCCTGGAACAGGCCCCGCACGCATCGCTGCAGCTGGCGGTGTTGCGTCCCTGATGTGTTGCAGGCATCACCGCTGCAGCGCAACACCTCAGCAGGCGATCCCACTGCCAGCACCACATGCAGCACCCTGGCAGACAGCATGCTGCTAGAGGCACAGCCCCTGGCCCCGCTCCCCGCAGCTGACCGCAAGGCCAGGGCCCTCAGCCCGGTGCCACACAGCCCCTACATGCTGCCCGCTGCCGCCAGCCTGGACCAGGTCAGCATCCAGATGCGGCTGGCAGGCAGCAGCCCCAGCCCCAGCGCCTCCAAGAGTGGGGCCAAGCTGCTCAGGCGGCGGGCCAGTGTGGAGAACCTGGCAGGGGGCGGGCTGCCGGCCCTGGCCAAGGAGCTGGCGCAGCACCTCCCAGCTGCCCGGCCTGCCGCCCCCTTGTATGAGGAGGTGCGCTGCCCAGTACTGCCCCGTGCCTCATCAGGCAACCTCACCTGCCTAGTGTGGTAATGCCAGCTGCCTGACGTGGGCCAGGTATGAGTGTGTGGGCCTTATGCCGCACAGCTTGACATGCTGACCCGCCCGCTGCCCTTGGGGCAGCAGCTGGCTTCTGATCATTGGGTGAGCAAGCGCTGGGTGGGCACACTTGATGACAGTGGCCCGCTGGAGAGTGAGGGGCTGGAGAGGCATACTACCTTATGCCCTAGCCATACTACCCTTTGCCATAGGACCTCCTCAGGCCGCCTGGCTAACCGCAGCTGTGCCTACTTTTGCACCAGTGCTGTGGGCTGTGTAAAAATAATTGTGGTGTGTGTGTGCTGCTGCTGAGGTCTTGTCGCCTGCCTCCCCTGCTGCCGGCACCCTCAGGTGGACCGGCTGCTGGGCATTGCCCGGGAGAGCTGGGACTTTGATGTGCGGCAGCTGGACGTGGCCACAGCAGGCCACCCCCTGTCCACACTCACGTGAGCTGCAGCACTGAGGGGCAGGCTGGGGCTAGGCAGAGCATGTGTGCGCAGGCCACCCGCAGGGCACTCAGCCATGGAAGGCTCTGAGCTTGGAGCAGGCTAGACCAGATGAACGGACCTCAGTGTCTTCAGGGTGGCTGGCTGGCCCTGTTGCCTGTTTAGGTACTACCTGCTGCACAGCACTGGGCTGCTGGACGAGCTGGGGATCAACAAGACCAGGATGGCCAGGTGGGTGGACCCACCCTGAACCGCACATGGCGCCACACCAAACCACACCACCTGCTAAACACCCACATGCTGCCTGCCTGCTGCCTGTCCTGTCCTCCTGCCCTGCCTGCCGCTAGGTTTCTGCGCAGCATAGAGGCGGCCTACCTGCCCAACCCCTACCATGGCCAGCGCCACGTGACGGAGGTGGTCCAGGGCTTCCACATCATCCTCACGCAGTCAGGCATGCAGCCACTGTGTGAGTGGGTGGGCTGCTGCACAGCTGCGTGGCTGCAGACCAACACCAGCAGAGCCCATCAGCGGCATAGTGGTAGCATGATGTTGCAGGGGTCTGGCCACAAAGTGGAACACACAGCAGAGCACACATAGCCTCAGCTTCGCTTATGCATAGTGAACATGTGTTTTGCAGGCAGACAGCCTCAGTCTTAGCAGAGCCATTCACCCAGTTAAGCTGAGGCAGCACGTACAGCATTGGCTCTCTGGTGCAGTGGCAGGCCAGCAGCAGGTGTGGGTTTCAAGTTCCACCTGGACTGATGATGCCTAACTGAGGACAGTGGTGGACAGCTGGACATGAGCCACCATCCACTGTAGCCTCTGCACCCACCCCTTGCTAGTGCACCCACTCCTTCTCCTGCCCCTGCTGCTGCTGCTGCCGCTGGCCTGATCTGACGGGTGTGGCTGCAGACGCGGACCCCCTGACTCAGCTGGCCTGCTACCTGGCAGCAGCGGTGCATGACCTGGACCACAAGGGGGTCACCAATGACTGTGAGAGGGCTGCTGCTCACAATGCAGTCAGCTGCACTCACCACCTCTGTCATCCTCATCATTACAGCCATGCCCCTCCTGCCTCCTCCTCCTCCTCCCGCCTGCCACCCCGCCAGCCTGCCTTCAAGCCCCTCAGCACAGTGTCTTGCGCACATCACTCCCTGGCTGCCTGTCAGGCTGCGTACTGCGGCCCACCTACCCCACCTCTGCCCCTGCTGCCGTGCAATGCTTGCCGTGCTTGCCCCACCTCTGCCCCTGCTGCTGTGCCTTGGCCTTGCTCTTGCAGTCCTGGTCAGCTCGCACCACCAGCTGGCCCTGCTGTACAATGACAGGTGAGACTCAACTAGGCCGGCCTGAATGCCTGCCTGCTTGCTTGCATGAATGTCTTAATGCCTGGCATATAGGGTGATGTGTTGTGGGCGTCACATGGCTGCAGCTCGTGACCCTGCAGGTCACCCATGGAGAATCACCACCTCACCCTGGCGTTCACCATCATGCACCAGCCAGGCTGCCACTTCATGCATGGCTTGCCCAGAGCAGACCAGGTCAAGCTGCGCAAGGTCAGGCAACTGCTGTGCCTTGTCATGCTGCTGCCATGCTGGTACCGCAAGCAAGGGAATGTATGCTGCAAGTTCCAGCCGCCATGGGCCTTCTCCTGCCCTGTGCTTGCCCTCTGCCTGCCTGACCGCCCGGAGCTCGCCCTGCCTTCAGGTCATGATTGACCAGGTGCTGGCCACAGACATGCGCTCACACTTTGCCATCCGCTCCCAGTTTGCCACCATGCACAGACTGGGCAGCCTCAGCCCGGCAGCGCAGGCAGCAGCGGCGGCAGCGGGCGTGGCTCTCCAGAAGGAGGGGGCGGTGCAGGGACACCTCAGCACCCCAGGCAGCCTGTGCGTGGCACCGCTAGATGACACGGAGCGCGCCCTCAGCTTGCAGGTGCGGCTTAGGGGGCGGGGAGGTGAGGCGGGGAGGGAGGGCCAGGCCTAGTGGACCTCCTGCCATGGAGCACGCACCCTCCTGATGCTCAGCTTTCACCAGTCTGGCCCGCCGTGCCAGTCTGTGCTGAGCCTGGTTGGCATGGGCAAGGTTGACCGGATGAGGCGTAGCTAGCTGGCTTGTCTAGCTAGCTGGCCTGGTAGGCCTCATGGTGCCTGACCTGGTTGGGCCCTCGCACTTGGCAGGAGACAGCTGTTTGGTGTGGCTGGCTGGTGGGCTGGCCTCACTGCTATTGTGCAGAGCTCGGCTACACGGTGATGCCCACACATCTGCAGGTCCAGGCCACAGCAGGTACTGACCTTGCCAGTGCAGCGCTGAGTCCCTCACCTGCGTGGTGCCCTGCTGTGGCCAGTGCGCCCCAGCTGCCCCAGCGGCAGTGAGTGGTGCTTGCTGGGCCGCAGGTTGCGCTGAAGCTGGCTGACCTGAGCCAACTGGCTCGCAGCCTGGACCTGCACCTCTACTGGGTGGCTTGCCTGGAGGAGGAGTGCTTCCTGCAGGTTAGCAGGGCCAGGGCCGCGCAGATGTGAAGTGTGTGTGTATTGTTCGTGACTGTCATAATATACACACACAAAAAAATTTATTCGTGACCTACCTAATGGATTTTGTATGCTCAGACCTAGAACTTACAGTATTGCTTGGCATGTCATGGCAACTTGAACTTACGTGGCAGTGCGGTAAGCCCTTTTGCTCGGCAAGCCCGCTGTTAGGAGCACTTGGTATCCTGCAGTCCTGTATCCTGCGGGTTGCAACTGAAGGGAAGGGCAGGCACCAGCCTGACATTGCCCTGTCGCGAGTCCCACCCCCGTGCGCCACCTGAATGTGGTGTGTGGTGTGGTGTGCAGGGTGACCTGGAGAAGGCCATGAACCTGGCAGTGTCGCCACTGTTTGACCGATCCAAACCTGGCATCACAAAGTCCCAGGTTAGTGGTCAGGGTGGCCTCTGCTTGTCTGCCAACGGGGAGGAAGGCAGTGCCCAACCCTCGCTGCCTCACTGCCCCTCATGATTAGACACTGCTAGACCCCATCCTTTGTCGCTGACCCAGTGTGACCCTAGTGTGACCCAGTGCTGGGCGATCCGCCAAAGACGTATTACTCAGAGTAATTAAAAATAGACATCAAAACAGGGATTTTTCATAACCTGTTATATTATACCTTAATTTTACCCATATTATACCTTATTTGTTTATAACTTATTATAACTTATTATAGAATCATTTATAAATCTAATTGTTATATACCGTAGTGATATAAATAAGAAGCCAGAGGCGACCAAGTGCAACACCTAGCAATAGCACATTGTCCACATATGTATTTGTACACTAGTGCGGCAGCCGCCTTCGAGCACTGAAGCGTGTGGCTGCTTCCATCACATCCTCATCATCCTCACTATCACTCTCGCCCTCACCACTATCAGAGCTGCTGCTGGCTGAGGTGCTGGCACTGCAGCTGTCGCTTCCATCAGCCTCCACCGTGGCAGCAGCCCTCAAAGCTTGTGTGACGATGTCGTCCTCATCACTATCAGAAAGAGGTTGCCTGCCCCTGCCCCTGCCACGGCCCCCTCCCCTGCCACGGCCACTGCCACGGCCCCCTCCCCTGCTCTCGATGCGCAGCATCTATGGGCTGAAGGATCGGGTGACGAATTGATTTGGTGAAATCACCAACAGGGCGTATCACTACACTAATTGTTATACTTGTTGTATATAATTACAGCATACTCCCTTGTAGGACCTGGATGCAAAAATATCCAACATAGCCCCACACCCAAGCCCTAGTGGGTTAGCATGCAACAGGCTGGGCTGTAGCCCCACACCCTAGCCCGTATAAGTCAGCATGCAACAGGCTGGGCTGTAGCCCAACACCCTAGCCCTAATGGGTCAGCATGCAACAGGCTGGGCTGTAGCCCTAGCCCCTGTGCCCTAGGTAATGGCCCCGGGCGGAGGCCCCAGCCATCCAGTAGTCAATGACGCCTTTCGAAAGGAATGTCTTTAGGGTGAAGTCTTGTCAAGGTACACACGCAAAGTGCTGGACAGGTTCGTTCGCATTGATGGCATGCTGCTTTTTCGGACATGCTGCGGTAACTGACCTCAACGCCTTCGTCAACGGCACTTGTCGTTGTTGTTTGGAATTTGCAGAAAATGGGATAATTGTTGGGGGATAAGTGATAAGCGGAGTACCAGACGAGCGGTGGAGCTATTACCGATGTAACAAAGTTTGCTCATTTTGAGGACAACTTTTTCTACTTACCGTTCTGGCTCTAAATTATTACCGAGTTATTACATTATTACCCAACCGCCCAGCACTGGTGTGACCCCAGTGTGACACCAGTGTAACCTTAGTGTAAAATCCCATACTCGATGCTGCAGGTGCTGAGTGTCTGGTCTTGTTCTCCTTTAACCTGTGCTGCTTGCTGTCCATGGCTGTGCTGTGCTGGCGGCTGCAGGTGGGGTTCTTTGAGGTGCTGGTCATCCCCCTGTTCCACAGCTTCTGCAGCGTCTTCACCGCCGCACGCCCCTTCCTCATGGACGGCCTCATGCGCAACTACCAGGTCAGCTGTTGGCTAGGTGGGGGCGGCAGCCTAGGGCTGGTGCCAGCACATGGGGATGTGTGGTGCGTATGTCATGCGGTGTGGGGCTCCCACTGCTCCTGCTTCTGCCCATGTGGAGCAGCGCTTATGGTGCTGACGGTAGCAATGCTGCCATGGCTGCTGCTGGTGCTGGTGTTGCCCTGCAGCACTGGAAGAATGTTGCGGCAGGGGTGCCCATTGGGCCCTGAGCCCCTGACTGCCTCACTCAGACTACCCTGAGTCCCCCTGGCAGCTGTGGCCGTTACAGCTCAGCCGATACAACTCAACAACAGCCCGCTGCAGCGGGAGCATCTGACATATCAAAGCCCATGTCAGGGATGGACCACACTGGGCAATGCACGATAAGTATTTCTGCGAGTTCACCAGGTAATGCCCACATCCATTCCCTACTGCTGAGGGGAGCCACTATTTAAGCTATTTACAATGAGCAGAATTGTTGGACATGTCTGGGGCTTTGTGAGGCACATGGCTAAGGCGCAGCACTGGGTTTAGGGGTACATGGAGTTTATATGGGAATCATGGATTGAGGGGGGTCATGGTATCATCTCCGTGGAGCATGTGTGCTGATCAGTGTGATGGTGCAACACACGATTTCGTTGCCTGAAATAGTCACACATCAGCCCCCAGCCTGTGTGTTGTGTAGCTCTCCCACTCTACTCACTCTTATGGGATAGTTCAGTGTCGCCAGCAGGTGCCAGCATGGCCACTGAATGGTCCCTGAATGTGTGAAAGACTGGCGTCTGCTAGTTTAAGACCAGGTTAAGACGGGGTCCATGCGATCTTCTCTATACTATCTAGCACAGTACTTGAGATATGCACGGCTCGTCAGCCTTAGGCTCGCATGTTGTGGGTGGCAGCAGTGGCAAGGTGAGGGCTGCCAGCTTTTGCCAGGCTTGTGTGGGTTGCATTGGTTTGCATGCTATCTATTGTGCACGTGGTGTGCTTGATGATCAGGGGCGGTGGAGGATAGGAATGGAGTTGGCTGGAGTCTCGTCTTTTATATGGGCTATATTTATTGGCTATATATTCGTTTTCCTCTCTTGTTACGACCAGAATGTAAGTCAGGTACCTGATGCGCACCCCAGCACGGCCACTCCGCTTGCATAGTGGTGCTGAGTCCCTGATAAAAATCCGGCCCATACTCAGTGGGGCTTCACAACTCCACTGTGACCCATGGCTATGGCTATGCAGCCATGGCTAACTCTAGAGTAGGGCTTTATTTGTTTCTAGCAGGTTTGTAAACCTTTGTAGCGTTTAGCTGTTTTGGTGAGGTGCCCAGTGGTGTCTAGTTGTTTGGATGGAACGTGCCATCGTTGTGGGATTGGCAGTCATCAAGGGTGCGACCGAGGATGCTTGAACTTGATTGGAGCAGCTGAGTGAGATTACCCACAGCCCAACATGTTATTCCTTGTTGAATGAGTTTTGTTTGCCTGATATGTCCCTGATTAAGTCCCTGAGATTAGTCCCTGACGTCTCATCTGTAGATGTTCCCAAACTTGGGTGGGTGGGCAGGGCTGGTCAAACTTGGCTAAAACTACTGGCTGAGCTCCCTAGTAAGGAGCTCCGAGGGTTCCCAGGAGCACCAATAAGGCTAATAGAAGGGAGGAAAGGAAGGATGTGAGTTGGGAACGGATTAACATCATTTGACGGGTGTGATATCCGCCTGATGAACGAGCTCAAGCCTGCGCAGCAAGACAAGAGAATCTACTACAAGGGCGGTGTGCGTCGCGTTGTGACCGCAGCGCGGAGAATGCTGAAAATTTTCAGCGAGCTTTCTGCCGCGGAGGCTGCTATTGCGGGAGACATTCAGGCACTTCGTCTAGCAATTCAGGTAGCTTCCCGCTGCGTGATGTGTGCAGCAGCAGGGTTTCGACAACTTCTCCTCAGCTCACGTTCGCCAGCTGGGGTGACCACTCGGCGTGCAGAAGCACCCTCGTCGCGTGAACAAGGCACACACCCGCGGAGCCTGCGCCCTGCACCTCGCAGCCGGCAACAGCAGGTGCTGAGGGGGCGTTGTCGACCTGGGCCCCATCCTCTGCTGACATGCTGACATACTGACATGTCCACAGAGCTGCCCACAAAGGCTAGCTCGCTAAAGCCGCCACCTGCCTTCATTGTGCAATGCAGCTGCCTAGAGGATATCCGCAATGCAATGGTACGGGAGCTGCTGAACCGAGGTGCTGACCCCAGGCTGCAGGATGAGGTGGGCCAGGCGCAGCAGCCAGTGTCACAGTACCGGCACCCCCTCCTCTGCCCCTCAAACCCTGTAGCCAGTATCACTGCCGCCAGCCTGCTAAACAAGCTGTGTTTGACCCAGCCTGACCCAGCATGCCCAACCTGGCTGAAACCCTGAGACCTGGACCTTGCAGCTGAAGCTGATAGCACAGCCGGCTTTGGAGAGTTACAGCCCAGCCCAGCCCAGCTCAGCCCAGCCCAGCCCAGCCCTCCTCCACTGCTGACCCGCTGCACCATGTCCACCCCTCACCCTCCTGCTGCCCACCCCACCCAGGACGGCTGCACCGCGCTGCACTGGGCTGCGCGCCAGGGCCATGCCAAGGCCATGAAGGAGCTGCTGACGCGGGACCCCCAGCTGGCGCAGGTGAGGCCCCCTGGACCCACCTCAGGCTGCGCCAGCCTCCCCCCCCAGCCCCCCCTCTACCTGCCCCCTTAGCTCAGCCCACCCTCACCCAGCCCTCCCCTTGTGCTTTGTTGAGGGAACCATGCAGCTGCCTGGGTCCAGGTGTGACCTGGCGTGACCTGCCGCCAGCAGGTGGGTAGGGTCCAGGGCGCAAGGGGGGTCCGGTGAGGGCCAGGCCATGACAGCAGCCGGGGTCACCCTCAGCCGCTGGGCCAGGCGCCCCCCCTGCCTCACCCCCCCGCCACTCCTGCTGCCAGGCCCAGGGGGCTGCTGGGCTCAGGGCTGGTGTCAGTCAGCTGTGGGGGCTGCGGGGCTGCAGGTGCGCAACCATGCCGGGGCCACGGCTGACGACCTCTGGAACGCCCGCCTGCGCCCCCGCCTGCCCCCCGCCGGCCCTGACCCGCCTGCCGCCGCCTCAGCAGCGGGGCAGGGAGGCCTCAGCCGGCTGTCAGGCGCGCCCCAAGGCCAGGGATCGGGGTCGGGCCCTGGGCAGCCGCCTGCCCTCCGGCTGCAGCCCCCAGGCCGCCAGGCCCACAGCGGCCCGGGCACCCCCACACACGGCTGGGACAGCCCCCCACCCCCCAGGGGGTTCCTCCCCCTCCCAGGGCAGC
>JASKMD010000029.1:14120725-14153225 GCA_030144725.1 Haematococcus lacustris
CCGGGGCCCTACAGCGGCTGCACCCTGCCCAGGCTCGCCCTGCCCACGCTCTGAGCCCCTGGCAGCCAGCCACCCCCAGGAAGGCAGGCAGGCAGGCAGGCACAGGCAGAGGCAGAGGCAGAGGCAGAGCCCCAGCCTTACACTGAGTGGCTGCACCTTCTGCCCCCTTGGGCGCTCGGCCCGCCCGTCCCCCTGCCTGCAGGCCTGGCACCAGCGCTGGGCTGAGGCCCCACAGGCTGCGTCACACCTTGCCCTCCTGGCCCTCAAGTGCACGGACAGCCAGTAAGGAGGGGGCAGGGGGGGCCAGGGGTCAGGGGGCAGAGGGGGCCAGGGGCCAGGGGGCAGGGGGCAGAGGGGGCCAGGGGGCAGGGGGCAGGGGGCAGAGGGGGCCAGGGGGCAGGGGGCAGGGGGCAGAGGGGGCCAGGGGGCAGGGGGCAGGGTGCAGAGGGGGCCAGGGGGCAGGGGGCAGAGGGGGCCAGGGGCCAGGGGGCAGGGGGCCAATGAAAGATGAGCTGGGGGGGTGTTGTGGAAATGGCTCCGTCAGGCCTAAATCCACTGGGTGGTGCGCAAGAGTAGGGTGGGGCAGGGCGGGCGGTGCAGTGGGGGGGGCTGTGGGGCATGGGTTGGCACTGACATGCGTTGCCCCCTCCGGCCCATGTGGGTGCAGGCCTCGCTCCAGACCTGCTGCCTTGGCTTTGGCGGAGACCTTGCAGCAGGTGGCGGAGGCGGAGGTGTAGGCCTGCTCATGGCACTGGAGCTGGTGCTGGAGGCTGACACTGGCCGGGTCCTGGCGGCCTGCCCTCTTGCTGTGCGCTGAGCTGGGTGCAGCCAGCGTCAGGCGCATCGGGCTGGCTGGCTGGCTGTGTGCACCTATGAGCCCTGCCCTCCCGAGTACTTGCATGAAGATTACCAACCCCATGTTGAGATCGGCTGACATTGGTGGTGGCCGGTGCCAGTGAGGGTGCAGAGCAGTGGCTGGATACGGAAGCATAGCATTGTGGCGGGTGTTGCCGGGGTTGAGATGGCTGTGTCAGCAAGGTTGCTAGGTGCCCGTGCAACATGCGGTGGGGCCAAACATGGCCCAGTCACAGTTGGACCAGCACGATGAATACGCAGATGATCGAGTTGGGTGTGGGCTGGTGAGCGCTAGGCCTGAAGTCAGGCCGGCCAGCATGACTCGCTAGCTCTCGACAAACCTAGCCAGCCAGTCCTTCCCAGCCCTGAGCCCCTTCATCCGCCTCCCCGTGGAAACATTTCCAAAGCCCATTGGAGGACGTTGCATGAGGATCACTATAAATGAAGATAAGGTGACATGGAGATAAGCCCATGTTGAGACCTCCCGGAAAACATCTTGCAGGCGGTGAGGGAGTTCGTGGGCATGGGCCCGCATTCCAGCCCCAATGCCACCCCTGCTGTTGTTGGCTCTCACGTGGTGGCAGGCACGGTCCTTCCATTCCTAACGGGGGGCTAGATACTTTTCGATGCATGAATTCGCACACGAATCATCTCTTAGGCTGAAGGGAGGGAGCCAGCCGTGGCAGACTGTTGTAGCCCTTGCGCACATCAGGCAACATGCACACCAATGCGCCCTGCCTGCCTGCGCTCTAGGTCTGCGGCTGGGGGGCGTGCACAGCTGAGCTGACCTGGTGGGTGCGGCACTCATCCATCACTACCACCCTGGCCCCTTGCCTGCGCGGGCCCCTGGGCTCCTACCTCCACTACCTTGCTGCAGGTTTGCGGCACAGCCTAGCCCCCACCCACCCGGCGTCCCCAAGCTGGCGGCATAAAAGGACATCACCAGCCGCTTGTTCTGGCCCCTATCCTGCTGCTCGTACAGCTGCCTAGCCCCCTGCACCATCCGCAAGGCAGAAGACACAAGGCATGCTTTGTTGATGCTCACACTCAGCACCTTGGCTCTCAACCTTGAGCATTCATTGCAGTCGAACACACTAATTGTGAACCACTACAAAACGGTGTTTTTGTCTGTGTGGAGTTCCCATCGCATGTGTATGCCATGGCCTAGACATGGCATACACATGGTCACGGTCGCCTACCACCTACATCATTACCTGACCCCTGTGACAGGGCATGCGTAGAGTTGGCATGACAAAACATGCACAAATTGAAAGCTGATGACAGCTCAGATGGGGGGGGCTTGCTGCTGCTGGGCCTTGGGTGGCTTGTCTCGCAGCCGCTTGTAGCCCAAGCCAGAGTACTCCTTGCCCTTGGCTGGCAGCGCTCCCTGGTCTGGCCAGTAGCACAGCTCCAGCGGCCGCCACCTACTCTCCCCAATGCGCTGCATGTTCAGGGCCGCATTGCAGTCCCTGTCCAGCCACCTGCCTGGCTGTGGTGCTGGCTTGGCTTTGGCAGCCTTGCCCTTGCCCTTTATGGGCCCACCTGCCTCTGGCTCAGCCTTGGTACGCTTGGTGCGCTTGGCTGGCAGGGGAGTGCTGGGCCCTGGCTCTGAGGCTGCTGGCTGTGAGGCTTCCTGGCTGCTGCGTGGGGCCTGTGGGGGCTTGCGGGGGGGCACTACTGGGCACCACATCATGCCCCGCACTGGCTGTCCACGCTGCTGGCTCCAGGCTGGCCGCACTAGGCGGGGTTCCACCTGCCCTGCTGGGGGCTTCCAGCCTGCAGGCCTGGTGGCCCTGCGCTTGTTCAGCTGCCTCTCACAAGGCTGCTGGCCATTCACTGCTGAGCTGACCCGGCTGGTGCGGTGCTCATCCACTAGCACCACCCTGCCCCGCCGCTGGTCTGTGCCCCTGGGCCTGCACACCACCTTGCAGCAGGCCCGCAACACCGCATCAGCACCCCACCCTCCCCTGGTGCCAATGCTAGCTGCACCAAAGAAGACCACCAGCTGCTTGGCATGCCCATGCCGCTCCATGGAAACCTCGGCCATGCCCTCCTCCAACTGCAAGTATGCACACAAGGCAAACACATGGTGGCTGACATGGTGGCGCCAGGTTAGGCATGGCACAGTCAACTACTCTTTTACTGCATGCCCATGCTTCCTACCAATCCACCACCTCCCAGCTCATAACCCTCCCTCCATCCCACCCACCTTCCCACCCACCCTCACCTTCTTGAAGAATTGCTCCAGTGTCCGGTCCTGGGCTCCGTACAGCCTAAGCCGCTGCTCTGCCCACTTGGGGTCCAGGTACACCTCCCACACCGCATCCCAGGTGGCCTGGGTGACGGTGATGTGCTTCAGGTTGGCCTCCAGTGAGGTGCCGGCTGAGCTTGCTGCTGCCAGGTGCAGGAGTTGGGGCTTGATCGGTGCTAGCCACCGCTCAGTGTTACGGCGGGCATTGTTCAGGCCACTGCCATGCTTGACCTCGCCCTTGGTCAGCTTCCACCGGCGCAGCTGGTCTGCCTGCAGCTGGCCTGTCATCGGGTCCCACACCCCAGAGGCTGCGCTGACTGCCTGGGTGACCCCGGGGTCAATGCCTACCCCAATCTGAGTGTCTGGGTTGAACACAAACTCACGCTGCTCAGCTAGGCCCTTGCCAATGCGGGGCAGGCCCAACTCATGGGCCGCTACAGCTGCTGCACCTGGGGCTGCCGCTGGGCTGCTGGTGCTGCTGGAGGGGCCTGCTGCTGAGGGTGGGGCAGGAGGGGGGGGGAGGGGGCGGGTGTAGTGCACACATACACTGACACCATCAGTCTCCACTGTCCGCTCAAACTTGAAGCCTTGGTTGGCCAGCTTGCCTGTGCTGAACCACCTGTCCCAATGGTTGCTACGGGCTGGCTCTGTGGTGAACGCCTTTTCTGTCTCCCTTGTGAGCCCCAGCTGCTGGCACACCCCACACAACACCCTGCTGTCCACCTTGACGAAGTGCACCCCTGCCCTGGCCAAGGGGGTGAGGGTGAAGGGGGGTGGGCAGGTCAGGACCCGGGGCCCCACCCTACGCCCGCCACGCTTTGGCTTGCCTGGCTCGGGTGTGGTGGGGGGCTGCTGCCACTGCTCCAGGCACCTGCATACATGCACCGCATGGCGCATGCGGCAGGGCAGGGGTACGGTGTCCTGCAAGGAGTCTCCCTCCTCCAGGGCCAGCAGTCTCCGCTGCTTGGCTGCCTCCTCCATCAGGTCGTTGACATGCGCCTTGTCCAGGTGGGGCGCCTGCAGCTCAGGGCTGTCAGTGTTGAGGCTGTACCCACACGTCAGCTTGGTGAAGAGCTGAGCCTCCTCCCAACTCCATCCTAGCCTGGCCCTGGCTGCCTTGGCGTACAGCTTGACATAGCGCTCTGCATGCATGCAGGCCAGGTCAGGTATAAGGTCAGGTCAGGTCAGGTATAAGGTCAGGTCAGGTCTAAGGTCAGGTCAGGCCAGGTATAAGGTCAGGTCAGGTCTAAGGTCAGGTCAGGCCAGGCCATGTCAGGTCTATGTCAAGTCAGGTCAGGTCAGGTCTATGTCAAGGTCCAGGTCCAGAGTCTATGCACCACCACCACTTGCCTGGGTTGGAGTAGTGCTGCTGCATGGCGACCGCCAGCTGCATGGAGTGATGGCTGATGGTGTTGTGGTCACCGGTGAAGTTGGCGCTGCCCAGCTGCTGCAGCTTGGCTAGTAGCTCCTAGTTGCTGGGGTCATCAAAGGCAGGCTTGATGCTGAAGTGCTTGTTCTGCCTAGCTCGCCCAAGCCGCCGCTGCAGCTGGTTGTAGGGGGTGAGGAAATTGGAGTTGGCAAAATACAGGCAAAACACCTTGAGCTGCTGCAGCAGGACTGGGTCTTCACTGTCCAAGGGCATGGGTGGCCCAGTGGGAGCTGCTGGTGGGGGCTGGCGGGCAGCAAGGCGGGCACTGGGTGGGCGCAGGGTGGGTGGAGCTGGGGCAGGTTCCGGCTCAGGCTCAGGCTCTGGCTCAGGATCAGGCTCTGGCTCAGCCTCAGGAGCCCAGTCCATTTCCATGCTGGCTGGCTGAGCAGGGACACGCAGGGGGAGTGGGGGTAGGGGTGCAGCATCAAGTGCACGGGGAGGCTGCACGGCTGGAGGTGTGGAGGCGCTGGGGTACCCCGGGGTGCAGTAACCCACAAGGCATGTCAGGAATATCCTGAGCACATACAGTGAGGCGATGACTCGTAGCTGAGAATGGATGCCGGCCCGCAGCTGGAAATGGGCCAGTAGCTTTCGCTTCGTCTTCTTGCAGCCGCGCAGCACGGCGCCACCCGGGACTTTGATCACCTGCAGGCAATTACGATCAATTTTTTGACAGGCCGGCAATGCGGGGACACCAATAGTGCGGGGACACGAGCAGCGCTGGGGCATACAAGGCGGGGGTGCGTACCTGTCGGCGCTGGGTGTTCCATTCAGCCCTTCGCTCCTCGCGTTGTATACCTGGAGGGGTGCGAGGACCTGCGCTGGCATGAACAGCAGCGATGTTGTTTGGCTGGAGGGGTCCTAGGACCTGCGCTGGCATGAACAGTAGCGATGTGAGCAGCGCGGACCTTGTCGGACTGCACAGTTGCAGCGGACCACACTGCGACTACGACGAACCTTGTTTTCGCGGGCTTTCAATCGGAAGCGGCTCTTGCTCCGCGGCACTGGGCCGCTTCCTCGGAGGCATTGCGCCACTAGGCTCATATCTACTAACACCCAGGAGGCGATGTCACTCTCCCAAAGGGCACACTCCCAAAGGGCACTCGCACTTTCTGCGTGATCAGGTACTCAGCATGCCGTTCACTCGCACCAGCCCTTCTGGCTCTGACTCATCATCCCCCACTGAGGCAGACCTTGGCCCACTGCCCCCCTTGCCCACCGGCCTGAACACTCCACCCTCACCTGGAACCCTGTACGGAACCATGCACGTTCGAGGGAATCAGGTGAGAGGCATACATAGCCCATTTGTCTACCGCATGGGAGGTGTGGGAGCTCATGTGCGAGGAGAGCCTGAAGCCGTGCTGGGCCAACTAGGGGGGTTCAAGAATATGGCGGCAAGCAGCGGGCCATGGTGGCAACCCACAGCTGGCCTGTGGCATGCACCAGCCCGCAGCCCTTGCGCCCTCATCACAAGATGGCTACATGATGTCCTCTGACAGCTCTTGTGCTGTTGGTTTGAGGTCATGCAGATAAGCTCTGCTCTGGACTCAAGCCGGCCAACCTGGATGCGGGGGGCCAATGCCGGCAGTCGTTGCCCGTGTCAGAGGCCCGCAAGGTGTGCCAGCCTACTTGAAACTAGCGCTAGCGGATGAGGTCCAACCAACTCCAGCCAATGCAACACGCCGGACAGGATGCTGCGGCCGGTATCCAGGGGCGTTCCAACGCAGCAAGTTCGCGGAGTAGTGGGCGCCCTCTGCGGCACGTTTGCATCAAGTCCATGGACCGCGTCGTAATTGCGGTGAGCATTTAACCACCAACCATTCATTAAACTAACAACCGTATCCGAATCTCCCAGTTCAACCCATCGACGCTCCAGGTCTACGCCCAGGGTTAGCCCAGCCCAGTTCAGCGCAGCACAGCACTGAACACATCGTTGTGCACTGCCTCAGCTATGCGCTATGGCTGTGTACGGCTGCAGGCCAGCGTGCGTGACCAGCTAGTGCCGTCATTGGCAGCTGCGCCGCTACCCTGCCCCTGCCCAGCCTTGGCCTTTGGGGCAGTGAGTATGTGCACACTGCCGACACGGAGACTATAATTGCGCGGAAGTGGAAGAAATAGTAGGAGAAAGACGCCCGGCAAGTGGTGGCGCAGCAGCGGTGGCAGGAGCCGGCCCGGGTGCAACGACATCAGAGGTGGCGAAAGAGGCGGCGGTTTGCTGCCCAGCAGCGTAAGCTTGGACGAAAGCAGGCCTAATAGCCAGTTCACCGGAGGGGCTTTCCTGCAAACGACTACACTGCTGGAACGTGCTGACAGGAGAAAACTATGGCACAGCAATGGGGGTAGAAATAATCTTCCATACTTCCTTATTTGTATTCTCACTCATCTGTCACACTTTGTTTTGAAAAGAAACCGGCACGTGCCACGACGCCTCTCCGACTCACGCCGTACACACACACACACACACACAGCGCCAGCTTCAAGGGCTCGTAGCAGCGACGATAATGTTACTAAAGAACCGCCTATACGGCCGTTCAGCTGCATTGCCCAGAACCTGCCATACCAGCAAGAGATCATGGCCCGCTGTGCAGTTACAAAGTCGCTTAAGGCGCTGCCCAAACCGCAGTCCCCTGCCTGGGAGCATTGGTTTGAGGATGCCAGCCGTGCAAGCTGCTCAGGAGGAGTCGTACATGATGCAGTGTGGCTTGGTGGACTACTACCTGGTCTTGCAGGCACGTGACTGCGGCACGTCCTAGGGAGCAAGGAGCATGGTGTTAGGGCCTGTACATGCATTGTCCCTGAACACATGCAGCCTCCTGAGACTGCTGGACAGTGCACAGCCTCAGCGTCTCGTGGAGCAGGCTGTCATTCAAGGGTCCCAGCACAGCTGACTGACACAGGCAGCATGGCACAAGGAAGCAAGCATGGCACACATGGCATGGATCCTTCCCACCTTTCCATTATGACCCACCAAGTGCAGGTGGACGACGACGCCAGTCCTGCTGAGATCAAGCGGGCGTACCGCACTCTGGCCAAGACTTGCCACCCTGACTTTGCGGGGGACGAGGGCCACGACCTTTGCATCCTGCTAAATGGTGGGCTGTGGAGCTGAGCAGTCAGCAGGCCAGGACCAGCACTGGGCAGCTGCATCACCTCCCTTGGCTGCTGGATGGCGTGAAATGGTGTGATGTGTACCACACCAACTTGAGTGGAGCCATGCTCGAGTGCATGATATGTAGTGCGCTGAGGTGTGTGTGTGTGTGTGTGTGTGTGTGTGTGTGTGTGTGTGTGTGTGTGTGTGTGTGTGTGTGTGTGTGTGTGTGTGTGTGTGTGTGTGTGTGTGCGTGCGTGCGTGCGTGCGTGCGTGCGTGCGTGCGTGCGTGCGTGCGTGCGTGCGTGCGTGCGTGCGTGCGTGCGTGCGTGCGTGCGTGCGTGCGTGCGTGCGTGCGTGCGTGCGTGCGTGCGTGCGTGCGTGCGTGCGTGCGTGCGTGCGTGCGTGCGTGCGTGCGTGCGTGCGTGCGTGCGTGCGTGCGTGCGTGCGTGCGTGCGTGCGTGCGTGCGTGCGTGCGTGCGTGCGTGCGTGCGTGCGTGCGTGCGTGCGTGCGTGCGTGCGTGCGTGCGTGCGTGCGTGCGTGCGTGCGTGCGTGCGTGCGTGCGTGCGTGCGTGCGTGCGTGCGTGCGTGCGTGCGTGCGTGCGTGCGTGCGTGCGTGCGTGCGTGCGTGCGTGCGTGCGTGCGTGCGTGCGTGCGTGCGTGCGTGCGTGCGTGCGTGCGTGCGTGCGTGCGTGCGTGCGTGCGTGCGTGCGTGCGTGCGTGCGTGCGTGCGTGCGTGCGTGCGTGCGTGCGTGCGTGCGTGCGTGCGTGCGTGCGTGCGTGCGTGCGTGCGTGCGTGCGTGCGTGCGTGCGTGCGTGCGTGCGTGCGTGCGTGCGTGCGTGCGTGCGTGCGTGCGTGCGTGCGTGCGTGCGTGCGTGCGTGCGTGCGTGCGTGCGTGCGTGCGTGCGTGCTGTGTAGTGCGCTGGTGTGTGCGTGCGTGTGCGTGTGCGTAGAGGCGTACGACGTGCTGTCAGACCCACAGCAACGCGAGCGCTACAATGCCCGGCTGGAGCAGGCTCTCAAGGACGAGGAGGACGATTACACAGGTGGCTGCAGCACAGCATGGGGGTGGGATCCTATTATAACACTGGTGGTGCAGCCTGAGGCCTTAAGTTGGCAAGAAGGCCAGCTCGTCCTCCTGATGCGTGGTGTGCCGCCGGCTGAGGGATGGGGCTACTCTTAACGCAGCTGCCTAGTTAGACAGGGCGCTGGACACCACCAACAGCAGCAGCAGCAGTAGCAGCAGCAGCAGCAGCATGCCATGGCGTTTGTTAATCATGGCGTTGCCGTTGACACAGCGCAGCTGCAGGCAGGAATACTCAGGTTGATCGCCTGGTTGTAAGCAGCAGGGGCAGCAGCAGGGGTAGGGGCACAGGCCCACACTGGGTGGCTCTGGCCTCAATGGAGGTGACGGCAGCAGGGGCAGGGGGTGCAGGCGACAGGCCAGACGTTGGGGATAGGAGCTGGGCAGGCTCTCACTCCCTCTGTCTCCACCTCTGATGATCAGGGGCCAACTAACCTCTGATGGATAGGAGCAGGGCAGGGCAGCTCTACCTCTCTTTCTCAATCTGTCCATTGAGGAGAGAGCTGGGCACGCATCGCTGGCGCACAGCCATCAGACTCCCACCTATGAGGGCCAGGGGCCACAGGGCTGACTGCCCACACCACCCAGTCTCTCGAGTGCCTCACAGCCCCACGCCTCACAGCCCACACTGCCGCCCTCCCGCACCTTGGAGTCTGCATGGAGTGCTGCACCGCTGCTCGAGCTGCATGCTGCCCTGCCTGCTGTCCTGCCTGCTGGGGTGCGTGGGAGGGGTGACCTAGTGGAGTATGGGGGAGCAGGTTTGGTTCAAGGTTGTCATGGCACATCACCACCACCCTTGCTGCTCCAGCCCACCTGCCCACCTGCCCAGCTCTGGCCCCTGAGGCGCATATGTTTTGCGCTCCCAGACCTCTGAACTAAGGTAGTAGAATGTCCCATCTGCTGGTTACCCTAAGGTACCACATGTCCCATTCATTGACCCAGCTGCCAGCTTCCACCCAGCTTCCACTGGGACACCCAGTTGCCTCGCCCTGCACTGCCCCACCTCTGCAGGCAAGCCCCTGAGCAAGTGGATGCCTGAGCTGCGGCCGACAATGGCCAAGCACAAGGACCCTCATGAGAGCCGCGCGGTGTTCGTGGGTGGGTGGGTGAGGGGGCAGGCAGGGGGCAGACGAGACGAGTGTATTGGTGGGAGGGCGAGCTGCTGGGCACATCCACAACTGCAGATCACCAATGCCCTACCTTGGTACATGCTGCTACCCCCTGCCCCTGCCCTGACCCCCTCCCGTGCCCCTTCCCCTGCTTTTTTAATGATGGGTCCTCCGGGGCTGCCGTGCTGCTGCATCCTGCTACCTGCAGATGAGTTCAGCTGTATTGGCTGCAAGCAGTGCGTGTGGCACGCCAGCGCCACCTTCCGCATGGAGCCAGAGCACGGCCGCTCCCGCGTGTTTGCACAGTGGTAGGCACAGGGACTAGCAAGGGCCCAGGCACAGTGCACGAGGCCTGCTCACATTGCATGATGCCTGGTCACACTGCATGATGCCTGGTCACACTGCATGATGCCTGGTCACACTGCATGATGTCTGGTCACACTGGACGAGGCCTGTTCACACTGCACCAGGCCTGGTCACACTGCTTCAAGCCTGGGCAGGCCTCCGGTAGCTGTCAGCCAGGCTGAGCAATACCCAGTGACTGCGTCCCCCCCACCCTCCTGATGCGGCTGGGTTATGCACCTCTGTGTCCTCCATCTCTGCATGTGACCTGCTGCTGCTGCTTCTGCTGCTGCTGCTGTGGGGTGTGGGGGCGCAGGCTGGATGACGAGGAGCACCTGCAGGACGCCATTGACTCCTGCCCTGTCAGCTGCATTCACTGGTGGGCCCCTGCTCCCACTGGCACACCTGCAGGCACAGCACAGCAGCAGCAGCACACAGCAGCAGCACACAGCAGCAGCAGCAGCAGCACACAGCAGCACGCATAGCACACACGTGCTGCAGCAACACCACCCGCACCAGCCACTGCGAGCCCCACCCCTTCTCCGGCTGCAGGGTGCAAAAAGCTGATCTACCTGCCCTAGAGTATGTGACACAGGTGGGGCAGTGGCCGGGGTCCGGGGAGGGGGGTCACAGGCCAGGGCTGGGCGGCAGCCCGTTGCCTGGCATCATCATGATCACGTTGGTGAATCTTTCATGTGAATGTGGGTGCGGGGGGGCAGGCAGGCTGGCAGACAGGTAGGCAGGCACGTGGGTGGGCCGGCAGGCAGGCAAGGGTTAGTCGCTTGACTGATGATAGAGCTGCATGCAACCTCGCGTCCCTCCCAGCCTGTGGCCCCCGCCCCCCCTCACCCGCTCAGTGGCCCTGTGGCTCCCCCTGCCCGCCTGCCCCCCTGCCACCCTGCCCCCCTGCCTTCAGGTGCGCATGAAAGAGCGCACCAACGTGGGCGTGATGATGTCGGGCAACGGGCTGCCGCCCAGCCAGGACGTGTGGGCAGGCACCCAGCAGTTCCTCAAGGAGCGTAAGCGCAGGGCGGAGGCGCAGGCGGCAGCGTCCAAGGCTCGTGCCTACAGCCCAGCCCAGGAGGCCTCCCGCAGGTCAGCCCTGCCGCCCCAGCCTTGACCTGCTCACCTGCTCACCATCTCCAATGGCTGCAGAACCTGCCTGCCCGCCCACCCGCCTGCTCGCCTGCCCGCCTGCCTGTGTGGGTCTGCCTGGTTGCGGCATAGCTTGCCTCGCTGCCTGCCTGGCTGTCTTCGCAGGGCTGCCACTGACTTGTTGCGCAAGAAGAATCTAGGCATCTTCGCTGCGTTCAGCCGGGTCATGGATGAGATGGTGCAGCAGCTGAACCAGACAGTCACTGGCCTGCCTGAAGACTTCATCACGGTGGGACCCTGCGCTTCAGCCAGTCCATCAGGCTGCTCACTGGGCTTGGCTGTTGTTGGCGGCCGTTCATTGGTTGTGCACAAACTGTAGATTTCGTCAGATCAAGCTGCCAAGTGGATCTTGTCAGATCAAGCTGCCACTTGCCTTGTGACGCGGCGCAGGTGGGCAAACGCAAACGTACCGTACGCTGGGACGAGACGGAGCGGGCGCGACGCCAGCAGTCCGGCGAGTATTACTTGGTGCCGCCAGAGCGAGCGCTGGTGCGAGTGACATTGGACCCGGAGGTGTGACCACGATGTGTGATCGTGATGGTCGCCGACCATGACAGCATGTGGCATGAGTGATCCTCGCAGTTGGTTACTCCTTGTTGAACGTGGCATGGAGCAACAACCGAGTGGATGAGAGTGATGTTGGGGAGGTGGTGGTGTGAGAGAGGACCACGCTTGCATACCATGCCAATGTATGTCAAATGGTACCAGGGCTGGGCTGGGCTGGGCTGGGCTAGGCTGTACTGGGCTGGGCTGGGCTGGCCCCATCGGCTAGTCCTGTTGGACAGCCAGTGGCCTACATGGATCTATGAGGCAGCGGGCAGTGATGATGGGAGGGCTAGTAATGGTGGGATGGTGGGATAACATGTATAATGCTGGAACTGCTAGGGCTGGGGCACTTGCCCTTTCCTAGCCCACAGGTCTGGGAGGCGGAGGTGGGAGGGTGTATACATTGTGCCACTATCAGTGCCTGCTGGTTGACCTTGCCCATGGAGAGGAGAGAAAGCGGGTGAGGGACAGGGTTTGCGTGTGCGGTGTGCTTCTCGTGGGCTAGCGGTGTATACAGCTTGCGGCTGGTGGCCGCATGCAGCCTGCCGGTACTGGCTGCATGCATAGCCTCGACACAGAGGTGCGGAGTGTTTTCTGTGGCTAATTCTCGTTACTGCTGTTGGCCAATGGCCATGCTCAGGACTAGAGCGGTGAGGTGGTAAACATATGGACTGGCTTGCCTTTGTTGCTCTGCCATATAATGAGACCTACATGAGAAATGGACACAGTGCGTGCTGGTCACTCACTTTGCATGCAGTATTGGCAGCCAATGATTTCAACCATGCTGATTTGGCAGTACGGATGCTGATTTGGCAGTACGGAAATGTATCATGAGCGCACTTGACGTGTTCAGCAACATTTCGACGAGAGTAAGTTTAGCGGCAATCACAATCATGTACCGGCATCATACTAAGCTATGCGCGCACCGCTGGAAGTTGAGCGTCTACTACCCCTGCACAACAGCACATATTGGGAATAACATTGGTCGGCACACCACAGCTACTAGGTTTGTGAAGATCTTCAATCACTGTCCATCATCACAGGTTGCAGGGCTTGCCGTTGCACTGGAGTAAGTTGGAGCGCACCGACGCACCAACGACATCGCGAAAGGGTAACCTCAAGGGTTTTAAAGTGGCTCTGTCAACACCTGCAGGCGTCTCATGACCCCTGATGTCCCATGACAGTCATCCTGAGGGCCTGAGGGTCGCGAAGGAGGCTTGAGCCTCGTTGAGGTTTCGCCCGGTTCACTGGCAACCACAGGCCTCAATCAACACACGGCGGCACGCAAGGATAACGGCTGACATCAACAGAAGTGGGCGCGCTCACAATGCCAGCACTTCGCTACCCCGTGCTTATTGTGGATTTTGAAAACTTCCGGTGGGCGAGCCATCATATCCTCCCCGTCCTGCTCGTACTGCATCGCGCGTTAGCTCATCAGATAGCGTCCTGACATGCCTTGTTTACCGACAGGCCGCCCGAGGTCTTCAAGACGACGCTGCGAGACGCTGACGCTGCGTACATGGCCCAACTTGAGACCTCGGTAAGGCAGGCTGTTCGCGTTCGCGTTTCTGGAGCCATGGTGAAGCTGGGAGTGCCGATGGCAGGCCTAGCAGTGCGTTCACTGCGCAGCCCTGGGCTGGAGGTCAGGATGTGTCAGCCCGTGAAGCGGTCCAGCAGCCTGCTCGAGACGACCACGAGGCGCAGCCACCAACCGCCACTGCGTCTAGCCTAGAGTGCCGAGGTAGCGGTCTGGACCAAGCTGAGCGCACCGCGGCAGAGGACGAAGCCATAGACTGCATCAACTTCATGTACCGGCAAGTGCGGAGTGGGCAGGGGGTGTGAGGCTGGAGGGGAGCAAGCATGTTGGCCAGAGCAGTGGACTGTGTGGGCAGGCAGGCAATCTGTGTTGGGAGGCGGGCAGAGAGGGTAAGGAGTGAGTGTGCCAAGGTCAGCCTATGTTAGTCATAGGTGGTGCATCAGGCAGGGAGGAGGGAGCTGAGCAAGCAGGTGGGGTGGTCTGCTGAGCCCGGCCGGCAGACAGCCCACTAGCAGGCCAGCAACAGCAGCAATGGCAGCGGCAGCGGCAGCGGCAGCGGCAGCAGCCACAGCAATGGCCCTGATCAGCGTTAGTGCAACCCATGTGCTCTGCCGAGCAAGCCTGAAACGCCATGTGCTGCAGGGTTGCCGAAAGGCAGTTGCCATCATCAGCAGCAGCATCGTCAGCAGCAGCAGCAGCAGCAGGAGCAGCAGCACTGCATGGCATCTGTCACCCAGTGTTCTTCAGAGTTTGCTGACTCATGCTGTACAGCCTAGTGTGCAGCACTGCCTGACACCTGGCTCACGTGCTGCCTTGCCTGTGCACGTTTGCGCATGTTGACGCAGGATTGTGACAGGTGTTGTCTCATGCCTGCAGGGTGTTTAAGCGCTCCGGTCTGGGTGAGGACAGCACCTACCTCCCTCCTAGCCTTAACCCTGGGCTCTGTGGCGGCCAACCTCGCACTGGTAGGCAGCCGGTGGCAGGGGCAGCGGGTGGCAGGGGCAGCGGACGGCAGGGGCAGCGGGTGGCAGGGGCAGCGGACGGCAGGGGCAGCGGGCGGCAGGGGCAGTGGGCACAGGGTGGATCCTGCATGTCAGGTGCTAAAGCCAGCAGGGTGGATTCTGGCCGCAACAGGCAGTGGCAGTGGAGGCTGGCAGGAGTTGGCACCTCTCACATGCTGCTGTGGCCACATGGAGCAGCAGAGGCCTGCGGCACACCAGCCAGTCCTCCCTTTTGGCTGCGGCACAGGGCTGAATGATGCTGCCGCTGAGGCCAAGCTTGTCCTCGTTGGTGCCTTTGAGGGCCTGCTGGCCAAGACTGGGCTGGCCCCTGCCGACATCGACATCCTGGTCACCACCTGCTCCATCTACTGCCCCACACCCAGCCTGGCCTCCATGCTCATCAACCACTTCAAGATGCGGCCGGGCATCCAGTCCTATAGCCTGAACGGGATGGGCTGTGCTAACGGGGTGGTGGCCATCAACCTCATCAGGGACCTGCTGCAGGTGAGGGCGACGCAGGGCGAGAGGTCAGGGGTTCAAACCCAGCCGCCCCACCCAGATTGGTGGCCATGATGGCTGCTCTTTGCAGCAGGGCGGTACCTAGACATGCCTGGCCTTGCCTGGGCTATTGTACAGCTGGCACTCTCCCTCCCTCCTGACCTGCAGGCCCACCCCAACAGCAACGCAGTGTTTCTCACAACTGAAGTAACCACCCCAGCCTTCTACCGTGGCAAGGACAAGAGCCGGCTGGTAACCAACATTTTGTTCAGGTGTGGGGCAAGTAGTCCGATGGCCTGCAGCTCAAATTAACCTGTTGGCAGGACATTGCATTTGTTCCAGGTTATCATAGGTAGGTTTCAGGTCATTATGTCAATGGGGTTGGCCACATGAAACCTGGAGCCTGGGCCTACTTAGCTGCCACAACTATTGTCACAAAAACAAACATTTCAAGACTTCATTCCCTTCTTCAGCTTTCTTCTTTCATGCCACCCTCATCCAACTTGTTTCCTGGGCTCTCCTTCGTTCTATCCTTCGAACTTCCTCATCCATGGCATCCTATCCACCTCCCTGCCACAAACAACAATGAATAACAATGAGTCAGGACTTCATTCCACTTCAGCTTTCTCCATTCATGCCACCCTCATCCCCTTACTGCCTGTTGCCTTAACCTCAGTACTTGTCACATTATAGGTTATATTTCTATTCTTCAAACTTCCTCATTCATGGCATCCTATCCACCTAGTCTACTAAACCATACAACTGCTGATCCCTGCTGCTGCCCTTCCCATCTCCCTCCTTGCCTGCTGCTGCCTGCCCCATGTGGTCAGGATGGGTGCGTCAGCCATGCTGTTCAGCAACAAGCGGTGCTGGGCAGGGCGCGCAAAGTACCGGCTGCTGCACTGCATCAGGACACACACCGGCGCCCGCGACACTGCCTACAGGTGGCGGCCCGCAGCAGTGGCCAGCAAGGCAGCAGGGCAGGGCAGCAGCAGCAGGGGGCCAGCAGGGCATTCAGGCTTACACCAGGCTGCTGGCTGCTGGCTGAGGTTTGTCTGGGCTGTGTGCAGGTGCATTGCGTATGGGCCAGATGATGAAGGGCACAATGGCGTGTCGCTAGGCGTGGTGAGGCTGCCTGCAGGGCTGACACCAGTGCTGGACCGGGCAGCAGCCAGCTGGTCTGACGCTGGCTGCCCACTGCCTACTGCTCATGGCCCATGACTGGCTTGTGACAGCCCTCCACAGCCTGGTTGCCTTGGCTGCTGCAGAATGTGGTGGACGAGGCATCTCATGCGCTGACCAATGCCATGACCCGCGTGGCCCCACACATCCTGAGCTGGGGTCAGATCCTGGCTTACCTCCTGAACACCGGGCACAAGCAGCTGGCCAAGCTGGCTGGCCTGCCCCGCCCGCCCACCTTCAAGCCCGCCTTTGGCCAGGGCGTGCAGCACTTCTTACTCCATGCAGGTCTGACTCACCGCCCTCCCCTGGGCCCTGCGCTCTGCCTGCCTGGTAGTGGCCTGGAAGCTTGCAGCTGCCGCCAGCCCCCTGCCCTGACCACACGGCTGGCCCCCTGCCGTGCTGCTGCCCCTTCCTGCCCCGCAGCGCCCCTGGCCCTGCTGCTGTGCTGCGTGCAGGCGGTGCCAAGGTGCTGGAGGGGCTGGGCGCCTCGCTGCAGCTGGCCCCGCACCACCTGGAGCCGTCCCGGGCCGTGCTGCACGACTACGGCAACGTGTCCTCCTCCAGCACCTGGTATGCGCTGGGCTGGATAGAGAGCGTGCGGGGCGTGGCGCGCGGCGACAAGGTGCTGCAAGTGGGCGTGGGCTCAGGCGTGAAGTGCGGCGTCAACGTGTGGAAGGTGGGTGACACCACAGGCCAGCGCAGCAGCAGCCAGGCAGCCACTGCAGTTGCGCGGCACCCAATTGCTACTGCTGCTGTGTGTAGTGCTAAAGCTGCTGCTGCATGGAGGGGTGCTGGTGCTGCCGTGTGTTCAGGTGTGGTGTGTGTTGCCCCCTGCTGCCGCCTGCCCCAGGCTGAGCGCAGCGTGCACGACCTCCACGCGGCCTGGGAGCACTGCCTGACCCCTGAGCGCCGCGCCGCCCTGGCTGCCCGGCGCGGGGCTGGCTGGCACCATGTGCTGCGCCGGCTGCTGTTCCTGCTGGTGCTGCTGGCGCTGGGGGCGGTCATGTACTCCCTGGCACGCCACGCAGCAGGGGAGAGGGCAGGGGCCCAGCAGCTGGCTGCACAGGACAGGCAGGAGCTGTAGGGGGAAAGGGGACAGGGGCTGTGGGGGGTAGGGGGCTGGGAGTGCACAGCGCAATCAGCTGTGCAGGAGTGGGGTGGGGTGGGGTGGGGTGGGGCGCAGTCAGCGCTGTGGAAGCGTGAGACAGGAGGGGCTTGAGACAGCATGGGAAGGTTGGCCTTGTTGGACACCTGGGCCTTGGCTCTGGGCTTGGCTCTGACCAAGTCGCTGGTTGTTGCTGGCCAGACTGCCTCAGCCAACCTGCCTTGTTGCAGCCAGGTACCACAGAAATCAAGTGGGACAAGAACCATGAAAGCCGTACTGAAGAAATGTGGTAGGTTTGGGTGCATAGCAGTAGCAATGAGGGTTGCCATGTTCACTCCGCTCCTCCTGAGATGCAGTAGCGGCATACTAATTTGACTTCTCTAGACTGGTGTCCGGTGTCCGGATTGGGCAGCTGTCAGAATAATTTTATAAATGTGTCGTATATTTGATCGCCCCTCACACATATGCAATCCCGTTGTAGTGATGTGTGCCGCCCCGACCCTCCGCTGCCTGTAACCCCTCCGCTGCCTGTAACCACCTGGTCTAGAGCAGGTGCAAGATACCTGAACCCGTGCTGGCTGACCTTTCGGTGCCAGAGGGGGAGAGCCGGCGCTTGTCATGTGTGAGCAACAGTTCATCCCCGCATCCTCGGGCATCCCGACAAACCTTCATGTTGAGATGCTCATCCCTCGACGAGCATTACAAATATCCATGCAAGAACGACATACATGCGCTTCATGCAACGTGATTGTACCCAGTATCCTTTCTGCATCTCCATCACCAGCCCAACATGACGCCTAACGCTGACCAAAGCAAAGGCCACAACCCAACGCATAGTCCAACACCAGGGCAGTGGCACAGCTCCAGGGGCAGGTGCCTACCAGCATCATCGACACCCCACATACAGCACCTTGGCCTTCACCCTAGAGCCTTCGTTGCAGTGGAAATCTAAGTGTGGACCACTGCAAAACAGTGTTTTTGTCTGTGTGGAGTTCCCATGCTCATGGCATGCACATGGCATACACATGGTTGATAAAAGGCATACACATGGCATACACATGGGCATTGGCGCCTACCACCTACACTATTGCCTGACCGCGAGGGCTATTGCGTAGAGTTGGCATGACAAACATGCACTAAGCGTAAGCTGATGACAGCTCAAGAGGGGGCACACACTACTGTGCCTCAGCGGGCTGCTGCTGGGCCTTGGGTGGCTTGCATCGCAGCCGCTTGTAGCCCAGGCCTGGGTACTCCTTGCCCTTGGCTGGCAGAGCTCCCTGCTCTGACCACCAGCACAGCTCCAGTGGCCGCCACCTGCTCTCCCCCATGCGCTGCATGTTCAGCGCTGCACTACAGTCCCTGTCCAGCCACCTGCCTGGCTTGGCTTTGGCAGCCTTGCCCTTGCCCTTGTTGGGCTCAGCCGCCGGCTCAGCCTTGGTGCGCTTGCTGCGCTTGGCTGGCAGGGAAATGCTGGGCCCAAGCTCTGAGGCTGCTGGCCGTGAGGCTTCCTGGCTGCTGCGTGGGGCCTGTGGGGGCTTGCGGGGGGCCACTACTGGGCACCACATCATGCCCCTCACTGGCTAGTCACGCTGATGGCTCCAGGCTGGGCGCACCAGGCGCTGTTCCACCTGCCCTGCTGGGGGCTTGCAGTCTGCAGGCCTGGTGGCCCTACGCTTGCTCAGCCGGCTCTCACAGGGCTGCTTGCCATTCACCGCTGAGCTGACCCGGGTGGTGCGGTGCTCATCCACAAGCACCACCCTGCCCCGCCGCTGGTCTGTGCCCCTGGGCCTGCACACCACCTTGCAGCAGGCACGCAACACCGCATCAGCACCCCACCCTCCCCTGGTGCCAATGCTAGCTGCTCCAAAGAAGACCACTAGCTGCTTGGCATGCCCATGGCGCTCCATGGACACCTCCGCCATGTCCTCCTCCAGCTGCAGCCATGCACACAAGGTACACACGTGGTGGCTGACATGGTGGCACACGGTTAGGCATGTCACAGTCATCTACTCTTTCACTTCATGCCTGACCTACCACCTCTCGGTCCCTTACCCTCCCTACCACCCACCCACCCACCGACCCTCACCTTCTTGAAGAACTGCTCCAGCGCCCGGTCCTTTGCTCCGTACAGCCTCAGCCGCTGTTGTGCCCACTTGGGGTCCTTGTACACCTCCCACACCGCGTCCCACGTGGCCAGGGTGACGCTGATGTGCTTCAGGTTGGCCACCAGGGAGGTGCCAGCTGAGCTTGCTGCTGCCAGGTGCTGGAGGTGGGGCTTGATCGGAGCCAGCCACCGCTCAGTGGCACGGCGGGCATTGTTCAGGCCGCTGCCATGCTTGACCTAGCCCTTGGTCAGCTTCCACCGGGACAGCTGGTCTGCCACCAGCTGGCCTGTCGTCAGATCCCACACCCCTGAGGCTGCACTGACTGTCTGGGTGACGCCACGGTCAATGCCCACCCCAATCTGTGTTGCTGGGTCAAACACAAATTGTCGCGTCTCGGCTAGGGCCTTGCCATTGCAGGGGAGTCACAGCACATGGGCCGCTACTGCTGCAGCACCTGGGGTTGCCGCTGGGTTGCTGTTGCAGCTGGAGGGGCCTGCTGTTGAGTGTGGGGCAGAAGGAGGGGGGAGGGGGCGGGTGTAGTGAACACACACACTGACACCGTCTATCTCTACCGTTCTCTTGAACTCAAACCCTGGTTGGCCAGCTTCCCCGTGCTGAACCACCTGTCTCAATGCTGGTTACGGGCTGGCTCTGTGGTGAACGCGTCTGCCGTCGCCCTTGTCAGCCCCAGCTGCTGGCACACCCGTGCAACACCTTGCTGTCCATCTTGATGAAATGGATGCCCACCTTGGCCATGGGCGTGAGGGTGAACACTCCTAGAACTTAATCCCTGCATTTGTCCCTGCATTTTTGACCAACCTTGTCCGATCGGGCTGAGATTTTGATAGATGGTGTTTTGCAGATCAATCCGCACTTTGACAGGCATGTCAAGAAGATTCTCAACACAAAGAGCGACGCAATAACTTGGAGCCGGCTGTGCACCTCAGCCCTCAGCTGGAAATGCGCCATCAACTTGCGTCGAGGTTTCTTGCACCCGCGCAGCACAGCGCCACTCGGGACTTTGATGACCTGCGGCCAAGCACAATCCGCACTTTGACAGGCAACATTGACGGGCCAAGACACAATGCGGGGACACAAACAGTGCGGGGACATACAAGGCGGGGGCGGGTGCGTACCTGTCGTCGTTATGTCTTCCATCCCTCCCTTCGCTCCTCGCGTTGTTTGCTTGGAGGGGTGCGATGACCTGCGCTGGCATGAACAGTAGCGACGTGAGCAGCGCGGAGCTCACCGGGCTGCACAGTAGCAGCGGACCACACCACAACCACGACGACGAACCTTGTTTTCGCGGGCTTTCAGTCGGAAGCGGCTCTTGCTCCGCGGCACTGGGCCGCTTCCTCGGAAGAATTGCGCCACTGCGCTGATACCTTCCCATACCTGCTAATACCTACTTGTACCCAGGAGGCGGTGTCACTCACTCTCGCACCGTCAAAGGGCAAGCCTCCAAAGGGCACATCCAAAGGGCACCTCCAATGGGCAGCCGGGAGAGGGGAGAGGAGCCAAGGGCAGTGCAGCAGTAAGCCATAGGCTGTGTACACTACCCGGCCAGGGAAGCTGTAGACACCGCAGCCACCATGCTTACGCACCTCCTACAAACCTGCAGGACGGCAGCTCTAAAGACATGCAATACTAAGACCCTAACAAGGGGAGGCCAACACTACCAACGCAGGACCATGTGTAGGATTAGACAGGCACTAGGCAAAAAGCTTAAAACCACCAGAGAACTCAGCCGGAAGGCTAGAGTGTTTTTCAAGCAAAACAACGTGCACCCAACCATCGATGAACTTGTCCCAGAGACAGATACGACGAATGCGGAAACAAGGGAGGCGGTGCAAGCGCGCCAGGGCGAAGACCCAACCGAAAACCACGTGCAGGCCGCGCTCGCCCGGCTGACCAACTCGTACCGCGACCAAATCCACCAACTAGACGACGATGACTCCGCACTCGCCATCGCACAAGCTCGCGCCAGAATGCAACAACTGATCAGCACCCAGCCCAAGAAGGCTAACAAACGTATCCTACGCCCATCCCGCACCGACCACAAAGGCCTGCAGGCGCTAGCTGATCCTGACACCAAAACCATATGCACCGCCCCTGCCGACCTTAACCGGATAATCACCGCCGCATATGGGCAGAAGCTGTCGGCCCGACCCCCAAGACTGGCCACTACATTACTACACAGACACGAAACTACCCGTGGGCTCGCGCCAAAGCAGACGACGCCTTCGCACTGCACGCATGCCAAAACATACACTGGCTGCACACAGCCATCATGGACAAGGCAGGCTTCCAGGAATGCCTCAGCAGGCTGGCGGGAGGCAAGGCCCCGGGACCAGACGGCGTAGAAAATGAAATCATCAAGATGCTGCCATGGGAGATACGGGACACCATCCACCAGCTCTTCATCATCATGTGGGCAACAGGCTGCACACCCAGAACATGGAAAACCAGTGACACCTGCCTGCTTTACAAAGACAAGGGCCAGGAAACAGATCTTAATGCCTACAGACCAGTGGGCCTAGCCAACACCGTTTATAAGCTATGGACCAGCCTCATTACCAAGACGCTGTCTGAGTATGCTGAAGCTAATGGGATGCTCAGCAAGAACCAGGCCGGGTTCCGCTCCCACAGGAACACCACACAACAGCTGCAGATGCTTGTCATGGCCCTTGAGGATGCTAAACTGGCCAAGGCAGATATCTACGCGCTCCTGGTCGACTTCACCAGTGCGTTCAACACCACCTGCCAAGACAAACTACTCTGGATCATGCATGACCTAGGCTTCCCCACGGACGCGACGGACGCAGTAAAGGACCTATACACGGGCGCTACAACGCGCTTTAAAACCCCGTACGGCCATACTGACCCGGTACCCGTCAACCGGGGCACCATACAAGGCGACTCTCTCTCGCCCTTCCTATTTCTCATTTACATCGAACCCCTCCTGCGATGGCTGCAAGTGGGCGCGAGGGGCTATAACTTCAAATCAGCAACGGCCGACAGCGGGGTACGCGCCACCGTCAGCAGCATCGACTATGCAGATGACATAGCTATACTCTGCAACACCCTTCGCAACCTCCGATGCCAAGCGGACAAACTCTCAGCCTTCTCGGACTGGGGTCACCTCATCATCTCACACAGTAAAACCCTCGCTACAGCGGCGCTCCATCACTCGGTCGAAACAGGCATGTGCAGCAACGCGGCCGAAGCGGATAAGCGGGCCAGCCAACAACTCCGAACCGTCAGCCTACAAGGAAAACCCGTCACCTACCACCGCCCGACCTCACCATTCACCTACCTGGGTGTGCTCATCACCATGACGCTGGACTGGAAACCACAACACACCGCTATGATCACCCAGCTCCGCCAAAAACTCGAGAGACTCAGACGCTCCTTTGCCAGTGCCAGACAGGCCATACACATCATCCGCACCGCCGTCATACCCAGCCTAGCCTACAGCTTCTGTGCCGTGCCCTGCACCCCAGGGGACCTTGAGCTGTACGACAGATCCATCAATCAATGCGTTAAGCTCAAACTCAGACTCCCCCTGGGAACGCCCAACGCCATCATCAGAGAAGACGCTGGCAAGCTAGGCATAGGCATTAGCTCTACTGCCCAAGAGTACCACGCCCGCAACACGACAGCCCTCACACACAGCCTCCAGTCCACAGATGTGGCACACGCCCACATCTCGAGGAGCATGCTGCACAAACAAATCACATGGCTCAGTACCCAGGCTAGCACACAAGGACACCGCATTCTCACCCTT
Organism: Haematococcus lacustris; assembly: GCA_030144725.1. Taxonomy (NCBI): domain Eukaryota; kingdom Viridiplantae; phylum Chlorophyta; class Chlorophyceae; order Chlamydomonadales; family Haematococcaceae; genus Haematococcus; species Haematococcus lacustris. The sequence continues at coordinate 14,143,802 of JASKMD010000029.1, forward strand.
CTCCATCACACCCTTAGGGCAAGGCAGCTGGTCTATGCCTCTATATCCGGGCTGTCGGCCACGGAAGAGGGGCTACCTCTCTACCATGAAAAGTGCCAAACACTCGGCCGCCTCATCACACAGGCCAGCAGCTCCCAAGCACACGATGTCGTTAGTGCCAGCATCACCTGCCTCAAAAGCCTAGGCATCACGCATGCTTCTGAGCTCAGCTGCAAGGGCAACACACACATCATCACGGGTAACATGCTCACATCGAAGTACGGGAAAAAAGTCAAGCAGAAGCACATCATCGCCCTCAACAAACTCGCGGCCATGGCGGCCCAACCCTCATGCCCAGATGCGACCGCAACGCGTGCCATCCGAGACAGCCGCAACACATCACTCGACCTCCCGCCCGACCAACGCAAAATCACACCCTGGGCCGCGGGCCTCACGGAACTTGCGCCCACACCCGCAGTGCCTGACACCAGAGCTCGCTACTTGGATATGAAAGCGTATGCGGTCATGCACGCAACGCAACCAGCAACGGCGGACCGGGCCGCAGCGGCACCCGCAGTCCATGAGGCCATTCGGACGAGCTCACGACTGCTGAAACGAGAGCAACGAGCAACAAAATCGGCCCCAACGAAGCCCAACCCACCCAAGGCGGGCACGAAACGGAACAATGAGGGCAGACAGACCCAAACTATTCCGCAAGATATAGTGCGCATAGTAGGCCTTGACCTCCCAGGACTTTCCAGCTGGAAGGTGGATAAAGCCTGCCGATGTAAATCCAAGAATCTAGGCTGCATACTTGGGGCCATGTACGGCCACCAAGAGGCCATTACCAGCATAGATGGCTGGCAATGGGACGGCATCAACAAGGAAAACTACTACAAGGTGCATTGGAAGCCCACAGTCATAGATAGATGGGCATTACCACTATGTGCAGAAGAAGGCTATACACCCACACACATAGAGACCATCAGCAGGGAAGAGGCTAAAGACGTATGCACTTGTGAGCTGTGCTGGCTACCAAGAGGAGACAGCCCAACGTGCCATAACTGCAAGAGGGCCTACCACCCAGCCTGCCTAGATGAAGCCCACCTGTCAGGACACAAGGAACCAGGATACTGGCTGTGCCCTATATGCAAGTTCGGCAGCAATGACTTTAAGACAACCATGCGCCAGTCAGCGCACTCGGACCTCATACGAGTACACTGGCACCCCACTCTCGAACCGGCGCCGCTCATCACGGCACACCTGGACTACATGGCAAAGCGCAACGACTACGACGAGGAAAACAGGCAGATACAAGAGGCCAGACATGCGAGGCCCGACGCGCACCTGCCGGCCCACACCCGACAGGGACTACCGGACCCGCACACCTGGCTACCCCGGTGCAACAACCTGCCGCACACCTGGCTACCCCGGTGCAACAACTCGAAGGCCACCTTTCACACCTACCCCATCAACCCGCAGACGGACATCGTCGGGACGGGCAATTGCGAAACCTTCCTCCAACTGCACCCCCACATGACCGAGTGGTTAGTGCAACACGTAACGGTCCACGACGAGTCGGGTCGCACAGTTGGCCTCCTGACAAAAGACCAGCACCAACATCTACACGCTTGGTTACAACACACACCACACACACGCAACCTGGCCACAGAGGCAGTGGCCCTACTAAGGAGACAGGACGCACAGAGCAGCCACCACCCCATGAGAGGGGCACAAGACAAAGCCCTTAACACCCTACACACCACACGAAGCTTTCCAAGCACCGTGCAAAGATGGGCTGATCCACTCACAGTTAGACCAGAAACCACCACCTATTGGAGCCCTGACACCAACGACACGGCCTTTGGGGCACACCACAACTGCCTACTGGTTCGCCACACTGGCTTATCCACATGGAACGTACCGGCAGATGATGCAGTGGCACTGAAATGCGTTAACCATGCTATACATTCAGCTACTCAAGAGGAGGCCATGGCAACCATCATGCTGATCCCTGGGAAAAAGGGCATCTCCTACCCTAAACACATTGACACCCTGCGGCGGTACCCTGAGTACTGCCAGCACCTGGCTAGCATACCCCCCACCAAGACCAGATGCCCCAAGCCAGGCAAGCACGCCAAACTCCACATCTACGTCATTTGGAATGCAGCAGGACAACAACTCGTCACCAAAGGCAACCCCCAAGGTTGGCTGGCTAGCACTGCCACTGCCCTCCACCCTCAACGAGACACACACCCAATCCGCAACAGACCAACGAATCAAAGCCAGCCAGCCCCTAGCGGTCACAAGCAACATATGCGCTTGGCGCTGGACAGGGACCTCCCCACCTCGGGGCACCAACGCAGCCACGAACAACTCACGCACCATTCCACGACGCAGCCACGGATGGCCATCACCGAATGGGCCACGCTCGCGTACACGGACGGCAGCTGCATTAAGACCTCGGGGGCAGCCCCAGCGAGCGTCGGGGCGGGGGTTTATATCCCGGAGACCAACGTCCTCATCACCGTCGCCCTGGACGACCCAGAAAGCAACACCATCAACAAAGCGGAACTCACGGCGATACACGCGGCACTCACAGCGGGGGTCAAACGCATCGCCACCGACAGCCTATGCTCTATCTACCAGATCCGCCGAGCCCTCGCTAACCCGATGTCGCTCATCACACACAGGCACAACGACATTTTGACCGCTATCGCCACCCTCATCATTGACAGCCCCGACACAATCCACTTCTACAAAGTCCGGGCCCACTCGGGAATTATCGGCAACGAAGGCGCCGATGCCCTCGCCAAGCACGCGGCGTTACACCCAGAGCTGGCCAACACCCCGGCCTACCGCCCGACCACACGGAATGAGACGAAGAACTGGCTCAGCAACGAAACCGACGGCGAATCCCCCGCCCCATTGCCGGATTGCCGCCAAAGCGTGCGGGCACACATGCACCGCAAGCACAACCTCGGTCTTGCCAATCAAGACAGTATCTACTACCAGATGACTCAGGAGATCACCAAAGCCGCGACGAAAGGAGCAGGCGAAAGAGTGATGATCGACACGAACATCTCCACCCACGCGCAACGCACTGCCCTACTCTATCGTACCGGAGGGCTATACAACCAGAAACTAGCTATGCGCTGGAAACGGGCGACTGATGACCGATGCCCGCTCTGCGGGGAGGCGGATAGCGCCACTCACCTCCTCTCGGGCTGCAGCGAGACACTACCGATGGTGCAAGAAAGGCACAACGGGGCGGGCCGCCTCATCACTAAAGCTATAAGCAAGGGAACCCTAGGCGGGTACATCAGCTTTGCGGACACCGGCAGCTGGGAGAAGGGCGCTAAGGAAAGCCTGGACCTCCCGAGCGACACGCTACACACAACACTCCAAACACTCGGACTGAAACCAGAAGATACTAAACACACCACCAGGCCGGATATTCTCATGGTGCTCCCTCATAAGAAGGCAAGCAAGGACGGCAAGGACACCAAGCGGGTCTGTATCATAGAAATCAAATACTGCTCGGACTCACGGTGGACGGACCAATTAAACAAGGCACTCACTCAACACACCCACTTAGCCGAGACCATACGCAAGGAAGACCATATGGTCGCTATCATACCAATCCTACTAGGCATAGGGGGCATAACCTACGAAGCGCACACACGGCAACACCTCCTAACCCTCGGGATCACACAAGCCAACACTACCAAGCTGCTCAACAAGTTAACTAGGCACGCTATGGAGGCAGCCCACTCTATTGCAACGACAAGCTACAGACTCAGGGCTACCAAAGGGGGGGGAGGGTAGGGGGGACGCCTCTTCTTTGGCTGGATGGTGGGAGCAGGCCGCGCCCCAGGCGGTAGCTCCTCCCTTAATGCACGCCGGTGAATACCGGAGTAGTCTTCTTCTTCTTCTTCTTCTTCTTGTGTACACTAGGTTTGAGATCTTACACTCGAGGGTTTGTTCCGTACAAGCATCATCCCTCTGAGGGCTCGGTTTCTAGCTTTCTATCAGCACTTTGGCACTCAACCTTGAGCCTTCATTGCAGTTGAACACACTAAGTGTGAACCACTACAAAACAGTGTTTTTGTCTTCCCAGGGCCTGGGTGCTCCTTACCCTTGGCAGGCACCACTGTCGCAGCTTTCTGTTGAGAAAGAGGCTAGCTTTCTATCAGCATCAACGACACCCGGCACATGCACCCCACATACAGCATGCACGACCTCTTTCTCAACGCTGATGCAAGAGTGATGCCCCATGCATGAGCAACGCGCATGCATGCATGCATGCATGCATGCACTTCCCACGCAACTGCCACACTGAGTAAACTGCCATCACACAATGCACAGTTGCTTGTGCCCAATTTGGCCAGAGTTCGCTCTTCGAAGAACACATTAAGACTACATGCTACATGCTACTCTGAAAAAAACACTAGACGATTGAGGATAATAAGACTGACCATACAAAGCGCGAGCACTCCATTGCAGGACTTCACCGCCCCTCCTGCCCCTGCTGCCCCTGCTGCCCTTGAAACCCTGATGGCCCTGTAATCAGAGTGTGGGGCTAGGTTCCTGGGCCAGGGCAGTGTGACAGTGCTGTCCCGGCCGGCAGGATTGTCCATGGCCAGCACTCGATGCCTTTATCAGAGATATGCATGGCAACACCAGCATCCTTTATCAACCATTCCCACTGCAGGCCTGCCACACCCAGGGGCAGGGCAGGAGCGAGGGCAGGGGCAGGGGCAGGGTGGGTGGCAGTAGGGTGCCTGCCTCACCCCTCCACTAACACCAGCAGGAGCAGCAGCCTTGCATTCACGGCATGGCGTGATATGAAAGGCCATGGTGATGAACCTCTACGGCATGCAAGGCAAGCAGTGCCAGCACATCAAAGTGCTGGCCAGGGAGAGGGGTGCCTACCTCAGGAACTTGGTCAGGCTGACAGAGCCAGGCCAAGAGCCCTGGTCCACCCTTGTAATACAGTGGCCAACCTCACAGCCTGCCTCAAGCCGCTCCTGTCCCACGCATCCACACGGCTGACTGCGCCCCACCCCACCCCACCCCACCCCACCCCACTCCTGCACAGCTGATTGCGCTGTGCACTCCCAGCCCCCTACCCCCCACAGCCCCTGTCCCCTTTCCCCCTACAGCTCCTGCCTGTCCTGTGCAGCCAGCTGCTGGGCCCCTGCCCTCTCCCCTGCTGCGTGGCGTGCCAGCGAGTACATGACCGCCCCCAGCGCCAGCAGCACCAGCAGGAACAGCAGCCGGCGCAGCACATGGTGCCAGCCAGCCCCGCGCCGGGCAGCCAGGGCGGCGCGGCGCTCAGGGGTCAGGCAGTGCTCCCAGGCCGCGTGGAGGTCGTGCACGCTGCGCTCAGCCTGGGGCAGGCGGCAGCAGGGGGCAACACACACCACACCTGAACACACAGCAGCACCAGCACCCCTCCATGCAGCAGCAGCTTTAGCACTACACACAGCAGCAGTAGCAATTGGGTGCCGCGCAACTGCAGTGGCTGCCTGGCTGCTGCTGCGCTGGCCTGTGGTGTCACCCACCTTCCACACGTTGACGCCGCACTTCACGCCTGAGCCCACGCCCACTTGCAGCACCTTGTCGCCGCGCGCCACGCCCCGCACGCTCTCTATCCAGCCCAGCGCATACCAGGTGCTGGAGGAGGACACGTTGCCGTAGTCGTGCAGCACGGCCCGGGACGGCTCCAGGTGGTGCGGGGCCAGCTGCAGCGAGGCGCCCAGCCCCTCCAGCACCTTGGCACCGCCTGCACGCAACACAGCAGCAGGGCCAGGGGCGCTGCGGGGCAGGAAGGGCAGCAGCAGGGCAGGGGGCCAGCCGTGTGGTCAGGGCAGGGGGCTGGCGGCAGCTGCAAGCTTTCAGGCCACTACCAGGCAGGCAGAGCGCAGGGCCCAGGGGAGGGCAGTGAGTCAGACCTGCATGGAGTAAGAAGTGCTGCACGCCCTGGCCAAAGGCGGGCTTGAAGGTGGGCGGGCGGGGCAGGCCAGCCAGCTTGGCCAGCTGCTTGTGCCCAGTGTTCAGGATGTAAGCCAGGATCTGACCCCAGCTCAGGATGTGTGGGGCCACGCGGGTCATGGCATTGGTCAGCGCATGGGACGCCTCATCCACCACATTCTGCAGCAGCCAAGGCAGCCAGGCTGTGGAGGGCTGTCACAAGCCAGTCATGGGCCATGAGCAGCAGGCAGTGGGCAGCCAGCGTCACACCAGCTGGCTGCTGCCCTGTCCAGCGCTGGTCTCAGCGCCCTGCAGACAGCCTCACCACGCCTAGCGACACGCCATTGTGCCCTTCATCATCCGGTCCATACGCAATGCACCTGCACACAGCCCAGACAAGCCTTGGCCAGCAGCCAGCAGCTTGGTGTAAGCCTGAATGCCCTGCTGCCACCCTGCTGCTGCTGCCCTGCCCTGCTGCCCTGCTGGCCATTGCTGCTGGCCACCACCTGTAGGCAGTGTCGCGGGCGCCGGTGTGTGTCCGGATGCAGTGCAGCAGCCGGTACTTGGCGCGCCCGGCCCAGCGCCGCTTGTTGCTGAGCAGCATGGCTGACGCACCCATCCTGACCAGAAGGGGCAGGCAGCAGCAGGCAAGGAGGGAGATGGGGAGGGCAGCAGCAGGGATCAGCAGGAGATTAGTGCAGCAGGCAGTACGAGGTTGCCATGAAAGGTGAGAGACAGACTAGCCTGTTGACACCAGCTTGCTCTAAAGGAGAGAGTGTGCCTATGGTTATGGTTAGGCAGCCTATCTAGCCAGCCGGTCAGCCAGACCCATGAGAGGTTGTTTCAGGTCATGGATGCAGACGCAGGTGCAGATGATGGCAGTGGTAACCATTTCTGTGTGGCCAGTTGCAGCAAATTATGGTGGTTGCTGGTGCATGAGCGCGGCATGAGGTGCCACAGCCAGGCACCATGCACACTTTGGCCGTGCAGCAGGGGGCCGTGTAGCGGGGTGCCAGGCTGGTAGGTCCTTGGCTCCTGTGTTTTAAACATGGAGTTAACATAAATGACTGGTTTCAGTGTGTTCTGACAGTGGCTATGCATGGCCCACATGTGCAGTTCAGATGAGACGGGTCATCCAGTGCATGTGCTTTACAGTGCACACCGCGCACCTGAATAGCACGTTGGTTACCAGCCGGCTCTTGTCCTTGCCACGGTAGAAAGCAGGGGTGGTTACTTCGGTTGTGAGAAACACCGCGTTGCTGTTGGGGTGGGCCTGCAGGTCAGGAGGGAGGTAGGCTAGGATTATAGTGCCAGCTGTTCAATAGCCCAGGCAAGGCCAGGCATGCCTAGGTGCTGCCCTGCTGCAAAGAGCAGCCATTGTGGCCACCAACCTGGGTGGGGCGGCTGGGTTTGAACCCCTGACCTCTCGCCCTACGCTGCCCTCACCTGCAGCAGGTCCCTGATGAGGTTGATGGCCACCACCCCGTTAGCACAGCCCATCCCGTTCAGGCTGTAGGACTGGATGCCTGGCGGAATCTTGAAGTGGTTGATGAGCATGGAGGCCAGGCTGGGTGTGGGGCAGTAGATGGAGCAGGTGGTGACCAGGATGTCAATGTCGGCAGGAGCCAACCCAGTCTTGGCCAGCAGGCCCTCGAAAGCACCAAAGAGTACAAGCTTGGCCTCAGCAGCAGCATCATTCAGCCCTGTGCCGCACCAACACCCCAGGCCATTGACCCTTCACGCCATGGCCCTGCATGCTGGGTGAGGGACATTCCTGCTGGGTGATGGGTAGGGCCTGACAGCATCGCTGTAAGTCCTCAACCTGGCTGTTCTAAGGTGCTGACTGGTAGCCAGGGGCCAGGGCATGCCCACACCCACTGTGCAGCAGCAACTACACAGGGAAGTGATCTGCTTGCAGCTTACGGGCCAAGTGGAACTAGCACGGCCCACCCTGCACCCTGCCCACCCTGCATGGGATTTGGCAGCACTGGTCGCACCTGTTTGTGGGGAGTTCCCACACAAACCGGGGTTGATGGAGGGAGGCAGGTAGGAAGCTTCTTCACCTAACCCGCTCTTTTTGAAGACCCTGGCATGCAAGCACGCATGGGCACCACTCCATGCTGCCACTCAGCTTCACGAGGGCGCGGAGCACAAGATACCACCACTGCTCCGTCGCTGCCACACTTCTACACGTGCTCGCTACCTGTGCAGGGCTCTCTTTAAACCGCCCGTCTGTCCCTCCCTCCCTCCTCTTCCTCCTCCTCATCATCCTCATCATCCTCATCATCATCATCATCATCCTGCTGCAAAACCTAAACCTGTCTCCAAGACTAAGCAGTTGTGCTCACCTGTACTGAAAGTTTACAACGTCCATGGCCTCCGCCTCAGCGCTGCTGTGCTCCACACCCCTGGCCCATGGCTGCCCGGCACACATGCACGGCCAGGCCAGCAAGAGACTGCACTAAAACTGCACTGCCAGGCATGTGCAGGCTGCTACAAGGTGTGGGCAGGCACATGCTGCCTCATCTGCACTTTTGCAACAAGCCTGGCTGACTTCATGACACCCCTGGTTACCAGCAGGTGAGAGGGGAGTGCGAAGCTGGCTGGTGGGTCTCTTGGTGTGGGCCATACTAAGCTCTGCTGCATAACAACTATGATCATACAGCCTAGTGATGAAGATGAAGGCTGTACAGCCCCAGCTCACCCATCCGTCAGGTTTCCATTCCTGCTGGCCCGCCTCCTCCATTGCTTTCCTAATATCCTGTAACTGTGCTGGCTGATGGTGGCACTAGCCACATTGTTTGCTGGGTCGGTGTGCAGCTGGGTTGCTGCATGGGTGGCCACAATGCCCGACCTGGTAAACTAGCTTTCATGGCCTACATCGCCACATCTCCGCGATGACAAAAGGATGACGACAGCATGTGCGGCGGTGCCCATCCCTCCCACTTCCCCCCCTTTCATGAAGTAGTCGCGCAAGTCTCGCACTGCTCGCATCGCTGACGAGGGTCCACAGAGCGGGGTCTAACCACAACCTTTCAACTTACGGAACTGTCGAGGTGGGCCGTTAGTGCTCCCATGGTCTCCAGGACAGACGTGCGGTACTCATCGGGCGGCCTGAGTTCACATCGCGGAGTCGCTTAAAAGAGGTGTGTACGAGAACATCCTGGCGAAGTGCGCCGCAGAGTGCGTCGCACCTGTAACTCTCGTGGTCTACTAAGAACATCGCCGAGCAACAAGCAACGAGGGTAGCCCACAATGCCACAATGCTTACTGAACAACTTATAGCTCAGTGTATGCAACCAGGTCGCACTCAGGTAGCCATGGTCGGTGCAGTCCGTGATGTCGCGCTTCCAAATCATTGATGTCACACGAGTTTGCCACACCGCGGAGATAGTCATTCATTAGTTCCCGCCCGCCGAGATGCACGAGGCTGTTACGAGGCAGTTCGAGCTGCTTGTATCGTATTTAT